>OW240912.1:148343325-148547366 GCA_933207985.1 Pelobates cultripes
TGCCGTGTACACGTCCACTGATAGGAGACGCGGAAGGTATTAAACTGATCAGAACAATACTAAACACACCACTCCTATCTGGTGTCACATTAGCTTGACAGCGCAGTGCCCCAAATTTGCAGTAAGAGGACCGACCAAGCCACTTCTTCCATCTCCCTGTTACAAAAATCGATGCCGTGTACACGACCACTGATAGGAGACGCGGAAGGTATTAAACTGATCAGAACAATACTAAACACACCACAAATAAGGTTTCTCTCCTGTGTGGCTCCTCAAATGATGCTTAAGATTAGAAGCGGCTGAAAAGCATTTCTCACACTCCGAACAAAAATATATTTTTTTAACATTCTCTCCACTTTGAACGAAATGACGTTTGGGAAGAGATTAACATAATTAAACACAGGCAGTAAAAATACAGTTTTTAGCCATACCCTGTAACTTTAAAACTACATCCCATCTTCATAATTACATATTTGGAATCAGCACACTTAAAACATAAACATAACCAAAAATCAGCCAAATCCATCCAGGGGTTAAAAAGTTAGCTGGAGGTCCCTTTATGACCGACCGCAAGCACATTTTCCTGCCCAAAACAGTTCCATAGATTTGGGCTGTGAGGTCAGTCTATTTCAGGCTGAAAAAAAGACTAAGTCCCATCGCCGAATGGGACTTAGTCTCTGCAGCTGAAATAATTTCCCATTTACTGAACCAAGTGGGGAAATAGCAAGGCAGGCACAAAGGGTTTGCACCAGGTCTGGGGACACAGGGGACACCGTCTTAAAGGGGCCGTGTCCCCAACAAGTCTGGGGACACGGCCTTAAAGGGGCAGTGTCCCAATCTTCCTGATGTCCCAAAAAAGGTGTTTAAAGGGCCAGCACCAGTCACATAAAGAGTCCATAAGCCCCAATATGCCCACCGACAGTCTTAAAGGGCCATACACACCAAATAAAAGTGCATACATTTTCACAATCTCCCAGGGGCCATAGTCATGCGGGAGGAGGCTGGCAAATAGGCTTCTCCACAACCCAGGGAAGCAGGGCAATTTGCCATTTAAAGGGCCCGTTACAAATAGCAGTTTGTAACAAGGTGTCAATCCATATCTGCCAAGTGACCCGATGTAGGGGGACAGTCCCTATTCTGCTCTGTGTCAGTGTGTATCAGGGAACCTTAGGACAGGTGTCAATCCATATCTGCCAAGTGACCCGATGTAGGGGGAACAGTCCCTATTCTGCTCTGTGTCAGTGTGTATCAGGGATCCTTAGGACAGGTGTCAATCCATATCTGCCAAGTGACCCTATGTAGGGGGACCAGTCTCTATTCTGCTCTGTGTCCGTGTGCATCAGGGGCTCTGAGGACAGGTGTCAATCCATATGTCAAGGTGTCAATATGTCATATGTCAGGTGTCAATCCATATTGATTGTGATTTAGGAATGTTAGGTGATTTCTGCCCTTTATGGATTAAAACCAGACTCTGTATCAACTGTGTAATTTTCCATGGGAGTTTTGCCATGGATCCCCCTCCGGCATGCCACAGTCCAGGTGTTAGTCCCCTTGAAACAACTTTTCCATCCCTATTGTGGCCAGAAAGAGTCCCTGTGTGTTTTAAAATTCGCCTCCCCATTGAAGTCAATGGCGTTTCGGGCGGTTCGCCGGTTCGCGAACATTTGCGGAAGTTCGCGTTCGCCGTTCGCGAACCGAAAATTTCGGGTTCGCGACATCACTAAATCTGAATAGGCTCAGTCCAGATTACCACACGTAATCCATATCCATCAAGGCCAGTGTGGGACAAACTTTTGGCCCATGCATTCAAACGGGAATGGAAATCCTCTAATGGCACACACCCTCTCTTAATGTGGACATGTCACCTGTGTGGACATACATGTCAGGGAAGGCTGCATGAGAGGTGACATGAGTGGGTGATCTTGTATGGATAGGGCTAGTTGCAGTGTAGTGTTTGTGGAGTGGCCTGTTAGAGGTGTAGTATTTGTGGAGAGGGGTAGCAGTATGGATTTGTGTTGGGGATAGAGGGTGTAGGGTATGTGTGGAAGCATTAGGAACTATGTGGGGGCAAAAATGGCTGTAGTTTGTGGGAGATGGAAGCTATAGTATGATCGTATGTTAGCAAAATACAGACTGTAGTAAATTGAGGAATGTGTGTAGTGTATGGGGAGATACAGAGGGCTACAATGGTGGGGATGCAGACTCTAGTATATGGGGATGTAGTATAAAAGGGAGATAGTAGTTGTAGAGGGTGGGAGGAGTATAATAGGTCCCAGGACAGAAGAGCATGGACCCAGTTTTTAATGATTATAAGGGAGGTTGTAGGTTGTCCTGGTTGGAGGTTAAAAAATTAACTTTTATTAAGATACATGGATAAAAATATTGTGGAGTGTATGTTATATAGATCCTAACTTCGTTACCTCAGAAGGTACTGGATCATACATGAATGAGTTCTCTCACGCTTAAATAAGAATATAGAATGAACTGAGAAAAAAAAAGTCTCCTAAAGTATTACTCAGAAATGTATAAGGTATATACAAGTGCTCACTAAACAAAAATAGTAAAATAAAATCCCAAACCAAAATAATAATAAAAACTACCAAAAAATAAAGTGAAAAATAGTCAATATATACTCCTGAAAAAGGTATATACAAAAGATTTCCCAAATCTCAGTTACCAAATGTACTAAAATGTGTGTGGATTATAAAATTCACAATGGGGTCATATAATGCGGTCACTGGGAGAGCACCCAAATCGATCTTATTAGCAAAATGCCTTGTTTGACCTGCCTGTATAAAAACTAACCATCTTATGACAACACTGTTGCAATATAGGAACACAATGTTTCAAAAAGTGGTTAAAGTCAATACCGTCACGACATTTGATTTTACCCCCTTCTATCTTGTTAGATTAGGCTTTTAGAGGTAAAATTGAAGTGTCCAAACCTAAACATTTTAGGGTTCTTAATTAGCTCGGTCTGGCAATCTGTGTTTGCGGGCACGATTAGTCTGTTACCACTTGGCAGCAATTGTCAGAGACAATTAAGAGACAGTTAGTCTGTTGAAGAATGATTATTAACTCCAATAGAGATCGTGCATATAGCTGAAAGAAGGAAACAGAGTGGTTTCTCCGTGCATGGTATAACATCTAAACTATGCTTTCGTGGGCACCTAAAAATCTCTAATCATCTCCATCTAGCTATCTACATGCAATGGAAGAATGGTCAACTCTGTGTAACCTGCAGGTAAGTATCATCTGTCATGAAGGTTTCGCCAACCGCATCTCGTGTCTGCAGGTTGGAAAGGAGCCCTGACGTGCGTTTCACTGGTTTGGCGGCTCTTCAGGGGGAACAGCTAACCTCCATTGCGAAGGTTTAAATATCCATAGGACTAGTTTCTTTGGACCAAATTCATGAACTATCATGTGATGGCATATAGATTGACACTTGGTGTGGCCAATTGGGCTTAAGATTCTCTGTAAGAAGGTGTTATCGTAAGGAATTGGGCCACATAGCTGGGTTATTTGGGCTAGTTAACCCTGTAAGTGCTGAAATTGATTTAGTGTTGTTATAGAACACTTTCTTCTCTTTTCTATTTTTTCTAACTTAATGAAATGATGTTGCTGTTTAGGGGATGTAATAGAACTTTAAAGGGGAATAGTTGATTGTTTATTAATTTTCTAAACCTGTTGGTCTTTACATGATTTTTTTGAAATGTCCATTGAACTTTTCAGCATGATGGTAAAGCCCAGTATGTTAGAACTTCATATCGAGGATCCAATGATATTAGTTCTTAGTTTAGGGAAATTATCTAGGTAGAAAGGAAATAAATAGAATCACTAGTGAGAGTTCCTACTGTGTGTGAAAAAGTCATGCATAGGTATTAATAATATCCTTAATGAAAGGAGTGGAATAAAGAATTTGTTGGAACTTATCTCAACGGAAGGGAGGGTGTGGTAAAAGTTAACAGAGATATATATATATATATTGTTGTGAATTAATGATCCTCAAAGATTTATCAATGGTTTATGCTAAGTCCTATAACAATATGGGCAAAGGAACACTCCAAGCACCTTAATCAATACAGCATGCTCCCCACTTCCATTTCTTCAGACAGAGAGCTTTCAGCTCTCCAGTGGTCAAACTGTACATCAATGTACAAAACAATAGTCACAGCCAGTGTATAAAAAAAACAATGGCAAAGGAGCCGTGACAACTTAAATCAATAATTACAGAGGATAATGCTAGTTCCCTGACAATACTCACTCCCTCTGCTGTTCTATGTTCATTCACACCCGCTACAGCGGAAGAGATTTCTGCTCTACTCCAGTCCTCCCACCCCACCACCTGCTCCTTTGATCCAATTCCCTTGCACCACATCCGTGCTCTGTCTTCTTCTCTTTATCTCTCACTAAAATTCTCAATCTCTCTCCTCTGGCATATTTCCATCGCCCTTTAAACATGCAATTGTAACCCCAATTCTAAAGAAGCCCAACCTTGACCCTAGCTCCCCGTCCAACTACTGTCCTATCTCGCTACTGTCTTTTGTGTCCAAGATCCTTGAAAGAGTTGTGTATGCGAGATTCCTCAAGGACAACTCTCTGCTAGACCAGATCCAGTCTGGTTTCCGCGCTAAGCACTCTGTGGAAATGGCACTGACCAGAGTATCCAATGATCTACTCACTGCAAAATCTCAGGGTCACTACTCTATCCTAATTCTCCTTGACCTTTCTGCGGCTTTTGACACTGTTGATCATCAACAGCTTCTATTCCTCTGCAATATTGGTCTACAAGATATTGCTCTCTCCTGGTGCTCCTCCTCCTTCTCCCAGTGCTCTTTCAGTGTTTCTTTATCTGGCTCTGCTTCTTCTCCCCAACTCCTCTCTCTTGCTGTCCCCCAAGGTTCAGTCCTTGGTCCCCTACTGTCCTCCATCTATATTGTCTCCCTTTGTAAACTCATTAGCTCCTTTGGCTTCAAATATCATTCCTATGTGGATGACACGCAAATCTATCTGTCCTCTCTTGATCTCTCCCCGTCCCTCTTGACTAGTGTCTCTGACTGCTTCTCTGCTATTTCTAACTGGATGGCTGCCCACTTCCTTAAACTCAACTCAACTTGACCAAAACTGAAATTCTGGTCTTTCCTCCCTCAAGTGTCGCTACTCCTGTGTCTGTCTCCCTCCAATTCAATAGTGCTACTATCAGCTCCACCACATTCTCTCTTTGACTCCAACCTCTCCTTCACGCCTCATGTTCAGTCTATCGCCAAATCCTGCCGCTTCCATCTCAAAAACATTGCACGCATCCGACCCTAGTTAACACCAGATGCGACTAAGGTGCTGGTCCATTCCACTGTCCTTTCTCGCCTTGACTACTGTAATCCGCTTCTCAGTGGTCTTACATGCTCCCAATTTGTGCCATTACAGTCCATAAAGAATGCGGTGGCGATGCTCATCTTCCTGTCCAACAGCACCTCCCACGCCTCACCCTTCTGTCAGTCCCTACATTGGCTTCCTGTAAAATTCGGGTTCTTGCTTTCAAATCTCTACATAATGCTGCTTCCACCTATCTATCCTCCCTAATACACAAGTATGTCCCGTCTAGGCCCTTACGTTCTCCTGAATACGTCCGCCTATCTTCTGTCTGTACTCCCACCCCTGATGCTCGTCTTCAAGACTTCTCGAGGGCTGCACTGTTCCTGTGGAACTCGCTTCCCTCCTCCGTTAGATGCTCACTCAGTCTCCACTCCTTCAAAAAATCATTAAAAACCCACTTCTTCATAAAAGCGCATGAATTAAACTGTTAATAGCTCCCGACTGATTCCTCTCTTGCAACTGTCATTAGTCTAATACTATCCTTACCTTTTGTGTTACTTTACCCCACTCCCTCTATCATGTAAGTTAATTGAGCAGGACCCTCAACCCCTCTGTTCCTGTGTTTCCAACTTGTCTGGTTACAACTACATGTTTGTTCGTCCACCCACTGTAAAGCGCTGCGGAAATTGTTGGCGTTATATAAATAATAACATAATAATAATAATTAGTTGAGTACCAAAGACAAGAGAGAGAAAACAGAGAAATGAAGAGCAGGGGTGGTGTGGGGAACAATAGAAAAGCAACAGGAGAAGAGAGGAGAGAAAGAGAGATGATCATAAAAAGTGAATGTAGGGTGAGGATTACCCTCCCTCTCTGCATCTCCAAACCCAATCTTTGTACACCCCATTTGTCTCTCACTAGGTACTTTAGTCATGGGGCACAGTACTGCTCTTGTCTTTGGCATGAAATTTTTGAAATCTGTTTCCACATTTATTTTAACCTGATTTAGTATTATTATTATTAACTGATTTATTTAAATCGTTTTCAGATGCTAATTTATCCCTATAACTAACACAATAAGTGGATAAAAAACAGGCACTGCTAAGGAATAACTATTAAAACTCAATGTGAAGTATATAAAAAAAAAAATGTGCTGATATCGCTCTAAAGTCCAAGAAAAACATGCAAACCAAAACATACTGTGTAAACTTTTGTGCATATTAAAGTGCCTGTGCTATTAAAAACAGTGAGAATATTATTGTGCAGCAACCAACACAGAATAAAAGCCAATATCCTTATTTAATTTATCACAATGTCCACCAGACATGTCCATCAGTCAGTCTGTCTGTCTGTCTAGCTAATCTCTGAGATTATGTATTTGCATCTTCAAGCACTTTATACTATATTATATAATGGATATTTAATTTTACTTTACAAATGTGTTAAAGGAAAAGTGTATGTTACTTCAGATTTCCACTAGGTGGGGACATTGTTTGCAAGCAACACACGGAAAGCCCCTCTCAATTTTTCTTCGGGGATCTTACCTACTTATCTCTGACATTTTCTCTATAATAAATGTTTTACTTACATTTATTGCGTCCAACAACCTCTCTTCACAGCATTTTAGTAAGTAAGCATCCTCCATATTTCTTATACAACACTGAGATAGATCCTCATATTCTTTTTGTACTGTGGTATAGATGGATCCTGAAAATACCTATTAGTTACAGCTTGAGATTAGATTGAAAGTTCCAAATATTTACTAATTTGATTATAAAAGGGATGAACAGACCAAACATTTAATTTATCATTCTAAATGTTATTATACACAATTGTTTCCCATTTTCACTCAAACTTCAATATTTTTTATTTGCACGTATCCACTTATTCAACAAACTTTGAATTGTAGTGAATTGATATCTGAAAGGCAAACAGGTAGGCAAATTAGTAGGTCTGTAAAATTCACCAACCCCTACAATCACAGCTTGACTACTTTAAGTCTACACTTTTGCCATTTGAATTTCTTTTTTCTATAGTTTGATCTTTAGTGAATAGCTCCATAAATTTCAGCCATACACCCCATTCACAATATAGGACCAACACATCTGTCCTTGTGGGGTCATGTCCTCATGCAACTGTCCTCTACCATCAATTGCTCTTTCTATTCACTAAAATATCCTCACACGCTGTAATTACTATACTTTGCCAGTTATTCTGTGACTCGTTCTTTGCCTTAAAACCGGTCTATGCTGTCAAATGTCATTTATGTAATGACAGCAGGGTAGATGCTGCTAAGAATATAGAACATTCCATTCTGGCACAAGTTAAGCATCAGATAGTTAGTTATAATGGCATGAATTGCCATCAATTCAAAGGTGGTTAAACATAATCAACCTATCTTGTTGTTACATGCTTGTTATGTTGCCCTTAATCCAATTTCCATTGTTAACAGTGCTGCTTATCCTCTTCTTCACCAGGCATGCATTAATATTTGGATTCACCTTTCTTTGTTTTCCTCTAGTCCTCCAGTCACTAATTCCTTTTTTCTCTTCTCTTTCATAATATTTAATGAAAACATTACATAAAAATGCATCTCAGGGTCAATAGATTGCAATTTACTTCAGGTGTCCCTGACTCTACTTTTATGTTTTCTGGTCTGGATTCACAACATTGTTTTTCTACATTGTTTACCCTTGGCACTGTATACTTAACACAAGCTCAGGTTGGTCCTGGTGGTAATTTTTTATTTATTTATATGCACAAACTTTTTCCCTTCTAGTACTGCTCTTATTGTCTCCTCAGTTCTGCATTTATTTAATCACCTTTCCCTGCTTATATGCTTTAAACATCCATGTTGATAGATCCTTGTGCCCATTCATTATAATTTCTCATTAAATAATCCTTCTTCTCTTTCCTCTATTTCCAACTCCAACATCCCTCTAAGCTTCTTTCTTCAATCTCATTTACATTCTTTAATTTGTGTTTATATTGTGATTATATCTTTGAATACATTTTCTTGCATGTATTGTATATACTGTCAAAATGGACAACCAAACACTAGATGTAGCAAATGCCTTTAATAATTATTGTTGGATGTGCTACCACCCTTGTTGCCAAGACAACAAATGACACTCATTTTCAGACAGCAAATAAAGATCAGGCCCTGCCAAATCTTCAAAATTCTCATTTAGAGAAATTACATTTTAGACCTGTGCCTGTTAATGTCATTAATAAACAGCTTAATAATTTAAAAAAGAAAAACCAGTGTGGACCAGATCAAATCCCAGCAATGTTGCTGAAGCTCAGTGCGCCAGCAATTGCTAAACCTGTCATCACCCTTATCAATTAATTCCTGGTGTGGGGATACATACCCAAACTTTGGAAGACTGCAAAAGTTGTACCTATCCATAAATGTGGTGACAATACTTTTGGTATCTAACTATCGCTTGATATTATTGCTCCCTGTATTGCCAAAAATCTTGGGAAAATGCATCCACACACAACTATGTGAATATTATCAACGATCAAATTATCTGACCCCTGTTCAATCAGGCTTTCGTCCAAATCGCTCAACTTCGACTGCCCTCTTAAAAGTTTGCAATGACATTCAAATTGGCATGGAACAAGGAGACCTTACTGGAGCTATTTTCAATGATTTTGCCAAAGCCTTTGACACAGTAGGCCATGGCATTCTTTTGCAAAAACGTAAAAATTCAGGCATTGGTGATCGTCCGCTAACCTGATTTTGATCGTATTTTTCAGACCGATTGCAATATGTAAGCCATTTCTGATAGCGCTTCCAGTCACTTGTGGTGTTCCCCAAGGCTCCATACTCGGCCCTTAGCTATTCACATTATTTATAAATGATCTGCCTTACGTCTGCAAATCCTCAACTGTACAAATGTATGCAGACGACACTGTAATCTACGCTAGTAAACCCAAGCTACCGCAGCTTGAGGCTATGCTCCAAAACCAATTCACACAGGTAGAAAAGTGAACAAAACAGATAACAAACTTCCTAAACACTGAAAAAAACATTACAATGATCTTTGGAACTCTACCCAAATTACGTAAACTACAAAATCAACAATTGTGTATCAGAACAAATTCAAATAGCACACTGACAGCAGTCTGCTCTCTTAAATATCTAGGTATGTTGCTAGACCCCAATCTATCCTTTGGCCTTCACATTGAAAAAATCTCTTCAAAACTAGGTGTCCTGTACAGAAACCAATCCTGCCTAAGCCCTACAGTAAGGTAACATATGCTAATGCCGGTCATTGCTTATTGGGATGTAGTGTATGCACCCGCACCGCAAACCCACCTTAATAAACTTAATACATTATATAATTCGTTCTGCCGCTTCGTACTAGAATGTAATTACTTTACCCAGCACTGTGACATGTTAAAAGAGCTAAACTGGCTATCGCTGGAATCCCGACACACTCTTCATCTTTCCAGCCTTGTGCATAAGAGCATTTCTGGGAAGCTCCCACCTTACCTGAGTAGAATGCTCTCCCCAGCTGTTCCCACCTCCGATAACCTCCGATCCAGTACTAGCACGATATTTAGCATACCGCAATACAAAAATAAAGTGGCTCGATCCTCCTTTTCCTACAGAGCACCGAAATTACGGAATATTTTCAGGGACACAGTCAAATCTTCATTCAAACCAAAATCTTTTAAGAGATCTATGGCAATATACCTCAGCACAGAATGCACCTGTCAGGGTTGAATATATTTATTACCTATTATGTATTACATTTATATATGTGTGTGTGTGTGTGTGTGTGTGTATATATATATATATATATATATAGTTTGTATATTGTATTTTGTAATATTGTATCCTATTGTAACAATGCAATGTTTTGTGGGCAAAGATCCAGGACATACTTGAAAATGAGAGAAATCTCAATGTATCCATCCTGGTAACATATTTTATAACTAAATATACACTTAATGATACACATGAACATAATGACAGAGATGAAAATTTTAGTGCAAACAAATTGCTAATGTTTTAAAGTAGAAAATGTCCTGTAATATATACATGCTTCTGCTTACATCAATGGTGGGAATTAGTGCTAATTATTTTCTGTTTCAAATTTGCCAACATTTGTGTGGCCTGTTAAGTGTGTGTGTTGATTATGTGTATAAAACAATATTAATGTGACAGCGTGTGAATTAATGTTCACATGTGTCAATGCAGTATTAGTTCTTTAAGTTACTCCCTTTTCTTATGTCCTTCATGGCAAAGCTTTCCTTAATCACAAAATTGATTTGTAAGCAGAATTAGAAACTTAACCCATGAAAACATTGTCTTATGTTTAAGATTGCTGAATAAATCAAACAGTAATAGTATATTCAATAGTGAGGTAGAAAGCCTCATATTTACATGCACTGTGAATGCATGATAACAGAATATAGCAGTGGTTTTGTATATATCTCTACAAGGTTAGTGCTAATTCTATAACATATTCATGCTTTAGATCAGGAGTTGGAAACCTTCAGCACCCCAGGTGTTGTGGACTACATAACCCCTGATGTTTTGCCAACAAAATAGCTGTATGAGCATTATGGGAGATGTAGTCCATAATATCTGGAGTGCCAAAGGTTGCCTATTTCTGCTTTAGATAAGGTATATAACATTTAATCCTAATGCCACATAGAGTCAACATACACAAGACTGATCAACTATGGACCACTATGTTATTTTCCTTCTGTCTCCATATGGCAAGTGGTATAGGAAGTTATAGTCACATATGGAGGAAGTGGGTGATGTCACTGGTGCACTTCCTCCATGTGAATATGTCAAACATGTCACTGGAATACTTCCTCACTCTATCTTATATATCCCAACACCATCTCACGTGTCATCACTAACCCTCCAATTCCCTGTTCCCACTCCTCCTCCATGTCCTATGCCGCTGCTACATCTCCAACTCTGACCCCATTTTCCTCTGCTTTTAATTAATTAATTTAGTTTAATCCTCCCTTACATTTGCTTATCATTGTCATGGGTGTGGACTTGATCCTTGATGTTTAACGTATATACAGTCACTCACAGTTGAACTTTGCCATTTTCTACCTCTGTACATCTTTAATTGATCATCCTGTAGTAAAGATGGTGCTTTGCTGCATTTTTATTACACTTTATGCTGCTGGGAGCTGTTTAGTAATCATTAATGGAAGAAGCAGAGGTCCACGTGGCTGCACTTCATACCAGCAGGGGGACCCTATTGTTGGCTTTTCTTCCTACTTCACTTAGCACCAGAAAGTAATGTGTGACTACCTGGGTCAATTAATTCATCAATAGTTAACGAAATTTTTTTTTATTAATATACACATATAGGAAAAGTATTCCTATTTATCATAATTTTCTTTTCCTGGTTATAGACCAAGGCAGCACAACAATGGGTAACTCCTATCCCTAATTAGAGAGGAACCTAATTAAAACAAAGGTAACTCATCCCACCCCTCCCACCCTCAGTCTTGTTTTCAGCAATATCCCAGGGCTGAATCTTTGTGCTGCCATGGCCTATGACAAGGAAAAGAAAATTACGGTAAGTAGGAATACATTTTCCTTTTCCTGGCCATATCAATGGCAGCACAACAATGGGTAATACCCAATCAATAACCAAGGGAGGGAAAGAACTACCAAAGAATTCCAATATTATGAAAGCAAAGTGACAACACACACACATATAAGCACATTGAACCCTAGGGCTTAGTAGCCTGAATATAGCCAAGGCTATTCATCTGCTGATGGCTTATATTGAGACTTGAAGACCTCTCCTGGTCCATTGGGAAAGAAAAATAGATAGCAGATCTATAGACATAAATCATTCGACATCTATCTAGGACAAGAAGAGAAAATTTCATTTCTGAGTCTTCACTCTAATCAATAAGCTTTAGAGCTGGAGGATTAATTTCCTCATTAATACGGAGAGAAGTCACTTTATGACTAAATTAAGTAACTGATTTGAGGATTGATCTGTTTTGTAAAAAAGAAGTAAAGGGTTTTTGCAAAATAGTGCTTGAAGATCTAATATCCTTCCGCCAGATGCTAATGTCACCAGTAGAACTAACCTAATATTACGAAATTGTGGAGACATATAGTCTTATGATTAAAAGGGTGAGTGTTTCAGAGCCCTTAAAACCCAGGGAAGAATCCCACAGGGGTTTGACTGTATTTATAAAACTGAGGGATTTTATAAATACAGTCAAAATATATTTATATTTCTCCATATCAAAGCCCCTTTACGAATAGAGAGATCAGAGACATGTACCTCTCTGTAATGTAGCTATATAAGTCCTGGATTGAAGAACTCTAGAACCTTGTTGGTAGAGGGAAATTGAATGATCACCTAATTAGAAATAGACTAGGAAGAAATGCATACTAAGAAAAGAAAATAACCCCTCAATGAGGCACATAACTCAAATGAGAGCTGGCCGGTGTGGATAGTACCAGTTCTACCCAGGGGTAGTTCCCTAATTGTGACAGACTGTCTGACACCCCAACTTGGTGCCTAGGTCAAACGATGCTCCTAGTGCTCGCCAAGGACCATCAGCACTGCACTTGACACTATAACCACCGCCAACCCCACGAACCGCCACAGCTTGGTTGGGGTTTCACTGCCCTCCATCCACCCTGGACCTAAGACCAGGCACCAGCTTCCAGTGGGTGAACCTCTCCTTAAATCCAGAGAGCAGCAACAGGAACAGGAACAGCTCTTACAAGAGCTAGTGATTATACTCTGGGGAGTATAGTGATTATAGCAATCCCCAGAGTGTGGTTCTCCAATCCCCCAAACATGAGCCGAGACTTCATGAAGGGTAGAACAGGTCTCAAGGTTTATTGAACAGCTTGAGTTTTTGTACAGTTTTTCCCCACAAGGTTGACGCCCAGAGGAACCTTGTGGGACACAGGTCACAGAATTAACAAACCAATAAAAACTAATTCTTACATGCAGACACTCCCCTACAGCGGACACACTCCCTCCCCTCTGCCTGTGATACAATTAACCAACACAATGGACTAACTCAATTAACTCTAAACAGAAAAAACATAAATTTTTACAAACCCCCAAAAGTACCCCAAAATACAACACATCCCCTGATAGCCCCGATCTGGGTGAACAACATATCCAAAAATCACCCAGATAGGTTCATGGGTTCCGGAATTTCCTGAAAGTCTTATTTTTGCCCCACCGTGCACATGGTCCCATGCCCAAAACAGTTCCATACACTTGACGACAAAACACTGCTGGACAATTTAAGATGGCCACCGCCACATGTTTGAATCTGTTACAGTTAAAAGTCCAAGGGGCAGAAACAGTACTTTTGAACATGGGTTATCACAGGGCCCATAGTCCCAGGGTAGGAGGCTGGCAAACAGGCCCCTCCAAAAACCAGTGGCGAAGTTGCTTTCGTCACACTAATAATATTATATAACAAAATATCACATGAGATCCCTAGTGAGGAGGGATCTCAAGTCCTGGTATCTGGTAAGTGAACTACTTAGATGGAACTTATATATTAAGCCAAATAGGAAAATTAATTTACAGATTAGCAGTATAAAGTAACCATTTATGAGAGACTCGTCCAGGCTTTGTGCATTGCCTAAGAGAACACCCATAAGGTTACACATTCACTAACTGCTAATTAAATTAAGGGATAATGTTTAGATCAAAAAGTGATCATCCTCCCTGTCCATGATTGTAACCAAAAGACAAAATAGACACCTACCAATTAGAAATTTGATGCTAAAAAGAGCATAGTTTTAACTATATAATTGGGTATGGTATCTCTGTCCATGACTGTTGATACCATTTTAAGCACACCTAATTATATAGTTAAATCTATATTTATGGTTGTTTTGATCCTGATTAAGTGCTGGGATAATACTGAAATGTTGATCCTATTTTTACCTTGATGAAATAAAGAATTGGTTTTATGGAAAACCATGAGTGCAGCTACTTTTCTACTACTTTGGATATTTAAATGCCCTGGCATTGCACCCGGCAAATTATTAAGTATTTCAGCCAGTGTGCAAGGATTTCCTGTGAGATATATATATACGTCCCAGAGAAATGGAACAAAGAAGGACAGTGTACCTCAAAAGTGAACTAGGAAACAGAAAGTATACTATATATACAATGTTTTCCATGGGATGCCAGAAGTACCAATGACAGACAACCGGACCGGTCTCAGTACCAGGGAAACCAGTTGTATAGTAGAACAAAAGTAGGAAGGTCCAGGCACTCCAGAAATCAAGAAAATAGGCAATTTATTGAACCCACAGCCAAAGCAATGTTTCGACCAACCTGGTCTTTGTCAAGCTACCAAAATCACACATAGAGTACATAAGTGAGTAACAAATCAATTAATCAATAAAAGATCAATTAGAATCATACAATCAGGTGTCACTTATCCAGGTGTCAGCTGTGTTGGAACAGTGTGTCAAAAAATTGAGAAACCAGGAAAATATCTATCAAACGTAGTATTTCCGTATTGAACGTCTAACTCACGTGGGTGTGATGTCTGGCTAATGACATCTCTGTGACTAAGTGGAGTGCACATGCGCACTCTGTGGCTAGACGGATCGCATATGTGTTCTCAGTCTCCCATCCACACATGTGCGCTCCACTTATTCACAGAGACGTCATTAGTTAGACGTTAGTACGTCAATGTCACGTTCAATGCGGAAATACTAAGTTTGATAGATATTTTCCTGGTTTCTCAAACACCTTCTATTATCAATTTTTTGACACACCGTTCCAACACAACTGACACCTCTCATATATAAGAGTAAGTGTGTATGTGTAAGTGACACCTAATTGAATGATTCTAATTGATATTTTTTGATTAATTGTTTTGTTTGTTACTCACTTATGTTCCTATAAATTGTACTCTGTGTGATTTTGGTAGCTTGACAAAGACCAGGTTGGTTGAAACTTTGCTTTGGCTGTGGGTTCAATAAATTGGCTATTTTCTTGATTTCTGGAGTGCCTGGACCTTTCTACTTTTGTTCTACTATACAACTGGTTTCCTGGTACTGAGTCCGGTCCGGTTGCACCCAGACTCATATCAACTAAGGCATTGAGTGCAGTTCCACATTTTTACCTTTTGGAAGAATATGTAGATTGGACAGAATAGAAAATTATCACAAACGTGGTAGTTCGTCAATATGTATTAACCAAGTTAATAACAAAATGAGTAAATTGATAAATGTCCACAAATACTAATAAAGGGATAGAGTGTGTATGGAATAATATGTAACTGAAAGCAGCTTACACGTCTGTATGCTGTAATCACAGATAATGTGCTATAGTTGCAAATGCTTAGTATAGAATAATAACAGGGTAATGGTAAGTATAGTATATACCATAGATCCGCTTCCTAGGTCTGGAAAAATATAGCTTGCTGTCAAGAACTTGAGTTAACCCCTGAGTTGCTGCTGGGAAACTGAGCTCCTATCGCTATGCTACAAAATCAGAGGAACAGTCAATCAACTAATGTCTGAGCTGTGCTACACAGTAATAAGGGAATAGGAGAGGGGAGTAGAAAGTCTAAACCAATCACTAACTAAAACACAGTTAAAAAATCTAAGGCTAAATCTCCCCCCTCATTCCCCATGCCTTCGAGGGCACTTATCTCTATTACCCATCAACTGTACCGTACACTATAAAAATCCCTAAGAAAACGTGATTTAAAAAAGCGAGGTCGATGTGATATGTTCAACATATCAATAAGCTGTCTATCACGGTAGAAGGGCAGCATTAATCAGCAGTCCTGGCGCAAGCGTTTTGCCCGACCTGGCTCATCAGAGGGGAACATGCCGGTACTGAGCGGTAAGTTTAAAAAGGAAGGGGTGAGGTCTGATTGGATTCACATGGAACTGTCTCATTGGTCCACAGAGACTACTTCCCACTGGGAGGAAGTCCTACCGATGGTAGGCTTTAACCCCTTCAAGTTAATCATAGGTGATTGCAAATATAAAAAATAATATATTGTGTTAAGTTTATTTAAAAGTTGTTGCAATAAATAGTACAAAGTATGTACTTATTATATGAAGATGTATTAATAATGAAACTAATGGAGACCGGTCAATCTCAATAACATGTAACTGGACCAAACTGAATATATGTTGGAAAAAGTGTTTAAGTATAGGATAACTGGATAGAATAGTATCCTTTTTATCTTGTATCAAATTGAATGTGCAGGGATAGCATGGATGTTGACAGGATGAGTAACATTGTTACTTACATAGCTTTGTGTAGCTGTTGTAAAGATATTTAAGAGTGAAGAGAAAATACATCTATGGCTGAAGTGCATTACAGTCTTGAAAGGAGTTGTCACTTAGTGATGTCCCGAACAGTTCGTGAACGGTTCGCAAACGGTTCGCCAAACGGTTCGCCACGGACCATCATTAAGTAAACTTTGACCCTGTACCTCACAGTCAGCAGACACATTCCAGCCAATCAGCAGCAGAGCCTCCCTCCCAGCCCCTCCCACCTCCTGGACAGCTCACTAAGAATGCAGCTTCAAAATGGATGTTGTCCAGGAGGTGAGGGGTCTGGGAGGGAGGGTCTGCTGCTGATTGGCTGGAATGTGTCTGCTGACTGTGAGGTACAGGGTCAAAGTTTACTCAATGATGAGTCCGCGGCAAACCGTTCGTGGCGAACCGTTCGCGAACCGTTCGGCTAACCGTTCGGGACATCACTAGTGTCACTATTAAGGTGAAAATAAGTAGTCATTCAGGTTATACCCGATATTTGACAAATCCTAAAGAGTTAAGACCGCTCTAATTAAATGTGAAGACCAAATGCTTATATATAGTAGAGACGGCTATAAATTTATCTATCCCAAGATAAGTGGCAGGACATTTTTATAATTGTGTGGTATACATTCCAAAAGGATAACAAGATAGAATAGTATCATTTTTGTCTTACATATGATTGAAAGTAGAAGGATAGCATGTATCTTGAAAGGATGAATAACTTAGCTTTGTGTAACTATTGTAAAGGCATATTAGGAGTAAATAGGAACTATATATATAACTAAATTGTTGGATGGTAATTTTAATAGTTGAAAGTTGTTATATTGCTATTTTTGATTTAGCTGTTTAATTCAGCTATTAGATACTGTTAGCAATTGGATGTGGTCTACTCTTGTCAACAATACAGGATCAGGAGTCTTATAGACTCTAAATTTATCCTATGGATTAATTATGGAGAAAAGGAGTAAAATTTAATTCCTCATTGAGGCCCCCCTGGAGTTAATGTTAAATGTCTTTCCTAGAGTTCATGGTGAGTCTTTCTAATGCCTGAAAGGTTAGATGTGTGGGATCTCCATTATGAAATGTTCTTATATGATTAGAAATTGGAGTCGACACATTCAGATTCAGATTCGTTACTGAGCAAACGTGTTAGTATGCTGTTGGTATGTTTTGCCAATATACTGAACTCGACAACTACATGTTATCAGGTAGACTACTCATATAGAGCCACAGTTAATAAATTCTTTGATCTTATGTTCTTTCTGAGTTCTTGTGTTCACCACTGATTTTGTAGGTTTGATAAATTTACAGGCCTTGCAGTGGCTACATTGATATATTCCTGTTGTCTGTGTTAGCCATGTAGATTGTGGTTTTGTTGGTTTGATGTGGCTGTGTACAAGTTGGTCCCTCAGATTGTTAGATGCTGTTATATTTCAAAACTTACAGATGTTATCCTGTAGATCCAGATCATGTTGTAGGATTGGCCAATTATGGGACACAATGTTTAACAATATTGGTCATAAGTACCCACACATCTGATTAGTTTTTGTTCCTGCTTGGGTCTGGTGGCTCTCAAGCTTACACCTCTATTTTGGACCAGTGCTCGTTGAAATGCCTTTTTTAAGATTCTATTTGGATATCCCTTTTGTTTGAACATAGTTCTTAGTTTTTTTCCTTCATCCCAGAAGGCCTCATCATTTGAGCAGTT
This sequence comes from Pelobates cultripes, assembly GCA_933207985.1. NCBI lineage: Eukaryota > Metazoa > Chordata > Amphibia > Anura > Pelobatidae > Pelobates > Pelobates cultripes. The sequence goes on from OW240912.1 coordinate 148,361,631, forward strand.
TCGTCTGGCCCTCACATATTGCCCATATGGTATTTATGACTTAAGTTTGGTCAGATGGGTAGTCCAGTGGAGCAAGCTATTTGTTGCTGTACTTTTTCTAAAAAGTTCTGTTTCTATCCTCGCTTCCTCCAATATTTTTATATTAAGTCAAGGAAAACTAGATGTTCTGCATCGATAACGTGTGTAAGTCTGAGGCCTTTGTTATTGAAATGTGACAGACTGCCTGGCACCCCGACCGGGTACCTCCGTCAATCGCTGCTTCCTAGTATTGATGAGCACCATAACCACTGCAAACCCCACGAACCGCCGCAGCTTGGTTGGGGTCTCGCCGTCTCCTACCCACCTTGGACCTACAACAAGGCGCCAGGTTCCAGTGGGTGACCCTCTCTCACTCAGAGTCAAGCAGGAACAGCTCTTACAAGAGCTTAGTGATTATACTCAGGGAAGTATAGTGATTATAGCAATCCCCAGAGTGTAGTTCTCCAATCCCCTAAACATGAGCAGAAACTTCACGAAGGTGCAAGATGATCTGATTTTTAATGGTTCAGGTTGGCTTTTATACAATTCTCCAGGCCAGAGGAACACCCCCTGGACCTGAAGGGGCACAGGAACACAAAGGACACAAACCATTCAGAACACACATACAGTCTCTGACACACCCATGTACAGCACACAATCCCTCCCCTCTTCTTGGGAGATAATTGAGTGAAGTCCTGTAAGTAACTCAATTATCTCCAGGCAGAAAAAACACATTCTCCACAAAGTTCAGAAAGTACCCCAAAACATAACACATCCCCCAAAATGTTACATCCCCGGATAGCCATGATCTGGGTGAACAACATATCCAAAAATCACCCAGATCAGAGCAGGAGTTCAAAATTTTCATGAAAGTCTCTTTTTGACCAGCCGGCGGCATTGCTTCATGCCCAAAATAGTTCCAGAGAATTAGGCTTTGTAGGCAGTCTATTTCCAATGATAAAAGTGCACTTCAAATAGTCGAACGGGACCATTCATGCACAAAGTCAGAGTTGAAGTGTGTTCGGTAGATTATTTCTACCGAACGGCGCTCTGTACATGCATATTTAGCCGAGCATAGATGGAGGTGGAAGTCCCAGCAGTGTTCGTGCCATCGAGTGTCCGATTTCAGTTCCATGAACTCGACGGTAAAACAACGTTGACCGCGTTCGATTAAAAAAGATGGCCGCCACATGTTCGACTATATGAACGGTGACCACCCAGCTGTTCATCAATTAAGCGCTTGTTTACCACTAGTCCTGGGAGGTCAACAAGCTGCACACTCCATTTGCGAGTGGTCTGACAGTTCGACGGTTTGTTCAGTAAACAAACACCATAAACCTAATCCATTCGGTAAGTCCGATATAATGCACCATAGCAGGGAAAAAATCATGAACCGTATATTTAGCCCAAAGTTCACTACAGGGCCATAGTCACAGGGCAGGAAGCTGCCAAAAAGGCCTCTTCAAAAGCTTGTGGCAAACTAAGAGGCAAAGGGGAGTTTGTCACAATTGTCATTCAATTTCTCCCCCAACTCCTCAAATATCTCTACTGAGCCCAGCCAGAAAATATGTACATCCATATACCGTATTCGGTACCATATACCGGTGCCATTTGTGGATATATGTCCCATAGTGATCTGTGATGGTTTCTTCTAGAATGGTCTCTTCCCACCAGCCCAAGTAGAGGTTTGCATAGCTTGGGGCACAAGCCATACCCATAGCTGTGCCCCTAAACTGTAGATAATATTGTCCATTAAACACAAAAGAATTGTGCGTAAGGATAAATTCAAGTAGTTGAATTATGAACTCTCTTTGAGCTGGTGTAAACTCAGAGGTTTTGTTTGGAAAGTAAGAGGTTGCTATAAGGCCCTTATCATGGGGAATGTTATTTTATAATGTTACCACATCAAGGCTTGCCAGCATAGGGTAGGGGGTACTTCAAATTTTGTAGTAGTCTCTCTGGGAATTGGCTACCTCTTTCCGTTATTGAACCATTTCCAGAGATGATAGGTCTTCATGGAGGGTTCTGTGCATCCTTGTGTATCTTTGGAAGGCAGTAGAAGGTGGAAATTATTGGGTTTAGATGTGGTAGAATAAATTAATCCCAGAGAAATGCACTCAGAGGGCTTGTAGTCTTGTGCAATATGTCCTTTATTTGTGCAAAGATACAGTCAACGTTTTAGTCCGTCTTGAAAAAAAGTCTTGTCTTGAAAAAAGTCCAAGTCAGACTGAAACATTGACTGTACCTTTGCACACAAAAAATGATATATTGCACAAGGCTACAAGCCCTTTGAGTGCATTTCTCTGGGACGTTGTATTGGTGTAAGAAATAGGGTGATAGCATAATCTTGAAACAAATAGGGTCACAGCAAGTAAACCTCGGCCACTAAAGGGGTATTTTCAGGTCACCTTTGTGCAGGGCCGTCTACTGAAGCTTGCCAAGGAAGATAGGCTATACTCCCTTGAGGCAGAAAGTAACAGCCTTCATGTAAGCCAAAAAGAAAGATTCTTAGAATTACCAATTATGTCCTAGGGATAGGACAGGAGCAAACAAACTGAGGGTGGGAGGGGTGGGAGGGGGTATTTAAAAAATTTGCTTTAATTAGGTTCCTGTCTAATTAGGGATAGGGAGGAACTACCCATTGTTGTGTTGCCATGGATATGGTCAGGAAATATATATATTTCTATGTGGTTTTTTTATGCATATTATTTTAAGTTGGCATATCATAACTTGTAATTCGTTGGGATGAAATCATTCTGACTGATGACATCATGCTTGTAAATTGCTGCGTTTCTACTTTTGAAGATCTATGTGTAGTGTGTGTGGCCTCCACGTGCCTGTATGACCTCCCTACAATGCCTGTGCATTCTCCTGATGAGGTGGCGGATGATCTCCTGAGGGATCTCCTGCCAGACCTGGACTAAACCATCTGCCAACTCCTGGACAGTCTATGGTGCAATGTGACGTTGGTGGATGGAGCGAGACATGATGTCCCAGATGTGCTCAATTGGATTTAGGTCTGGGGAACGGGCGGGCCAGTCCATTGGATCAATGCCTTTGTCTTCCAGGAACTGCTGACACTCTCCAGCCACATGAGGAGGAAGCCAGGGCCAACCGCACCAGCATATGGTCTCACAAGGGGTTTGAGGATCTCATCTCGGTACCTAATGGCAGTCAGGCTACCTCTGGCGAGCACATGGAGGGCTGTGCAGCCCCCCAAAGAAATGCCACCCCACACTATTACTGACCCACTGCCAAACCGGTCATGCTGGAGGATGTTGCAGGCAGCAGAAGGTTCTCCACGGCATCTCCAGACTCTGTCACATCTGTCACGTGCTCAGTGTGAACCTGCTTTCATCTGTGAAGAGCACAGGGCGCCAGTGGCGAATTTGCCAATCTTGGTGTTCTCTGGAAAATGCCAAAAGTCCTGCACAGTGTTGGGCTGTAAGCACAACCCCCACCTGTGGACGTCGGGCCCTCATACCACCCTCATGGAGTCTGTTTCTGACTGTTTGAGCAGACACATGCACATTTATGGCCTACGGGAGGTCATTTTGCAGGGCTCTGGCAGTGCTCCTCCTGTTCCTCCTTGCACAAAGGCGGAGGTAGCGGTCCTGCTGCTGGGTTGTTGCCCTTCTACGGCCTCCTCCGTGTTTCCTGATGTACTGGCCTGTCTGCTGGTAGCGCCTCCATGCTCTGGACACTACGCTGACAGACACAGCAAACCTTCTTGCCACAGTTCGCATTGATGTGCCATCCTGCATGAGCTACACTACTTGTGTGGGTTGTAGACTCCGTCTCATGCTACCACTAGAGTGAAAGCACCACCAGCATTCAAAAGAGACCAAAACATCAGCCAGGAAGCATAGGAATTGAGAAGTGGTCTATGGTCACCACCTGCAGAACCACTCCATAATAAGGGGTGTCTTGCTAATTGCTTATAATTTACACCTGTTGTCTATCCCATTTGCACAACAGCATGTGAAATTGATTGCCACTCAGTGTTGCTTCCTATGTGGACAGTTTGATTTCACAGAAGTGTGATTGACTTGGATTTACATTGTGTTGTTTAAGTGTTCCCTTTATTTTTTTGAGCAGTGTGTGTGTGTATATATATATATATATATATATATATATATATATATGTGTGTGTGTGTGTGTATATATATATATATATATATATATATATATATGTGTGTGTGTGTGTGTGTGTGTGTATATATATATATATCTGTTGGAAGGCCATTTGGCCTGAATTTGTGGGAGGAGTTATGATCCTATATAAACCCTACCTCCCTACTTACCTTTGTCGTGCAAGCTGTTTGTCGTCTCCATAGTTACCAGCACTTCCGGTTTGTCGTTCCCGCCAAGTCCTGTCTCAAGCTGTCTCCAGCAAGCAGTCCGTCGCCAGCAGCTACCGGCTTCTACCCGGCTCCGCCACTTGCTACCCGGCTTCCGGTCACGAGACCGCCACGTCCGCGTAAGCATAAACGTGGGAAATGGCGTTTGGCTATTTCCCACGTTTGGGCCTAAAAACGTGGGGATAGGCTCCCTTTATGACTTACCCATTCGTGCTTTTACTACCGACCGCACTAAATGAACTTACGTTCGACTATAGCATCCGTTCGTTCATTTGTTCAATCATCCGACCACAGGTACAATTGGCTTTCGTTTTAAAATCTGTTTTGTATGCTCCATTTAGCTGAACGCAGGAGTATCAGGTAAGATGGTTTACCAGTTCTGTTTTCCCTCAAGGCCTCATTCAGCCTCCACGGCCTCATTCAGCCTCCCCACCTCCCAAAGTGGGTTCTAAACTTCAAATGGGTCAGATCTGTGTTTCCTCACTGCGATTATAACATCGAATATAACATGCGATTATAATCACACAAACCTACACTATACTTTTCTTCAAGCAAAGCTCCAAGAAGAGGTTCCTAGTATCAGGTAAGAAGGTTTACCAGTTCTCTTTTCCCTTGAGGCCTCATTCAGCCTCCACGGTCTCATATAGCCCCCCACCTCCCAAAGTGGATTCTAACCTTCAAAACGTACCTGGTCTAAGATTCCTCACAAATGTCAACAACAACCTCATTATCATAATCCACCGTATTACTACCATATTTAACGGTACATGTTTTTTGTCATTCATTTCTACATATCATTACTTAGACCTGCATCATTACCGCGGCTCGCCAAGTCCTACGCCATCGACAACATACAGGCTACCTGGTTCCCTGCATTACAGTATCATGTATTGGATAATCTTACTCACTACGTTTACGTTTCTTCTTAAGGCCTCACTTCGCCTTCGTTTCATTCAAAAATATTCACATTTGTGGGAACCCAGGGGCTTGTCTCTAATTTACGGACCTACGTTCAGGTCCCTCAGCTTACCCAAGTTCTTACGTTACAGTATCTCTGATACACACCTACCCATACGTTCAAAATTTTTACACTCATTATACTAGTGGCACGCCTCAGGCCCACTAGCATCTTTTTCCCCTAAGGTTTCCCGGACCTGCCCGTTCCCTGCAGAAGCAAGACTATATTGTAATCTTCCTGCGCATTGCCCAAAGAAAGAGGACAAACACTCAAGGTTAAGTATCTACATACGTTATATCACACCATTCTAAAAGACAAGCCCCATCAGGCTAGAGAACTGGCGTTGAGGGTTAGGCGCTGGCCTTAGCTATCCTAAGTACTACTACGGTCCTGCGAGGTCTACACCCCCACCTCATACACGAAGGTTCAGCCCCACGACCAAATCATAGTTAGCTACCTCGCTCGCCCTTCTTTAGGGCTACAGTTAGGGCTTCCCAAGTCACGGCCGCACGTTTTAAATCTCTTACGGTCACCGAGAGGCCGACACCCTGCCACCACGTTCAAGTGGCCACAAAATTCCCTCAGCCCAAATCATAGGTAGAGCCTCTCTCCGCCACTTGGCACTAGCAGGGCCTCACCTGTCACATGGTTCTAGAAAATGTTTTCGCTTCGGCATTAGCTAGCAGGCCAGTTCTCCGAAGGTCTCATCCACCACACCTCTAAGACACATTACTTATCCAAATCATTTATTTTATTTTTCAGAATGTCACAAGAATCTATCCCAATAATCGGTCTGCTGTTGGACGAAATACCCAGCACACTAGTCAGGCCTGGGTCTCCAAAGGAATCCATCTCTCCCCTTCTACCCTCAGTTACCTGGGATACTGGTACATTCCAAAAATGTCAGCAGAGCTCAGTCACAGGAGTATCCCATCTCCAGCCACTACCAGTAAGGCAGGACTACACAGGCTCATGACGGCTCAGGCCAACGTCCCCAGGCCCGGCTCTAGTTCACAAGGGCCATCAGATTCCAATCAGGAGACCCCGGTCGCTATCCCTGCCAGCCTCCAAATGATCAACAGGCTGATAAGTGGAATCGACTATAGCCACACCAGGTGTCTCATTAAGCCTGGCAGGCCCTCACCTGATGATCTCGGTCATACAGTCTGACTTACCCCTCATTTCCCTCCACATCCCCCACCATCCACTATCACTACTCCATACGTCTCACCGGCCCACTCTGTTTCAATCACACGGGCTTTATATCCATTCCCACAGGTACACTCATATGCCCCAACCTATTATCTACATCCATTGACCCTCTAACGGTGGACCACCTTCTGTCCACAGCAATCGTACGCTGGTTTCACGATCGCCTCTTTTCCGGTCCTCACACTTCTCATCTTGCCGTACCATTCCCATCGAGGTAGCCATGCACAATACCCTTTAATACGTCTGTTAATAGTCCCCTTCCGCACCGCACTCTACTTCCATTCCCAGCATCAAAACTCCTCATTCCTGTTAAGGAGATCTCACTGCACTACGCAAATCGACCATGCCATACAAGCTATCACTTCAGCAAGTAGTAAGGCTTGGTTGAGCAAGTCAGACTTATCCAACGCCTTTAACCCCTTAAAGACACATGTCATGTGTGACATGTCATAGTTCCCCCTTTTATTCCACAAGTTTGGTCCTTAAGGGGTTAATCTACTACCTATTCACTCTCCACAATGGCACCTTGTCTACCTTTGGCTCTAGGAGCAGCCCTAAGTATTCAACATCTTCGCACAAAAACTCTGCTGGCCGCTCCTAAAATATTCAGGTCATCCACTATCTGGATGAATTTTTTGTTGATTTAGCAGGTTCACAAACACCCAACAGTGTTCACACCACCACAGCCTCCTTTTCAGAACACTCGGGGTCCCTCTGTCACCAGGCAACCTCGGGTTAGGGATGCATGGCCCACTGTGACGAATGCCTTGCCGGCCTTTAGAGAGACTTCTTCTTTTTCAGAGATCTACCCCAACGTGGCGGCCACCCTCACATGGGGTCATCTTTGGACCGGCAAGGCAGTTAAATGCTGCTCTGACAACTCCGCAGCCTGCGATTTCATTAGCAAGGGCGGTCATACTCGCCTCCACTGTGGCTGATTCGCAGGCTGATTTGGCAGGTAGCAACCCCTCAGTTCTTTCTAGTCTACAATTTTATTCCTGGTGTCCACTACACAACTGCTGACACTTTGCACGCTCTCAAGTTAAGGTTTTCTTTCAGGCACTCCCTACGATCCACTACATACCATCCAAGATACCACCATTCCATGAGCTAATCTTGGACTAAGCACACAATTTTACCACATACTGGTGTGCACGTTTCACGACTACTCTTTCTCTCACGTCAGGGCCTTGTACATTGTACATGTCACAATTAGAGTTTGCTTGAATCAAGACTTTTGCAGTTACAATATGTTTTTTTTTTTGCCTCTTTCTCCAAACCTACAAATCAAACATCTTACTTAAAACTCCTATGCTGTCACACCGCTTTATGTCTTCAAGGTCAATGACATACTATCAGTCCTAATCCACTACTCCACGTCTAAACCTTCCATTAAGGTGGAGATACATCATGGCTTCCTTCGCTGGTCTTTCTGTCACAAAGTGCTGCATCAGCAGCTTCAAGCTCTTACACTCCAGTCTACATCACTAAGTGATGGGGCCACGGATAATCCTCAGCGCAGTTACATATATACCTCAATCAGAGTAAAAGCTCCTTACAAGCTTTCAGTACCCACGCTGTATTTAACTTGCATAAAGTGTGTTTTCTTTGAATCCTCTTTTTGCCCTCTTTTACAGGCCTACTCGGACGTTGGTTTCGGCACACCTCAACCAACTTTGCTTCTCTTTCTACATTCCATTCCATTACGTATTAGATAAATTCCGAGCACAAGCTGGAAGACCATTTGGCCTGAATTTGTGGGAGGAGTTATGATCCTATAAAAACCCTACCCCCCTACTTACCTTTGTCGTGCAAGCTGTTTGTCCCCACCCACCTACACCCATATATATAAACAATTCACCTTTGTGGGCCCTCTTTTACAGGCCTACTCGTACGTTGGTTTTGGCACACCTCAACCAACTTTGCTTCTCTTTCTACATTCCATTCCATTACGTATTAGATAAATTCTGAGCACAATTATATATATATATATAATACAAAAAATAAAGTGCACCCACAGGATTTTTTGTGGAAAAAAATGGTAGATTTTATTGCATGTGGGCAAAAAAAATTAACACTCTGTCCCGATCAACATATATATTAAATTCTTAGTTGGCATATACCTTGTATTTCATTGGAGTGAGGTCATTCTAACGGTCACTATTGCATTTCATTTTTTAAAATTCACCAATGTATGGATGATGTATTTGTGTGCTGCCTGCCTCATCTAAAACAAACCAATAGCTGGCAGTAAGTTGGTGATAAATGCTGCTTCTGTGCTACTAGAAGAAAAAGTGTCTTTCCACCTTATGTATGAAAGGTGCCACCCTATGTATGTGTAGCACACATGTAATTATCTGTCTCTCTACGTCAATGTGTGGGCCTAGTCAGTATGTGAGTGACACTGGGGATTTTAGATCTATCATTATCATCTATAGTCCTACACTTAGCAAATTCATTGTCTTTTAACCAAAGCACTAACAGGAGAGTGAAATTCAATGACCATATCTGTGATATTTTCACCACTGTTAAAGGGACTCTCCAGTGCCAGCAACACATATTCGTTTTCCTGGCACTGCAGAACCCTTCAGTGCCCCTCTCCCTCCCACCCCCATCCCATGTTGCTGAAGAAGTTAAAACCCCTTCCGTGAATTACCTAAGTCCAATGCCGATGTCCCTGGGCACTGTGTGAGGCTCCTCCTACTCTCCTTCCCTGCCTACGTCAGCCAGCGGGGGAGACCTAATGCACATGCGCGGCAATGGCCGCCCACGCGCATTAGACCTCCCCATAGGAAAGCATTATTCAATGCTTTCCCATGGGGATTTCGGCGATGCTGGAGGTCCTCACATAGCGTGAGGGCATCCAGCGTTGATAAAACACTTTTTGTGTTCTAAGAACACGGATGTCCCTCTAGTGGCCCTCTAGTGGCTGTTTGTATAAAAACTGCAATAATTACACTTGCAGGGTTAAGGGTGGTGGGAGCTGGCACCCAGAACACTCCAATGGGCAGAAGTGATCTGGGTGCCTGGAGTGTCCCTTTAAATAATGGGGAAACATGTGCTATAGGATAATAATGTCAGTGTTTCCTGTTATAAATTGTTCACCATTTTGTTTTCTGTTCCACTTTTGTTCTTTTGTATATATTTTATGAAAAAGTGGTTTGTCCAAAATAAAGTATACACACCTTAACACTGGTCACATACTACTTATTCATTAATTCTTGGGGCAGTCATTGCGGCAGTCGTTTGTACAAACGTGTTAATGATGAACACTTAATACACAGAGATTTGTTAGGAATTCTGTTATTAATTCAAGGTGAATTTCAAATGCTGGATCAGAATGGGAAAATTGGAAAAAAATCTCCACGTCATCTATATTTTCAATAAGGCTACTTTTTTTTTGTTTGTTTTTTTACTTTGCCTTGAATTCTGACTGAATTACCAGCAATTCACACTTTATTAGATATCCCTTTTCATTTGGATTTATTATGTTGTGGGTATGGGTAGACAAATTGCAACCATATCACCATTGTGTTATATGTGTTATATATTGCACAAACACAGTGTGAAAAACTAAAACGGTGGGTATTTTGGGATATATGTAGGTGTAGTAAACATAAAGGTATTGCTATGAAAATGTAGTCTGTCAAAAGTTTTGTTGTATTCTTTAACCCCTTAAGGACCAAACTTCTGGAATAAAAGGGAATCATGACATGTCACACATGTCTTGTGTCCTTAAGGGGTTAAACAGGATGAATGGCTGTGGAATTTGTTGACATTACATAGGTAAAAGATGATAATAATGAAGATAAAGTGTATTACACATCAAATGTTTGGACGATATGGTTATTAGTGATAATAGAGTGGATTTTTCAAGAGGGTTATACTTCTAGTTATACTTACATTTTGGATTGCATTGTAACATTTAGAGGAGGCTGGTTGCCATACACACACTGTACTTCAGGTTCAAAGTGTAGCAAAATAATTGAAGGTAATGGTTAGTAATGCAACCAAACAACTGTGCTTTCAATGTTCGTTCCTATTTATTATAGTAATGTGTTGGAGGCAGGCATCCAGAGTGCTCTTTCTGGTACATATATCCCAATGTGCAATGTATTTAAGCAGGGGACAGATACTGCTACATCCAACAATGTGCCTATGTGGTCTAGGGATCATTGAATGCTACATACAAAGTGGAGTCTTGCACTGCTGCTGGCAACAATGATGCTCTGCTTACTGAATGGCAGGTACAGCAATATGTTTCATGGGAACTCTGCTATTACTGATGCCCTCAGTGATCAGTGATAAAATGTAAGGGTGTGGGAGACCTGCTTGGTATTTCCACTGACTGGAAAGTACCCTTGCTGTGTAATCATGTCGTGGTGATTTTGGAAGAATTAGGGGTTGGCTACTACTAACGCTCCCAAATTCAGGCAGGGTAGACATACTGACAGGTAGATAGATAGACAGACTGAAATACAGACTGGTTTATAGACTTACAGAGATCTTTAATCGATGTATGTCGTGCGCAGCATTCAATCATACATGAAACTAACATAGACACATTATTACCTCTTAATATAAGAGATATATCAGTCAATAAGATTCTAAAGACGCAAAATATCGCTAAACCCAAATGCTCATTGTGACCTCATTTTAATCCGTATTCTCTCTGCTTCTTATACTCCATCCTGCTGGTTTTAGATAAGCAGAAACGGAGATGCCTCTCCCGTACATCTCCCCAGAGAAACATGTCATTTCTCCTATACCTCCCACACTGCACACCCTGCCCCCCAGCTCTCCGTGTGACCTGTATCTTAAGGGTCCTTTCTCTCTCATGGAAAGGTAATTTCTACCCTTGATGACCTCTGTGCAGGCTCTGTCTGTCTGCTGCAGGTAACTGAGAAAGCTGGGCTGTGTGACATGCTAACAATGAGCAGTATGGCTTATTGCAGACAAGTACTATCCATGGAACGTTGGCAATCTCAGAGGTTCTATTAGAGGTGTTTTCCATAGAACGTTGGCAATCTCAATGGTTCTATCAAAGGTGCTTTCTGCTTCCCTAAACTAAAATTCGCGTTCATCTTGGCAGAGCAGTAATATCATAATATCACATACATCCTGGCCTTAAGAAGGGCCACAGGACACTGTTTTTGGCAGCAGCTGGCAGCAGCATCAAGCCGGGACAGGTCACAAGCTCAGCCCCTTAATCCTATCACAGAGGTAGAGAGCAAGAAGGCAAGGTGGGGGTGAAAGAAAGGAGGGGGGAGGGGTGTAAGAGTACTGGAATCTAACGCTTGGGAGGGAAGGGTCTGCCTTCTTAAAGGAGGAGAGGGAGGGGTGGGTGCTTCGAGATCACAGAGGGAGCAGTGTTGGTTAGTAGAAAATCTTCTTTTCCTGGGGTGGGGGGAAGAGAAGAGAACCTCCACAGATTAAATCCAGTATCCAGTACAGGGGCTTTAGATGTTTGTACAGTACATGGTTTATTTTTATTTTTTTACAAGGTCTTTCGTGTAAGATACGTGAGAATAGATTGACAAAAGTGTTATGTGTTACAGCTGAACATTTCAGCACTGGCTCGCTTGGACAGCACCACTGTAGCTCTCCATTCAGGGCTGAGCTTTCAGCTCTGTTACTGAGCAGCAGATTCTTGTGGACCGCTGGGACAGCGACTCATATCCTCTCATAGCAAGTCACTGCTAAATATCTCAGCATTGGGACCTGTGGACAGCTTTACTGACATCATTTCCATTCATTCTCTACTATGGACAGCTGGACCCTTCCTGGGTTGAACCTCTAGGACTACCATGCAACCTCACATATCAATCTCAAACAGCCCCTGAATTGGTTACTCAGATTCTTCCCTTCTATAAGATAATGGGATAACAATCTAGAGCCAAAACATGATCACAGAGGAATGCGAAGTGTAAATGTAAATCAAGGTATGTCACCTGCTGACACATGAAGACTGTTACATTCTGTCGTATTTTAAAGATCTTCTAATATCTAACCATGTATTAGTGTGTTGGGAAGGTAGGGGTTAAACGTCCACGACTTAACTTTTAATCAGAGATCTGACAATGTGTATCACATTCATGGAACTGCTTTTTATCCCATTATCAAAGGCTACTTTAACCTGGATACTGAGAAAGGAGGGTGGGGAATAACATTAGAATGATGTGGGAGAGCTGAAATGATATTCTACTGAGCTGTGTTTGCTGGTTAAGTGCAGGGAGAGTAAAAGGAAAAAAAAAAAAAACTACTGCAGGTGTTCTGTATGGTGTGTCAGTCTAATTTTTAAAAAAATCATTATTTCAGTAATGTATCTTGGGGGTTTGTGCTGTGAGGGTTTATAGATTTGCATTCTCTTTGCAGATCTATATAGTTATTGTTTGCATGATCTTATCATAGATATATGCTTGTCAATATGCACACAAATATGTGTATGCCTATTTGTGTCTCTTAATACCATAGAGGATTGTGGGCAAATCTTACTGTAGCATGTAGCATACTATACGTTTGTATATTGTTATGCACCTTTCAGTGTCTATTTGTGCATTTTGTTGCTATTCCTTTATTTCATTCTACCTTTTTTCCTCTTGTGTCAGTATAGTAATACTGTATACATTTTCAGTATAGCCATTTCTTTATCTGTCCCAGTCTCTCATTAAGTGTCCCTGCCTGATTGCTCATTTATGATTTCTTAATTTTTGTCATCCATCTGTGCCTGATTTTTTTTCTCTGTCTCATTTTGTCCATCTCTCTCTCCCCATTATCATTCTACTCCCTCCTTGCTCTGTATCATTGCTTGACTAAGCCACCCCCCCCCCATCGTTTCACTTTTTCTGCAATTGTCCACATATCTTCTCTCTTTCCTTCCAGATCTCTCCCTTGCCCCAGTTCCAATTTTTAGACCATATGTAGGACCTTCTTCCACCCTACTCCTTTCTTGAGCTCTCTTACCATTTGTGCATTTCTCCCTCTAGTCTGTTCTACCCCCCTTCTATGTTTTTCTGTGCGTTAAATATTTTCATCTGCTCCTCTGAATTGCACCCATTAAACATCTTTAGGGCAGACTGCTCCAGTCTGTGGTTGGCAGCGAGAAGTCTTGATTAAAATCAGATCTTCTCTCTGGCAGTAGAAAGCTACAGCAAGCAATAGATTTACAGGCTTTGGAATACAGTGGGTAATTAAAAATCAATTTTTGTATAGAGGGATGGTGATATTATTTCTAAAGGAAGTTAAATTAACCCTTTGTATATTGTCATTTCTATCAATTCACCTAAAGTTTGATGTTTAAATATATTTTCTTAGGAAAAAAAGACATATATTACACATTTCATATATGGTACATTTTGATTGTTTTGCGGATTATTTCTGTGCTTGTGATACATTCTCATGGAAAAGAGTTAAACATACATTGTATTCTGCTGAAGAACATTTTCAGAAGAGACATTAGACTGACATGTATGTGTAAACTTCCCACATAATACTCTGATTGTGGACTTTAGAAAAAAATGAAGCACTCATTTAATTATATTAAAAGTTGCCCTCCTTACATTAGACTGTAACGATGGGCTCAAACAGACCTTTTTATCTTTAACATGACTGACCACTCTTGTGTGTATATATACAGGCTGAAATAGTTATGTTTTACAGATAATGAATCATCATCCTAATTGTATACAGTCAGTGAATAGACAGCCTTTAACTTAGGCTAATTCTCAAAGTGCATATCACTAAGTGCATGTGTTTATTGGTATTATTATTACTATTAAGCATATATTTATACATATATTACAAATCACTTATTTGAGTTGACTAGCTACTGTTCAGAGTCAAATGTTGTCGGACAGCCCCAATCAAAGTAATGATGTGTAATACGGTAGAATTTATAGATTTTTTTCAGATGGGTTGGTGTACGTTTATAGGCTTCTTAACAGCCTTTTATATGTTCAGGGCCAAGTTTGGTAATCCAGACCTTTCTCTAATATAATGTGATCATTTTATAGAAACCTTATTGCATGTTTTAAGTTCCAATCAGTTGATATATATAAACATATTTTGAAATATTTAATAGTTTTATATTAATACATAATTAAGGAAAATCTACTTGCTTAAGGTCAAAACGCTTATCTCTAGTAAGAACAGCATTTTCTTCCACAGCATATTCACCATAAGAGTTGTACTCTTTATTTCTTTCATTTTTCTCCCTGTCCCCAGATTTATTAACAATGCAAGTAAATTTATTAAAAATGCAAGTTTATCCAGGACTTATATTTTATACTCATATTTTAGCCATTTTAGCTCAAATATATGTGCTCACTGACCCAATAAAGTGTTTGTTATACTTAAGAAGGTCCTCCTATTTTTTTACTACCAATATCCACCGGAAGAAGGACTAGGTCCATCCTACAAAAGTCCCTCAGCGCTACTCATGAGAGCCATATGAATCTATTTGGCTCTATGTTTGTGAGTATTTGAGATCCATAAATACTTATCCATTCTATTCTGGCAATATTACCCTATGTTGTGCTGTCTTTTACAGAATCGTTAGATGCCTTCCACCTATTGTATGTATTTGTTTTAATAATGCAAGTAGATCTAATAACAATGCAAGTAGGCCTAGTTGTTTCTTATACTTTTTGTTCATATTTATCTTAGTTCTGGAAATTTAGAAGCTTCCATCTACTCCACTCCTCCAATATTTTCTCATGAGGTAGTGCCTCCCTCACAACTTTGGGATTTTGTGGTGATAACAAGGTGGAGATACTGTTAGGCAACACAAGTGGCAGCACAAGTAGCCACCTTAGGGAGCTCCATCAGGGGGTACACATTGTCCCCAGGGCCAGAGTGACCCAAACCTGAGACTCTGAGAATTCTTTGGAGGCAGCTTGAGGTTGGTTGTGCAGTTCAGAAAACTCCCATCTGACACCGATAAGATGTGCCAAGACAGCTAACGATTTCCTTTTGTCCTGCTGACCGCCAATATAACTTCCTGTATCTAGGCTGAGCTTCTAGCACTCAATGCTGCACTTTCCCTTTTTGACCAGCTTCAGCACCCAGAAACTGAAGGCAGTATTGTGAGAGAAATGCAGGAATTTCATGTTATGTTTTACTTCCACCCCCCTGCCTAACCATCATGGTTGCCAGACATGTGAAGTTGAAGTGTTAAAGGATCACTATAGTGTCAGGAAAACAAAGCAGTTTTCCTGACACTACAATGCCCTAAGAGTGCCCCAACCCTCATGGTCCCCCTCCCGTGGCGCTGAAGGGGATAAAACCCCTTCAGCAGCTTACGTTAATCTAGCGCCGGGCTCCCTCGGTGCTGGTGACCTCTCCTCCCCCACCGACGTCAGCGGAGCCGAATGTGCATGCGCGGCAAGTGCCGAGCGTGCATTCAAAGTGTCCATAGGAAAGCAATTCTCAATGCTTTCCTATGGATGCTCTGCGCGATGGAGGCGAAATGTGCCTCCAGCGTCGCAGATGCGCCTCTAGTGGCTGTCCGGAAGAAAGTCACTAGAGGCTGGATTAACCCCAAATGTAAACATAGCAGTTTCTCTGAAACTGCTATGTGTGCATCTGAAGGGTTAAAATCTGAGGGACCTGGCACCCAGACCACTTGATTGAGCTGAAGTGGTCTGGGTGACTATAGTGTCCCTCTAAGGATGAGGAATAAGAAGCATAAAATGGCAGCAGCTCAGCCACACTTAAAGACGGTAGATGATTATGAAGAATGGGGGTTGAGATGTGTAAGTAGAGTATACCCTTACACTGGTCATGATCCCTAATTTTGGGGTGGCCACAGTTACATCTCACCCCCCCCCCCAATACCAACCTTACTTATCCACTGATCTACTCTTTTAACCTTTTCCTTTAGTGTCTGATTCCTAACCTTTATCCTTTCTTTTAAACCCCACCCATCTTTTTCTTCCAGTGGTAACAAATAAGTCTATGCATTACGCCAATATCCCAGTGCAAAAAATCATGTCAGTCATTCTAGATCTGATGACACCACCATTCTTAGCTCCCATAACATGCCATTTGAGAAGTTAGACATGAATGCCTTGATCATAGTCATCAGTCTATTACATTTACATGTTAGTGGTTGCTGTTAATATTAAAGCAAATAAAGAACAAATAATCACTGTAACACAAATAAAAGTCTCACGCATCTTTTAAACATCCTTTTTCTTCAGTCTCTTTTCAATGTCCTCTGACAGGTTAGGGCCATTTTCACAACTTTCATATTAATTACTTTTATATTATATATAATTCCATGGCACTGGTTTCAGGCAGTACAGTTATTCTATTTCCCTCTAAACTGTCACTGTCAATCCACGCAACATTTATTGACACATAAATGGAGCCATGTTTCCCTTATGGAATTCAACAGCCGAAAAGAATTGATAAACCAGTGACAACACTTTTCAACAAGTTAACACATACCTTACACTGTTTTGGTTGAATGACCCTTACTGACCTAGTCCCTCTCTACAAAAAACAGTAACAATGTTTAAAAAATAATAAAAAAGCAATGACTTAACTCTGTTCCAGTACCAAACTCAAGTTCGCCCCGGTAGCCCAATCCTCTTCTTCTAACATCACTCCCCCTTTCTGGATATAGAAGGATTTCAGGGAGGACAGACTCTGCCACCATTAGCTGTCTGATTCCAGCTTTTAATGCATTCTGATGACAGACACCAAATATGTGTTACACCTTCAGCAACAAAGGGCTTGTAGCCGAGATATAACATTCTCCACTGAATCATTCACGAGCTGGAACAAGGCGTTGAATAGTGAATAGCTCTTTCCCTCTCAGTAACTGGATGACACACAGCCCTGTAACACATTTGTGACCTACAAGGTCTTTTATAGCCAGACCCTCAGCAGTTACATTGTAAGCATGCCCAGGTGTCTCTGTGTCTGGTAGATAATTGAGTCAAGGACCAATAAGTTAATTATCTCCTGGTTACAGAGAGTTGAACATAAAAAAAACTCACCAAAAAACACTCCGAAATATGGTTAAAACACAAAGGAACTCCACATGCCAAATAGTGCCCAGATCCATAAGGAATTGTCCAATCGCCACCAGGGTAAAGTTTCCACCGGCCACACACATAGGCGAAGCCCAAAATTGTTCCAGGACAAAAGTGGTCTTGGCCGGTCAAATATCAGGAGTTCCTGTGGTCAAGTAAATGTGTGCTCCCACTTTCTTTTATGGAGCAATTGTTCTTCATAGTCTTTAGTACCTTCCCCCAAATTAGCGCTCTCCTGGCAGGTCTGTAAGTGGGGCAAAACAGCAGACAAATAGACTGGTAACCACGTGGTCAGACACCACTGTTAGTGTTGGGGAGACAAAACGGCCACTATTTACCAGGGAGAGTGCTTTTGGTGATTGCTTGTTCCCGAATGGCGGCCACCCAGGGAGAGTGCTTAAATGACATTCAGGATAGGCAAGGTATGAAGCCGGGGAGCACAGAATGTTCAACATGAATGGAAGGAACACTCTTTTGGGAAACGAACAGGGCAGTACAGGTAATCGAATGGACACAGGACCAAGTCTGCCACAGGGCTATATCTATGTATAAACAGGGTTTCATAGTGAAATGCTGCAGGTGCATACTCTACTCACCATGAACATAAAATTACCAAAGTGATCATGGTGCTTGGAGTAATCCTTTAAACTTAACAACTGTTTTGCACATGAGTAAAGCAAACACTATGTATACCTTGCAATATTTTATAACATTTAGAAGCAAAATAACCAACATTAACACAACTCTTCTGGCTTAAATAATTGAAGCAAATAATATACAATAAACACCAATATACTAATATAATATGGCATAACAAACAAAACAACAACTATACATACCTACTATACCAAATGTCTGATTTGAGCATGCTTACAGAAGCATACACAGAAATCAATGTTGCTTTGAAATATAGCAGGATAAAATTCCTACTGCTATTGATAACATTGTAACCATGATGTACTTGCACTGTCCACAAAATTGTCCTTTTTAATATTTTGTTAGCCTTGCAATCCTGGCATATCCACCTCCGTTTCAAGATGGTGTGATTCATAACAGTCATTAAATCTGGTTTTAAGTTCATAATAATTCCTAACTTAAGCATCGTTACTAGCAGATGTTTTTGGATTGTAATCATGTTAACAACATACATACAATACTAGTCAAAGTTCAGAAACCATTATCAAATGAAAGCAAGTGCAAGATTGTGATTGAGGCCAAACATAGATCAGCAAGGTCTCTTTGTTTTTGTTAACTGTTTAAAGTGCAGATTGGATTATATTTTTTATCTTAAAAAATCTTAACCAATTCATATTTAAATGCCCCTTCATGCAGCCAATGGAAGAGGTTGGAGTGAGAGAGCATATGGCCCTTTTGCATCTACACTCTCCTTTTTCAATGAAATTAAGTGAGTTAAGTGAGTTAAATTTAGGAAACTGTTATTATTTCTCCCATAAAACTCTACAGGAAAGGGAAATGGACAACTCATTTAATGTTTGCTGCAAACCTTTCTCCCATGAAAAAGGCTAAGTCAGGATGCTTCCAGTGGTGTGATAGTAAAAATAAATGTAGGTATGCCTAAATTCAGTGCAAGAGCTACATGACTATTTAATGATATCCTAGCCCTTTTAGCACTGCAGCCAACTCTGGCAGCCTTATTTAGAGGTTTGTGAAGTAATACAAATAGTTGGCTTACCACAGCCTAAAAGATGGAGTGATAGTTAATGATGGTGGAACTATGCCCTACAATTCTAAATATACTTCAAGTTATAGTTCCAAGATGAACACAATCCCCACCCTCCAGATAGTCAAGGTTCCACAAACCTGACAGCCCATCTAATTATATAATCCAAAATCACCTGTTTTTTTAATTTATTTTTTATTTTCCTTAGCCAACCTACACCACTGAGAATTGAAGGTCCAGTTTACAATACACAAAAAAACAAGAAGCCTTAAGCTATTTTACTTGAAGTCAGCAATTAAAATGTGTGTTACTCAGTCACCAGTGGTGTATAAGTACTCCTTTAGCTTCAGCTGTTATTTTTTTTAGTTTTTGTGTGTATATTTAATCTTTGGGAGTGAAATTACAAGGGCCAACAAGCTACTATCCCAAAGCACTGCGGTTGAAAGGACTCAGGTTATTGTGATCTGGATTCAAAGTAAGCCAACAGCATGATTGTGTAACTCCCTATGACTCCCTCTTTTTTCATTGCTTTATATTGATTTTTTTTTTTGCTAGCTATAAGTATTTATATATAAACGTCAGGATAGTACAAGGAATCTCATTCCAGAGATGCTTACACTTTATTTTAGCTGTTTCTTGTACTTATTGTGTTCATATACACTGTACAGGGAGTGCAGAATTATTAGGCAAATGAGTATTTTGACCACATCATCCTCTTTATGTATGTTGTCTTACTCCAAGCTGTATAGGCTCGAAAGCCTACTACCAATTAAGCATATTAGGTGATGTGCATCTCTGTAATGAGAAGGGGTGTGGTCTAATGACATCAACACCCTATATCAGGTGTGCATAATTATTAGGCAACTTCCTTTCCTTTGGCAAAATGGGTCAAAAGAAGGACTTGACAGGCTCAGAAAAGTCAAAAATAGTGAGATATCTTGCAGAGGGATGCAGCACTCTTAAAATTGCAAAGCTTCTGAAGCGTGATCATCGAACAATCAAGCGTTTCATTCAAAATAGTCAACAGGGTCGCAAGAAGCGTGTGGAAAAACCAAGGCGCAAAATAACTGCCCATGAACTGAGAAAAGTCAAGCGTGCAGCTGCCACGATGCCACTTGCCACCAGTTTGGCCATATTTCAGAGCTGCAACATCACTGGAGTGCCCAAAAGCACAAGGTGTGCAATACTCAGAGACATGGCCAAGGTAAGAAAGGCTGAAAGACGACCACCACTGAACAAGACACACAAGCTGAAACGTCAAGACTGGGCCAAGAAATATCTCAAGACTGATTTTTCTAAGGTTTTATGGACTGATGAAATGAGAGTGAGTCTTGATGGGCCAGATGGATGGGCCCGTGGCTGGATTGGTAAAGGGCAGAGAGCTCCAGTCCGACTCAGACGCCAGCAAGGTGGAGGTGGAGTACTGGTTTGGGCTGGTATCATCAAAGATGAGCTTGTGGGGCCTTTTCGGGTTGAGGATGGAGTCAAGCTCAACTCCCAGTCCTACTGCCAGTTCCTGGAAGACACCTTCTTCAAGCAGTGGTACAGGAAGAAGTCTGCATCCTTCAAGAAAAACATGATTTTCATGCAGGACAATGCTCCATCACACGCGTCCAAGTACTCCACAGCGTGGCTGGCAAGAAAGGGTATAAAAGAAGAAAATCTAATGACATGGCCTCCTTGTTCACCTGATCTGAACCCCATTGAGAACCTGTGGTCCATCATCAAATGTGAGATTTACAAGGAGGGAAAACAGTACACCTCTCTGAACAGTGTCTGGGAGGCTGTGGTTGCTGCTGCACGCAATGTTGATGGTGAACAGATCAAAACACTGACAGAATCCATGGATGGCAGGCTTTTGAGTGTCCTTGCAAAGAAAGGTGGCTATATTGGTCACTGATTTGTTTTTGTTTTGTTTTTGAATGTCAGAAATGTATATTTGTGAATGTTGAGATGTTATATTGGTTTCACTGGTAATAATAAATAATTGAAATGGTATATATTTGTTTTTTGTTAAGTTGCCTAATAATTATGCACAGTAATAGTCACCTGCACACACAGATATCCCCCTAACATAGCTAAAACTAAAAACAAACTAAAAACTACTTCCAAAAATATTCAGCTTTGATATTAATGAGTTTTTTGGGTTCATTGAGAACATGGTTGTTGTTCAATAATAAAATTAATCCTCAAAAATACAACTTGCCTAATAATTCTGCACTCCCTGTATTTGTCTAAAGAGTGTCTGTGGGGTTATGTTTTTATATTTGTTGAGCACATACTGGCAAATAGGTGTTCTTTGATGGCATCCCGTATTTTGGGGAGGATAATTCACTGGCTCTATTCAGTTTTGATGATCTAAAGGAATCAAATTTCTCACTGAAGCAGTGCACAAAAGCCAACAAAAACAAAACAAACAAACAAATAAAAAAACAAAACAAAAACTTACAATACTATAAAAGGCATAGCACTCACTGACTAGGATAGACTAAGAGCACAGCTTCACTAGATAACACACTCTAGAGGGAATCAAACCTGAAATTATGCTAGCTAACTGCAACTCATCTTAACTGTGATTCATAGAAAGCAACACAAAGATGCAACGATTAAACATTTAAAAATCTGTATTTTGTAGCAAACAAAACTTCAGCATAAATGTATCACATTAATTCAAAGTAAATTTTACATTTATGGCAAGAGTAAAAAAGCATAGCTGACTTAGAAAATATTTACCGTTCAGCTACTTTGACTTTAAAGGGACAACTCAATGCCCAAAAAGAAAAAAAAAATCACTTTCCCCCAATGAAAACAGACATGCATGCATTTAATAGTGCATTTTTTCATTGTGGGCATATCTAAAAACAGCTTGCAGATCTCTTGTCTGAAATACTTTGCAAGCCCTCTCCCTCTTGCCC
Organism: Pelobates cultripes; assembly: GCA_933207985.1. Taxonomy (NCBI): domain Eukaryota; kingdom Metazoa; phylum Chordata; class Amphibia; order Anura; family Pelobatidae; genus Pelobates; species Pelobates cultripes. The sequence continues at coordinate 148,383,815 of OW240912.1, forward strand.
ATCCCAGACTTTCTATGGTTGTCCAATCACAGACTTCCCAATGCAGCTCTATGAAAAGTCTATATAAGGCAGGTACTCTGAGCAATTACCTGCCACTTTAGTTTAGCTCTAGTAAGCTAAACAAATCAGGAAGTACCAGGACCAGTTGTTTGCTTGAAAGCCAGCAGGATGTAACCAGGTTAAATTATGGAAATGCTATTTCCTATTGAGATCTACACTTTTTGTAAAATTAAAAAGAGGGCACATTCTTCACACATAAAGTATTTCAGCAAACTAACATGCTTTATTGGTTCAGAGTGTTGCTTAAAATTTTAAATTTGGTCTGAATTCATGTTGAATTCTCGTTTTAGTAAATAACTAAAAGCTTTACCATTAATTAACTATAGTAACATTTTCTAACTTTGAATCCGAGTTTTATTGATTGTTTGCAATTGGCATTTCTTGTATGTTGATTTCCTCAAGGACTATTTAGTACCTGGTAGAACCATCAATGGGAGAAAAGGCAGTTACTGTGTGATCGTATTTACCACAAACTCTGACACCATGGCCCAGTAAGCTTTCCATGAGTATGGGATTTAAATGTAATGGTAAAAACAGGAAATTAGTGACTGTAAACAAAAGAAAAGTTACCAACTGATAAATCTCTCACTACAAACTGATGGCCTCCCATTAAGATTTTACTTGTCCATCCACTATTTAGAAGACCTTCATTTATTGCAAAAAAACCCATTAATTTCCACATACAGACAATTATGTCTAATAACATGTTGTGGAGGAATGGAGAGATGCAGAACTTTGTTTATTGCAAAAAAACATTAATTTCCACATACAGACAATTCTGTCTAATAACATGTTGAGGAGGAAGGGAGAGATACAGAACTTTGTCCTAGCTATTACCCACTTTCCCTTCAATGGCTATCTTTACATATGCATTACATTTATGTTTTATTTTATATTCTATTTGCACTTTCTTTGATGTCACTTATTGCTTGATAAAGACTCTATTTCTGAATTGAAATGTTACTGGTGCGTAAATGCACAACAAAAGGGCATTGTTTCAAATTGAGGGGTGAAAGATTGTCTGCTTTTTTTTGTTTGTAGTTTCTGTCAGTTATTGGATGGTACTGGAGACACCCTCTGGAAAATTATATGTTGAGTGCTGGCCCACCTCATATCTACTAAGCAGTGACTTTCATCTGGGGCCTTATTGCACATCACTTATATAAATATGAACCTGAGTCAAGTGCCTCACTCTAGACTCTACATTTTCAAAACAGGATGCTGACAGAACTATACAGTCTGCTATGTCTAATGGCAATATTGATATTGATTTGTGTCAACCAAGTGCCTGCTTTAAAGAATAGGAGAAACTAAGGAAAAAAATTACAGGTTACCAACTGTACAGTGTCACCTTATCAGAGTACTACAGTGCTAAAAGGATCCTAAGGGGCTTGAGAATAAATCTAAAGGTTATGTTGTTATCAAAGAAAGAAGTGCTTACTTAAATATGAGGGCATTAAAAAAAAAAAATGTTCCCTTGATGTTATCCTATTGAATGTGGAGTGCCTTCAGGAAGAGATTGCATAAACAAGCATGGGGATTGAGAGTATGGAAGGACTCCTGAATGTGGAAGTGTATCAAGCATTGCGTAAAAACACACATAATCGCCTTCCATAAGGCGATTGAGAATCAGAAGTATGGAAAGTTTCAGCATGATTCCACAGATTATAATACCAGGAAAGCTTATGTCTGGCAGCAACAGAAAGACCCTCAACAATATCCCAATAATAGAGACTCACGAGGGGGTAAAATAACGACTAAAAGATTTTGGGAGAGGGGGACTGGACTTAAATATCTCAACATACTCCATTCTCTTTGATTTTTTTTTAGAACTGGTTACAGAGAAAAGATCAGGAGAGGGGTGAGGAAGTATTAGTGGCACCCAGAGAAGGAATCTGCAGAAGTCAGGCAGTCCCAGGAAGAAACAGCAGCAGACTGTGAAATCAATATTCAAGACTCCCATTGAGACACAAATCATATGGATTCCACCAAATACCAATAACATATTTATGTTAGGAAGCTCTTCTGGAGTTTTTAAGGGGATACAAATTTGAAAACTTTATTGAGGAATGTAAGTTCTCTAATTCTAAGTCATATTTCTAATCTGTTTAAATATAACAGAGGAATAATATATTTTGGATTTTGTTTTAGTATTTTTTTTAACTGAATTTGTTCTCTTTTTATTAATTGCACTTTATGATACCTATTATAAGTGTAAAATGTGTTATGGTGTGCCGAAACCAACATTCGGGTAGACCTGTAAATAAAGGAGGCAAAAAGATTTAATAATGCAACACTTTATTACGTATAACATTACATAACCAAAGCCTTGAAGGACCACTATAGTGCTTTTCCTGGCACTATAGTGCCCTGAGGGTGCCCCCACCCTCAGGGTCCCGCTCCCGTCGGGCTCTAGGGGGGAGGAAGGTGTTAAACTTACCTCTTTCTCCAGCACCGGGCGAGGAGCTCTCCTCCTCCTCTCTGCCTCCTCTCCTCCTCTTCGGCTGAATGCGCATGCGCGGCAAGACCAGCGCGCGCATTCAGCCAGTCCATAGGAAAGCATTCACAATGCTTTCCTATGGACGCTGATGTCTTCTCACTGTGCAAATCACAGTGGATAACCCATTTATAAACATAGCAGTTTCTCTGAAACTGCTATGTTTATAGAAAAAAGGGTTAAACCTAGATGGACCTGGCACCCAGACCACCTCATTAAGCTGAAGTGGTCTGGGTGCCTATAGTGGTCCTTTAAATACTTGTCTTAGTTCCCTTTCTGGCTGAGGGATATATCTATGATACACAGCTGATTTCCAATGTCCTAGTCTTTTAATTAAGTGTATGGGGACATTTTTACTAGATGCTGCTGAAGCTGCCCCAATTCGGAATGAATAGACTGAAAATGATGAAAGGTCGCAGTCAAATTTTATGAATATCATCCTAACGTATATGATGAATTTAGATGTTGTGAGTGGGTTACCATGTAACATTAACAACGGTGTGCTTACAGTATGGCCTGTAAATTAGAGGCAAAATTGACTGAGCATTTTGACAGGGCACCATTTGTTGTCAGTAGGATATAGGTGTATGTCTATAGGTCTTCCCATTTGAGTTGGTTTTGATTGTTGCAGGATAAGTGTATAATGGTCACCTGATTTTTTAAGATTGGCTATTTAAAGGCAATGGAACGCACCAGTAAACTTTTATATGGTAAATTCATTAGCGTAAGAAACCATAGAATGCTATCTATATAGCTGTTTTAATTATTAGATTGGTATGTGTGACGGAACCGCTGGCACTCCGACTGAGTACCTCCGCCAATCGATGCTCCTAGTGCTCGCTGAGAACTCCAAGCACTCCAACCGACACCATCAGCACTGCATACCCCACTTCCAGCGATGCAACTGCGCCGGGGTCTCTGCTGTCTCCACCCACCCTGGACCCAAGGCCAGGATCCAGCTTCCAGTGGGTGAACCTCTCTTTCCCCAGAGAGCAGGAACAGGAACAAGCTCTTAGCAGAACTTAGTGATCATACCCTGGGGAGTATAGTGATTAGAGCAATCCCTAGAGTGTATTTCTCCAATCCCCCAAACATGAGCCAAGGCTTAATGCTGGAACAAGACTGATTTACTGGCACACAGAACTCACAATTTATGCAACACAAAACTCCTCCTCTGGGCCAGGCTAGATAATTGAGTTTCTACAATACACAAAGCTCAATTATCTGCTGGCCAGAAATAATACAGTTTTTACAGCATTCATAACTTCTAAAATATACACATCACATTCACATAAAAATTATATATTCACAATCAATCCATTCAGGGAAACAACATATCAAAAAATGGCATGAATCAGACCAGGGGTTCAGAAGTTAGTAAAGTTTCTTTTGGGGCCTGGCTGGCAGCATGGCTATCTGGCCCAAACTGGTTTTACAGAGCCCTCTAGCCTGGAGACAATGGGGAAAGTAATGCAATTATCCAGGGATAGAAGCATAATTGAGTTTCTACAATACACAAAGCTCAATTATCTGCTGGCCAGAAATAATACAGTTTTTACAGCATTCATAACTTCTAAAATATACACATCACATTCACATAAAAATTATATATTCACAATCAATCCATTCAGGGAAACAACATATCAAAAAATGGCATGAATCAGACCAGGGGTTCAGAAGTTAGTAAAGTATCTTTTGGGGCCTGGCTGGCAGCATGGATATCTGGCCCAAACTGGTTTTACAGAGCCCTCTAGCCTGGAGACAATGGGGAAAGTAATCCAATTATCCAGGGATAGAAGCAGACTCCATTGAGCACATTTTCCCAGTAAAACACAAAAGGATACAAAAATACATAACTCCTATCATACTGAATTGAACGGGCCAAATCTCCCAGGGTCCATAGTCACAGGGCAAGAGGCGGGTGCACAATAAAAGGATTTTTTTCACATTTCAGAAGTGCTCGATTGTTTATTTTTTTTTTTTTTTGTTTACATCAAATTTACAGTGACAAGACTTAGTTCATATGTCCCACAACTGATTTATCTGGACCTTGCAGGATTCACACCACTCAGGAAATTCCATTAAATTTTTTAACATCATTCTCATTTTTCAACACTCTACACATGCTGCACCTCAATATGGACACAAAAAAACATTTAATTGCGCAAACCGGAACGTTCTCTTTTCTACCATCCAAAGTATGGATTTTGACCTTAAATTATTGTAGTGAATTTGGGCTCTGTAGGCCAACCCTACAATGTGTTCCAAAATCAATAGGGTTGTTACTCCCTTACACATCACAAATGGAAATCTAGGCCTGCAACCTACCTTCTTAACTGTTTGCCTCACTATTAGTTTGGGCTGAGTTAGAAGGGGAGGGCTTGCCAAGACTTTAGAAAATAGATCTGCAGCACAATGTTTTTAGATATACCCCAATGGAAAAATACATGTTTTCATTTGGGGTATATCTATTAAACAGTGATTTATTTACTTATTTATTTGGGTAGTGAAGTGCTGCTTTAACCATTGCAGTCAGACATAGTTAGAAAGCCATGGTTATCCTTTTTTCCTCAGGTCACCATAAACTAGCAACACATATAGTTGCTTTACTTATTTTTCACAACTACCAATCCCATTTCTCGTTATGTAATAAAGAATTTTCCCTTTTATTTAGTCACCTTAAAATGTATATTTTCCATCTTTAATAACGTCTTCAAATATATGAATGAAGCAATTGCAAAGATTCTGAAGTTTGCATTTAAATATAGCATATATATATAACATTTGAAAGTAAGGACCATAAACAACTTTTCCTTATTAACAAAATTAAGCTATCACAGACCCACCCCTTGCCTGAACTTTTTTAACATCCACTAGTCTTTTTTTGAAAAAAAATAAAATCGATTTCTATACTCATCTCTGACTATGGAAACTCAACTGTATATTCCTTTCTTTTCCTCTTCTTTCATTGCTTAGTGAGAGAGAGAGATTTGAGGATCTCTTTCACACCATTCTAGTTTGAAAATTCATATTTATTCTATATTTGCACAAACACTGACATTTAAAATTTTATCTTGTTGTCATAAAACCCATCATCAATACATCAAATATTTATTACACTTGAAGGTCTCTGTTGAAGTGTTGTTCAAGAAACTAAAAACATACAAAAAGGAGAACAATTCATATTACTCATACAGATGGGTCACTTGATGGAAACTGTCTACTTTGTGGCATCTCAGTAAAAGACTCTTGTTACACATTGACACATATCAAATAACACCCCCCAACCTCAGTGAACATTGTTCTTCAAAGAATGCAATGGGACATGTCTCACTTTGTATAAAACACCATTGTTTAATTCATCTTTGTGTCAATACAAATAAAATAATGGGCTGTTGAAATGTGAGAGGGATTTTGTGCTAAAACATTTGCTTAGCAGCCTCAACATTGAATTTATATATTAAAGGACCACTATAGTGCCAGGAAAACATACTGGTTTTCCTGGCACTATAGGGCCCTGAGGGTGCCCCCACCCTCAGGGTCCCCCTCCCGCCCGGCTCTGGAAGGGGGAAAGGGGTAAAAACTTACCTTTTTCCAGCGCTGGGCGGGGAGCTCTCCTCCTCCGATCCTCCTCTTCTCCCCGTCGGCTGAATGTGCACACGCGGCAAGAGCTGCGCGCGCATTCAGCCGGTCGCATAGGAAAGCATTCATAATGCTTTCCTATGGATGTTTGCCTGCTCTCACTGTGATTTTCACAGTGAGAAGCATGCAAGCGCCTCTAGTGGCTGTCAATGAGACAGCCACTAGAGGATTTGGAGGAAGGCTTAATCCATTGATAAACATAGGAGTTTCTCTGAAACTGCTATGTTTATAAAAAAATGGGTTAACCGTAGCTGGACCTGGCACCCAGACCACTTCATTAAGCTGAAGTGGTCTGGGTGCCTAGAGTGGTCCTTTAAGTAATTTTCCAGTAACCTTTTTTGAAGAGCACTGTCCTTTATGATTTGGGGTGTTTCTTTTGTATGTGCCTGAGCATCATTTAGTAGAGTGTGTATTTCGGAAATTATGAATCCATATTAGCCAAGAAATGTTAGCATGAACATTACCTTTACACAATCACCCCCAGTCAGCTCTAGATTAGGCTTTAGGCATTAGACATTTTTACAAACTATATTCTCATGGTATTTTTTTCATGCTTTATGTGATCCTTATTGTCCCATCATGCTATCCCCTGTTGACAGACACTCATTACTCTCTCCATATTAAAAGAATTCTATAGTGCCAGGAAATCGTTTTCCAGGCACTATCGATTTCCCCTTTGTCAAGGCCCCATCCCGCGGCACTGAAGGGGTTAAAGACCTTCAGTCACTTACCAGGGTCCAGCACTGATGTCCCTCGACGTCCGCCGACAGGGGAGACTTAACACACATGCACGGCAATGGCCATGCTCTCATTAGGATCTCCCCATAGGAAAGCAATATTTAATGCTTTCCCATGGGGGATATCTGACGCTGGAGGTTCTCATGCAGAGCGTAAGGACATCCAGCGTCAGATAATGGACCAAAAGTCAATTTCAATTATGGAAGTCCCTCTAGTGGCTGTCTGGTAGACAGCCACTAGAGGCGGAATTACCCCTCAGAGGTAATTATTGCAGTTTGTAAAAACTGCAAATATTACCACTGTAGGGTTATGGGTGATGGGAGTTTGCACAAAGACCACTTCAATGAGCCTACAGTGTCCCTTTCATTCTTTCAGAAAATTCAACACAGATTTAGCTACTGTAAAATAAATTATACACTATGTACCATATTTTGAGCAGCTCTTGTGTCCTACTAAATTAAGGGAAATTGACAAAACAAGGTGTTAGTGAGTATTTCTTTATGGCAATAGCACAATATAGAATTAATTGACAATATAAAGTCAGAGTGTCCAACAAACAATTTCTGATTTGGATCTGCATAATGCATTGTGCATACCTCCCCCTGGAAGAGCATACCCCCCCTGGAAGATTCTGAGGGTCTACTAAGGCCATATTGATTGTTACCAAATAAACCATATTGTCCAGTATACATAACAGTTGAAGACAAACATGATTCTCTTATTTATTCCCCCCAAACTGAAAAAGCATACACGTTAATCTATTGTATTAATGTTAAAACAAGAGATAATATAAATCTATATAATCTATACAAATCTAAATAAATGAATTACTTATATGTATCAATAATAATATAGCATGGTAGCATGGATTTATTTTGTACAAAACCCCACTTTTATCTTCTTACTGTTCCAAAACTTGAAAGCAGCATGTGATATTTCATGAAAGATAGAATATGCGGTATGTTAAATGATTAGAAACCTCTGAGATCCCTAATTAGACATTTAATGTACTGCTTTATATTATGTTAAGACAGTGGTGGATTGGTAATGCACACCTGATCACCTTACTGAAAATTACTTAGTAGAGCACATCAATTTGTGGTGACCTCCTGACTGCAATGATAAATAAATAATGTGTGTATACATGCATCCATGGAAAGAAGGCTACTGTAAAACCGCTCAAATTCTAATAAAACATTTTTGCACTATATATATATATGTAGACATTTATAAATTCCAAGTATGACAAGTTTCATCAATTAACTAATAGAAGAAAGCACACCAATATATAATTGATAAATATAGTACATTATGTAGATGCTATGTATTAGCAGGCGTAAAAGCAAAGAGTGATCAGATACTGCATGATCTCCAATATAAGCAATTGTGGAGGTGGAGTTTAGGGTTGGTATGTGGACGGGCCAAGGCTCAAAACCCTTACAGCATTTTGTGCCACTGCATTGGCTTTAAAGCCCATTTAAATGTGGACATCATAGAATGTCATAACGGCGTTATGTCATATTGCTTAGTGTATGCTAGTGCATCTAGTTCCCCCATGTTGTTCTATAAGTTCATTTAGTTAGTAAGCATATATTTAATATTATTATGAGTCTCTTGTACTTTATGTGGATTTGTACTGTGTTACTATTGCATACCTGCTCTGTGCACATCTTGCACCTCCCGCAACTCCATCATCCTGGTGCTGAGCTGAAGCCTTTCTCCTTTCTGTCCTACCTCTATTTTGTAGATTTCTGTGTCCCTCCTCCCTTCCACTAGTTTAAAATCTCCTCCAACCTTCTATATATCATGCCTCCCAGCACCGCAGACCCTCTTCCATTTAGGTGCAATCCATCAGGGCTATAAAGATTATACCAAAGCACAAAATCAGCCAAATGCTCTAAAAAGCTGAAACTCTCCTTCTTATACCATGACTTTAGCCACACATTAACCTCCCTAACTTCCCATTGTCTTTCTATTGTTGAACACAGCACAGGTAATATTTCTGAAAATATTCTGCTGCATGAGACTCTACTATTATCTGACCAACTGCTGCTCATCCTAATGATTGGTTTGTGTGAAAGTGCAGTAGCAGGCAAGTTGGTCAGATATCAGTAGACCTAATATAGCTGCTCAGGCAGATAAAAAAAGTGAAATGTTCTAAATCAATACACATCATAAAAAAAAAATAACACAAAACATCACATTGTTAATTCATTGTAACAGACTTTAAAAACAAATAAGAAGTACAAATCTGAAGACAGTTGTTATTTAAAGCTGTATTGGGATATATACATCCCATTGTTCCCAAGATTAATCAGTTACACTCCCGTACGCAAACTGATATATGCAGAAACCACCACCACCTCTCTCTCAACAGTTACATGCTGCCATAGAGCATAGGATACAGACATATTATCAGGTGATAATGGTGGAAGCTACATATAGGAATGCATTACAGGGAATACAGTGGATGTTTAATACTGTCACCCACTTTGCAATATGAGTTTTGAATTCATAATTTGTCTAAAAGTATTAAGACAGAAGGAGGCCAACCCTAACTTTCAATGAATTGCAGAATTTAGTGGCTAGAGGTGAAATAATTCACAGCAAATAATATTAAGAATTTTACATACCACTGGTCTATATGGGAGCAAGGAGAGAAAGAAGCCATTTGTAAACAAGAGTTCTGTATAAAAACACTAGTTAGGTCCAGTGGCGTACACACAATACATGGGGCCTCGGTGCAAAACTGTATGTGTGTGTCTGTATTTATGTGTCTGTGTGTGTCTCTGTGTGTATGTGTGTCTCTGTATGTATGTGTCTGTATGATACAGACACATACATACACACACACACACACATACATACAGAGACACACACAGACATATACATACAGACACACACACATACAGACACATACATACAGACAGACACACAGACACATACATACACATACATACAGACATACACATACAAAATGTTTAAGTCACCCTCCTCTTTTCCTACATTTTGCAGGAGGGTGACTTCCCTGGGGTCCTGTGTGGGTTCCCACTCTGACTCCCTCCTCCTTCCTCACGCGCTGATCTGTCAGATAGCTGTGAGGAAGTGACATGCAGTCACTTTCTCCCAATTAAACAAGTTAAAAACTTGCCTTTATTGCAGCACCATGCAGGTCTGCTGGCGGTGGACCTGATCCACCTTCTTGGCTGATATCATCAGAATTGACAATCTCAGCATTGGATTGGATGAGATCGTCAGTTCTGATGATCTCGGCAAAGGAGGTGGGGCAGGTGGTGGAACCAAATGCCACCCTGACCAATCAACATCTACTCATAGCGATGCATTGATTCAATGCATCTCTATGTGAAAAGTTCAGCGCCTCAAGCGCCTCCAAGTGGAGATGCTGAAAGTCAGTGTAACACGTTCTCTGAAAAGGCAGTGTTTACAGCAAAAAGCCTGTAGGGACTGACTATTCTAACCAGAACACTACACTAAGCTGTAGTTGTTCTGATGCCTATAGTGTCCCCTTAACATTGCAGGATGAATAGATTCATAGATTGAGCAAAATGCAAAGAAACATTTTAAGTAAAGCTACTTCTGTAGGTTTTGAGCAAAGTTAGGTTTCAGTTTGACAAAGGACCCAACTGAAAAACCAAAGCCATATTTTTGGGGCACAGAAATAAAATATTTAGTTGTTACTCTAAATTCTCTAAGACAGCTATACTTTCACTGCAGCTACATAGGCTGAAAATCACTTTGAATTCTCTCTTTAGTAAATTATTCTGAATGTCTTTCAATTATTTTGAGAAAATGTGGCACTCTTGCAAACTTCTTGTCCATTAGTAACAATTGGCCAAGCTTTAGAAACCTGGGGCAAAGATGCCTAGATAAAGGATGATTTGAAAAGAGAATCTATGAGCTATTAAAATGTGGGGCTTGAATATATTGTATGGATATAAGTGTGTGGACCCTGACCACTACAGCTCATTATAGTTGTTATGGTGCCATGAACATATGGGTACCTTCCTCCTATTTTATTTAAGAACACTCCAAGCACAATAACAATACTGTACTAGTTATGGTGCCAGGAGTGCTATGTTGCCCTGCTTCGTAAATAGTCAAACTATTTTAGATTGTTATGCATTTTACGTGGGATTCTGCCTCCACTTCTGACTCAGAAAAAAAAGCTCTCTGTGTGAGTGAAGCCTTGATGTGCTTAGTTAGAGCAATTAGCCAATGCTTTCAGCCTATAAGCTAGCCCTGAACTCTGGTGCTTAGCTTCGGAGAGTTAAGAAGCTTCGGAGATTCCTGTTCTCCATCAAACATAGTGGAGTCAGGTAGAGGCACCTGGTGGACCCAGGTAAGAAGTGAAACTTTTCTAAAATGGTTTGGCTACTTACAATGGGGAGAAGATGTGTCATGGTAATCCTGGCACAATAACTACTACAGTGGGTTGTTGTGATTATGGTAGTTTAAATGTCCACTTAATGTGTAGTTTTGGATGACAATTCTATTTAGAACGTTCAGACTATTTTTTTTAACAAAATGTTATTGTTTCACTTTTAATTAATTAAAATAAGATTTTTTTTATCTATCCATTATATACATGGTAAAGAAAGACATTATTAAGTTAATAAATAAACTGTGTTCCTGCATTAAATTCACATAGAAAGGGAGACTTTAAAATAATGTGAATCCAGAACATAGCAGAATCATACTTTTTCATGTGTTTATTGAACGTATTGATCCAGCATTCAGTGTCTTTGTAAAATAATCAGCTCTATTAAATGGGTAATATGGAGTCAGATATTCCAATAATCAAGTTGACAAAACACTATTCTAGTTTGTTCTTCATGACACTGGAGTGTGAAGTGAATCAGCCCGTGCTCAAAAGAATTTGTTGCGTTGTCAATGCCAAGAAATATGGTCTCTATCAACCCACAGTCAATCCACGTAGCAATTAAATGGTAGAATATGGGTTGAAAAGGCCAGAATCCATTGATTACAGCAGGGATACCCAATAGGTAGATCCCCAGATGTTGTAGAAGTACAATTCCCATGATGCTTAGCATGCCCCTAGAACGCATTTAAAATGACAAAGAATCATTTAAGCTGTAGGTTTAGAACATCCAGGGATCTACATTTTGAGCACCTCTAGATTACAGCCTTTCAAGCTAATTATGTATTCAGTTAATCCCAAATATGGTTAAAAAAAACCACAATTTGAAATAATTCCCAATTTTTCCTCAAGAGGGAAAATTGTCTTTCTTGATTTCCTAGAGTCAGGGCTTACGCATCCTATAGGCAACTTAGGTAGTCGCCTAGGTCGCACCGGCCCAGGGGGGTTCAAGATTCAAGTGACCCGGCAGGAGGGAAGTGCATTGCGCTCCCTCCTGCCAGTCACAAAATGTAGTGTGCCCAGGCGGCGCGGACCGCGGTACAGGACCTTTCTGTACCCGGCCAGAATAAAAGGACACTGGGGAGGGAGAGACCACTAAGGGAAAGATGGGGGGAGACAACTAAGGGAAAGATGAGGGGGAGGCTAGGCCACTGAGGAAATGATGGGGGGAGGAGAAACCACTAAGGTGAAGATGGGAGTGAAGAGAGACCACTAAGGGAAAGATGAGGAGGTAGACCACTAAGAGAAAAATAGGGGGAGGAGAGACCACTAATGGAAAGATGGGGGAGGGTGGAGAACTCCAAGGGGATGGAGGGAGGGAGAGCACTATGGGAAGGGGGGCAGGGGAGAGCACTATGGGAAGGGAAGAGCTGCTCCCCTCTCAGCCCCTATCCTACCCCATACACCCTCTCTTTCACACTACACACATACACAATGCATCCTTACACATACACAGAAACACAAATGCACAGAATGCACCCCTACTCACACACAGACACACTGAAACATACAATGCATCCTACACACACAGAAACACACCATGCTTCCATTACACAAACAGAAACACACAATTCATCCATTACACACACAATGCATACCTCACAAACATACACAAATACAATGCAGCCCTTGCACACATACACAGAAGCACACAATGCATCCCTTACACACACACACACTGCTTCTCTTAATGCATCTCTTACACATACTCAATACACCCCTTACAGGCACACACAATGCATCACATTACATACACAGAAACACACCTTGCACAACTTACACATACAAACACAGATTCACACAACGCATCCCTTACACACATACACCCAGAAACACACAATGCATTCCTTACACACAAACACACACTGCATCCCCTATATACACCCACTACATCCCTTACACAAACTAGTATCCCTATACATTACATTACATTAGAACACACACACATTACATCCTCTACAATGACACATAACACATCCCCCTACACACATACACTCCCCTCCCTGTGAGCGAACTCAAGGTTGGGCCTTGTCGGCACCAGGCTTATGGGCAGGCCTTGTAGGCATACTGTGTAAGGGACCCCAATAAATGGAGCTGCTTGTTGTTCGTTGTTTTTGTGAACCCTACCTCGAGAGAGCCTGTTTTAACCCATCATCATCCTCTTGTCCTCATCTGGTGGTAAATAGGCAATCCAGTATATTATTAGTGGCACTAATCCCTAATATACCTCACATTAAAGGGACACTACAGTCATCAGAACCCTCTACAGCTTAATGTAATGGTTCCGGTGTCTATAGCCTGTCCCTGCAGGCTTTTTAATGCAAACAGACTGCCTTTTTAGAGAAAAAACACTGTGTGCAGCACTGGAGTTGGCTCATATGGCAGATCAGAGGGTGGGGCATTGTGATGGGGGTGCAGCAAATTTTTGTTTGCCTAGGTCATCAAAAATCCTTGCACCGGCCCTGCCAACAGTCAAATAGATATCTCCTTGGATCAACACGCTGTTTTTTCTCTGCATATCAGGTTTGATTATTGACAGTAATTCCAAGTCTGTTTCAAAGTTATAATATTCATGTATAAAACTGAAATTTTAAATTATGGAGCCCCTCTTCCTTTCTACCTAAAATAAAGGGTTATTGTAATCTAGCAGCAAGAGGGTCTCTCACCACAGCTCTGCTCTGCCCACTGAGAGATGATCAGTACTGATGATTTCCCAGCCAACAGAATGCTTCTCTTTGTTGCACCTATATTATTTTATAGAGAAGCAATGAAGTCAATTCTAGGAACAAAGCAATCAGGAAGAGTTACAGAGAAGTGGAGTTTTCATTTAATGTCCAAAGTAGCCAAGATCCTTTTTTCTAGTTTATTTATTATGTGCTAAATTTTACAGTTTATTTTGTATTCACTTTGAAGTCCAGGCAAGTCACATTTTAATAAATAATACTGTATGTTTGGTGAAATGAAAAAATGCATGAGAACAAAAGAACCTCACCTTAAATATGTAATACGTTACTGCATGAAGCACTTTTGTGAAAGTGCTGATGGGCAGTACACAGTAAGACAAATTGTCTATAAATGGAGAAAGTTCAGCACTGCTGCTACTCTCCCTAGGAGTGGCCGTCCTATAAAGATGACTGCAAGAGCACAGCGCAGACTGCTCAATGAGGTGAAGAAGAATCCTAGAGTGTCAGCTAAAGACTTACAAAAGTCACTGGCAAATGCTAACATCCCTGTTAGTGAATCTACAATACGTAAAACACTAAACAAGAATGGATTTCATGGGAGGATACCACAGAGGAAGCCACTGCTGTCCAAACAAAACATTGCTGCACGTTTACAGTTTGCACAAGAGCACCTGGTTGTTCCACAGCAGTACTGGCAAAATATTCTGTGGACAGATGAAATCAAAGTTGAGTTGTTTGGAAGAAACACACAACACTATGTGTGGCGAAAAAAAGGCACAGCACACCAACATCAAAACCTCATCCCAACTGTGAAGTATGGTGGTGGGGGCATCATGGTTTGGGGCTGCTTTGCTGCATCAAGGCCTGGACGGATTGCTATCATCGAATGAAAAATGAATTCCCAAGTTTATTAAGACATTTTGCAGGAGAACTTAAGGCCATCTGTCTACCAGCTGAAGCTCAACAGAAGATGGGTGTTGCAACAGGACAATGACCCAAAGCATAGAAGTAAATCAACAACAGAATGGCTTAAACAGAAGAAAATACGCCTTCTGAAGTGGCCCAGTCAGAGTCCTGACCTCAACCCGATTGAGATGCTGTGGCATGACCTCAAGAAAGCGATTCACACCAGACATCCCAAGAATATTGCTGAACTGAAACAGTTCTGTAAAGAGGAATGGTCAAGAATTACTCCTGACCGTTGTGCACGTCTGATCTGCAACTACAGGAAATGTTTGGTTGAAGTTATTGCTGCCAAAAGAGATTCAACCAGTTATTAAATCCAAGTGTTCACATAGTTTTTCCACCTGCACTGTGAATGTTTACATGGTGTGTTCAATAAAAACATGGCAACATTTCATTCTTTGTATGTTATTAGTTTAAGCAGACTGTGATTGTCTATTGTTGTGACTTAGATGATGATCAGATCACATTTTATGACCAATTTGTGCAGAAATACATATCATTCCAAAGGGTTCACATACTTTTTCTTGCAACTGTATGTATTCCAACAAAAGCCAAATTCCCTGATTGGTGACTGAAAGATTCAAATAATCTACTGTATTTTAATGTTTCTTTTTGTCAAAATTATAGTATATATGGAGGAAATGGGAACATATTGAGAACAGTGCAAAGCAAAACTTAACATGAAACAAAAAGCAAGGTGCAAGAGAGTATTGAGAATGCACAACAGCTTAAGTAGCCTGCTCTTCGATGGGTCCCCGCTCAGATCTCAAACTGGGTTTAGCTCATCTTGTGCCATTACAAAAAGAACTAGGACCATTTGCATATCAGACTGATCCCACCCAAAATGGTAGAACAGATCCAAAATGCAGAGTGTGAACACGGAGAGAGTAGCAAAGAGTAGCAAAGTCATGGGAGTTATGGTAACCCAGAAGAAAGGGCATGGGATAGCGAAGGCGCATGAGAGGGAGACATGGGCAGAGAGAACAACAAGCATGGGAGTGAGAAGGGACATTATATATATATATTTACAATGCTCTAACAGCAGATTTTTATAATATACTGTAGCTTATTTAGTGCTATTACTTTTACATTTGTTTCTCACATTTGAATTGGTGTAGAACCCATCGATATTGGGGTACAGTGGAGTAGTGGTGGACTTAACACAATATTGACATAAGGTGGTACTGAATCCTCATCTGTGTTTGCTGAGATAGGTGATTTTAAAAAGCCTTATAGAATTTAGAAATGTATTTTTATGTGTGCGCTGTTCCTTAATCTGTATTATGTATACATTTTGGTCACTATGGCGACAGCATTTCTCCAGAATGCGTGTTTCGAGTGTGCCTCAATTCCTATTTTCTATGCTAAGTTTTAGGCACCAGCAAGTGAAATAATTGCTAGCTTTCCATAGAAGTACTTATGAAATAAACATGATAGGTGATGTGTTTTGGACATGTCTGGACAGACATATGATAAATTCAACAACATAAATTATCTATGTAAACATAATGTGGCCAAATCTGGACTTTTCCTAAATTATTATTTCAAATGATTAGAAATTATTTGAAATAGTTTTAACTCTGTTAAGTTATTAGTTCCACTACCTTTACATTTAGTTTACATTCTAAATATGTTCCTCAAGCTTGTTATTACACCTATTATACAGCACATACCACAACCATTCCACTTACTACCCATTGAACAGCGCTACGGAATTTGCTGGCGCTAAATAAATAATAAAATAATAATAATAATACATGTCATATAAACCTAGGGTTGTCAGGTGCTAATTTAAATGAAATACGCTTTTATTTTTACCACAATGAAGTCCTGCTGAGTTTGGGAGTGTTTTTTTTTTTTTATAATTATGTGCTTAAGAATAACAATCTATCATGCTTTGACACTCTCCTCCTCCATATATTCACATTGGCCAAAATCTCAATCTCCTACAATTTTCATGGCACAAATTCACAAACCCATTCCTGTCTTGTTTCTAGAGGAAAGGAAGAAACTGAAAGGAATATTTAGTAGGACAATGGGATACAAAATTATCAAAGGATTATCTGTATAGAGGGATGAAAACTCAATGGGAGCATTGTCACTAGAGAGAAAAGGAGAACACCTCTTTTGGCCATGTTATTTTTTTTTTTAAATTCTTTATTTTTGCGGTGCATACATGGACAATTAATCAGGTTATAATTAATAAGACATATGAGTAATATCGTACATGTGTTAAGAGTAACGGGCACCATTTTATATTACTATGAAACATCAAATGCATGCTAGCTGTTAGCCTTACATGAAGCTGATACTGGAATGCATAATTAAATTTATACAAATTCCAGTATTTTCGATTGGTCTGTGTAGCTCTAAAGTGGTGTGAAACAGCTTAATGCTAGGTATTAGAGACGTTCAGGAAGGGCAATGGATGCTGGTCGTATTACCTATGGGTGGCAAGGGATAAGTAAACCATGCTGTGCGGTTGTCGCTAGATATTAGGTACGACTAGCTAGTGACGACAGGTAGTATGCCGTGCTGGGATGCCCCTAACCAATGGGGCCACGGGGGGGTGATTAGGTATTGTATTGTGCCTATGGCTTCGAGTAGCGTGTGCTGGATGAGCGCTCAGTGGAGCTTACAGGCTCAGCCAATTCAGGCACTTAGGCATTAAGGAGAGGTGGCGAAAGCATGGGGTATGCATAAAACAAGTTAATAAAGGAGTATTCAGACATGGAAAACATTTAAACTTTTAAACAATTTGCAACATCAATGGGTCTGGTTCTCCATGGTGCTGCGAGTTGTTCTAGTCAGGTAGCCATTTGGTTCAGCAGGGTGCCCCTTGGAACAAAGGGAATCACGTTGTTGGGGTCCCATGCCCAGGTAGCTGGAGGTGTCTCGTTGCCATCTATTTGGGGTAGTCCCAAATCTTGCAGGAATTTCGACACACCCGTTGGTGATGTGAGCTTGTGGATAGCTCCAAGGTGGGTTACGGTCAGAGTCCTTGAGGGTCCCCATCGGTAGGTCAGGCCAGAGTCCCGCAAATGGTCAGTGATTGATCGAATAGATCTGCACCACTGCAGCGTGGACCTCGAAAGGTCTTGAAAAAATGTGAGTTGTGCGTTTTCGAACAGGTAAGGTGTTTTATCGCGGACAGCGGTCATAATTTGTCCCTTGTCTTGAAATGAGGTACACTGGATGATGACATCGCAGGTGACATTATGAGGTGCATTCGAGGACTGTGGCAATCTGTATGACCCGACTATGGTCAACTCCTTGGCCAAGTGTTGAGGCAGGATAGTGGCTATTAAGCACTGCAGGTAGTGTGGCAACTCCTCAGGGGGGACCTCGTTGGGTATACCCCGTACCTTGATGTGATTTTGCCTGCATCGATCCTCCATTGCCAACATTCAGGCTGTGTTGGGAGGGTTCAATTGTTTTGAGAGAGTTCTGTAGGTGAGTCAGACCGCCGCGCAGTTCCAAGATGTCTTCCTCAGAGGCGCGGACTCTGTCCGTTACCACCTTGACATCTTCCTTCACCACCGCGATGTCGGCTGCCAGCATTTGCTTGATGTTAAGCAGTAATGTCTGGATGTCTTGTTTAGTGGCGAGTTCTTGCCCGTCAGGTAGTGCTGGCATAGTGAGTGCCCTGTCCGGATCCGCATGCTGAGCGAGCGGGTCCGCCGCCACCTCGAGGTTGGGTGAGACGAAGGACTTTGGGCCTTCTGCATGCACCATCTTGGGCTGTGGTGGGTGCTGCAGCAGAGATCTGATGTCCCTGGTTTCTGACAGGGTGCCCACAGGTGGTCGTTGTAATCAGTGCCCCATGTCGGGAGTATCACCATGTAGCTCGGGTTTGGTGGAATCTGTTGTCCAGTGGTGATCTGCCGCTTGGGATCTGCCTAGTCTCAATGTCGGCCAGAGTAGGCTGGTAGTAGGCCTGTGGCCTGCTGTAACGGAGCTCCTTGTACTCCGACTGAGTACCCTCCGTTGACGGATGCTCCTAGCGCTTCCTGAGGACTCCAAGCACTGCGGCAGACACCACAACCACCGCAGACTCCGCAACCGCCGTATCTTGACTGGAGTCTCGCCGTCTTCCTTCCACCCTGGATCAGCTTCTGTCCTCCAGGACTGTGTGGGAAAGAACTCTTCCTTCCACCCTGTATGAACCTCCACCATCCAGGACTGTGTGGTGAAGACCCCTCCTCCAAGGAGAGCGTGTCAGGAACAAGCTCTTAAAAGAGCTAAGTGACTCAAGCTCAGGGGAGCATGCAGAGCATAGCAATCCCCCAGTGTGATTATAACAGCTCCCTCCAATAACGAGACAAGGCTACGTTTAGAGGGATCAAGAAGAACTGTCAAAACCTTTATTTCCCTTGGGACCAGCCAATAGGGTCACCACAATAACATTGTTGTGAAACCTCAATAAAATCACAAACAGTCAAACCATATCAAGCAACACACAGTGAATTATCACAACACAATGGCACATTTTTAAAGGGGTGGGGGGAGACAATATTTAACAGTAAATATCTCACCTGCCTGCAGAATTAACAATATGCAAATCTACCCGAATATGCAAATGAACTAGTCTTGCAATTCAGGTAGTGCATATTGCTGTTGCTACCAACAGAGGGCACTAGACAAGCTCCATAGCCAAATCCACCTAGTTGGTAGCAAACCTCAGCAATACAAGAGAGCAGGCAATACATTACACAGTACACATACACACTATAAACAATTACATTACACACACCCTGCACCTATAATGGGTACAGGGTGACTAAAACATAAGATAAATAAAGCAGCCTACATAAATAGATAAATAGTCTGTCTGAAGGTAGACTAGGGGCTTTAAAGCCAGATACATGAAAGAGTCATAGTCACAGGGGAGGAGGCTGGCAAGTAGGCCTCTCCAGGACCAAGTGGCGAAGGGCACTTCGTCACACCTGCGTTTCCCTTTTCTCGGCTTCAGAGTGTGCACAAACAGCATCCGTCCGAGCTGGGAGTCCCCTTGGGGTGTTAGGAGTGATTCTATGCCCAGGATGGTTGGTAATTTTATGGACAATTACCCAAAGGTGCAAGATTGCTCGGGAGCTGCAAGCAGATGCGTCTGCTCTCGTTCAGTGGTAAGCTCCTCCCCCTTTTTTCTTATTTATGTAGTAATTTTTTTTATGTACAGATTGTTACAGTAGTAGCACATGTATTACTTTCTGTTGTAGATAATCATATATTTTCAATGTCAGTCAGTCTCATGTGAAACAGAGGGGTTAAGGACCCTGCTCAATGAGCTTACATGCTAGAGGGAGTGGGGTAGAGACACAAAAGGTAAGGGAAGTATTAAGGAAGTAGAATGGTATTTAATGAAGACTTAGTGTGGGTTTTTTTTGGAGCCATTACCGTTTAATTGATATGCTTTTGTGAAAAGGTAAGTTTTTTTAATGATGTTTTGAAGGAGTGGAGACTGGGTGAGCGTCTAACGAAAAAGGGAAGGGAGTTTTATAGGAATGGTGCAGCCCTAGAGAAGTCTTGAATACGAGCATCAGAAGTGGAAGTACGAGCAGAGGATAGACGCAGGTCTTTGGCAGAGCGTAGGGGCCTAAAAGGGACATACTTGTGTATTAGGGAGGATAGATAGGTGGAACGCAAGAACCATTTTATATCGAGCCCTATATCTTACGGGAAGCCAATGCAGGGACTGACAGAGGGGTGAGGCATGGGAGCTACGCGCGGACAGTCTATAATGAATGCGTCGGCGAGATGAGCCTCGCCGACGCATTCATTATAGACTGCAATGGAGCAAGTTGGAAACATGTAAGACCACTGAGAAGTGGATTGCAATAGTCAAGGCGAGAGAGGACAGTGGCATGGACAGTGGCAGACTTAGTCGCATCTGGTGTTAAGTAGGGTCGGATGCGCACACTGTTTTTGAGATGGAAGCAGCAGGATTTGGTGATTGACTGGATATGAGGGGTGAAGGAGAGGCCAGAGTCAAAGAGAAAACATAGGCAATGAGCCTGCGTGGTGGAGCTGATGGTAGCACCATCAACGTGGAGGGAGACAGAAACGGGAGGAGCAAATATTGAGGGGGGAAACACCAGAAGTTCTGTTTTGGACAAGTTGAGCTTAAGGAAGTGGGCAGCCATCCAGTTAGAAACAGCAGAGAGGCAATTAGAGGCACTAGTCATGAGGGGCAGGGAGAGATCAGGGGAGGTGAGATAGATTTTCGTGTCATCTGCATAGAAGTGATATTGGAAGCCAAAGGAGCTGAGGAGTTTACCAAGGGAGGCAGTATAGATCGAGAACAGTAGAGGACCAAGGACTGAACCTTGGGGGACACCAACAGAGAGAGGCTGGGAGGAAGAGGCAGAGCCAAATAAAGAAACACTGAAAGAGCGCTGGGAGAGGTAGGAGGAGCACCAGGAGAGAGCAATATCTTGTAGACCGAGATTACGGAGGATGAGAAGAAGCTGTTGATGATAAACAGTATCAACAGCAGCGGAAAGGTCAAGGAGATTTAGGATAGAGTAGTGACCATGAGATTTTGTAGCAAGTAGATCGTTTGATACTTTGGTCAGAGCCGTTTCCACAGTGTGCTGAGAGTGGTAATCAGACTGAAGTGGGTCAAGCAGAGAATTGGACTCGAGGAAGTCTCACATATACAAGTCTGTCAAGGATCTTGGAAACAAAAGGCAGCAGTGAGATAGGGTGGTAGTGGGGAGGAAGGGTCAGGGTTGGACTTTTTTAGAATCAGAATTAAAGTTGCATGTTTGAAGGGTAATGGAAATATGCCAAAGGAAAGTGAGAGATTGCGAATTTTAGTTGGCGGCAAAGCAAGAGAAGGAGACAGAGTACGGATGAGATGTGAGGGAATAGAATCAAGGGAGCAGGTGGTGGGACGGGAGGACCGGAGCAGATCAGAAACCTCTTCCGCTGTAGCGGGTGCAAGAGAGCATAGAACAGCAGAGTGAGTGAGGTTGGGGGAAGTATTGTAAGGGGAAGGAGAGAGATGAGAGATCTCTTCCCTGATTGTAGTGAGTTGCAAAGTTTGTGGCGGTTAAGTTGGTAGGTGGAGGAGCAACAGGGCAAATAAGAAAGTTAAAAGTGTGACATTGTCGTTTGGGTTGGTGGGAGAGTGTGGTAATGAGGGTATTAAAGTAATTTACTTTTGCAGAGGAAAGATACAAGCTGGAGGAGCGCGACATAAATTTATGGTGGAGAAAGTCAGATGCAGAGTAAGACTTTCTCCAGCAGCGTTCAGCAGTTCTGAAGCATTTTTGGAGGTATCGAGACAGCTTGGTGTGCCAAGGTTGTAGTTGGGGGCACTTGCTGCATTTAAGTGTAGGAGGTGCAATGATGTCTTGTTGAGAGGAGAGGGTGAAATTGTAGAAGGAGATTGCAGAGCTAGGGCAGGTGAGGGTTGAGATAGTAAAAGGAGTGTTTGGAGGTTAGTGGAGACGTGCTCTAGGTCAAGACATTGGTGTTTTCTGTGATATTGATGTGCCGATTCATAAATGCTTCTTTATTATAGACAATCTAGGTAGCCACGATAGGCATCAAGAGGGGAACCAATTTCTTCCGACACATTATAAAAATTAATTTATACATTTAGCATCTAATAGTGCACATGTAAAGTGAATGTGTACTGTTCAGAACTGGTCACTCAATGGAGTAGGAGTTACAGAAAACAGTAATTAAATGACTTCCATGGAAAGTGATTTCTGTAGTATTAAAGATGATGGGAGACAGTGGGTAGACAATGGGTAGGGCCCCATCTCAGGTGTGTCTCTCAATCTGCCATGTATGCATTCTATCTGTGAAACATTTAATATACATTTGTTTGGACGAATCACTAATTGTATGAATTTTGGAGCCATTCATTCACATAACAAATTAATTAATTACCAGACTAGCAAATATAACAAAAAATGGATATGAGAACAAACTATCCACAAGCACACCATAAACCAAGCTCCTGCTGAGAAAGTAAAAAAAAACTTTATTGAAAAGTTTACTAGAGACAAGGAAAGACAGGGGAAAGTAGCCAGATAAAAAGGAAAATAAGCTTTATGTGTTTATAACCCTGAATTAGTGATTGAATTTTTATGGACCTATGCATGAATTAAAAGGCAAACATACAAATTTCAAACTACCACCACTCCTGGGCGGCAGCATCAATTATAGTACACATCAGCCCCAATACATACAATAAAAAACAAAGTTACTTGCGGACTATCCCAAACACCTAGGTTTTTTATTATGACTCCAATGACCACTTAAGTGTAAGCTCACCTGCCATGTCAAGACAAAACCTTTTAGGTGAGTCCTACGCTAAAAATTCACCTTGCTGTTTTCAGGTATAAGGCAACATCTCTAATGAGACAGAGCAGAGTATTTTTTTAAACCCCTATATACTTATTAACCCTTAATAGGGAACACATGAGGTGGGTGGCCGCATTGTAACATGGCTGTGCAATGCAAAAGTACATACAAACATACAAAATTAAGCCCTGCGCTCAAACTTCCACTAAAAAGTTACTTGCACACTATCCTAAATCCCTATGTACATTTAAATAACCCTGCCTTGACATGGCTGGTCAGTTTACACTGAAATGGCCATTGGAGTGATACTAAAACACTTCCAGTTATTTAAATGTGCAAAAGGGATTTGGGATTTGGTTTTTATTCTATGAATGAATTGCATTTATACAATTAGTTCATTCATTCCTTCATTTGCAGTGATAAAGATGGTAAAGAAAATAGCTTTTTCCAAGTAGCCAAACAACTCCTTCTTTTAATAACATACATGGGCCCTCGTGACTGCACAAGGGTTGTATCCATTCCTGTCATGAGGGCTGTATCCATCTTCATTCTTCGTGCTGTATTTGCTCTGACTGATTTAAGTGAGTAGCTGATAAATCTGTTACCATTCTGCAAGACTTCACAAGAAAAATGTGAAGGTGTTAAGAATTAATAATATTAGTGAAGGCTATTTTTTAAGTCACACTTCACTGAGCAATTGAGGGAGCTCCTGCCAGTGTGTGACTTTAAATAGTGTCAATCAAAGTCTAAGATTGAGAGATTTAGACTGTGAGGCAGAGACGGACAAAGAGATACTTGTGTTCTTTCTGCTGTGCAATGAAAGTGTGTTCCCGTGTGCTGCACAGTGAATTTTTTCATTCAGTGAACATTTTGTTAGTATGAAATTGATCTGAGTGGGACTTTAATAGGAGCAGATAAGATCAGGCAGAAAAGTGGGGGTTATACAGCGTATGGTCTGTTGGCTTAGCCTAGCCCTACCACACTCTCCAGTGCATGTGTTTTTAAAGAGTTCTCAATTTAAAACACATTTTCTATCAGAGAAAAAAAAAGGATATTGTTCTATTCTTTTACTGTGTGCAGTAGTGTTTTTTTTTTGGTTTTTTTAAACTTAATTAGAACAATATAGCCATACCTGCTTCAGTATTTTTTTTCCATGTTTTATATTTAGTAAATTTAATTGAAAGGTAACTGTCACCTACCAGGATTTCAAATATCATGTTTAGTTATGTCTGATGTTCAACAAATTTGTATTTGTAATGTGCTAAAATTAAAGTAACATTTAGAAATCCACATCTTTTTTTTCCTGCAACTGGTTTCCTTCATGTTAGCCCCCTGTCAATCATTGTTATAAGCACTGTCCTTGCACATAGCAGTCAGCGTAGAGAAAGCACACAGAGAAGAGGAGAGTAATTTGCTATTTTTAATATAAATTTAAAAGAAAATAGAGTGCCTAACGAAAAACTAGTTAAGTTATAGGGGATGTTCCATGTTTTATTCAATGGCATATTCCAAGGAGGCAATCTTTTTTTAAATATATTTTTTAAAGCCAGTAGAGTAGTTAGTAAATAATTTTTTATTTCATTGCCCCCTTTAAAGGAACGCTATAACGTGAGGAATACTAACCTGATTGTGTCCCTCTGTTCCCCCCTGTCTCGGGTTCCTCTGGGTCTGCAAGGGTCCCTTCAATCACTTCCAGCGCCCATGTCCCTCTGCACTGTGTCGACAATCTGCCTCCTCTGATGTCACCTGATGGGGGCTAATGTGCAAACGCGATTTAACATACACCGGAGGTCCTCATGCAGAGCATAAGAACTACCAGTGTCGATTGACAGCCACTAGAGGCAGTCTTAGTCATGCAATGATAATTTACATTGCAGGACTAAGGGGGGCAGGGTCACTGCACCCAAACCATTTTGATGAGATGAAGTGGTCTGGGTGCCTATAGTGTCCCTTTAGTGTATTTAACTTTCGGTAATCCTAGGAGCAGTTAAATCTAAAGGGGTGGCGGTGGAGGTGGGGGAGAGAAGGGGGGTGGGACGGGGATAACATTTTGGAAAGCATCTTTTATTTTTGGTCTCTAATCTTGTATTTATTAGTTAGTTCTAAAACATTGTCTAAATATGTTGGCTTTTCTCTGCCTAAATTCCTCAATTCACCCTCCCCCCAAAAAGCTACTTTCAGAAAAAGGAAAAAAAAGAGAAGTAAAACAGAACACTATTGTGGTTGAAAGAATGGCAGAAAACTGCCAAATATATTACACCACTGAAAAAATGATGAACATTCAAAACTGATGGTAAGGGTTCAAAAGAAGCAAGACATTTAAAAGCAGATTTAATAATTTACATGGAAAAATGCCAATAAATAAATGCCCAAAAAAGGTACAAAACGGCATTTATTAGACCAACAGTTTAACCCCTTGACGACCGATGACGGTTCAGGACGGTCTGGGGGTACTTACCTGATCGCCGTCGGTTCCCCGGCGGCAATCAGCACTGCTCCCAGTCCAGGGGGACTGCCTGTCTGCCCAGGCAGTCTCCCCGCGGCAGATCAGGACCCCACGGTCACGTGATCGCTCGATCACATGACCGCAATAGGTGCCTATAATATCATACTAAGTGTATTTTTATATTTATATATCCATATATTAATATAAAAATACACTTATTAAATTACACACGTATATATATAATATATATAATAACTATATATATTGTATATATATTATTATAAATTAAAAATAATACGTATGTAGAAATAAATAACAAAAAGTAAAAATAATTTTTAATAATTAAATAAAATTATATAGATATATGTAATTTTATTCCAACAGTATTTTGATATTAATATATATTTATATCAAAATACACTTAGAATGTAATGATAGATATATCTATGTATAAATAAATAAATACAAATAATACGAAATATACATATGTCCATATACATAATTACATATATAATATAAGGCTTGATTTTACTTTTTTTTTTTATTGAAATTTGTCAGATTGGTTAGGTTGCCTTTGAGAGCGTATGGTAACCCAGGAATGAGAATTACCCCCATGATGGCATACCATTTGCAAAAGAAGACAACCCAAGGTATTGCAAATGGGGTATGTTCAGCCTTTTTTAGTAGCCACTTAGTCACAAACACTGGCCAAAGTTAGTGTTTTTTGCATTTTTAACACACAAACAAATATAAATGCTAACTTTGGCCAGTGTTTATGACTAGTTGGCTACTAAAAAAGACTGGACATACCCCATATTGGATACCCTGGGTTGTCTACTTTAAAAAAAATATGTACATGTGAGGTGTGATTCGTCAATTTCGGAACTTCGGGACTTCAGCAATTCGGCAATTCAGCTATTCGGACATTCGGAAGTATCTGAATGTCAGAATTGCCCGGAATTCGTCAGAATTGACATTCGGAACGAAACGAATTGCACATGTCTAACAAATACACTCATCATGCGGTCACTAACATGTCACACATACACATTGACAATCACCTACATACTAATAATTGATCATATTACACTATCCATCAGGTCAGATAGTCCCATCTCACCTCCGAGTTGTACATTCACACACTTGGCCACATAACATGTCAAATATCCCCACCCATCTTGCACTTATTTCCATACAGCCATCCTTCTAGTCATAATTACCATACAGTCAGGCCAGGACTGGCCATCAGGCAAACCAGGCAAATGCGATGACCATAGGCCAAGGACGGCAAGATGCAAGGCAGCATCGGCCCTAAAAGAGAACAATATCCTTTCATGTGCCATACTGGAGATTTAAAGTTCATGAGCACGGAGGAGAGGAAATGAGCCGGACACACTCCGTGCATTCTGGGCAGCCACTGTTTTCTTGTGAGCTCTGATATTGTCTGAAATATCGGTGCTCGCGAGAATGAGAAGCATGGTCTGTACCCTGCAGAGGCACTGACCAAATAATCAACACACTGAATCACCAGGGATCATCAGAGGGGAGCAAATGCGATCTATTTTTTCATTATTAAATATTTAATTAAGAC
Organism: Pelobates cultripes; assembly: GCA_933207985.1. NCBI lineage: Eukaryota > Metazoa > Chordata > Amphibia > Anura > Pelobatidae > Pelobates > Pelobates cultripes. The sequence continues at coordinate 148,411,157 of OW240912.1, forward strand.
ACCCACACACACTCTCTCTCTCTCACAAGAGTTACAGCCCCTGATAGCCTGATATTGGTGACCAACTGCAACGTATTCCTCCTCACCTTGCGGTATTTGCATAATGACGTTGATGACGACGTCGGCATGCGTGTGACATCACGCTGGAGGCACGTGTGCACGTTCTGGGGTCAAAGGCGATTTCGGCCAATACATTTGTTAGAGGCTTATTTAAACGCGATTTCACATGATGACAGATAACGGTGTTACAATGTCACTACTGATAAATTAAAAAAAATAAAATAAATATATATATATATATATTGAAACAGCAATTTCCTACTTGTATTTATAGGCCTATAACTTGCAAAAAAAAGCAATAATGCATGTAAACACTGAGTGTTTTTAAACTTGGGACAAAATTTTTAATCTATTTAGCATTTTTTTTCATTAGTTTTTGTAGATAAGTAAAAGATTTTTCAAGTAAAAGTCCAAAAACATGTATTTTTTTAAATTTTTCACTATATTTTATTATTTTTTTTAAAAATAAAATATATGACATGATACAAATAATGGTATGTAAAGAAAGCCCTTCTTGTCCTGAAAAAAACAATATATAACTTGTATGGGAACAGTAAATGAGAGAGAGGAAAATTACAGCTAAACACAAACACCACAAAAGTGTCAAAACTGCTCTGGTCCTTAAAGGACCACTATAGTGCCAGGAAAACATACTCGTTTTCCTGGCACTATAGTGCCCTGAGGGTGCCCCCACCGTCAGGGTCCCCCTCCCGCCGGGCTCTAGGGGGAGGAAGGGGTTAAACGTACCTCTTTCTCCAGAGCCGGAGCTCTCCTCCTCCTCTCCGCCTCTTCTCCTCCCTCTTCGGCTGAATGCGCATGCGCGGCCGGAGCATTCACAATGCTTTCCTATGGACGCTGGCGTTTTCTCACTGTGAAAATCACAGTGAGAAGCGCGGAAGCCCTCTAGCGGCTGTCAATCAGACAGCCACTAGAGGCTGGATTAACCCTAATATAAACATAGCAGTTTCTCTGAAACTGCTATGTTTATAAAAAAAAAAAAGGGTTAACCCTAGAAGGACCTGGCACCCAGACCACCTCATTAAGCTGAAGTGGTCTGGGTACCTATAGTGGTCCTTTAACGTACAACATCGCAAAAACAGGCCGGTCCTTAAGGGGTTAATATAGCTCCCCCTTAGTATAAAAGAGTATTCCCTAAAAACATTTGAATAAAATGCAAACATAGAAAAGTGTCAGCGCTTAAATAATAATTCCAAAAGTCAATGCAAGAGGGTGATGGTAGTATTACTTTCTTGCCATGCAGAGTTCAGGAACTAAAAACTGTCCACCTCCACAGGGGTAGATGTATGGGATCTAAAGCAGTCTTAATTTTTCTGTGCTGTATCAAGTATATGCAACACTGTATATCCAATGAAAGAACTTGTATTTATGCACCTTATAGGATACAAAGACATGGGATATAGTGTTACACAGTTTAATTGCTCAGAAAATCTCACCAACCACTAATAGACACTCAAAACACGATAACTGAAGGTGGAAATTAATTTCCAATAACTACAAAAAATATCCAGTTGTACAGATAAGCAGTGTATGAATAGATGGTTAACACTCCGTCGGAGCAGCTGGATCCGCAAGTGTCCTATGTGTCAAGCCGCAATGTGTGGAAGCCGCACTGGAGGGATGCTGTAATACAACACCGCTAGAAGAGTCTATACTGCACTGGTAAGTATGAAGGCCGGTCTCAGCCCAAGCTCGGCTGGCTTTTTCAAGATAAGGAGATAGCCTTACAATACAGTTCTTATATACCCTAAACGGTTCAAAATCAGATTGGTATTCTGTTAAAGGCATAAACTCCCTGCTACGTATATGCCTAACACTACATACAAATAAACCCCTGCATTCAAACTCCAACACTACGTACAAACACACATTTGTGTTACACTCCAAAATTATATGTAAACACACCCCTGCATTCAAAAACCAACACTACACATAAATACATGCTTGCAAGTACGCCAACACCACATTCAAAGATATTCCATACAAAAACCTGTTTACATTCAAACACACAAAAACAGCTTAGTGCTACATACAAACCTTTAAACATGGGTGAATGGTAGAGCCACAGCTGTCAATGCATTGCTGGAGTTGCTCGACAGATGGGGATCTACCTTTTAATCACCTGTGCGATAGGGAGGCCCAAAAACAATATTTCACCTCTCTACTTTAGGTCCACCACTGCGTTGGGGTGGAGGACGTGATTGCACGCCTGGGAAGGGGGGACAGATTCCAGGGGGCCCAAGCAAATCCTTTGCCCAATATTAATCAATATTAAAGACGGCCCTGCTCAGATCCCAGATATCCATCCTCTGTGGAGATAGACAGTTTTTTGTTCCTGAACTGTGCATGACAAGAAAGTAATACTACCATACATCACCCTCTTGCATTGACTTTTGTGGATTATTATCTATGTTTACATCTTTATTTTATGTGTATGTTTCCTTTTAATTTGCAGTAAGTAATCAAGAAAGTAGTTGACAGTTGGCTAACAAATGTATCTCTTAAAATACCTGAATAAAGGTAAAAATTTTAATGTTTTGATTTTAAAGTTTCTAAGAATGTGCGTGTATACTTGCAGAGAGAGTGCACGTGCCTTGCAAATGGGCAGTATAGAAGATCTTATGCTTGCTGTTATGTCTCTGATTTTTTTCTGTATCCATTATTGTCTTTTGCTCTATGTTCAGTAGAAACATCTTCTTACATTTCCTTCTAGCTGCAACTACCATTGCCTCGACTATGGCTTATGGCAACTAATGGTGAAAGAAAACATATACTACTTTAGGTAAATAGAATTAGTTATTTAGACTTGTGCATTATTTTGGACTTTCCGAATTCGTCAGTGGATGAGCCTTTTCATTTGTTTTGTAATTAATGCAAGTCTCGTGAGAGATAAAACTAAAGCTACCCCAGAAATGAGAGCAGGGCATTTGAAATAATAAAAGATTGCCTTTTTGAACTGTGCCCCAAAGCTTACCATCTGATATACTGAGGAGACAAAAATAGTGTGTGCTTTGAGATTGCCTATGTCTGTATAATACTGTGCAAAGTGAACAGTTGTTTTTAGTGACAACATAGGCAACATATGGAACGCTCAGCATTCCCAACTGCCTCACATCTGTTAGCATTAAATAACCTTTTTCAAATTAATTTCCTCCATGAAGGGTTATCCTGCCCTAAGGTTTGGTACTGTTTAAGGAAAGACATACACACATACATTAATATATTATTAATTTATGCTGGTGGTGCTGTTTATGTTTTAATTGTGCCCCACACCTTACACCAGGGTATCATGTTATTGCCCTGAAAAATGTTGGGATACCATTGTAAAGCAAGATGTACTCTACATGCTACCCGCTCAGTATATTTAAAATTTTCCATCTGCACCTTGCTGCTCAACCTCATATAGTACACATATGTGAGGTAGCAGTCTCCTAAGTCTCCTGATTTTAGCCAGTAATACTCCAAGAGCAGAACTGTCCATCAGTTGAATACGAATAACAATCACCTACTTTTCCACACTGTTGGTCTCGCACATACACCCCTTAAGTACTTAACCTCTATACTTCACACACACAATATATATAGAGACATATATACAGTTGCAAGAAAAAGTATGTGAACCATTTGGAATGATATGGATTTCTGCACAAATTGGTCATAAAATGTGATCTGATCATCATCTAAGTCACAACAATAGACAATCACAGTCTGCTTAAACTAATAACACACAAAGAATGAAATGTTGCCATGTTTTTATTGAACACACCATGTAAACATTCACAGTGCAGGTGGAAAAAGTATGTGAACCCTTGGATTTAATAACTGGTTGAACCTCCTTTGGCAGCAATAACTTCAACCAAACGTTTCCTGTAGTTGCAGATCAGACGTGCACAACGGTCAGGAGTAATTCTTGACCATTCCTCTTTACAGAACTGTTTCAGTTCAGCAATATTCTTGGGATGTCTGGTGTGAATCGCTTTCTTGAGGTCATGCCACAGCATCTCAATCGGGTTGAGGTCAGGACTCTGACTGGGCCACTTCAGAAGGCGTATTTTTTTCTGTTTAAGCCATTCTGTTGTTGATTTACTTCTATGCTTTGGGTCATTGTCCTGTTGCAACACCCATCTTCTGTTGAGCTTCAGCTGGTAGACAGATGGCCTTAAGTTCTCCTGCAAAATGTCTTGATAAACTTGGGAATTCATTTTTCCTTCGATGATAGCAATCCGTCCAGGCCCTGACGCAGCAAAGCAGCCCCAAACCATGATGCCCCCACCACCATACTTCACAGTTGGGATGAGGTTTTGATGTTGGTGTGCTGTGCCTTTTTTTCGCCACACATAGTGTTGTGTGTTTCTTCCAAACAACTCAACTTTGGTTTCATCTGTCCACAGAATATTTTGCCAGTACTGCTGTGGAACATCCAGGTGCTCTTGTGCAAACTGTAAACATGCAGCAATGTTGTGTTTGGACAGCAGTGGCTTCCTCTGTGGTATCCTCCCATGAAATCCATTCTTGTTTAGTGTTTTACGTATTGTAGATTCGCTAACAGGGATGTTAGCATTTGCCAGTGACTTTTGTAAGTCTTTAGCTGACACTCTAGGATTCTTCTTCACCTCATTGAGCAGTCTGCGCTGTGCTCTTGCAGTCATCTTTACAGGACGGCCACTCCTAGGGAGAATAGCAGCAGTGCTGAACGTTCTTATTTATAGACAATTTGTCTTACCGTGGACTGATGAACAGCAAGGCTTTTGGAGATACTTTTATAACCTTTTCCAGCTTTATGCAAGTCAACAATTCTTAATCGTAGGTCTTCTGAGAGCTCTTTTGTGCGAGGCGTCATTCACATCAGGCAATGCTTCTTGTGAAAAGCAAACCCAGAACTGGTGTGTGTTTTTTATAGGGCAGGGTAGCTGTAACCAACACCTCCAATCTCATCTCATTGATTGGACTCCAGTTGGCTGACATCTCACTCCAAATAGTCTAGGGGTTCACATACTTTTTTCCACCTGCACTGTGAATGTTTACATGGTGTGCTCAATAAAAACACTGCAACATTTCATTCTTTGTGTTTTATTAGTTTAAGCAGACTGTGATTGTCTGTTGTTGTGACTTAGAGGATGATCAGATCACATTTTATGACCAATTTGTGCAGAAATCCATATCATTCCAAAGGGTTCACATACTTTTTCTTGCAACTGTGTATATGTATATATATATATATATATATCACTACTTTTTGTTAAAAGAGCTATTCTTTAGCTATTCTCTAGCTATTCTTCAATTGTGCATTTATCTTTATTGAATGTTATGTCCACTAAATTATCTAAACCCCTCTGTAGTTAGGTACTCTCCTGGTCACTCTGTGTTATGTTATATTGTTTGTGTCATCAACAAACAGTGATACACAGCTTTCAAAGTCCATTAAAAGATAATTAATAAATAGAATGAAATGAAGTGGCTCTAGAACTGACACCTGAGGGACTCCACTTATCCAGTTGAATATTCTCGATTAACAAATACTCTCTAGACTCTGTCTTTAAGCCACCACTGAACCCAAGAAGAATATTTTTCATCTAAACCAACAGCTTTTAATTTTGTACATTAACCTTTTATGCAGAATAAAATGCTTTAGCAAAATCCAAGCAGGTCATTTACTGCAACACCTGAGTTTATTTATCTTTCATGAAATCATTTGATTACTACTAATTAAAATGTTATTTGTAATCAATTTCTAAATATTATCCCTTAATAACTCTCCAAATAATTTCTCAGCCACAACTATTAAGCGCACAGATCTGTAATTACTGAACAGATTTGTATTTCATTGCAAATATGTGTCCTAAATCTGATTTTTATGGAACATTAAAAATCACTGTTGCCCTCTACACAGCCAGGAACTGTCCCAGTTATTTCCTCTACCAATCCTGGTGACCCCATGACCATGAGTCGGATTTACATTTTTTTAACTGTTATATAATTTTTAAAAAAAAATTTTTATTATTGATATGCTCTTACTGTTTTACTTTTGCCGTACTTCCATCTATGGTACATGCTTTCAGCTAGCGGGGATACAGGGACGATTAATAACACTGCCGCTCAGAATAAGACATACTCAGCAGTACCATCCTCTTCACCCGTATACACATGGCATAGATTACGCACAAAAACCATCCAGGCGCTTAATGGCAACACTTCAGAAAATCTCTCTTCCCCACCCCTTCCCTACCTTTAAATGGCGCACAGGTCCCACTACCTTTTCCTGAGGGAGGGGCATCCACACTAGCCACGGACATACCTACCACCAGTACCGCACTTATGACGAGCAGTTATGTAGCTACACCACTCACACAACGCTTAGGCAGACATACACCACAAAAACACCTCAATTCACTAACACATTCACAAGCTACGCTACGCAACTTCTATTTCTCTTTTGATGTATAACCTACTCTCTAATATGATGTTCAAGAAATGCTCAAACAACATACGCAATATGAACCCATGTTGATAATTCCTGTGATTTGAGAAAAATAAAGAATAAAAAAATAATAAAAAAAAATCACTGTTGCCACACTTAACTCCTTAAATACTCATGGCTTAGAATCATCTGGTCCTAGGGTTTGTTTACATTAACTTTATGTATTTGCTGTAGCACTTTGTAAAAAAAAGACAGATAACAGTGTTACAATGTATAATGTTTAAATATTTAGGTGACCAGTCCCCACCCCCTGGGAAAGGTGTTTTTACTCACCCTTTACTCATGCTGCGATGGTCTCCCCGTGGCTAGCCTTGCTTGGCCCCACCTCCATGGTTGGAATCATCATCAATCTTGATGATTTCAGCAAATCCAATGCACTCCAAAAGGAAAGCACTGGGAGACTATTGCACACGTGCAGCCAAATGCAGCATTGCGCCAAACAGCATCTACTCATAGAGAAGCATTAAATCATTGCATCTTTATAGGAAACAATCAGGGCCTCCATGCAGAGCGCAGTGTCGCTGTATGCCAGTGCTGCACAGTGCAGCACTGGACTAGATAGGGCCTCTAGTGACTTTCACTAGAGGTGTTCCTAGTCAACAATGCAAATACGTCCTTTTCTCTGAATAGGCAGCATTTACAGTGCTCAGACTGCAGGGACCAGTCATAGACACCAGAACTACTACATTAAGCTGTAATAGTTCTGGTGACTATAGTGTCCCTTTATTCATTACCTAATAAATTTGATAATGCAAGCTACCCTATCAAGAATTTTTGGATCATATTGTTCTTTCTTTAAAGTGCTTGTAGGCAAAAACTCCTTTCTTCAAGTCACAATGGTATGCCGTGTGTCTTTTGTATAAAACTATTAATGAACATGTTCCTAAAGAACAGTTTGTTCTGACTCTTACCTTTGTATATTAAAGACACCATAAACAAAAAGCAGGGTGCGTACGGATGTGCAATGAACAAAATAGTAAAGCAATAAAATAATATAATATTACTTCTTGTTTTTATATGCCTATCTAATAAAATTTGCAAGGAACCCACTGCACTGAGATAATGGGCTCTATTATAGTCAAAGAAAAGAAAATCAAAAGTTAAATGCAGATTTCACTATTTGAAAATCATTATGCAATGGCTATATATATTGGCTATATATAATTTAGAAAACTTTAGTTTTTGGTCATTTTGAATGCTACTAAATTCAGAATTTGGAGGATTGTAAAATTTGAAATTCAGATTTAATTTGATTCATCTAAAAATTAATACCCATATCATGTTTATATATATAAATTAATTGATCTGGAAATCTGGGACTTATCTGTTAAGCAACTGAAACTGCAAAATTAAGAGAAGGGCTTTTCCTCCTTAATTTCCTCCTTAAATTTGATCTCTTAGCTGTTTAGTAGAGAGCTCCCTGATCTGTTATTTTTATGTGGGATTGTGATAATTAAGGGTACCAGATTACTGACGTATGTACTCAGCAACTGAATGAGCAAATTTAAAAAATTTCTTTCTTTTTTTTGTTCTTTTAGTTGTTTCTTAGATAACTTCCTATATGGGTATCCTATTCTTACATGGGAGGGCCATAATTAACTGTACCAAATTAGATACTTATCAACTAAGCAACAGAAAGTTTTTTCCTTTTTGAGCTATTTAGTAGACAGCTCCCTCATTCGGTATCCTGATATGGTATTCCCATATATACCAAACTAAGGCGCTATATACTAGATGGCTCCTCTAATTTGGTACTATGATGCGGGATAGCCTATTTAAATATACAAAATTAGGGTGCTGTTTAACAGATTTTATTATACGCGGTATTGTGGCGTTAATTCTCTTTGATAAGAATTCCTGGATTTTAGCTGCTGGAGGTGGTGCATCTCTCAAGTTGTGTAGGGTTGAGTAGTATTCGTGGAATGCCTACATAATATCTGGCATTAATTGGGTCAGGGAATCATCGGGCCGTCTAATTTCTGAAATAAAGGTTGTTTGCCTTTGCTGTTATTGTGCCAATAAGCTTCCACACTTGCCCCCCCGTAGTTGTCGGATGGTTATCAGATCTGACCTTTTAGCTGTCAGTGCATTGTATGTCTGTAGCGTTTTATCCATGTAGTGTCGTGTTTCGAGTTTTTGTATGTCTCGTGTTAGGGTTTTTATGTTGGCTTCTCTCTGTCTTTTCTGGGCCGTCACTAATTTTATTATTTCTCTTCTGAGAACGCACTTATGGGCTTCCCATATCATGTCCGGATTTGTGTCATGTTGTATGTTATCTTCATAGTATCTCTTAGCACAGTCTTTCAGCTTCTCTATTACCTCTGCGTTGTTTAGGATGAGGTCATTCAATTTCCACTGAGGTGGAGCGTGTAAGATTCTAGTGTTAGGGGTGCATGGTCTGACCAGGTGATTGCCCCATAAGAAGCTGTCTTAATAAGATGGAGGTGTTTGTGTAGAAGGAAAAGCATGTCTATTCTAGTGTATAAGACAGAGGTTGGGGAGTAAGGAGTAATCCCTGCCCAGAGGATGTACTGCTCTCATATAATCTGGGCTGGTGAAGAGCTTCAGCCAGTCGTTTGCAGGCTGTTTCTAGGTAATCACTAGATCTGGATGAAGTATCCAGGTTGCCATCCAAGGTAATGTTTAGATCACCCCCATTACTAACAAGCCCTCCTGAAATGTGGACAGTTTGTGCAATATTTTTCCTAGGGCCTGAAGCTGTTTCTTGTTTAGTAGTTAAATGTTCTCTAGGGTAATCTTAGTGTTGTCCAACTTCCCCTTGAGGAACAGATATCTACCTACTTCATCATTAAGTTGTTCCCCAAACGTGAACGGTACCTGACCCCCCTTAGGATTGCCAGAACTCTCGCTTTTGCTTTTGCATAGTGACTGAAATAGCCAGTTGGGTATTTGCAGTTTTTCAGTAATGGTGCTGAGTTTTTGCAAAAGTGTGTTTCCTGCATAAATACTATATCTGCTCTATGCCTATGGAAATATGCTAGAGCTAGTGTTCTTTTTCCCCGGGACATTCAGTCCCCTGGCATTTTGTGTGTGTATACGAATAGTTGTCATGTTTTCAGTGCCTGACGGGTCTGTGGAGAAGCTATTGTCACCTGTCATTATTCTTGTTACCTGTGTACTCATTGTTGGGGCCCCTTCCTTATGTGGACGGGTAGTGTACATAACCTTCATTGCAAAACAAGTGGGTATGTCCCACAACGAAAACTATATACAAGCTTAAGTGAGGACCGAGAGGAAGAGCAAGAACACCTAAGAGCCCGAATTCCCCTTGGAGACCCCCAACCAGAAGAGGCCCGTCTAGTAAGGAGGTTCCAGGTGAGTATCCGGCGCTCCCCTCCCCTGTCCTCAAATAAAGATCCCTTGGTTACGAGGGAATTTAGGGTAGCAAATGATTTTAAAACAAAGTAAACCTTACGTTTTTCCTATTCTGTCTTCGTGCAAGAGTCAGAACACAATCTATTCGGATATGCTACATGGCTAGAACCTGAGGAGTTCAATCCATTTCTGAGTTGTATAGTTTTAGGGAGATTCCCAGGAAAAATGGTGGGATGGGGTGGGGGGAGGGGATATAATAGATGTCTGATCACTTTGTCTGCGCCCTGCCTGTGAGATAATGCTGTACATAGATGCATGCCTCTCCTAACATTATTTTTAGAACAGTTATCTACATATAGACTCTATGTAACGGCACCCCGGGCATAAAAGGGGTTAAAAGCCGTTTAGAGGATATTCCCCTTCCAGATACACAGGCAGCTACCAAAGACACCAATCCACCGAACCGGAGAAGCATATGAATGCCGTAAACAGCCGAACTGGAACCATATGAAAGCTGTACTCTGACATGCGTTGCCCTCAATTTGTAAATCCAGGGAATGGTGTTTCCTTGAAGCTGTCCTTCTGGGCTGTGGGAATGATCCCGCCGCTTACCACTAATTATAACAGCACCCCCAGGCATAAAAGGGTTAAACTGCCGTTTAGTAGATCTTCCCCTTCCAGAGACACAGGCACAGCTACTGTAGACACCAATCCACCGAACCGGAGAAGCATTTGAATGCCGTAAACAGCCAAACCGGAACCATACGAACGCATACAAAAGGTTTACACTCCTAGCAGTCGAACTGGAACAGCACACAATAAAGCCCCCCAAGAACGAGACAAAGCTCTGTGTTGAGGGTCAAGCAGTGAACAGACAGAGCTGTGGGTTTATTGTTCTTATATATACATGCTTACACATTAGTACTACCCACAGGGTTTTGGAAAACAACCAATAAACACGTACAATACACTCAGACACTCCCACACAAAATCCTCCCCTCTGCCTGTGATACAATTACCTTACACAATGAGTAATGTAATTATCACAGGCAGAGAAATACAGTTTTTCCACATTATTCATAATTTTAAAAGTATGCATCACATTCACATAAAACTTACATTTTCAGAATCAGCGCGCTCCAATTACAAACATACGTCAAAATCATACAAATTGGTACAGTGGTTCAAAAGATAGATCGTAGTCCTTTGTGACCAAACGTAGCATGGCTTTTCTGCCCAAAACCAGTTCCACAGAGTCTTCTATCCTGGAGATAATTGGGAAGTAATCCAATTATCTCCAAGGACAGAGGCAACACTCCATTGAACACATGGCAGCAAAAGACAATAAAATACATAAAAATATTACTGTGCAGCTATTGCATAAAACATTCAACATATCCCCAGATAGCTTAGATCTGAGTGCACATTATTACTGAATTGCCATGGAGCCAAAGTCTTTCATTATACGAATGGGCTCCATGGCATAGCTATCTGGGGTATCACCGCTCAAACAGGGCCAGCACCGAATGACCCGGCTTTCGTGTCTTTGCAGGGGAAAATCAAGCATTTCAACATGGGGCCATAGTCTAAAGGCAGCAGGCGGGCAACCAGGCTCCTCCAATGCACAGTGGCGAGATTGGTCTTGTCACACTCTACATTCAATAAAAGGTGGTGTCACCCATGTAGGTATGTGGTGTGGCATACAACCTGAGGATCAACTTCCTCTTCACCATGTTTATCCATTATTGGCGGTCGGCCATTCTCTCAAATAGTCTCTGAGTCTGGCATGAGGCAGTATTATTCCTGGAATGGACCCTCATGTGGTCCCTGCTGTGATGTCTCCTCCAGGGGACTGTGTGCGGTGCTCTGTTTTTCAGGCCGTAGTAGTCCATGTAGTAAATTTGGGATCGTCTTGTAATCTGTGAACGGGCTGAGTCAACCCTGTGGACAACTTGGTCACGGTTTGTAATCCAGTAAAGGCTCGGGCAGTCCGTGTGGTATCTTTGGAGTGAAATGTAGTCCAGTAACGGTATGTTTGGAACTTCACAGAAAGTTCCTGGAGTCCCAATTAAGTGGTTTTGATTCAATTGCTTGGGATGTCTCTGTCACAGGGGCGCAGACATGCAGGGGTACTGAGTTATTGAGTGTTGTCTCATTGATCCCATAGGGGTCTTCTCTGAGGGGAGAAGACTCGTTGATCCGTTCTCCTTTTCTTGGCCGGGGTGTTCCAACGTTGTCTCTGAGGTAGGATGGTGGAATCTTGTTTGGGTTGTGGAGTGTACCAATCTAGAATGTTGGTTTCAGGCAATTCCAAGGCTCTCAAGAAGGGCCTCAAATCTAGGTGCGTTGCTATCAAATACATAGCACCTTTGTGGTTAACTATCAAGGCAAACGGGTAACCCCATCTGTATTTTATATTGCGGTTGCGCATGTGCTCTGTGATAGGTTTGAGTGCCCGTCTCGCTTGCCGTGTTAACCATGATAACTCTGGAAATATCTGTATGTGGTTTTCATGGAATAAGAGAGGCTGGGAGGTCTCCCCGAGAGCTCTAAGAATATTGTCCTTCAATGAGAAGTAGTGGAGTCTGCATATAACGACACGAGGTGCTTCAGATGCTGCTCCTTTTGGGTGCAGTGATCTGTGTGCTCTGTCCATTATTATGGGGGTGTCCGTTGGTTAACCCAGGATAAGATTCAAAAGCTCTGCTAAAGTGGACATCACATCTTCCCCTTGCAGGAGCCCCCTGATCCTCAAATTATTTCTGCGGCTCCTATTATCCAAATCGTCTATCTGCCTTTGGATGCATGATAGGATTTGGGAGTGTGCCTCAAGTGTGAAGGAGTTGTTTGTCATTTGGGCCTGCATCACATTCCTCTCCTCTTCTAAGTCTGTAACTTTAAGACTTACTTTTTGTATCCAGCTTTCCAATCATATTCACCAGATCTGCCTTGATTTTGATTCAGGGGTTTTGCCTGTAGCCCCCGGGATGTAGTATGTTTTTTGGGGTTTCCCATGTTTTCTGGGGTTCCCCAATTTCTTTCTGGATCGCTTTGGATTGAATCTCAGGGCTCAAGGAGCTGGATTAGTGCACCTCCATTCAGTTCCGCGTCAGGCCACACCACCCCTTTTCCTTTATTGTTGTACTCAAAAATGTCACCATGGATCTGGACTAGATTTCTGTGGAGCATGCACTGGCAACCTTTTTAAACTAGTGCCTTTAATTATAATGACACCTACTTCTGAAGACTGCTTTTTCCCTTCAGTGCTAACTTATATTTCTCCACTCTCTTTCACACGTAATTACTTAGCTGCTACATTGCCTCATAATGAAATATAGGCCAATCATTAATAATTCTAGTTTATAAAGTGAAATAAGCACGTCCTGAATATGAAATTAATACCTCAGAAAAAAAGCCTGGCAGATTAATCAATCAGACGTATTTCTGTACTCATTGAATCTTGATGCACAATTTATTTTATGCAGTATAAACATTGAACTTACAAAACTTCCATCAGCATTCCTATGTGTTTGTAAAAAAACATACAAAAAAAAGAAATAAAAATGTTGGCTAAAGTTTGAGGTTAAGTGAAATCTCAAACAAGTGTTACATACTTTCAGCTGTCTTCTTTTGGAAAATATAAATTTTTACTGGAGAGGGTAAATAAGAGATTTGTTAATCTGAATAATTCCCCTAATTTGGCTATTCCATGTCACAAAAACCTGGCAGAACTATTAATGAAAGGAATATTTGTGCTTGAAAGAATTATCTCAAGATATGAGGTTTTTTTTGTAATAGCTGTTAATTGTGGTGAATTTAGAATAAACTAAAAAAAAAAAGGAAAGGAAAAATAACAGCTGGAAAAAAACCTTCGCCGTCAGTTTTATTCCTAAATTTGACTAGCTAAAACCATACAAATTTTAATTTGCATTAACAATAATTAATTCTTTAGTACACAAATCCTAAAAAATATCAGAATTTCAAATATTATTAAATTGTCCACATATTCCTCAGGGCTGTCCAATAGATAAAATAAGACAAACATCTAGTTCTAACAAAAATGTTTAAAATATATGGGAACAGTAGGTAAAGAGGGCTTGCAATCTAAAAAAAAAAAAAAGAAATCATAAATATTGTCAGGAGATGGGGACAATTGTTGCCTAGACATGTTCCCTGGACAAGTAGCCTAAAGAGCCTACAGCAAAGAAACATGCTTTTGTGTAGTTGTTTTTCTTTGTGTGCCCATTATTAGTGTTTAGCTGTGAGCTTAGGTATGTGCTCTTTCTAATAAATGCCCTGCAGCTGAAAAACATTCAAAGCTATACAGAGACATATATTATTTTTTGACTTTATTTTAATAAATGATGAGTTATACCCATACATCAGAAATGATAAATAAAGGTACAAGTATAACACAACACTGTACATAAAGGAGTTAAATCGGTACGTTGAAAACAGTATGGAATTTTAATATATAAACATAAATTTTGATGAATGGCAAGTAAGTTTATCCCAATTAAAATGTATATTCTGAAATCAAAGAATGTATTTGTGTATTTAAGAACAACATTATGCTTATTCCAAGTATATTGTTTTAATTTGTACTACACCGACTGGAAGGTTATTAACTTTCCATTCTGTAATGCACACTTCTGACTCCTCGTATTCAAATACTTATTAGAGTTTATTTAATTCTTTCATGTATTTGAAGGATTCTATCATGTTTACTTTCACTCATCCAGGTTGTACTTGTTGATTAATGAAATTATGTTTCCTGTAAAATTTTGCTAATAAGACACCATTTTAGTGGCTCTTTTATAGCTAACAAAATTTAGCTAGTAATTCTTAAACATTGAACTCGAAACTTCCTGACACCATCCAGTTAGATTGAGGTACTGATCTAAATAAGGAATATGCAAATACAACTAAAATAACAAAGCATAACTGTAAAAAATCAGAAAAATGTCACAAAAGAGAAATATTCCCATTCAAATAAATTATTTGCAAATTTAAACCGCAGATTAATGAAGAGTTCAATGACACATGTCTGGATGCAGACATTTTTTGGCCCACCACAGATGTAGTTATGTTAACCTGTCCCTTTGTCCTACCTGTTTTAATGACAACCTGTTTCTTTGCATGCACATCTCTTTTACATATTTCCTGCTAGGGAATTGCATAATCAACCATCCATGGCAATGCAGTTTTAAAGTAGGTCATTGTCTGCGTGTGATCAGCTGATTATGAGAGCTAATGTAAGTTTCTGCTAATGCAAACTCATCCACTACCAATACTAGAGAGCTGGAAGTTTCTAAATAGGAATTTTCATTAAGTCTCTAATAGTTTGACTCATTAAAACAGGGGTGTTAAGGCACTCCTACCACCATAAACACTTTTCAGTCCAATTACTAATTTCATAGCAACCTTGTGAAAAATACACAGTGGTAATAGACACTTGATTAAAATAAAGTTACTTATTGAAAGAGACGCAGCACTTCATATTTTACTCCTGTTGCTAATCCTTCCAGCAGAAGGATACACCTGCATCAATGTCTAGTTCTTCTAGTCAAACCCAATGCAGTGTGATTCTAACAAAGATGCAATCTCATCATTTAGGCTTTGAAGTAGCATAAATAATGCTAGCCTCTTTATAAGATTTTTGACGTTGGAATCCTAATTTGGTATTGCTCATGTGCAAGATTTACACAAAATTAAAGCACCAATTTAGGCTTATATAAACCTAATTTTTACCATAATTTTGTGGTTTCCTGGCCCTTAAGTAGGTGTAAGAATAAAATTAAGACCTTTTTAAATAATTGATCACTTCTTTGCCATGGACTTCTATCTAATTTAGCAATCTCCTTTTTGTCCTGCAATCTTTTATTTGTCCTGCAATCTCTTTTTGCAGCACTGGGAAGAGGCTAACATGAATTCACACAGACACAGACAAAAGTTGTTCACAGTGACTTCTCCAAAGATTTAATTGCATATCACCGGTTATATTGTGTTCTTTAACAGGGGGTATGCTTTTATTCTTTATCCAATCAGATAGTTACACTTGGTCTTAATGTATAGAGAGGGTTATAAAAGGTGGGTGAGGAGTTTGGACTTTCCTGTTGTTACTATGCAGATCAACAGTAAGTGGGTTTTATTGGGACTTTACTGCTCTACTTTACTGGAGATAGAAAAGAAGGTATAAAGTCCAAACTTGTAAAAAGGTTATTATGCTAAAACTTTGTAACTTATTCTAGGGGTTTATTTACTAACATTAAAAAACAAAAAGCATAAAAATAATTACATTCCATCAGTGGGTTATTATGTGCTATTATGATTTTTAGAGTACCAGAATCCCCTACTTGTTTCTGACCTTATATTTTGCTTAGCCATTGTCTTGTTCCAGTATCCAGTGTGCCATACTTATCCTGTACTTGACCCTGACTTTGTCCAACCCGTGGTTCCAGTTATTCCAGTGTTTCTATGTACCAGTCTTTAGCTAGTTATTGACTACAAGTTTGTCTCATCCTTGTTCCATAACTCCTGTGTTCCATTGTACCAAATTGGTTCTTTGTATTTTGTCCCTTTTTGGCCAGTATTAATTGGTAGCTTAGCACTGTTACCTCCTCATTCTAGATAAGCTTTAAGTCCAGCCATCCTAAGATCTTGTAATATGTCTGCTATCTTTCCTATTGTGGCTTTTTGGCTACCTTGCTGAAGGATCCTTAGTATAGGGACATTACAAAAGAGCCATATGGATCCTGAAGAACAAGATTACAGGATAGATCAGTTTACCCAGGCACTTCAGTCTTTGCTTTCGCATATTGTTCCTTCCTTCAATGAAAATCTTCTTGTGATCTCACAAACCATACATCAGACTCCTGAAAGTGAAAATATGATGCCCATTTTTCATTTATCCAAACCTGCTCCTTATGCAAGGGATTCCAGAGAATGAAGGGAGTTTCTCAATAGCACTGTTATAAATCTGGATATTCCTCTTTTCCTCTAATTTATAGGAAATGCCTTGGCTTGAACAAGTGCCTTGTGGGAAAATAACTTACATATTGTTTTCAATTACAAGTTATTCATTACATAGGATTGCATACTTGTCTAGGTTGCATAAAGACCAAAGTCCATCAAGTTCAAATGTAAAGCCCATTCTTTTATGCTGTTAATCCAAAAGAAGGCATTTCCAATTATGCCACAAAAAAGGAACATATTCCCTATTGACTCAATAATAGCAATTATATTTCTCCTTGAATCAAAAACCTGTTTACACACACACACGCACACACACACATATATATATATATATATATATATATATACATATATATATATTTATATATACATATATATATATATATATATATGTATATATAAAAATATATATATATCATATTATATTCTGTTTGTGCAAAAATGTCTTTTTTAGGCAGAGAATTTCACATCTTCATTGTTCTTACTGAACAGAACCATTTCCTAAGCTGTAAGCAAAAACGTCCTTCTTCCAGCCTCAATAGGTGACCTCCTGTCTGTTGTATATTCCTGCTAATGAACAAGTTAGCACATACAGGTCAGCACATACCTGCATATATTTGTATAGTGCTATCATATCATATCATATCTGAGTCAACTTTTTTCTTAAAAAAAACTATTTAAGTTTTTCTAACCTTTCCTTATAACTAATGTTTTAAATCCAGCTTACAAGTTTTGTAGCTCATATCTAACTTTTTCTAATTCTGCAATATCCTTCTTTAAATGTTGTGCCCAAATAGCATCGCATGTTTAAGGTGAGGTCTTACCATTGATTTGTTAAGAGGCAAAAATATTTTTGGATGACTTAAATCAAAACCCCTTTTTACACACAAAAACACCTTACTAGCTTTGGCAATGGCATTGCATACTATTGCCTAGTTTGTTATCTTTAATTCTTCCCAAGTCCTTTACATTTAATATTTTCCCTAACTCTACCCCATTTAATGTATGAGTGCCTTGTGGGTTCCTTCAAATTGTATCCAAAAGGCACTTATCTGTATTGAATTGTATCTGCCACTTGCCTGCCCAGTCACCCAATTAATCCAAATCCCTCTGTAGGAAAGTTATATCATGTTCAGATTGTATTTTCTTACATAGTTTTGTTTCATCTGCAAACACTGACAAATGTTTTTCAAAGTCCACTTCTGGGTCACTTATAAATATATTAAAGAGAAGTGGACCCATGACTGAACCCTAAGACATTCCACATACCCCTTTTGTCCAATTTGAAACATTTCCAGTTACAACTACTGTCTGCACTCTATCTAAGCCAGAGATCTATCCAAAAAGACATTTATTGTCTAAACCAATTTCTTTCAGTTATACTAGTATGCTTTTGTGTGGAACTGTCCATAGAAAAATCAAGTAGATCACATCTCCTGGAACAACCTAATCTATATTTCAACTAAATTCTTCATAGATTGTAATTAAGTTAATTTGCAATGACCTGTATTTCATAAATCCATTTCAATTGCTGCTAATGATAATTTGTTCAAAATTAATTTTTGACTATATTATCCCTTAACAGCCCTTCAAAAAATTTCCCAACCACAGGTGTTAAGCTCATGGATCTGTAGTTTCTGGACCTTTTTTACATATAGGCACACATGAGTGAGTACCATCTGGCCCTGAGGCATTGTTTACATTAAATTAATTTAATTTCTGAAGCACTTTATCCTGAGATAACCAATTACCTATTTGCTGTAAGGATTTTGTATCAGGGAAATCTACAGCCATATATTCTTCTTCCTGAAAAAAAAAATATTTTGAATTTCTGCCTTCTCCTTATCCTCCATAATTAACCCACTCATCTTACTTTCCAGTGGACCAACACTTTCACTCTTAACCTTTTTGGCATTAACATACTTGAAAAAATCTTTTTTGGGCTTAGTCTTGCTCTCTTTAGTTATAAGCTTTTTAAGTTTAGCCCATCTAACCACTCTTTTGCAAGCCCTATTGACATTCTTATATCTGTTATAGGATGCAATCAACCCCTCTAATTTAAATGTTTTGAATACCCTATTTTATATTTTATCATCTAGCTGAGCCTTGCACTAAACCATATTGGTTTTAATTTGATTATTTTATATATATATATATTTCCCAGTGGTATTTGAGATTATACAGCGGTACAATCCCCGCTTATGGGATATGTAGTGGGGATTATACCGCTGTACTCACCAGAGCTGGCCATAGCTTTCTTGAATGTGAGTTCTTTACTTTTTGTTACCTATCACACCCTGAACTTTCATACTATACCATAAGTCGCCTCTACCTCTCTTGTATTTACATATACGGAACGGTCTACACTAGACGCATCCACAGAGGAACTCTATCAAGTATCCTAGACCATCTATTGGCACCCTAGCAATACTTTACTGGACTATCTACCCTTATTTGGCGCAGCCCTTCCATATCTTTTTATATTTGACCCTGTAACTTTTAAAAACACTATAAAACCTGTACATGAGGGGTAAGGTTATACTCGGGAGACTTCGCTGAACACAAATATCAGTGTTTCAAAACAACAAAACGTATTACAACAATTTAATTATCAGTGAAAGTGCTGTTTGTGTGTGAAAAATGCAAAAAAAGTCACTTTCACTGACAATATCATTGCTGTGATATGTTTTACTGTTTCGAAACACTAATATTTGTGTTCAGCAAAGTCTACCTAGTAAATCAGTACACCCCATGTACAGGTCACAAACACTGGCCAAAGTTAGTGTTAATATTTGTTTGTGTGTGAAAAATGCCCAATAACTAATTTGAATGTCAGTTTTGGCCAGCGTTTGTGACTAAGTGGCTACTAAAAAAGACTGGACATACCTCATTTGCCACGTCCAGTGGTATTATTTGGTTGACAACATCTACAGGCATTTCAACATTACCATGTAGGGGAGTGGGATCCCTTCTAATATTCCCATCAGCGAATACAGTGAGCCTGATATTGTGGCTCTACTCTTGTGAGTACAACCCTAAAGGATTATCATGTATGTGTATACATGGGTATCAGACTGTATTGCAGCAGCCATGCGGCAATGTATCTGACTTCTGCAGCATGTTGGTGGACACCGGCTGCTGCAAATTCACACCAATTTGTGACCCCACGTCCGCCCATGGTATTGACAACTTCAGTGTGCGTTTGACATTATGTAAAGGACGTGCACGCACGTTCTGGGGTCAAAGGCCGGGTGCAGCCAATCGGATCTGAAGGAGGTTTATTTAAACTCCTTTTTTCCCTTTCCTCATTGCCCTGTCGTAGTTTCCCTTAGTGGTTGTCCGAGAGTGTGTTCCTGAGCGGTTTATTTCTGGTTATTGACTTTGGCTTCGTTTTAACTTCCCTGTATTCTGGTATCCCTGACTTTTGGCTTTCCCTCATCGTTGTGTCTCATTCTGTGTCCCCGACCTCGGCAAGTATTCTGACTATTCTCTGGTATGTTAAGTCCAGCCATTCTAAGGCCTGGTAAGACGTTACCTTTAGTCCTAGGTGTGATACAGTATTGCATGCTGGATCAACTAGTAATCCTGACAGAAATCTATTCATAAACAGGACTATACATAGGCATGAGGTCACACATTTAAACTGGAAAAAAGGAGATTTAGTCTGAGGCAAAGGATAGGGTTTTCTATAGTAAGAACAATAAGGTAGTGGAGTTCTCTGCCTGATGAGGTGGTTTTATCAGAGTCTGTGCAGATGCTTAAACAGCAACTGGATGATTACTTGCATAAACATAATATTTAGGGATATAATTTTTTTTATATGTTAGACAACAGCTTCTGTATCCAAGAAGAGATCTTACTGCCATTCAGGGGTGAAGAAGAATTATTTCCTTGTTTGTTGCAAAATTGGAAAGAGCTTCAAATTGTATTTTTGCCTTCTTTTGGATCAAGAGCAAACACAGATGTGAGAAAGGCTGAATTTTCTGGATACATGTCTCTTTTCAGACTATGTAACAAATAACATGGTGTCTATGCTTTAATTTTTCCAGATATGTCCGAGATATGTTATGATGCAAATTGAATTATTTAGGTTTTCATCTGTTGTCACTTATATTGTTTTGTAAGATTTCTTCTAAAATACAAACGTTATAAATAATTAAAATATTATTATGTTTTCCTGAGATGCTCTAACCCTTGAATAATTTATATAATGACTAGAGTCCTGTGCATTTGTTTATTCAGCCACTCATTCCCTTAAACATAGTGGGGATGAAACCAGCATTGTTCAGGCTCTCTTTCGTTTTCCTGTTGAACTATGGGCTTGGAAGACCCTTGATCTCTCATATTTATGGGCTTGGGCCCATCCACATTATCATGAAAAATGCTTATAGCTATTATTCCCACATCTAAATATCTAGAATTGTAGTATGGAGAATGGCCAAGGCATGGCCCCTGCTAGCCATGTTAACCTTTCACTTAAATTTTCTGAATCTCCCCATTTTTTTGTTTGATGGAAAACTATCTGTGATGCTAACAGGGGATATTATTCAGGTCCTCTCTGGTTTTAATATGGGCCCTGGAATTATTATTTTTTTTGTTTATTTATATAGCCCTCTATCAATACTGCAGGTTAGACAAGTACTTTACTTCAAAAATCCACTGTAATGATAGCATTGACTAGCAAGGCCAAAGGGGCACTGTGGAGGTCCATGAATGCTCCCCCTGGATAGCGTGCATCTAACCCAGGGGAGGCACGCGCCGAGGCTTCCCTTGCCATTTGCGGTTTTGACACCTTATTACTATGTGCAAACATTCTAAAACAACATTCTAAATGAGGTTTTGAGGAGGTCCCCGTTAAAGAGGCGAATGGATTCCCTTTGTGGCAGCCCTCCCGAATGGGGAGCAGGTAGTTTAGACAAACACACAGAATAAACTACGGGAGCACGATAGGGAAAATACACGGGCGGGAGAACCCCTGCCACCAAGACAGTACACACACAACAGGGAAACCAGGGAAATGAACAGTTTAGCGGCAGCATGCACTGAACACTGGTGACAGGCATTATCAGCTTCTCCAGTTGCAGGCATGAAGTACACCTGCAAACAATATCTTTATCTCCCCTCTCCCCTGTCCTCCCCCTTAATGGTAAAACTCTCCATGCCCTCACCACCTTCCTATATTGCTCCTTACCCTTTCCATCTCACACTCTTTCTGAGCCGGGAGAAAGGTCCAATCACAAACCATCATTCCAGGTAAGTTTTTTTTTCTTTACTTAACAGATTTATTAGGGAGAAGGACCTAAAAATGAAAACCCAATCATTTATAATGAATAAAAAGGGATGGATTCAATTCCACCTGTAGTATCCCTTTAATTTTGTGGTCTTGCTATAAGGTAGTTTAGCATTAACAACAGCTGTAAGTTATGCCCAATAGATATTTTTGAACATTACCTGCAATAGCAACATTTTCTAACTGTATTATCAAAAACTGCACAGTTTAAATTAACAAAACATTACATAAAGTTCCACCTTTCCAATATCCTTTTATACAGAGTGGATGCTCATTCTGTTCATTTTATACTACAACTGTGCCAATTTATCTCTATTATCATTGGTTCTAGGAACTCGTCTGATCTTCATATACAGTTTCCCTTGCTATAGTGAAAGGTTAGCAACCTTTTTCATTGTTTAGATTTTCAAGTCAGGATATTAAGTTGTGGCTTGAAACCATTTTAGTTTCAGATTTAGATGGCCTGTGCTTAGTGAATATCTGACTTGCTGCACTTGTATCATATGTTGGTTACAGTGACAAAACTAATGAAAAGAGATCCCTTGTGCAAAAAATATAAAGCCCCCTATAGAGCATGGGTGACCAAAAGGCATATCCTCAAGTGCTGTACTCCTCCCACAAAGCTTTGCCAGCGTAATATCTACCACTTAGTGTCCCCCAATCTGGCAGGGTTGTATTTGTATAAAGAGCTTTTATACTGAAAAACACACAGATCCACAATCACTGACACGCATGCACAGATACATCCATACACATAGGCACAAACACTGACACAGATGCAAAGATACACACAAATTCACAGTGGCTAGGGCTGCATAAACAAAGTGATTTAAATGGTCACTATAGTCACCCAGACCACTTCAGCTCAATGAAGTGGTCTCGGTGCCAGGTCCCTCAGGTTTTAACACTTCACATGTAAACATAACAGTTCAGAGAAACTGCTATGTTTACATTTGGGGTTAATCCAGCCTCTAGTGGCTGTCTTCCGGACAGCCACTAGAGGCTCATGTGCAACGCTGGAGGCTAATGCCGCCTCCATCACGCAGAGCATCCATATGAAAGCATTGAGAAATTATTTCCTATGGACATTTTGAATGCGCGCGGCACTTACCGCGCATGCGCATTCGCGTTCAAGTAATGTCGGAAGGGGGAGCTGACCTGGGACAGGGAGGAGAGGTCACCAGCGCAGAGGGAGCCCGGCGCTGGATTAAGGTAAGTAGCTGAAAGGGTTTTAACCCCTTCAGCGTCACGGGAGGGGGACCTTGAGGGTGGGGGCACCCTCAGGGCACTATAGTGTCAGGAAAACTGCTTTGTTTTCCTGACACTATAGTGATCCTTTAACTACTAAATTGCGGAGAAATTAGCAGTAAGACATCAGAGATATGATCTAAAACATAGCAATTTAATTACTCTTAAGTTGTTTTGGTGCTTCTAGTGTCCCTTTAATAAAAAAAACTTACATGAAAAATAAACGGAAAAAAGGGTCGTAGAGAATACATCTAAATTGCAGAATATTCTCAGCTCGGCTATTTTGATCTATGTTGTGCAAACTAGATTTTAAACTGACCACATTTTGCTGTTAAGAGACTCCTATATCACATAGATATGTTACACATTTTAATTTTTAATTGACACAAGTACAAACCTTAAGTGTCTAAAGACATGCCCTCATAATTTATTAACAATATTACAAATATATGCACTAATATGCTGCAAACACATAGAGAAAAATATACACAGTGGTGGAAATGCCATGGTTGCAATAGTTGCTATTGCAGCCGGGAATTCCATGCATCAAGGGTGGATTGGATTGGTCAAAAACCATTATTTGGTATATTCCAATTCAACAATATACTATATAACAATTAAATTACTACAGGTATCACTTTCAAGGGACACTTTAGGTCAAAATACATATTTCTGGTTTTGGCCTCATTAATATGCTGTAAGTTTTTGCATGCTCAAATTACTGATTGTTTTTGCATAAAATAAATAAATGTTTGGCAGAATCCAGCATTATGAGCCTGCTCTTTGACTACATCACCTCATTGAATAAAAACACTTCTGTATCATATCTATGCAAACAGTTCAGCCACTGATAGCACTGAATGATCTGAACTACAAAGCAAGCTCCAATAGAAGGAGAGGACACCAAAGGAGACATATAGTGAGGATGCCACTTCCTGATTATAGTTCCTCTAACTGTCTCCAGCCAGGTTGCATTCAACCAATGCACGCCTCTAACTCTGGTGCAATGTGTAAGAGGTGCAAGTTGAAATGAAGAGAGAGGCCCTTGTGTGGTTCTAGCACAGGGGCCCAGTGGTTCTTATGTATGCCCCATAAAATACATATTCATTATCTTTTAATATACAGAACAGACACCCAATTATCAATATTTCTTTTTCTTTTTATTATTATTTATAACAGATTTTGCAGTGCTATACAATGGGTGGACTGACAGACACGCAACTGAAACCAGACAAGATGGACGCACAGAAACAGTGGGGTTAAGGAGCCTGATCCATGAACTTATCTTTTAGTCTTCTAAGCACCCCTCTCATGAGAACTGCAGTAACACAAAATTTCATTGTAATTTCTAGAAATCCATAGCTCAGCTGTTTAACCTATATTGCCCATTTAAAATGCTTCTTGGGATTCAGCTGTTAAGGAGATTCCCCGAGAAATTATTTAAAACCAAATAATACTGCTTCAAACCATAGCATAGCATACCGCAGTGTATATGACTTGCATTGATTTTTGCTTAAAGGTTTTATTATCAGTGTTCAATATTTTATTAATCTAAGATTTGCATAAACTGGAAGGATGCTGCATGATTTGCATATAATTTACTCAGCAGCAAGCGAATAGAGGGATGTTGATATGGATTGTATTATAAAAAAAAACAACAACAAAAAAAGAGTTTGCTTTTCATGTACTTGGCACACTCATAAATCTTTGTCATTAAATCTCTTTTTTATGCTTCACTCTAGACTGTACATCACTAACTGTTGTGATACCACCCAAAATAAAAAAAATATTTTATTTCATTTACAACTCCCGGAGAGGTGCCTTAAGCACCTCTGTTTCTACTTGCACAGACAGTGCTGTCACAGCACCTCTATTTCATTTTGTGGCCTGGCTGAAACAGATGGTAACTTATACCCCCTCTCTATTGCCCATGACAGTAATCAGGGGCCCACAGGGCAAATGCTGCCAGCTGCCCTCTCCCCGCACATACACACACTCAAATATTATCTATAATAGTATCTCTAATGAGAGCTAGAGGGCTAGATAGAAAAAGATAATAAATCTATATACAAGATAATGACAAAAACAAAGACAGTGAACTGAAAGGGAAAAAAAAGATACCCAATACAATTTTAAATGAGAAAAAGGAGAAAATAAAATGGGAGTAAAGAAATAATGGCAATGCATATTTGCTGTAGAAATGAGAGAGAATGAGATTGAATATTGAATTCATACTGAATATTAAAAGATTGAAAGGGGAAACAAAATGAAAAACGTAGCATAGAACTGGAAAAAAAAAGAGAATGTGAACAAGAAAATTAGTGAAGAGAAAATGTGGTGGTGAATAAACAAAGGATGAAAGGTAAAATATGAGTGCTCAAATTATGGTAAATAAACACATAAAATAGAGCCAGTAGGACAAAATGGGACAAAAGGAATTGAGGAATGTTTAACTTTACTTTGTAACAATTATACCATAAATAATAACTAAAAAATTAGTTTGCATAAACATGGTAGTAAAAATTAACAAGGCACTGCTGGCATATTAAAATGTATTATCCTTTTTTCTTTCACTGTTTTTTTTTCCAGTTTAATCAGTTAGTGTTCTTTTACTTCCTTTTTGAGCTCCTTACCATATTCCACTCTCTAATTAAAACTTTATTTAGCCTAATTATTCTTGTTTTTTTTACGTAATATTTTATTGTCACGTATTCTTGAATTTATGTTTCTCATGCATCATTTTTGCTGTACTTCCTACTTCTAGCCCACTCGAGACTGCCCATGATCCATAACCTTTGACAACAGTGGACTGAGCAATTCTTCTAATACAGCAGACCTCATGAAGATAGAAGTGTGGATTGGACTTTGAATGAAAACAGGTGATAGATACCATTGGTGCGTGATCAAGAATATATGACATGGATGTACTACTGCTATTGAGGACCGCATGCATGCTGGTGATTCTATGCTCATGGAGCTGTTGGTCCAAACCCAAAGGCTCACCACATATGAACTCTGTGAGAATAGATGGGGACCTAATTTTAGGAGGTCTTTTTCCTGTTCATGGAAGGGGTAGTGATGGCAGAGCATGTGGCGAACTCAAGAAGGAGAAAGGAATCCATCGTCTAGAAGCAATGCTTTATGCACTTGATCGAATCAATGCTGATCCTGATCTTCTACCCAACATCACACTAGGTGCCAGAGTTTTGGACACTTGTTCTAGGGACACCCATGCTCTGGAGCAGTCCTTGAGCTTTGTTCAACCACTTATAGATAAAGACAGGGCAGATGTACGTTGCCTAAGTGGTGGTAATCCAATCATTGCACAGCCTGAAAGGGTGGTGGGGGTAATTGGGGCATCTTCCAGCTCTGTCTCCATCATGGTGGCTAATATCCTGAGACTTTTCAAGGTGAGTACTCATGTCATGTAGAACACTGTGGCAAGCATCACTCGTATTTTAAAGTTGAAATGTCAAAGTTTCATCAAATAAATGTCTTATGTAAATGTAAGGTAAAAATGAGTTGTTTTTATAGGAATAATTTATGTATGCAAATGTCGTTAAATCATGGGATCATATTTATTTAGAAATAGAAAGTAAAAGACATAAGACATAGATGGTGACATGAAGTTTAATAGACATGTTTACAGGTGAACAACATGAATTAAACAGCTCATAGATGTCATGCAATACATAGCATCATTGTAGCAAACAATGCTGTGAAATGACAGACAATGAAATGGCATATGGTGCATTTGAAGGTTATGTAGAGCAATAGAACAAAATCATGGATTCACTGATAGTTTTACAGAAATATTACAGAACTCCTTGAAGTATCAGTATGATTTTTTTAGTGAACAGTTATACAAGATCAATATGAAGTGTTTTATGGAAAAGATGTATGGATTACTAGGAGGAGCTATATAGCCCAGACGGAAGGAGTCCTTAATTTACTTTTTGTTATAGTCCTTGGTATTAGTCAAACTGTCTGTACTGTGCTGGCTTTTTATGCTCAGGAACTCCTACCAAAACAAAACTAATTCTGTACATTTCCTGCAGACGCTAATGGCCATAAAAGGATTTTAATGGTGATCTCAATACTCTGTGCACAGTGGGGAGGGTGATCACCCTCCCAATATCTATTTTCCTCTCCTCTTTTGCAGCTCATACTCATTTATCTCTCTTTTGTATTTACTTCCATAGTTCACCCTATTACCAGTTGCAGTTTCTTCTGCATTTACTTATCTCCTACTATCTTAACTCAATCTTTTCATTTTCAATGTATCCTCCTGCTGACATATCTGTCCCTTCACTAATCTTTCTTTATCTTCTGATCTTTCAGTCTCTCATCTATCATCTGTCTCATCCTTAACCTTTTTTGCCTACCTCCATCTCTCTTGCACGCTGCTGCTAAAGTGTACTCTCTGAATTCCCCTGAAGTGCTGATAGAATTAGATTTTCTTGGGAAGCTCTTAACGAGTTGTAATGCTGCACGAGACGCCAATATTAAATAATTAATAGAGAAAGACAGAGAGAGAAAAAGTAAGGCTGAAAGGAGAAAGAAAATCAGGATCCCATAGAATAGTGGGTAGCAACATATACACACACACACACACAAATACAAACAGGCACATACGCAAGCACATTGACAGGTGTGCCAACACGTTACATAGAATGAAAGAGACAAGGCTCATGGTGGAAATAAAATTGAGGTGCCTGGAAACTGCTCCATTATTGTAATTGGTTAAATAAAGGACCATATTAACATATGCTGCCTAGTGATACCAGGTATTTCATCTCTTTTATATACAGTGTTAATTGTAATTGTTAATATTGCAACCAGATATTATGTATCTGAAATGTATAAGAGGACTCAATTTAAGAAAATGTATCAACACTATTTTTTTCTACACCATTTATAATAAATGATGGATATGGACATGAAATGTTAGATTCATTCATGGATGGCTCATCCATATGTATGATCTAGGCAAATGTCCAGGTGCTGAGCAACAGTGGGTACTTTGACATGTTTTGAGCTTGGTGAAGCCACTTGGTGGGGAAAATTGCACTTAAAATTGCACTTAAAATAACACAAATAGACTATTTTAAGTTTGTTAAGATATTCTGTGGATCTGAAATATTTTTATCTACCAATACACTTGGCCATACTTAACCCCCAAAGGATATAGCTTGTCTTGTACTTAAAGACACAAGCAATTTTTGAATTATTTGCTGTTTGCGTTCAACTGCAATTTGCATTTGACTAATTTATTGCACTAACACATATTAGATACCACTTTTTAAAGGACAAAAAGGGCTTTCATTTAAATGTGACATATACATGTATAAATGCTTATTTATTATAAAAAAATATTTTTTTACTGTTTTTGCAGTAATAATGTGTGCATAATAAGTGCAGGTTAAGGAAAGTAATTAAAAAATAAATCAATTTAGTTCTGATTTACAGAATACATAATGTGTCAAGAATTTTAAGGTTTTTTTTTGATAGTTACAGGTCACAAAATACAAGGAGTGAAATAAACTTTTAATGTGGAGCGATTTTAGAATTTGGAATGTTTATCTTGTAAGGTTAATAGCCATAAAAGAAAACTAAATTGCCACACAAAAGTATATATTTATATAAAGTAGACATCACAGGCTATTTAGCTAAGATTATTTTGACACTTTTTACGTAGCCATTTCACCGCTAATCTCGGCTAAATATTGGAGTAAAATTGTGGGGTTTTTTGACACGCAAACTTATAACAAAGATTTTCTCATATGTATTTCGTAAAGTTGGTGTGTACTATTCCTGTACAAAACTTTATTTTGTGTTCAGCTATATCTTCTGAGTACAACGATACCCCCAATGAATGTCTTTGGCACTATTTCATGAAGCTACTGTGTCATATAGGAGACCGGTCCATTTCAGTATTTCCAGTAGAATTTTAATAGATGCATTTGATGGGCCCATGTTTCAATTTGGGGCATTACAGCAGTTTGACTGTTAAAAAAAAAAATAAAAAACCCACAAAGGCCTATCATTTGTAAAAGAAGACACCCCAGGGTATCTCAAAAGGCATATTTTAAACCTTAGTGTAGGATCATTTTTTTGCTAGTTTGTACCAAATCTAGTAGCAATTTTTCTGCCTTTTTGACACACACTTGGAGATGTTAATGTATATTTTGCAATCCTTATGTGTGCTATGGCAGTATATCACCTAATATGTTGCTCTGCTATGTTGTCTTAGTACAACAATACCCCCATGTGTATCTTTTTCAGGGATAAGTGGATGTTGAATGGGCACATTTAAGACACACCAATTTTATATTTTTCAAAAGTGGATGCTGGGCCTAAGTCTCATTTTAGCAGCAAATTACTTCTCACAGGCCACATCTATTTTTAAATATAAGCAGCTCATCAATTCAAATTATGAACAAGTGCATACTATTTGCTGTGAAAGGGGGAATATTTGGCGTAAACTTATCAGGGAGTAGTACCCAGTCATCTGCGTCATGGGCAATGCTGTCACAGATTCTGGAACCAAAACACACAGACAGACCATACAGAGAGAGAAACTTGTAATACCGGTCCTTAGAATGGCCGAGCTATAGAAGCAGAGAATAGTCAAGTTGCAAGCCGAGGTCAAAGGAGTAAAAAGAAACGGAACAACGATAGGACAAACCGAGGTCAAGGATCAGAGAAGACAGGATAAACGGGAGACCAATCCAAGATTCGGTTACCAAAACAGAGTAAGCAAGCTATTGGGCTATCAAGAGACTACAAGTCAGTCAGCAGTCAGAATTTTAGAAGCCTCTACAGGCCTTTGGGGGTTGATGGAATCCTGAAGCAGAAGTGACCTGCCTCAATTCTTATGCTAGGTTCCACTGATGTCCCCCTCTGTGGCACTCAAGCAGCCTAGAAATGAGCTGAAACAGAAATGAAAGAAACGTCCATTTCAGCTCAGTATTTGCCATTTTAAAAATTACAAATGCATTGGGGATTGCTGTCTGCATTATATATATATGCCTACTTTTTTGTACCATGCCCTGGTCTTTCGCATGATCTAATACGGCTGCATCAATTGATTGGACAGGTCAACTTCCCGATTGTAATGTTTTATACAGACTGGCACCCGTTTAATTTCTTCTCTACCACGAAGTGTGGATGAACACCTCTTTTTTATTGCGATACTTTAGTGCCAGCAGTTCATCCTGGCAGAGAGCTGCTGTTTCCACCCTTTTAATTTTTTTTCTGCTACAGCCTTTGGGAAACCTGTGCAACTCTTCTGGATAGTGCCACTGGCCATGGTCTCAAAGCAGTACAGTATTTTTAGAAGTGGAATACTATTGTAAAAAATATTAATATACAAGTGATATCCCTTGTTTAGTAAAGGCATGATTAGGTCCCAGACAATTTTCCCACTTGTCCCTACTATATCTGTTCAACCTGGGGGTCAAGGTGGCTATTTCTTCCTTAGTATACATGCAAGGTGTACACACTGCCACTTTCACACAATTTATAAAATGTAAATCCTATATCGGGATCTTGTACTTTCTAAACCCCAGTCTTCCCTTATACTTAATGAGGGATTCGTCAATAAAAATGTGGTTTTTTTTTGGGGGGGGGGGGTATAAATAGTCGCAAATTTTTCATCAAAGTGGGCAATTAGAGGGTGTACTTTATATAGAAGATCATACTGTGGATATCCTTTTAGGGGGGCACTTCGTATTGTCACTAAAGTGCATAAATCGCAGTATGTCTTCATATCTGGGCCTACTAATTGTCTGGGGAAAATGGGGGTATTGCAAATAGGGTATTTAGACCAATACATGGTAATAATGGTGGGCTTTTTAATTATCCCCATTAGCATTGTCAGTGCCAAGAATTGTTTCAATTCTGGCACACTGGTGGGGTATAATCTCTCTTTCCTGGCAATAAGAGACTCTTGATTATGTGTCAGAAACAGCTCAGTGTACAGATTAGTCTGGGTGACTATCTCCCCAAAAATATCATCAGCTGCATACAATCCTGTGCATTATAACCAGACAGGTCAGCCTGTATGCCAGGATTGGCAGTGAACTCTGGGATATCTGGTGAAAAATTATTAGGGGCTACCCAGTCATCTGCGCCATGTTCAGCATCAGGGGAATCAGCGATTTCTCCTAATGGTCCTGCAGTATCTGGCACTGAGTCCCTGTCCCCTGCGTCACTCCCTGCGTCACTCTCTAAGGCAGTGTCTGTCTCCTCTAAGTCAGCCTTAACAGGGCATAATCCTCTTCTGCGCTATACTTCCTAAACATTGTGTACTACGGTAATAAACTTTAACTATAACAAAATAACTAAGCAGAATAACTAAACTTTAATTTTTTCACCCTTAACTAGCTTATCACTAAATTCCTCACTAAACTCCACCCACCTTAACTAACTAAATCACAAATTGATAAAATAAAATATTAAAATGTAACCCCTTGTGATCTGTACTTTAATCACTGCTGGCAGTGATCAATCAGCAGGGAAAGGGTTAATTTTGTTAAAGAACAGGGTACAGGGCATTTGGAATCTCTTCTGATAATTTATTCTCTTCAGGGACACAAACAAACAATGATCGGTCTCTCTCCACTTCACAAACCCAACAGAGGTGGGTACTCACTTTTGTTGCCAATGGTTTAGATATTAATGGCTGTGTGTTGAGTTATTTTGGGGGACAGCAAGTTTACACTGTTATACAGGCTGTACACTTACTACTTTACATTGCAGCAGAGTGTCATTTCTTTAGTGTTGTCACATGAAAAGATATAATAAAATATTTACAAAAATGGGAGGGGTGTACTCACTTTTGTGAGATACTGTATATATTTTATATATAAAATCATACTAAGTGTATTTTTTTTATTAATTTATACCTATATTAATGTAAAAAAACACTTAGAGTAAAATTACACCCGTATATATAATATATATAATAACTTTTATAATATATAAATAATAATTAAAAATTGAAAAACAATTAAACATTTAAAATATATATGTAATTTTATTCTAACTGTATTTTGATGTTAATATATATTTATATCAAAATACACTTAGAATGAAATTATATATTGTTAATACAAATAATACAAAATATACATATGTTTTTATATATAAAATGTCATAAATATACACGTAGACTTCAAATATATAAATATGTATATATATATATTTAAATTCTACATGCATATATATGTAATATTTTGACATAATTAAGTAATTTTATTGATTGCAATTTCGGGGACCTGCCTGACAACCCAGGCCAAAAGTCCAGAGCATTTAATTTTCTAGCACTATATTTAACCTTGTAACTTTCCAAGACACCCTAAAACCTGTACATGGGGGGTACTGTTTTACTCGGTAGACTTTGCTGAACACAAATATTAGTGTTTTGAAACAGTAAAACATATCACAGCGATGATATTGTCAGTGAAAGTGACTTTTTTTGCATTTTTCACACACAAACAGCACTTTCACTGATGATTTAATTGTTGTAATACGTTTTGCTGTTTTGAAACACTAATATTTGTGTTCAGCGAAGTCTCCCTAGTATAACCTTACCCGCCCATGTACAGGTTTTATAGTGCTTTTGAAAGTTACAGGGTCAAATATAAGGCTGTTTTTTCACATTGAAATTTGCCAGATTAGTTATGTTGCCTTTGTGAGCGTATGGTAGCCTAGGAATGAGAATTTGCAAAAGAAGACAACCCAAGATATTGCAAATGGGGTATGTCCAGTCTTTTTTAGTAGCCACTTAGTCACAAACACTGGCTAAAGATAGCGTTTTTTTGTTTTTTGCATTTTAACACACAAACAAATATAAATGCTAACTTTGGCCAGTGTTTGTGACTAAGTGGCTACTAAAAAAGACTGGACATACCCCATATTGAATACTGGATTGCGCACCCTCCAAATAAGGTATTTTAGACCCCAGAGAATCCGACACACCTATACATGGGTGGTATCACTGTATTCCTGAGTATCACTGTACTCAGGAGATGTTGCTGAACACATATTGGGGTGTTTAATGGCAGTAACCCTTAAAGTTCTCAGTACATGTATTCTTAAATTGCTGTGTGTGTAAATTATTTTTTTTTTTATTTGACATAGATTGGTGGTAAAATGGTTGCATGAAAAGAGTCGAAATACCTTAATTGCAATACCTTAAGTTGTCTTATTTTAAAAAAAGTTATACATGTGGAGGATTATTCAGGGATTTCTGACAAATAACAGTGTTACAATGTAACTTGCATCAATTATGAAAAAAAAATGGTTTGGAAACTGCAAAGTGCTACTTGTACTTACAGCCCTATAACTTTCCCCAAAAAGCTAAGAACATGTTAATATTGGGTATTTCTAAGCTCAGGACAAAATTTTGAAACTATTTAGCACAGATGTTTTTTGGCGATTGTAGATGCGTAAAAGATTTTGTCGGTCAAAGTTTGAAAAAGTGTGTTTTTTAAAATATTTTCATTATATTTTATCATTTTTTTATAATCATTTATATGATATGATAAAATTATGGTATTTAATTTAAAGATCATTTAATGGCGAGAAAAACTGTATATAATATGTGTGGGTACGGTAAATGAGTAAGCAGAAAATTACAGCTAAACACAAACACCGCAGAAATGTAAAAACAGCCCTGGTCCTTAACGGTAAGAAAATTGAAAAGCGGTCTGGTCACTAAGGGGTTAAACAACAATTTCTAATACTTAGTACAGTTTTGAATTAGTCATTCTTTATTTGACAATAAATTCACTTTTCATTAAGCACTTGCTACTAACTATCTTGTGAAAATCAATTTCTAACAGATGGGATTTTCTCCTGAGCAACACTTATGATGTTGATTGCTTGCTCCTTGATAGCCATCTACTTGAAGTCAAATGCCAAGAAGCATTACTTAGCCACCATCCAGCATCAAAAGTAAGATAAAACATAGTGGGTCATTATCTTAGCAAATCTCTAGGTTAATATACTTTTTTCTACTAAGGATACCTCTAGTTACACACATGAATCAAACATGGATGGGAATATTTTGACTAATTACCTTTTCAAAGAATAATATATAATTTGCAACATCTCTAAGAAACAAAAATGCTGCATAGACCAGCTTTAAAGCTGTAAGTGCAAATATAATTGCAAAGCTACAATATATTTTCTAAACAAATAATATATGCAATGCCATGAGCTGTTCCTGCTCTTATCCTGATGCCTTCTAGGTATACCGGTAGTTCTAGATGCCTTCTAGGTATACCGGTAGTGATTATTTCTGATGACTTAAAGGTAGTCAGACAATGTAATAGAGCAGCAGGAAATGCTAGCAGAATGCTTGGTTGTATAGGGAGAGGTATTAGCAGTAGAAAGAGGGAAGTGCTCATGCCATTGTACAGAACACTGGTGAGACCTCACTTGGAGTATTGTACACAGTACTGGAGACCGTATCTTCAGAAGGATATTGATACCTTAGAGAGGGTTCAGAGAAGGGCTACTAAACTGGTTCATGGATTGCGGGATAAAACTTACCAGGAAAGGTTAAAGGATCTTAACATGTATAGCTTGGAGGAAAGACGAGACAGGGGGGATATGATAGAAACATTTAAATATATAAAGGGAATCAACACAGAAAAGGAGGAGACTATATTTAAAAGAAGAAAAACTACCACAACAAGAGGACATAGTCTTAAATTAGAGGGACAAATGTTTAAAAATGATATCAGGAAGTATTACTTTACTGAGAGGGTAGTGGATGCATGGAATAGCCTTCCAGCTGAAGTGGTAGAGGTTAACACAGTAAAGGAGTTTAAGCATGCGTGGGATAGGCATAAAGCTATCCTAACTATAAGATAAGATTAGGGACTAATGAAAGTATTTAGAAAATTGGGCAGACTAGATGGGTCGAATGGTTCTTATCTGCCGTCACATTCTATGTTTCTTTGTTTCTATGTTCCTGAACTGTCAATACATAAAATGTGAAAGGGCAGGAACTTTAACCCCTTAAGGACACATGGCATGTCTGACATGTCATGATTCCCTTTTATTCCAGAAGTTTGGTCCTTAAGGGGTAAAGTAATTAATAAATAACAATAATGAAAAAAAAAATGGGCATTCTGAGACCACTCGCTATTAGCCATGAAATATCCGAGTGCAAAGACCCATTTGGTTCATTCAGATATAATACCAAGGAGCACATTTTTAATTTTCTATCATGCACCGTCTATATACATCTTTAGTTGTTTGGATGAGCAGCTCGAGATAGATGAGTGGGCAGTAAGAATGGGATTTTATATGATATGTTTCTAAATTTATTAACCTTCTTAATCTTTCATATAAATAGTACAATTACTTCTTCCAGACATTGCATGTGTTTGTAAACATATTTCCTGAAACTGAACTCACTCATTTAACTTACAAAGGCCAGATTATCTCATTCTTAATATGACATTTTAGCAATTACATCAACATGCTGTGATATTTTTGCCCTTTGAAATTATGTCAGACTGAGGTTCTACCATGCTTTACTTTTTACTTTACACAACAAGCAATAGAGTTATGTAATTTTAGCTTACTAGCAACCTAAAAGCAGTAATATATTTTTTATAAATATAAAAATATTAACTTTACAGACATAAGCATGCGCAGCCTATTGCATTAGGGTGTGCACCCTAAAGCACAAGCACATGCCACGTTTATATATGTATGTATGTATATATATATATATATATATATATATACACATACACACACACACATACACTGCTGCATGTGTGTGCTGTGTGGGGGTGCTGTTAGTGTGATGTGTGTGTGAGGGTGCTGGTAGTGTGCTATGTGGGTGAGGGTGTTTGTGTGTGTGCGCTTGTGAGGTTGCTGTTAATGTACTGTGTGTGAGGGTGCTGTTTGTGTGTGTGTGTGTGTGCTTGTGAGGGTGCTGTTAATGTACTGTGTGCGAGGGTGCTGTTTGTGTGTGAGGGTACTGGTAGTGTGCTGTGTGTGTGTTTGTTAGGGTCCTGTTGTGTTTGTGATGGTACTGTTAGTGTGCTGTGTGTGTGTGAGGGTGCTGTTTGTGTGCTGTGTGTAAGGGTGCTGTGTGTTTTTGTGAGGGTGCTGTTTGTGAGGGTGCTGTGTGTGTGGGTGCTGTATGTGTGTGGGTGCTATATGTGTGTTGGTGCTGTGTATGTGTGTGGGTACTGTATGTGTGTAGGTGCTGTGTATGTCTGTGGGTGCTGTATGTGTGTTGGTGCTGTATGTGTGTGGGTGCTGTGTATGTGTGTAGGTGCTGTGTATGTCTGTGGGCGCTGTATGTGTGTAGGTGCTGTGTATGTCTGTGGGTGCTTTATGTGTGTAGGTGCTGTATGTGTGTAGGTGCTGTGTATGTCTGTGGGTGCTGTATGTGTGTTGGTGCTGTGTATGTGTGGGTGCTGTATGTGTGTAGGTGCTGTGTATGTCTGTGGGTGCGGTATGTGTGTGGGTGCTGTATGTGTGTAGGTGCTGTGTATGTGTGTGGGTGCTGTATGTGTGTGGGTGCTGTGTATGTCTGTGGGTGCTGTATGTGTGTGGGTGCTGTGTATGTGTGTGGGTGCTGTATGTCTGCGGGTGCTGTATGTGTGTAGATGCTGTGTATGTCTGTGGGTGCTGCGTGTCTGTTGCTGCTGTATTTGTGTTTGTGCTGAATGTGTGTTGGTGCTGTGTATGTGTGTGGGTACATTACTTAATATCCCCCCCTCTGTTCTTACTTTATGTAGGGAGGGGGGATTCTTGTTCCTTGCTGCCTTCCCTGGTGGTTCAGTGGTGAGTGAACTCTAGCCTGCGGGGCTAGAGTTCACTCTTGCGAGATCTGAGCGTTGCCGCAGCAACACTCAGATCTCGCGAGAGGAACCTGGTGGAGCTGCTGGCAATAGCTCCCCGGGTCCTCTCCTGCCTCCCTCCCTGCATGTGGGTCTCCCTCCCTGCATGCTCGGATTGCGCTGGCTCTGCATGAGCCGAAAGGGGAGATCCTGAGATCTCACCTGCCGGTCTCACTCCATAGGCGTGCCGCGGGGATTAGGGTGTGCCCAGGCACACCCCGTGCGCACGCCTATGTTTACAGATCTACAGGATAGATTTCCAGGTTAATAGGAAAATGTGCAATGCCACAATAGAATTAAGTTTGCTCAAAATTTGTTCTTTGCCGGTTGCTAGTAGCAAACATGATACCTATGACTGTCCAGAACAAAAAAAAAAAAAAAAACACTAAACAAAACATAATTTTGTAATTTGGAGGACAATTAAAAATGTAGTCAATAAAGCTGAAGTCTGAAGCAAAGAGCACTATCTAATTCAAACAAGGTAGAACAAAATAATGTGATCACAAACATCTATAGTGTGTTTGCGCTGAGATTAGTCAGCTCAATGAATGCTTTGAAAGTTGAAAGTAAAGCTTTCATTTTATTTGGCAGCTAATAAGACATCAGATACAAGTTTAGAAAATGATTCAGGAGGTAATGATGGTACAATGAGTTTATACTTAGAGCATACCAGCATTGAAACATTGAAACATACATTTATGGATATTGTGGCGGTATACCCATGAGTAGCTTGGTTGTCACAGCCAAGTCCCCTTTTTTCTCCTTATTATAGCCCAGAGTGATTAAAGCCCCTTGCTGCTGACTTATCGCTGGCTCACCCAAACACTAGCCGAGACTTAGTGAAACGTGAAGAAGAACTGGTTTACTGTCACACGGATCACACATTTATACCTTTGGCCTAAACAGGAGGTCCCCAGGGAGAACAATAGAACTGAAACATACCTGGTGGCTTGGTGCCTGTACCTGAGCAGATAATTGAATTAGCGTCCAGACACTTTGACACCGGGTTAACAAAAGACATAAGACTTGGGGTTCCCGTGACTACTTCCACACAATAGTGCCATCCCCGAAAAGCTCCCTTATGAGCACCCAATCTGTCTGCAAAGCACTCGTCAAAGTTTTACAGGACTGCGGCAACTCCGCCATCTATTTGGATGTTCCAGAGGATTTGCGAGTAGCTCCCAGTCAGGTGCACCGTGTCTCAGCGGGTTCTCAGCTGGCCTGCGAGTAATCCTGAGTCACAGCAAAGGGGAAATTAACAGAGAAATAGTTCTTTTAGGAGGAATGTGGCTGTTGGGAGACATGTACCACTTAAAAAAACAAAGGAAAACATAAAATAATACAATATATGGATGAAGAGTAACAAACAATATTACCATATAGAACAAGCTCATATCATAGTACACACTTTTAAAAACTAGATACCAGGCCTTTAATATAATCTTAATAAATCTCCACTCCCAGGCTTTAGCAAAGGTTGTATTCCTCCCTCCTGGTACACTTTGCATGCAAGCTTGATACTCATGTTAATTTTCAGCAATTTGTGGGAATCAATTTTACTTAGCCCTCATTCTTAAGTGCACTTTATCTATTGTTTTAGCAAGAGGCTGTTGTAGATGAGGAATAAAACAAACAGAACACATGTAAATTGGTTCCTCTAGCTTGCTGGAAAACATTAGAGAACAGAGTAATTTCAAATGTTCTAAAATCTGTCAAGATTTTAGAACTTTATGTATACATTTGAATGTTTCAGTAGTATATTTCAATTCTGGAAATTGAATAACTGATATTTAAACTAGTTTTCCTTAATCTGAAAGGACAAGAAATTACGTATGATTATCTTGTCAAAAAATGTGAAAAATACATTTATGTGTACAAAGTTGTACAAGTAATATATTTAATAATTTCAAAGTATTTACATGTACCTTGAGTTACATATTCCTTAGCTTAACTTAACATTAACAGCCCCTGTACAATTGTATTGCTGCCTTGGTAGAGTGAACTTGGTATGGACTGCTACCACAGATGGTTTGATCCACTGTTATCTTATACTGTGCAGACATTATGTAAAACAGAGGTGTTAACCTAATGTAATTGGTACCTGGAGTAGAATCGTCTTTTGACAACTCTACCTGGAATTAAAAAAAAAGTATATTTATGTGCTGTGGTGGTATGTGTGTTTGTAACTATGTGTGTGGTAGTACTGTATTGAGTTAGCTGAGAATGATGTGAGTGTCAAGTTTGCTGTGTGTAATATGTTTGTGTGGGGGTTGGCTGAGTGCGATGTGTGTTTGTGGTTGCTGTGTTGTGTTTTCAGCATCCTCACACATTTATAAATACTCACAGTCATATTTTGTTACCTTCCCCCCCCCTCACACCTGCTTACCTTCCTGCAAGTACAGGCAAGGACATATTAGCCGCGAGGCAAACAAGGCAGGCGGGTGGTCAGGCGGGCAGCGCTGGCGAGGGAGCACTTTCCCCTGAACTGTTTGCTCAGCTCCCTCGCGCGCCGCAGAGTGATGCTGGGAGTGGGAATATGATGTCAGAGCGGAGCTGAGCAGAGCACTCAGTGGAAAGTGCTCCCTCGCCAGCGCAGCCCGCCACAACGCCTGGCAGCCCCACTAGACCCCAGGGAGACCCCAAAGGTAAGGAGGCTGGGGGGGTTAAATAAGAAAAAAGTGAGTGTGTTAATGTGAGTGTGTGTGTGTCTGTTAATGTGTGTCTGTTAGTGTGTGTGTCAGTGTGTGTCTGTTAGTGTGTGTCTTTTAGTGTGTGTCTGTGTGTGTCTGTTAGTGTGTGTGTGTGTCTGTGTGTGTCTGTTAGTGAGTGAGTGTGTGTCTATTAGTGAGTGTGTGTCTGTGTGTGAGTGTGTGTGTGTGTCTGTTAGTGAGTGTGTGCTTGTCTGTTAGTGTGTGTGTGTTTGTCTGTTAGTCTGTGCTTGTCTGTTAGTGTGTGTTTCTGTTAGTGTGTGTGTGTGTGTGTGTGTCTGTTAGTGTGTGTGTGTGTGTGTCTATTAGTGAGTGAGTGTGTGTCTGTTAGTATGTGTGTGTGTCTGTTAGTTAGTGAGTGTGTGTCTGTTAGTGTGAGTGTGTGTGTGTCTGTTAGTGTGTGTGTGTGTGTCTGTTAGTGTGTGTATGTGTCTGTTAGTGAGTGAGTGTGTGTCTGTTAGTATGTGTGTGTGTCTGTTAGTTAGTGAGTGTGTGTCTGTTAGTGTGAGTGTGTGTGTGTCTGTTAGTGTGTGTGTGTGTGTCTGTTAGTGAGTGTGTATGTCTGTTAGCTAGTGTATGCGTATCTGTCAGTGAATGTGTGTGTATTTAGAAGGCGGGGCAGGGGGGAAGGGTTGGATGTCGGGGGGGGCACCTGAGTTTTGTCCTGCATAGGGCAGCACAAAACCAGGATACACCACGGAGTACAGTGATATGAACCATTGTGGCCCAGCAGGGTTCTGATGCCTGGTAGCCTAGTGGGGTTAATAATCAATGATGCCTGTAACGGAACTCTCCGTACTCTGACCGAGTACCTTCCGTTGATGGACGCTTCCTAGCCTGCGCCGAGGACCACAAGCATGGCACTGGACACCACAACCACCGCAGACTCCACAACCGCCGTAGCTTAACTGGAGTCCCGCCGTCTTCTGTCCACCCTGGGTCGGCTTCTGTCCTCCAGGACCGTGTGGGGAAGACCTCTCCTCCAGGATAGCGTATCAGGAACAAGCTCTTAAAAGAGCTAAGTGATTAAAGCTCAAGGGAGTATGCAGAGTATAGAAACCCCCAGTGTGATTATAGCAGTTCCCTCCAATAACGAGACAAGGGTACGTTTTGAAGGGTAAAGAAGAACCGTGTTTAATTAGCACCAAAGGGCCTTCTTTTATGGAGGACTTACACATACAGGACCGCCCACAGGGTTTTTCAGAAGAACCAATAAAAACATTACAACACGTACAATAAAGTAAACCACTCCCAGCAGAAATCCTCCCCTCTGCCTGTGATGCAGTTATCTCCAGACAATAGACTAACTTAATTATCACAGGCAGAAAATATACAGTTTTATAAAACATATCACAGGGACCCCAAAACATGCAATAACCCCATAAAATATATCATCGGAACCGGGGGATCTGGGTGAACCACATATCCAAAATTCACCCAGATCCGTTCAGTAGTTTGGAAGATACGGTTTAATGCAGATTCCGCAGAACATATACAGGCTATGTGAAAAATAATTACTGTTAAATGTGTCCCCTGTTCTGTAGTTTAAAACTACTGAACAATGTCTTTGTGCATCAAATACCGGCGAGATGGCACCGTGTAGAAAAGTCAAAACAGTGTCTGTGAGTCAAAATGGTCGACATCCATTGTTCTCACCATGTGCTTCATCCATTGTTCTCACCATGTCCCTCTAATACATGAAATGGTGGTCACCCAGTAACTCCACAGTTTGCCTGGTAGTCTATCCAGCAGAACCAAAAGATGAAACACATGGGGAACAGTGCAACAAACGAAGGGAATCATAAAAAATATGGACAATAGTCCATATTTGTGCACAATCTCCAAATAGTGTTTTCAAATGCCATATATCCCAGGGCCATAGTCAGAAGGTAGGAGGCGGGCAAGTAGCCCCCTCCAAGAACATGTGGCGAGGTCTGTTCCGCCACAATGCCCCAGAAGGTGCTGCCATCCATAGTAGGCAGTAATAAATCCCTGATCGACTGGCACTCAGTAATGAGTCAGTTCACAAACTGACAAGCTGGGAAATTCGGTGGCTGCCCTCTCACTCACTTACTGAGCACTGGTACTGCAGGCCATATGCTCCCTTAGAGGGCCACCAGGGATTCATTAATACTTGGCATATTGCCATATGGCAGTATATTAAATAAATATTGTGGTTTTTCAAGGGGAGAGATGGAGGGGCCAGATAATGTGAATGGAGGAACCTAGCCTGAGATGATGATGCCGTTTTGTTACACTTTACTCATGAGAAACCTTTTTATAGCACTGAGGCTAGTTTAGTGTTGCTTATGTCTCCTTCTTTAGTGATGTAAACGAGGAGGCAGGGGGCATGGCATCCTCTGCCAATGGTCCAGTGTTCCAGAAGCATTGGTGACCTAATGCACATGGGCAGTGATCACACCACACACATTGAAGCTTTCACCATAGGAAAGCATTAAATCAATGCTTTGCTATGGGGCTTCTGATGTAATAGGTTTCAATGCAGATATACTCACATCAGAACTGCTTGTATTGAATATAGATGATGTTAGGGGTCCTCATGCAAAGCAAGAGAATGTTGAATGTCAAATAGACAAGTTTTACCTGGTTACTAACCAGGAAGTCCCATCTAGTGACTTTATAAGAGACAGCCACTAGAGGTGGGGGTTAACTTTGGATAAATAGCACTGTGGTGTCACTGAAACTGCAGTAATTTTCTTCATAGGGCTAAAATGACAGGGGCAAGGCAACCAGGCCACTTTACTGAGCATAATACTCAGAAATATAATATGTAATATATGGGTTTTATGGCTTCTTGGTCCAACGGCCATTCTAGGGTCAACAAGGAGTGTTTTCCTAGTTTGTTGCAAAATAGAAAGTAGCTGAACTTAATTGACTCAAGTCTTTTTTCACCTTATATAACTATGTAACTGTGTGTCAGGAGCATTTCATGTTAATTGCAGTTTGTACTAGTGACAATTTCTATTTGAAATCATCATGTTTACAAATATGTCAAAGACACTCAATGACTAACAATCAGAAAAGCCAGGGAGGTTATCTTCCTGATTCTATTAGCTCCACAGACCTAACAAAAGTGGCATGCGCATTCTTCTATATATACATGTTACGTACGCACGCAAAAAGGAAAGATTGAAATCCAAAGATGTATATCTTAAAATAAAAAGGACACAATAATAGTGCAATATATAGGAAGACTTACACTTTTGGAGAGCTACATAAGCTCTATTTCTTGAGCCTGGATGGAATAATCCCCGTCTATGGATTTCTTTAAGGGTATCATCTCTGCTTGGCCCTCAAGTGGATAGAGCTCATCATATATAAAAAGAAAAGAATAAACCCAATGGTATAGTACA
Source organism: Pelobates cultripes (assembly GCA_933207985.1). Lineage (NCBI taxonomy): Eukaryota > Metazoa > Chordata > Amphibia > Anura > Pelobatidae > Pelobates > Pelobates cultripes. Next base: position 148,454,524 of record OW240912.1, read on the forward strand.
GGCATAGGCAACCTTTGGCACTCCAGATGTTCTGGACTACAACTCCCATGATGCTTTACCAGCATTATGGGTGTAAGAGCATTATGGGGGATATAGTCCACAACATCTGGAGTGCCGAAGGCTGCCTATCCCTAGTATAGTATGTAAGCAAACGATAAATGGAAAAAGGATAAACATACTTACTTTAACTAGAGCAATGACCTGCTCTAGTGTGTAGCACTTTAGGTGGAACAATCCCCACCTAGGGATACACATAGACCCGGAACAGCAGCAGAGAAAACTGGATGTGAGGTGAGTATAAAAATGACTGGTTATGGGTGGCGTGGCTAACCGCCGAACGAAATGGCTGCACAGTAACACAGCTCCGTGCACAAGCATGCACTCAAAGCACACGGAGGTCGGAAACACTCACCATGGGTAACCACAAAAAAGCCCACAGCTCCCAGGCAGCCCCAGGTCGGACCACAGCAGGGAAAACAGGCTCTGTACCTAAACAGTTCAAAGTATATGCGGACCGCATGTCGGACACCGGAGATTCCAATATGGCGCCAGCGGCAGCTGAGACATACTCGGAACCACCGAGCCCAGCAGTATCAGAAACATCCGCCATCCCCACAGACCTGGACATCAAAGAATTACTGAGGAACCTGCCATCCAAAGAGGACCTTTCCAAAATGCTGGGGAAGTTGGAGACTACTTTCCAGCGCAAGATGGAGGGTCTAGAAACGGAAATACACCAGGTAGGCCTCAAAGTTCAAGATCTAGAAGATGATAGAGGCAATTTACAGGCCCAGATCCACTCCCTCATCACCAAGGTAGAATCACATGAAAACCACCTCTCCCACCTTCAAAGAACCGTAGATGATATTGACAAAAGGGGGAGAAGAAATAATTTGAGGGTGGGGGCTGACAGAACCTGAAAATGAGGACCTGCCCTCCATCTTGCAGGAACTGTTCAATCTTATAATGGGACAACAGATAGACACGCCAATCCTACTGGACAGAGCACATCGCTCAGTGAGGCCCAAGAATAGTGGAGAAACCCCAAGAGATATAATATGTCGCCTCCATTATTTTGGGGTAAAGGACATCTTACAAAAACTATGTGGTACAAACCCCCCACTCCTATTCCATGGACATGAAGTCCAAATATACCAGGACCTTTCCTGGTTTACACTACAGGCGCAGAGAGCCCTCAAGCCCATAACGGACCAGCTAAGATCCAGGGGCATACGTTACAGATGGGGGTTCCCCTTTGCCCTTATAGTTGCGCAAAAAGGACTACATCGAGATGTGGCACCATTTATACACGCTCTGGGCTTAACAGACACACGAATCATGGATTGGAACGCCCCGGACCCAGCACAACACTTCTCCCAATGTCTCCAGGGACAAGGACGCCGTCCACCACCTGCAAAGAGGCAAAGAACAACCACAGCAGAACGACAACAACGGGAGGAAAGGAACCAAAATTGGGAACACCTGGGGTGACCCCATACAATAACAGAGACGGGAGTCTCCGCCGGACCCAATCACCCAATACCCACACTACACTCCCAGGCACATTCACCACCAAAGATCGAAGGAACTCTAATCACAGTATCCCCGCAGCACTATTGATAGAGACCTGAGCATGCTCTGATCCCCTTGTTGACGCCAAGCCGACAAGAGTCCAAGACTACCAAGCTCCAAGACAAATCCAGACCTTCATAACACGCAAGACCGAACTGCTAGGCCACAGACACTGTACATTACAATAAGGGAAGGGCACACGGTCACTGGATAATAACTGGGACTACTTCACGAACTCCGAATTGCCCCTATACAACATAAATTAATTAACTCTGAAGGTCGGTTCATCCACAGGTCGTATAAATGTCTATTATTTAATATGTATAAACTGTATTACACATGATTGCTACTAGATGGCTGATAACCGTACGATAATATTGTTAAGCACCTCTCCCTGACACGAATTGCCCTGCAGCAATTGACATGCTAAGGCACCTAACCTAGGGAAAAATGATGGATATGTAAGGCACCAGACTCTAGAATTTGAAGGGACAGGGGAGAAGGGGCATCAGGACAGCTCTTTCACAACTAAACAAGTTCAAGTTAAAAAAAATTCCCAAAACACCAAAAAAAAAAAAAAAATAGACCCAGAACCTTTGGGCCCGCGGACACACAAGCAGTTATAACACCTCACACCTCCACTATTAATCCTCCACTTACGCACTAAGTGCTGACACACCCGGATATCACCCATTGTACAGCGCTACGGAATTTGTTGGCGCTATATAAATAATAAAATAATAATAAAATAATATAATAATATCAATAACCTTTTACAACCGCATCCCTAATCCACACAATTCAGTGGTTAAAGACACTTTCCACTAATTTTTATAGTGAGTAAACCACTTGGAAACGCAATCCACACACCTTCTCTTACACACTTCACATCCCTCCACTACAGACGGTGTCACAAACACAATACACTACCCTCTGAGGTATCAGGACCACCACAGAGGCAGACACCAGCCTCCATCGTTTCACCGAGGTATACCGCCTCACACACACAAGAAATGATTTGTTGTACATAGTTATTTGTTATACTTAAAATTGTTATACCTACTACTTTGTTTTATTTGCACATCCCGGGCCAACCCTATCAACATTGGGGACACAGCTGAACATCTCCTGACACACTCCACACCACAGCAGCCTAAGCCAACCAAATTCAAACCGCCACAAATGGCGTCTATTACAATGATCACACCCGCGCAGGGCTTAAACACACCCGAAAAACGCCACATAGCCTTAACAGACTACCACAAACACAACGCAGAAGTGGTATTCATACAGGAAACCCATTTCCGGGCAGATTCCGCACCATCACTTAAAAATAAACACTACCCAAAGGGTTACTTTAGTAATTATACAGGGTCAAAAACCAGGGGCGTAGCGATTCTACTACACTCACACCTTCCATTTACATATAAAGACCTTGTAACCGATGAAACAGGTAGATACATATTCCTAAAAGGAACAGTGGGAGACACGATAACCACTTTTGCAAATATATACCTGCCAAACAGGAAGCAATTCCCCGCCCTCAGGAAGATCCTTAAAAAGCTGAAACCCTTTATAGAGGGAATCCTGTTCCTGGGGGGATTTCAATGTCTCACTGGACAGTAACATGGACACCACCTCCCAGGCACAAACATATCAATCCTCAACAAGAACGCACATAGTACGCCTACTCGACTCACACCAGTTATATGACGGTTGGAGGACACATCACCCGACAGATCGATACTATTCCTACTTCTCCCATACTACAGGCTCATACTCGAGGATTGATATGTTCTTTCTCCCCCAAAGATTCCTCAATTTGATAACCAACTGTGCATACGAGTCGATTACCTGGTCGAATCACGCACCACTAAAGATGACGGTCACTATCCCATCCTTACACACCGCGAGAGCCCAATGGAAATTAAATGATTCACTACTGAACCTAGATGGAGTCCAAACTAAAATTACCACGGCCTTAGATCAATATTTCTCTCTCAATACACACCCGGAATCCTCACACCCAATTATCTGGGAAGCACACAAATGTACAATAAGGGGTACACTCATCCAGATAGCATCAACACATAAAAAACAAAGAAACAAATACATAACAGAGCTTCTCCACATGGTCAGGGGACTAGAAAACTCCCATAAAACCAACCAAACTCTTGACACATACAAAAAGTGAACGGAAAAAAGAACCGAACTCAACATCCAACTAAACGCCAAAACCAAGCATAAAATGGCGATCACAAAAAGCCTATACTACGCACAAGGGGGTAAATGTGGCCGCCTATTGGCACATGCCTTGAAAAAGCAAAGGGAAACAACCTTTATAGCAACCATTCAAAATAAGGAAGGCAACGAATCCCACTTAATGCCACACATAACTAAAGCCTTTCATGAATTTTACACCTCCCTCTACAACCTCACCATCCCTTACGGAGATTCAAGGGTTTCTCGTAAAACGAATCACATCCACCGTACCGACTAACCTAAAACACTCTTTAGATTAACCCATAGAGATTCAGGAAGTCCAAGAGGTGATAAAAAAATCTACCTTTAGGGAAAAGTACCGGCCTGATGGTCTCACAGCCAAATACTATAAAATGTTCTCAGCCTCCTTGGCCCATCACTTCCTTAACGTGTTTAACTCATTGTTAAAACAACCGACCCTCCCACCACAAGCACTGGAAGCCACGATCACACTTTTACCCAAACCCGGGAAGGACCTGATGCAGTGTGGGAGTTACAGGCCCATCTCCCTCATAAACATAGACCTTAAAATCTTCACTAAGATCTTGGCAAACCGCCTACGTCAGATCCTGCCAAACTTAATACAATCAGATCAGTCAGGGTTCGTGCCAGTCAGGGAAGCCAAGCACAATACCACTAAGATCCTGAATCTCCTCCACCAAGCAAAACGCTCAAATGAACCCAGTCTACTCCTGTCGGTAAAAGCAAGGAGAAAGCGTTCGACAGGGTAGACTGGACACTCATGATGCAAATGCTCCAACACATGGGTTTTGGCCCCAATTGGCTGAAATGGCTCGGGGGCATTTACTCCACTCCAACAGCACGCTTACGCATCAATGGCCAATTGTCAGACACAGTGCACATCTTGAAGGCACCAGACAGGGATGCCCCCTCTCCTCTCTGTTATTCATCCTAGTTTTGGAACCATTCTTGCAGGCTATAAGAGAAAACCCCAACATCAACGGTATCCAGGTGGGGAAGGACAAACACAAGATATCCGCATTTGCAGACGACATCATGTTCACACTTGCTCACCCTACTACAACACTACCTCACCTAATGTCGTAAATGACACAATATAGTAATATCTCAAACTTTCAGGCAAACATTAGCAAATGCGAAATCTTACCGATCACAATGCCCCCAGACACTAAGTCACAACTCCAACATGACTACACATTCGCATGGACCACAGGAGCGCTAAAATATCTAGGGGTACACATACCCAGTGACACCACACTGTTATACGCCAGCAATTTCCCCAAATTAATTAGTGCGATCAAGACAGATCTTACCACATGGACATGCCGCACTTTGGATGGTTCAGTAGACTAAACATTTTAAAGATGAATGTACTGCCCAGAATTCTGTATTTACTACAAGTCCTGCCAATAGCACTCCCCAAATAACTGTTTGATATGATACGCCATATCTTTACCTCATTCATCTGGGCACACAAAAAACCCTGCCTACCATATGCACTAATAAAAAGACCGAAAGAGGAAGGAGGAATGGGGCTCCCAGACATTGCATTATACCATAAAGCCTCCCTCCTAGCTAGGGTCTACAAATAGTCCAACCCGCAATGAGACAAACAATGGGTTAAACTTGAAGACGCATGCTTCACCACACCAATCTATACCATCCCCTGGCACAAATCTGGCCAAACACTACTTCGAACACACGGCCATCCCACTATCACCCCAACACTCAGGTTATGGTCGCACATACGCAACCACCAAGCGGTATCCCCATACCCCTCCCCAATGTATCCGGTCACACACAACCCTTTATTCCCCCCGGGGGATTTTCCCCCAAACATCCACATGCTGCTGGAGATGCCACTAACCCAACAGCATGGTAACCCACATCTGGTGGACATGTAAAAAAATTCTGGACACGCATCTCAGGCTTAATACAAACAATCATTGAAGAAACAATCGCACTCACCCCAGACACCTTCATATTTCTCCTCCCACCCCTCAACCTGCCCAAAAGGAAGATGCAACAACTAACACACCTAATCACGGCAGCCAATCAACTAATTGAACTGTTCTGGAAAAAACCCAACACACCATCTATCAGGGACTGGATACAGAGAGTGGAGACCACGAGAAGCATGGAAGAAATATGCTACTCCTTCTCTGATAAATACTCCACATACACGGACACATGGGCCAGGTGGAGCGAGTACTTGCAAACCACGGGATTTCAAACAAGAGACAACCAGGTCGCGCGACAATGGGACAATAGGTCAATACCACAGTGGTCACTGTGGAAATACTAAGCAGAGAAGTCAATATACAAAATGCAATTGACAATACTGAAGTTGACACAAAACGTACCACACGATAACCACCTATAGAATGTTGACACATGACACCGAAAAAGCCCAGCAAAACACTCTAGATGTGATAGCAGACCGGGATACCATTGCATATTCCAACATATTTATAAATAGTAGATGAAGCAGAAAACGAGTTCGTATAATGATTATTTCATGCACAAAGTTTACGAGCACATTAACTGTATAACTTGTTGTACTACGACTTTACTCGTTGTTAGACGTAGTACCTCTAAGATTGTTACGACATGTATTCAACCTTGTTTTATTTTCCAGAGATTGTAAAATGAACCACCGATCTCACTACCTGATTTTACTGAAAAAATGTAATGTTACGAAGACCGAAATACGCACTGTTAAAATCCATAGGTTTTTCCTTTCTCTGACTGTAACACTAATTTCTTAGATTGTTACACTAATTACTGTACAATACGAATGTAACTATAGACTCAATGTTATCAGTATGTGTATGTTCGCTTTTTGAAAAAACAAATAAAAAAAAAAAAAAAATGACTGGGTATATATATTTAAAAAAGTACTTTATCATAAGTAAACACAATGGTAAAATTAAGTGATAAATAAAAACCAGTCCTAGTGGTATGAGGAGTGAGGACTAAGCTTTATCAAAAGTGAATGCTTGCAGGTCGGATCCCTGTGGCTTATGTAGTCTCCAAATGATTTAATTTGATTCCGGCTATTTCTGGTTTCTGTCAGTGGTTTCAAAGTAATTTCCGGGTTCTAAATGTTGTAATAATAATGCGTGCTGAAAAAAAAGCACAAAAATAGTGAAAGAGGGAAAGTCCTTCACTGTAGTTGAGTAGGTTGCAGGGTATTAGGGCCTAACCCAGACAATATAATACAAAAAAGAAAGAGACTGAAATGGGATTACCCTTGAAGGAGGCTATTCCGCTAGTATAGGGCAGCAGATTGCCAGTCATGGAACATAGAGAAAACTTATGGAAAAATAATAAATTTTTATTAACTCCTCTTGAGGAAAATATATACAGTGAGACAAAAAATGATGATGAAAGTATATATACAGTGAAATAAAATATATATGTAGGGACCGTCTACTGTTCTATTAAGTATACCATATATATATATCACACCAGGTAGCTCCTTTATAAGCAACTGAGAGATTAGTATAAACTGTTGCTAGTAATTCATTTGCAACAGTATCTCAAATGCCAATATAACTTTTGGTGAGATTCTAAGGAAGTTAAAGTTAACCACTGAAGTGAAATGACCTTGATGAGATGCTTTACACTAAGCAACATACGATTGTGTGTTGCTCAGTATAGGCATTGGTGTCCTTATAGGGTATAGCACATTTGCTTCCAAAATATGGGTCAGGGGGGGCTAGAATTGCCAAGACCTTACAGAGGGTTAAGAGGAGTATCTGGGGGAGGATACACGGCAGTGCTGCCAACGCTAATCATATAGCCGTAGTCCTAGCCGATAGAACAGTTCTATAGCCCCAATTATAATACTCAAAGAAAAACCCCATGTTCCAGTAAAATAGAGAAAATACCGATTGAGAGGAAATAGGTAACGAGTGTGTCTAAATAAAAGCCACTTTAAATTCTCTATACCGATCAGTCTACACTTCTAGCGATCCAGATCGCTGGATCCTTATACGTGAAACCCTGTATACCTACAGCATGCTCAGTTGATCTATGCTTTATGGGGACAGGACTAGTCCTGGTAGGTAGCCTATTATATCACCAGTCTACGAAATCTACCGATAAAGTATTTACATATTTACATAGCTTGGTATCTGCTGGTAGTCGCTCAAACTGCTATTTATAAGTAAATGTTGGAAGTCACCTGGTAGAATATCTAGGACTAGACAGTAAAGTTAAAGCTGCAAGACTAAGTCCTAACAAATGCCAAAATCCCCCTCTCTCGGTTGTATACAAAGGAAAAAGTAGACGTCCTAAATTAAAGACCCAATGGTCTTGGTAAAACTCATAATAGTAGTTATGTGCGCAGAAGTTCCCTTGATGTTATTTTTCACAAGGTTGAGGGAACTCCTGGTTGGTGAATTGCAGCTATTAGGTAGAGAGCACTTATCTCTGTTTTATTGTATTTAGTATTTTATAGTTCCTTATATAAGTAGCTCCATCTAATTAAAATATGACACTTTTTGAATATAGAGAAAACTATAATATAGATATAAATAATGTATTAAATAACTATAACCTAAACAAAGATCAAACAATAGACGAACTTTTAATTAAATTTGATAATGTAAAAAAACTACACAAAGAATTAGAGAGCTCCATGATCAAAGAAATGAAACTGAAATGGGAAGTAGCTACACTGAATAAATATATACAAGAGAATATCACTCTAAGAGGTATGAGACTTTTAAAAATGCCAACCTTAGACACTGATAATGAGCCATTTATGAAAGATTGGTTTAATCACCTAGAAACTTGCACTTTTGGATTAATGAAATACCTTATCCAAGTAAAAAACTAAAACTCACCATTCTAGACAAAAAAATGTATTCATTAAAAGAACAATTAATTTTATTCAGCGACACACAAGACTCTTCACCAAAAAGTTAAAAAAACAGAAAAAATAGGAAGTGACACCAAAAAGATTAAAATAAACAAATATAATAGGGACAAATACAACACCTCACTCAACCAAGTAAGGATGTACAACACTAAGAAAGATCACAATAATGGGAGACACACCCACACAAGAAATTACAATCAACAGTACACAAAAAACAACAACACACACTCCATATAGAGCCAACTCATACAGACAAAGATTGAAGTCCGATCACGAACCAATATATAACAAACAATACCAATCAAAGAAATACTCTCCAACATGTATAAACACAAGGTCGCCTAAATTCAACAACACACATGCTAACAGAGAAAAAAAACACAAAACACTAAATCACGAAAAAGTTATATTCCCCAAAAAAAAGACACACCCTGAAACACAAATTAACAAAACTGACGCTACACATTACAGATCAAAATCACGAGAAAAAACTACTAGTAGTTATACCAAAGACACTACTAGTAGTTAGTAGTAGTAGTAGTTAGACCAAAGACACATAGAAATACGCATTGACATGCATCTCCAAAGAGAAGAATGGAAAATGACAGATACTCATGGGAAAAGGTTAACATCAAAACCTTGCTTGATCAAGGTCACCTACTGAGCTGCTGAGAAACAACAGATACCACACTTTATCTTTCTCTGCACACCTAGACGAGACATCTTTTTTAGAAATCCCTACAAATCAAGAGAGACACAGAAACCACCTCCCATTCACCCCTGTTGTAGGACGAAAAAGATCCCTAGAGGAAGAAGGGCAGGGAGAAAGCATAACAACAATAAAGAAAGTAAGATCAGACCTATTCTAAATGAACAAGGAGACAATAAAGATAATGGTGTTTTCAATTTATCTAATAAATCACTTACAACCCTACAAACATATGTTTTAAACAAAGGTTTAAAGTTTGCACCTACCAAAACTTTCAATAACTTAAAAGCTTTTATAGATGTAAATATATTCGTCAGAAATACCACACTTAAACGCTTTTATCTTTTAAAAAATGCAGGATCAAGAAGTCAAACTAAAGAAAGTGACAACAACAACTGTTTTAAAAACAGTTTTTAAAGAAATAAATCTACCTTCTATCCATCATATTATAAATGAGGAGCACTAGAAATTTTTGAAAATAAAGTAAACAGAATTAAATAAGCTAGAAACAAACTACAAATACGATAAAGGCAGGGCCGGTGCAAGGATTTTTGCCGCCCTAGGCAAAAGAAAGATTTGCCGCCCCTCCCCTCCCCCCCGGGACATCGCAATGCCCCACCCATATGATCTGCCATATGAACTAGTGCCAGTGCTGCACACAGTGTGTGTTTACATTAAAAAGCCTGCAGGGACAAACTATAGACACCAGAACAACTTTATTAAGCTGCAGTGGTTCTGGGGACTATAGTGTCCATTTAATGTGAGGTGAATTAGAGATTAGTGTCACTAATAATATACTAGATTGCCTACTTACAAACAGATGAGGATGGTGATGGGCTCTGGCTGCAGTCTGGCTCCACTGGTCTGTGTAGAACAGGATCTCTGGAGGCTGTTTGTAACTGTGGTCACAAAATTCAATGTTCTGGGAGAACGGGAAGCAGCTCCATTTTTTGGGGAACTCAAGGTCTGGGCCCCAGGGCCTGACGGTGAATATGCCCATAAAGCCCACCCATAAGCCCACCTACATGTTCCACCCATGAGTTCGCTCACAGGGAGTAGAGTGTGTAGGGGATGTGTTATGTGATACTGTAGAGGATCTAATGTGTGTGCTTATGGTATGTAGTGTAAAGGGATACCAGTTTGTGTTGGTGATGCAGTGTGTTTGTGTGTAAGGGATAGAAAGCAGTGAATGTTTGTGTATAAGGGATGTATTGTGTGTTTCTTGTTGTGTGTAAGGGATGCATTGTGTGAATCTGTGTTTGTATGCATAAGGGATGCAAAGTGTGTTTCTGTGTATGTAAGGGATGCAGTGTGTGTGTCTGTAAGGGGTGCGTTGAGTGTGTGTAAGAGATGCATTGTGTTTCTGTGTGTGTGTAAGAAAAGCAGTGTGTGTTTGCATGTGTGTGTAAGGGATGCATTGTGTGTTTCTGTGTATATGTGCAAAGGATGCATTGTCTTTATGTGCAAGGGTTGCATTGTGTGTTTCTCTGTGTGTAAGGGAAGCATGTTGTGTTTCTGTGTGTATAGGGATGCATTGTGTTTGTGTGTGTGTGCGCGTGGTGTGAAAGAGCTCCCTGTCCTGCCCCCTGTCCTATAGAGCTCTCCCTTCAATTCCTTAGAGATCTCCCCTGCCCCTTAGTGGTCTCTCCTCTCCCCCCACCTCCCTTAGTGGTCTCCTTTTCTCCCCGACTTTCCATTAGTGGTCTCTCCTCTCCCCCCACCCTCCCCTAGTGGTCTATCCTCCACCCCCCTCTTTTAGCGGTCTCTCCTCACACCCCTCCCCTAGTGGTCTCTCCACCGCCTCCTCCCTCCTTTAGTGGTCTCTCCCTCCCCAACGTTCTCATCTCCCACCCCCGTGTTCTCCTCTTATTCCCCCCTCCCCGTGTTCTCCTCTTCTTCTCCCCCCGTCCCTGTAATCTCTTCTTCTCCCCCTGTAATCTTCTCTTCTTCTCCCACCTCCCTGTAATCTTCTCCCCTCCCCCTGTAATCTTCTCTTCTTCTCCCCCACTCCCTCCCTGTAATCTTCTTCTTCTCCCCCCCTCCCTGCCTGTAATCTTCCCTCCCCCCCCTCCCACTCAGTCTTCTCCCTCCCCCCCTCTCCTCCTGTAATCTTCTCGTAGCCTTCTCCTCCCCTCCTCCTGTAATCTTCTCCCCCCTCCTGTAATCTTCTCCTCTCCCCCCTCGCTCCCTGTAATCTTCCCCCCCTCCTATAATCTTTCCAAAACCCTCCCCTCCCTGTAATCTTCTCCCTCTGTAATCTTCTCCCCTATATTCTCCTCCCCTCCTCCTGTAATCTTCTCCCCCTCCTTTAATCTTCTCCCCTCCTCCCATCTTCACTTCCCTCCCTATAATCCTCCTCCTCCCTATAATCTTCTCCCCCCAATAATCTTCTCCCCCTCCCCTATAATCTCCTCCTTCCTCCCCATAATCTTCTCCCCCACTGCTTGTAATCTTCTCCCTCCCCATTATCTTCTCCCCCCCCTCCTATGATCTTCTCCCCCCTCCTGAAATCTTCTCCCTCACTCCATCTTCCACCCCCCCCTCCCCTATAATCTCCTCCCCCCTCCCCATAATCTTCTCCCCCCATAATCTCCTCCCCTCCCCATAAATCTTCCTCCTCCCCCCCTCCCATGATTTTCTCCCCCCCTCCTACTCAATCTTCTCCTCCCCATTGTATCTTCTCCCCCCCTCCTATAATCTTCTCCCCTCCCATCTTCCACCCCCCTCACCTTGTCTCTCCCCCTCCCCATAATCTCCTCCCCATGTCTTCTCCTCCCATAATCTTCTCCTCCTATAGTCTTCTCCCCTCCCCATAATCTTCTCCCTCCCATTATCTTCTCCCCCCCCCTCCTGTAGTTTCCCCCCTCCTGTAATCTTCTCCCCTCCTCCCATCTTCACCCCCTCCCTGTAATCCTCCTCCTCCCCATGTCCTCCTCCCCCTCCCCATGATCTTCTCCCCCCACTCCCCATAATCTTCTCCCCCTCCCTATAATCTTCTCCCTCCCCATTATCTTCTCCCCCCCTCCCCATTCTCTTTTCCCCCCTCCCCTATAATTATCTCCTCACCTCCCCTGCCCTGTAGCGTGGCCGAGCTCCTATCCAGTCCGCGACCCGGCGGGACTGACAGGAAGTGCACACTCAGTGTGCACTTCCTGTCAGTCCGGGCGGGTCGCGGACCGGAAAGGAGCTCGGCCACGCTACATTGCAGGGGAGGTGAGGCACTGCGGCAGCCGTCTGAGCGCTCTCTATAGAGCGCTCAGGGGGCTGCAGAATTTAAAGGGCTGGCGATGGGGGCGCAGGGCGCCCCCTCCTATATGGCGCCCTAGGCGGCTGCCTAGTTCGCCTTATAGGAAGCGCCGGCCCTGGATAAATGTAATCTTAATAGAAAGGAAAGAGAAGCTATAAAAGAACTCCAAAGAGATGACTCAATAGTAATAAAGCCAGTAGACAAGGGGCCGCTGTCTAGTCAATGGAGGCATACAAACAACTCAACGATGTACAAACATTGCTAAATTAAATAAAGACCCTACAAAAGATATAAAAATACTATTAACCAAACTTTTAGATAAAGGTAAATTAAACAGAGTTCTAAATTCACAAGAATTTAGCTATATCAATGCGCAACACCCAAAAATCCCAGTAATTTATTTCCTCCCTAAAATTCATAAAGATCCCAATATCTTACCCAGAAGATCATTTGTCTCTGGTATAGGACCAATTCTAGCCAACTTCTCAGAATATTTTGATATTATGCTTCAACCATATGTAAAATTGATTAAATCACACCTTAAGGATACAATAGATCTTAATAAACGCAATAATAGTATATGGAAAGCAATTATGTTTTAATCACGTGTGATGTAAAATCACTATGCACTATTATTCCACACAAGAAAGGTATTTTAGCTGTCAAGACTATTTTAGAAAAATATAAGGATTTGAATTCTGCTCAATACGATTTTATAATAGAAAGAATACATTTAATTTTAAACAATAATTATTTTGGTTTGCAGATTCCTTTTATCTACAAACAAATGGTACAGCTATGGGGACCAGGTTTGCTCCCAGCTACGCCATCCTTTTCATGGCAGAATGGGAGAATAGACAAGTATGGGAGGGGCATGGCTTGGGAGCAAACCTGGTTTCCTAATTTAGAAATATTGACAACCTCCTATTTGTATGGGAAGGTCCTATATCTGCAGCCAAATGTTTTATTTATCACCTAAATCAAAACACTGAAGGGATTTTATTTTATTTACTCAACAAGAAGTCACTTTTTTAGATCTTGATATTTATATTAAAAATTGCACTCTTTTTTGACAAAAACGCAATTAAAAAAAGTCCATGCCAATACTTATATTAGCAAAGATACTTACCACAGTCCAGTATGGCTTAATAGAGTACCTAAAAGTCAAATATTAAGACTTAGAGGGAACTGTTCAGAGAAATCTATCTTTCACGAACAAGCTAATGATTTTAAACAAAAATTTGTACAAAAGGGCTATAATCCTGTAAACATAGACAACGTGATAAAACAAACAAGCAAGACCGACAGAGAACAATTACTAACAATAAAAGCCCCCAAGGTCAACAAGACAATAAATGTATTCTTCCTTTTATATTTGATTATAATAATAAAAACAAACACATTAAAAATAATATTAAATACAAATTGGCACTTATTTAAAGAGGATCCTTTATTAAAAACCATTTTACCCAACAAACCAACTATAATCTTCAGGGGTGCACCTAATGTAAAGACACAACTCACTAAGAAGTTTACCAAAAGTAAATGTACATATGAAAATTAAAAATAGTTTTTATAAATATAAAGAAAGACTTTTTTAAATGTATTGTATGTGTGGCGTACAAAAAAACACAAAAAACAGACAAATTCAGATCTTGCTTCAAATCTCATAATACAACGAAGAATTTTAACATAAACAACATAATTGCATGCAACAGCAAGAATGTAGTTTTATTGCTAAAATGTCCCTGCGGATTACAATATGTGGGCAGAACAATTAGGCCTTTAAAAATTAAGATAAGTGAACACTGCCGTAATATTGAAAAGGGATATAAAACCCACTCTGTATCCGCACATTTCATTAAACATAACAAAGATCCCAGTCAATTACAATTTATAGGCATTGCCAAATACAAATAGCACTGGAGGTGACAATATTAAAAATCTAGGAAAATTGGAAATGTAATGGGCACACCGTCTGGGTACTCTTTATCCGAGTGGCCTAAATATAGAATTTGATTAGATCCATTTCTTATAAATTTATATGTTGCCTTAATATATACATATGCATTATGTATATATGTTTTAGATTCCACACATCTTTCATATTCCACATATTTTCTATATATAGCTTTTTATAAACAGTTTTTTTAAAATTATATTTGTATTTCTTTTCCCTTCCATTTCCATTCTCCACTAGTGTATACATAAGTCTGATCAACTTAGCTTTATATATGACTTGTATCTACAACAAGCTCTGTAGATACTGGTGTGAAAATAACACCTTTTGCAATTTAACATATTTTATAATTAAATTGTAAAAACACTTGTCATTTACCTGATTTAAAATACCCATAGTCTTAGCTATGTTCCAGATATTTGCCAATACTTAAGATGGAGGCTGCCATGTAAATGATGTAATACATGTTTTCTTTTCTCAAATGCTACAATACAGTGATACTCTGTTACCATATTTATCAACAATATATATGTAAATGACCTTAGCTTTTATTTATCACTTCATTTTATCACTGTGTTTACTTATAATAAAGTACTTTTTTAATATATATATCCAGTCATTTTTATTCTCACCTCACATCTAGTTTTCTCTGCTTCTGTTCTGAGTCTACGTGTATCCCTAGGTGGGGATTGTTCCACCTAAAGTGCTACACACTAGAGCAGGTCATTGCTCTAGATGATGTAAGTAGGTTTATCCTTTTTCCATTTATCATTTACCTACATACTATACCATTGGGTTTATTCTTTTCTTTTTACATATGATGATCTCTATCCACTTGAGAGTCAAGCAGAGATGATACCCTTAATGAAATCCATAGACAGGGATTATTCCATCCAGGCTCAAGAAATAGAGCTTATATAGCTTTCCAAAGTGTGAGTGTTACTTTTGCACTATATATATATACTATTGTTATTATATATTGCACTATTATTGTGTCCTTTTTATTTTAAGATATACATCTTTGGATTTCATTCTCTTCTTTTTACGTACATACGTAATATATATAACTAGCGCTGTTCACCTAATCGTTTTATCTGCTTTGATTTATTTTTCACAAGGTTGAGGGAACTCCTTGTTGGTGAATTGCAGCTATTATCGGATACAGAGCACTTATCTCTGTTTTATTGAATTTAAACTCAAAATCAGATGCTTCTCAATGTGTTGGGGAAAAAAGGGAGGGCTTATAAAGGCTACAGAAAAAAAGAACCACAACCTTTGCAAGCTGTTTTTAGCTGTACCCCAATGAAAAATGATATATAAATCAACACGTGCATGTTTTCATTGGGGGTATATCTACTAAATACTGACCAATACATTTTTTATGTCATGTTCTTTTACTTAGGCTCTGCGATTTCAGAAATACCATGTAAAGATATACATGGATGTATTGCAATACTCAGGTGATTTAGCTAATCAATTTATTTAAACTGCAGGACATTCAGAGGAACTGACCCATTAACACCTACAGAGGCCCCACTTACCTCTATAACCCTCACAGGGCTGATAGATTGCAATGTTAGTTCTCTGCTGGGTTATGCATTTTCCCTTCTGGTCTCCATATCGTTTTTTTAAGCCTCTATGATTTAAACCACTTTCTCAGACATTCAAGTAAAAATATTGTCCATTCACAATGTACTCCTTCTAATCATAGTGTCTGGCACTTTAAATTCTCTGTTCAAGAGAAATGGCGGTATCCTTCTCCTTGTTTTTCTTTCCCTGGCCACCACTTACTTCTCTTCAAATGACCAAGGTTGGAGGTGGATGTTGTCGATTTTTTTGCCAACAATGGAGGTGTTTTTTTTTTATTTTGGATCCTACTGACCTTTGATACAACTGTACTGTCTGAAAATTATCCATGGCCATGTTGTACTCGACAAACTTTTGTTTTGTTTTACTTATGTTGTATTGTTAAATGCAAACAAGTGAATGAGAATGCTTCATGTACTCTCTTGACGCCGTATCTGTTCCATGACAAACTTCCTGTAACTGAAACTATGCGTGACACATGTGTTGTATTTAGCAGTCACAATAAAAAAGTGTTTAAAAAAAAAACAAACAAAAAAATATTGTCCATAATATGGTGGCATTTAAGATCAACTAAAAGAAAAAAAAATCAAATGTAGTTCCCCAAAACATTTCATTTTAATAAGGCTAATTTCAATTGACCAGATAAGAGCAATTTTTAGATTAATCATTGAATGGCAGGAACTATTCTCTGATAACACAGAGGGACTATGAAGTATCTTTAAATAATTGTCACCAAAGTGTCATGCTCAGTATGCACTATTAGGAAACAAAAGTGAAATAGACATATTTAAACCGTGACTTCTAATTTAGAAAAAAACAACAATGGCAACAAAACTTGATTAATGACAATCAAATGAACTAAACTAGGAAATTAAAAGTCGACCTATGCCAACCCAATTTTTTCTTTTTTAGTACGTTAATTCTAAAAATGTCAGCTTGATAATGTCTACTAAATAGGAGATGGGAGTGCTTCCTAAGTAGGATCAGGAAAGAGCAGACATTTTTAAAAGTTTATTTTATTCAGTACGGAGCAAAAAATAAAATATAGCTGCAGGTATACAAACTACAGTTATAGAAATATTGCACCAACTATATAACTGGATGACACAGGGCAAAAAATACTTCCACAATTAAATAATGTTAAGGGAAACAAAGCCCTTGGGATAGATGAAATTCATCCACAGTACAATATATTATAAAAATAATATAAACAATTGTTTCATCCCGAAGAATTAAAGCAGATGTTGCACCCTTATTAAAGGATGGGATTTAGGAATTTAAGGTGAACACCAAGATCATTAGTAGGAATCATCATACTTTTATGAAAGACCTATCATGTCAAACTAGCTTAATTTCATGCTATGAAGAAGTCACAGAAAATCCACATTTTATACAATTCCACAAAAGGTTATGGTAAAAATTAAAAGCAAATTGTTTAAATAAAAATGCTTGTTTTTAGATTGCACATTGACCTAAAGCTGATTACAGAGAACAGATATTAAGTGATCATTTTCAAGTTGAAAGAAAGTGATAGGTGTATTTTCTTAGGGATATGTATTAACTGAACCCACTATCCTTTAATCTATTTAGAATGCCATAACATTTATATAGGTCAAATTGGATAAATACGGGATTGACAGTTAAGTGATAGATGAGATTTTATTTAAATAAATAAATAGTGATGTGTTTTGGGATGAGGAACATGCAACCAGTTGATACCCAAAATAGAATTGGGTTAGGGTAAGCAGTGAATGAGAAACACTTGGGAATAACTTAGCGTAAGAAACTAGCCAACAACAGGTACTATAAAGTCACATGATGAATAGATAGTTTGCCTCTTTCTAAATCAGTGGTGAGTCCCCACCATAAATCTGTTGTGCAATTGTGGTCAACTGATATCTCCTTATCAAACTCAAATATACATGAATACATGTGGAAAAAGAAAGAGAGAAAAACATGTCATAGTGCAACCTGTAAGCTAACAAAACAAGTGTAAATAGATTTAAAAAAAATAACAACCTTTCAAGCAAAAAAGTACCAAAAAAAATAAAAATATGCACAAAATACAGTGGGTAGACATCAACTCCATTGAAGTTTGCAGGTAACTTAGAGACGTAAGAGCCCACCATCGGCTCTATGTATATCCTGGGAGAAAAAGGTTATCCCTTGAAATTGCTGCACAGAAGAGGGGAGTGGCTCCCCTACATGGACAAAAAGTTTTATACACCAGAGCTAGGTTCATTAGCTCTGGATTACGTGAGTGTTCCATAAACACCTTATTTTTTGGCAATATGTTTTAAAGTTAATATACACCTGCTTGTTAAAGACAAAACAAAAAAACAAACAGTAAAGTGTTTTAATTAATTTTGTTGTTCACCAGTTGCACTATTACACTTTAAACTTTATGTAGCACTCCACTGTTTATTGATATTTCTCTTAATTTTCTTTGGCTAGATTGAACTATAAGGTGCCTAGAAACACAAATCTGGACTCTCCATTCAGCTGCATTGAATCATAAGGTGCTTGGAGATAGTTCCCCAGTACAGTAAGCACCATTGTGGCTGTATATACCTGCTCCTACTTTCTTCTACTTATTCAGTTTGATTTTTAGCCAAATTTGTATATACATATATCTACTTTTCCTTCTTTTTAATAAATACATCTCTTTATATTTTTTTACATCCTGACTTTGTGCCTCCTCCATTACCCCCTGTGGTGTCCTGCATCTCTCTTGAAGACTTCATATTTTCACTTTACACTTTACACCATATACATTAGTGGGCATTATAAATAGAGCAGAGGGTGAGCTCAACAGTTTGTAAGTTACCTGCCACACTTCATTATCTATCCTCTGTATTTGGATTGTGCATTTGTATAGTAGTCATATACTAAAATTAGTGACCCAGGCTATCTCCCACTTCACCACTGGAACAGAAAGGGAAAATAGACTGCTGGCATGTCTCACTCAGTAGCTGAAGTCAGTGTCTAGAAGACACTTTCCTGATTGGAAGAATAGTTGTTTTATTGATCCTCTCCCACCCCTCACCTCCCTATTGGTAACCTTTGATCTGTCAATAACATCAATGTTTAATAGCTGTCCTCTAACCATCAAGCATGTTTTTTTTTTTTGCTACCTCTTGACTACCACATGATTGAACAGAGCTCTTGTAATCAAGACAGCCTCTTCTCCATTCTATTCCCTAGGAGTGGCACACCGAATCACAAATGAAAATGGGCATGTTTGGAATTGTTCTTGTAGGTTCCCCTGAGATTTTAGGCTAAAACTATTACTCCCTAAGTCCTATACATGAAACGTTTCCTCATAGCTTGTAATTGTTATAATGTTGGCCAAACTTTTGTGTCAAATCACCCAACCACTTTAGACTACGAGGGAAACATTTCCGAATGCTATGAAAGGACATGTAAATTGGCAGTTTTTAGCAAGACTTTCTACTCAACAGCTGTTTTTTTAAATGTAGAACTGATTATTTTACTCACCAAAACCCCGAGGTTAGCTCTTGTATAGACATATGGCCAGCTCATGAAGCAGTGCTTAGGGGACATAAATAACAGATGACAAAACTTATAGAATTAGAAACACAAAATAAATGATAATTATCTTGATCTTGTTATGTAAATTTACAATTTATGGAATCTACATTAAACTAACTACTATTCCAAAAGACAATAACACTTGGAATATGCTAAACCTATAAAAAAGAAACTTGATTAGAAATGTATTATTTTTGTTACTCCTACTCTTAAAGTATTAATCTGAAAAGCACTGACACCACATTTGTAAATTAAAATGCTAATTTATCTTTCTCTCACATCATTCAGTAACAGGCCATGCCTCACAAAATAATACAGCTAGTTTCCCTTTTTGAGATCTTAAATGATCTCAGCTAATCACAATGCTTTCTAATAGGATGATCTCAGCCAAGGAGGCGGGACAGGACCAGAGCCAAACGCCGCTCTGGCCTATCAGCATCTCGTCATGGAGATGCTGAATGAGTATTGACACTGCCCCAGGAAGCACCTCTAGTGGCCTTTTGAGGAGTGGCCACTAGAGGTGTTCCTTGGCTGTAATGTAAACACTGCCTTTTCACTGAAAAGGCAGTGTTTACATTACAAATGCCTGCAGAGACTGACTATACTGATCAGAACAACTTCATTAACTTGTAGTTGTTCTGGTGACTCTAGTGTCCATTTAAGTCATCCTCTACAGTGGAGGAATTGACTCAAGCAATCAGACCTTCAAATAACACAATTCTAGGAGAGGATTTGACTTCATGTGTAATAAAATGTGTTAACCTCATGTATAATACTATAGCAGAATATCCCATTTAAATTTGCGTCCAAGATTCTTGAAAGAGTTGTGTATGCGAGATTGACAGACATCCTCGAGTTCAACTCTCTGCTAGACCTGCTTCAGTCTGGTTTCCACGCTAAACACTCTGTGGAAGCGGCACTGACCAAAGTATCCAATGTTCTACTCGCTGCATAATCTCATGGTCACTACTCTATCCTAATTCTCCTTGACCTTTCTGCGGATTTTAACACTGTTGATCATCAACAGCTTCTTCTTATCCTCCACAATATCAGTCTACGATATATTGCTCTCTCCTGGTGCTCCTCCTACCTCTCCCAATGTTCTTTAAGTGTTTCTTTCTCTGGCTCTGCTTCCTCTCCCCAACTCCTCTGTTTTGGTGTCCCTAAAGGTTCAGTCCTTGGACCCTTACTGTTCTCCATCTATACTGCCTCCCTTGGTAAACTCATTAGCTCCTTTGGCTTCCGATATCATTTCTATGCGGATGACATGCAAATCTATCTGTCCTCTCCTGATCTCCCACATCCCTCTTGACTAGAGTCTATGATTGCCTCTCTGCTATTTATAACTGGATGGCTGCCCACTTCTTTAAACTCAACTTGACCAAAACTGAAATTCTGGTCTTTCCTCCCTCAAGTGTTGATACACCTGTGTCTGTCCCTCCAAGTCAACGGTGCTACCATCAGTTTCACCATGCAGGCTCGCTGCCAATGTGTTCTCTTTGACTCCGACCTCTCCTTCACGCCTCACGTTCAGTCTACCGTCAAATCCATCTCAAAAAACATTGCGCGCATCCGACCCTACTTAACGTCAGATGTCCATTCCAGCCTTTCTCACCTTGACTACTGTAATCCGCTTCTCAGTGGTCTTGCGTGCTCCCAACTTGTGTTGTTACAGAACATAATGAATGCGACGGAGAGGCTTATCTTCCTGTTCGCCCCCCCCTCCCACGCCTTACCCTTCTGTCAGTCCCTACATTGGCTTCCTGTAAGATATAGGTTCTTGCTTTCAAATCTCTATATAATGCTGCTCCCACCTACCTATCCTCCCTAATACACAAGTATGTCCCGTCTAGGCCCTTGCCCTCTGCTAAAGACTTCTATCTTCTGTCCGTACTCCCACCTCTGATGCTCGCCTTCAAGACTTCTCGAGGGCGGCACCGTTCCTGTGGAACTCACTTCCCTCCTCCGTTAGATGCTCACCCAGTCTCCACTCCTTCAAAAAATCATTAAAAACTCACTTCTTCATAAAAGCATATCAATTAAACTGTTAATAGCTCCCGACTGATTTCTCTCTTTCAACTGTCATTAGTCTAATATTATCCTTACCTTTTGTGTCACTTTACCCCACTCCCTCTTGCATGTAAGCTCATTGAGCAGGGCCCTAAACCCCTCTATTCCTGTGTGTCCAACTTGTCTGGTTACAACTACCGTATTTTTCGCTCCATAAGACGCACCTCACCATAAGACGCACCTAGTTTTTAGAGGAGGAAACCCAGAAAAAAAAAATATTCTGAACAAACTGTTCCATAGTGTTTCTTACTATGGGACAGTTTGTTCAGAATATTTTTTTTTCTCCTCTGTCCCATAATGATCTTTAACCCCCCCTTTCCTCTGTCCCATAGTGTTCTTTAACCCCTCCTACCCTTGTCCATTAGTGTTCTGATCCCATAGTGTCCCCCCTCCCATTGTTCCATAGTGCACTTTCCATCCCATAGTGTCCCCCCCTCCCCTTCTCCCATAGTGTCCCCCTCCCCTTCTCCCATAGTGTCCCCCCTCCCCTTCTCCCATAGTGTCCCCCCCTCCCCTTCTCCCATAGTGTCTCCCCCTCCCCTTCTCCCATAGTGTCTCCCCCTCCCTTTCTCCCATAGTGTCCTCCTCCCCTTCTCCCATAGTGTCCTCCTCCCCTTCTCCCATAATGTCCCTCCCCTTCTCCTAAGTAGTGTCCCTCTCTCCTTCCCCTTAACCCATAGTGTCTCCCCTCCCCAACCCATAGTGCTCCCTCCCCCCAAATCATAGTGTCCCTCCCTTCTCCCATAGTGTCCCTCCCCTTCTCCCATAGTGTCCCTCCCCTTCTCCCATAGTGTCCCCTCCCCTTCTCCCATAGTGTCCCTCCCCTTCTCCCATAGTGTCCTCCCCTTCACCCATAGTGTCCCTCCCCTCACCTTGTTATAGTGTCCCTCCCTTCACCCATAGTGTGTCCCCTCCCCTTAACCCATAGTGTCTCCCCCTCCCCTTAACCCATAGTGTCTCCCCCTCGTCCCATAGTGTCTCCCCTCCCATTGTCCCATAATTACTTACCTGTCTTGGAGCGTGGGCCGGCTTCACAGCGCGCTCCGCGGTCCAGGAACTTCTATTTCAGGTTCCGGTTTCCGGCGGGACTGAAAGGAAGTGTGCACACTGAGTGTGCACCTCCTTTCAGTCCCGCCGGAAACCGGAACCTGAAATAGAAGTTCCTGGAGCGCGGAGCGCGCTGTGAAGCCGGCCCACGCTCCAAGACAGGTAAGTAAATCTTCACATTCGCTCCATAAGACGCACAGACATTTCCCCTCACTTTTGAGGGGGAAAAAAGTGCGTCTTATGGAGCGAAAAATACGGTACATGTTTGTTTGTCCACCCACTGTAAAGCGCTGCAGAATTTGTTGGTGCTATATAAATAATAACATAATAATAATAATGATAATCATAATAATATATCTGACACAAGCCATACTCTATTAAATAAGCGTAGTGGCAAAAAGTATATTTTACCTGTATGTGACTAAATAGCTCTAGAATTTTTAATCTTTTTAAACACAACAATTAACCCATTTGAACGCTTACACTTAATTAACCCATTTAAACCCTTACACTTAATGCCTTTCTGCAATACATTTTAATTTCAAATATTGTTCATTTTGATGGAAAGGAATAGTTTAGAGAGACATGTTGACAATGACAATATATCAATAGTTGACATAAATTGACAAAGAAGTAAAATGGAAGAAAGGTCAGTACAAGATATTATACAAAAGTGGTCAACCTACAAGCCAGTCAATTGAGTACATATATTACATTAATATTAATAAAAATAACAAACTGAAACCCCAAACTTCGAAGATTCTTGTAGACTGAAATACAATACAATATTTGCAAGACATTTTAAACATACAATTCAGTTAAAAAAACAACCGCTACACAATATGTGTACATAAGCACACACCTATACTGTCTGATCATAATGCCCACTACCACTACTATTAGGCTCAATAAATTGCTCAAAATGAACATATGCTACTCTATCCCTTTGGAGATTATTACCTACTCTAATACTCTGAAGATACTACCCATTCTACACTACAGACTCCCTCAAGGTGTAATAATCCATTAGCACACTGAAAATCTAACTTTAACTTGGAGCAACTCATTTCCCAAATCAGAGTAACATGTGTTATACCCAATAAAGTGATCATTGACCGCTATTTTTAACAAAAATAAGGTCGCAGAACATGTGAGGTCTGTGGCCAATGTAATGTTTTGATTTACAGACTCACTCCAAGACTCATTCACAGCTTTTCACTGTGCAGGAAACACAAAACTATTATTTTTTCTGTGTCCAGATTGTCCAGATTAGCTGAGAAAAAAAATTAATCTGGATTTTATAAAAAAAAAGTTATTTTATAAATAATCAACAAATATTTATAATGTCTGCCTTAGTAATATTTTTTTTATATTTTAATTTAAGTATGCCATCTTTTTACTTTATAGGTATCCCCCAGCATCAGTTCAGTACTTTTTTTTTTTATCATTTTCCATCACTTGAAAAGGAGCAGAGGTTGACATTTGTCATCAATCATTTACACCCTGGTTTTAAAACATTTGACAGTTACAATATGTGGTAATATTAATATTGAAGTTTCCCCACCCCCCCTTTTTTTTTTTTTAAACATGCAAACAAAATATTAGGATTACTTGATGTAGACATTATATGGACATTACCTAAGTCCTTTTATAATTGTTCAGTATATTCTTATAATCTATTGTAAAGTTTCCTAATATAAAATGAGTGTGTCTGAAATTCAAGATCTCCCCAAAGGCATTCTGGATACTTTGATATATCAATTAAAATGAAATTACCTGTTTAAATGGCATCATAACCATATCAAATGCCTGGGTATTAAATTTACTTATAATCTTGGCTTAATGATAGATTACATTATGAAGGCAACCTGGAAACAATTCAAATTAAACTTGCACATATGGATCATATTTGAATTTTCATGACTAGCGTGTTCTACAACAATTTAAATATACAAGCTTCTAAAATTAAGGTTTTGCACCGTACATGCACCACATCCAAACACATTGTGACATTATATTAAAAATATTTTCAATAATTTCTTAGCATGCATCAGTGAACCTGGTAGTCCTTCACAACAATGCATTTTATGATTGCTTACACAACTTGGCAATGTAGTTAAAGGACCACTATAGGCACCCAGACCACTGCAGCTCAATGAAGTGGTCTGGGTGCCTGGTCCAGCTAGGTTTAGGCCTTTTTTCTATAAACATAGCAGTTTCAGAGAAACTGCTATGTTTATATTAGGGTTAATCCAGCCTCTAGTGGCTGTCTCGTTGACAGCCGCTAGAGGCGCTTCCGCGCGTCTCACTGTGAAAATCACAGTGAGAAGACGCCAGCGTCCATAGGAAAGCATTGTGAATGTTTTCCTATGAGACTGTCTGAATGCGGGTGCGGCTCTTGCCGCGCATTCGCATTCAAGCGAGGAGGAGGAGGGATCCCCGCCCAGCTCTGGAGAAAGAGGTAAGTTTAACCCCTTCCACCACCTAGAGCCCAGCGGGAGGGGGGCCCTGAGGGTGGGGGCACTCTCAGGGCACTATAGTGCCAGGAAAACGAGTATGTTTTCCTGGCACTAGAGTGGTCCTTTTACATTAACGGTGATTTAGCTGGGTTGCTGCCTCTAAGTTCTACTTCAAAGTTTGTGCTTGGAGATATTATGGAGATAAACTGGAGGTAATCTGAGGTATACAGGAGGAAAGAAAAAACGGTAAGATTTGTTTGATTTAAATTACTCACCTCATTAAAACTGCAGACCTAGTTCAGTGTAATAGTTGTGATGCATTTGTTTCACGTTCCACTTTTTGGAGATTTGGATGCTGCCTAATCTGTAGAAAGTTTTCTATATTGCAGCAGGAGATTGTATTTTTTGGAAGTCTGAGATTTGTAAATTATCTGCTAAATAAACTCAGGCTGGGACTGTTGCAAATCCACTGCCGCAGAGACGTCCTAGGAATGGCAGAAGGATTATTGTATGATCTGGTAGACTTAGATGTGTGGATAAAAGGCATATTGCTCAGTCTGTGGCTCTACATAATAAATGTTCAGCACTTTCAGAGTGTAGTGGAGTTATGGAGACAGGCTCAGGCTCTGAGTGTAGTGGTGTTGTGGAGACAGGCTCAGGCACTGAGTGTAGTGGTGTTATGGAGACATGCTCAGGCACTGTGTGTAGTGGTGTTATGGAGGCAAGCTGTCAGGATCCTATTCTGACAACCAAAGGTATGTTTCTTTTATTCTGTTTCATTACAACAATAACAGTTTTCCACCACTAGTGGCCTCCCTAACCACTAGGACTGAACTTTCCTTCAATCTACCTCACCTGCCTGAGTGTAGTGGTGTTGTGGAGACAGGCTCAGGCAACGAGTGTAGTGGTGTTGTGGAGACAGGCTCAGGCACTGAGTGCAGTGGTGTTTCTTTTATTCTGTTTCATTACAACAATACCAGTTTTCCACCACCAGTAGCCTCCCTAATCACTAGGACTGAACTTTCCTTCACTCTACCTCACATGCCTGGGCTGTTTACTTCTCCTACAAAAAGCCAAACCCAGCTCAATACTGGGCCTTTTCAATTAAGTTGATGGTCTACCTGAAAGACTTCTGTTCCTGGCTCCTATAAACATACCTACTTTGTTACCAGCCTGTTGAACACCAACCTGATCTACACTACGAAGCTTCTTTATACCAACCTGATCTACACAACCAACCTGCTTTGTTACCATCCTGCTTTATACCAACCTGATCTACACAACAAACCAGCTTTATATTACCAGCCTGCATTATAGCTACCTGAACTATGCTACTAACCAATATTGCAAAGAGCAAGGGGGCTGATTCTCTAACCTATACTTTCATTTATAGTTTTTTTTACTATCAAATTATATCCTGTTAATAACCTTATAATAAGTTTATAATTTCGCTTATAGGTTCTCCTTCTACCTATTGCCTATAATTTTGCTTATATGTTCTCCTTTTACCTACTACCTATAATCTCACTTATAGGTTTTCCTGCTACTTAAAATGTCTAAAGTTACCAATAAAGAACAAAAAAGTTAACCCTGGCAAAAGTCTCTTATCAGACCTGCTTAAGACTATGACACAGACTCAGACACCCAGTTTAGTGTTATGGAGACAAGCTCAGGCACCGAGTTTGTGGAACCACCATCCTCTATGTCAAAGTTGTGCAAGACTGCAGCCAATGACTAGGCATGTGCATGGGGAAAATTTTTGGCTCGGTTCGGCATTCCAAAATTTGGAACTTCCGCAATTCGGGGCTTCTGCAATTCCACACTTCGGAACTTCGGCAACTTTGGCAACTTTGGAACTTTGGCACGTCAACAATTCAGAAAAAAAAAAGTCCCCCTCCCGAGCTTTTAAACTAAAGGGACCTATTGCCCCCCCAGCCCCCACCCCTGAGCGTCAGGTGGGGGCCCTAAAGTAAAATGATGGGGGGGACCTATTGTCCTCCCCCCGGCCCCTACCCTTTAGGGTGGGGGCCCTAAATACTAATAAGGGTGGGAACCTAATGTCCTCCCCTCTGGCCCCACCCCTAAGCAGTGGGTGGGGGCCCTAAATACAAATAAGGGGGGGTACCTAATGTCCTCCCCCCTGGCCCCCACCCTTGAGCGGCAGGTGGGAACCCTAGAGTAAAATAATGGCGGGGGACCTTTTGTCCTCCCCCGGCCCCCACCCCTGAGCGGCAGGTGGGTGCCCTAAATCAGAATAAGGAGTGGGGCCCTAAATACCAATGGGGGGACCTATTGTCCTCCTTCCCAGCTCCCACCCCTGAGGATGGATTTTTTATTTGGCCTTTTTGGGGGCTGAAAAAATAAGATTTTAGAAGAAAACATCAAATGGTAAGTTTTATTTTTTACAGGTACTTAGTTTATGGCCCCCCTCATTATTTTTAGTTTGAGGGGGGTAGGTAGGGGTTAGTTTTTTTATTTAGGGCCCCCACCCACCGCTCAGGACCATTCAGACCGAAACGAATTGCACACGTCTACCAATGACAAAAGGGATAAGGTGAGGCCAGATAGAAAGCAGTTGTTGTTGTTGTTGGGGAATTCTATCATAAGAGGTGTGGAGCTGGACACTAGAGGTCTTGTAAGATGTCTTCCTGGAGCTTCTGCTCACAGAGAAAGGAGACATATTTGTAATATTGTTAAGCAAGCAAAGCAGTAAAAGGAATTGGATGTACTTGTACATCTATGGACAAATGTCTTGGCTTGCAAAGAGGTTTCAGAGGTAAATTAAGTTTTTTGTGTTTTTGTAGTCTATATGTGCTGAGTTTCGCACTGAAACTCTGCACATACGTGTAATAACTTAACATATGGCAACTTTATTTGTCTTTAGCCAGCCCACAACAAAAATTCCAGATATTTAATTTGACTTCTGTGCACATGGTGTCTGATGCCAGCACACCCAGAATGCTGACATCAGACAGCGAACTGTGTCATGTTACCCCTCCCCAGTGGAAAGGATTAGTGCGCCCCCTACTGACTGTGGTATCATATAGGCTCCCATATATATTGTTCCACTGGTGACTTTTGTTTGTTCTAAGTGACTACTGGTGAGCCCTTGTTCAGTGACCATCTTTGCATGAAATGCCATCAATTCTCTGAAGCTCAGGGCTGCTAAGAAGATGAAGAAACCTGTCTTTCCTCACTCTGTGTGGAAACATAACAAATGAACAACTTCAAGATCATTTGAAATATTTGATTCCCACGCAATAATTCAGCTCTGCTTTGTATAAATCACCTTCCATGCCATAATCAATCTCCACATTGCCATATTTGATATCTCTCATGCCATAATAAAGATTTTTGCTGCAATTTAACCATCATTGCCTGTTGGATTTTCTTGATTTCCATGCATTTCATTATTATGTAATATGTTACCCCTCACATTCCACAACTAACTTGACATAGTTCACCAACAAATTATCATGTTTTACCATTCACTTGTCATAAATAATTTCCTGTGCTGGAATAGTTGCAGTTATTGCCTTAAGTCCCCTGAAGTGCCATTGTTTACCTCATTAATTTCCATGATTCACGTCCACATCTCAAAATTGACCTCATTTCCATAATTCATCGCTCTTAGGCCAGTTGTCATATGCTTAGCTTTCTCCCTTTGGAGCATTTTTTGTGCAAAGTGGTCTTTACAGCATTACAGCATTTTTTAAATGTTTCTGTATGCTGTGCTTTGCACTTTTACTTAGGATATGGGGTGTATGCTGTCATTTGCACTGTGACTTAGGATATGGGGTATAATTCTGAGGGCGCCAAGCTCTTGAGCATGTGATAGTCTTCTTACATAATGTTCTCAATTTATAGAATAGAGCAATGATGTCAAATAGTGCTCTCTCCTGAATGTTAATTTACAGCTATTATAATTTTCTGATATTCAGGCAGCATCTGATTGGTCACAATTCTACATCCCTGGAATACATCCTTAAAAACTATGTGAATAATTATATATAATAAATATCATTTAGCAGCTCTGCAGCATGTATTGTTTAGGCACTAAGTTCAGCTGAGCACAAAAAACTGGGGGCAACCTCCCCTGCAATTATAAGGGAAAGGAAATATGTATAAGATACAAAATCTCCATGTGGCTCCTTTAAAAAGGCTTTGGGTATAAGGGTCAGATTTAACCCCTTAAGGACCAAACCTCTGGAATAAAAGGGAATCATGACATGTCACACATGTCATGTGTCCTTAAGGAGTTAAGGTTCTGGATAAGTGTGGCTATCCCAGTGTTAACCAATGTCCCAAAAATCATCAAGGAACAGAAACAAGACAAACACCTCCTACGAACTGATGACTTGTAGAAGCCATATCCACAAACTTCTGGTGGGATGATTCAAACACATAAAGTACAAGCAAGAAACAACAATGTAACAAACCACAATTTAAACACAACAAAGACACATGTAAACTGTACCCAAAATGTCCAATGTGAGCATATTTAAAGAAAAACGGATCAATTCTGCATATCAATATTTATTTGGAACCCAACAGATTAATGACCCACTTTCAAAATTATCACCAATGAACTATAAAGGAGGCGAAACAGGCAAATCTAGTCTATCCAAGATGGACACATTTTGTTTACTGTTAAAAGGAAACTATAGTACTAGGAATACAAAGATACCTGATTCCAGCACCAATGTCCCTTGGTGCTGGGTCTGGATCAGCCTCAACTCCTCCTCTACTGAAGTTGCGGCGATGCAAGCAGCGTGATCCTATTAGGACTAAACCATAGGAAAACATTGAATCAATGCTTTGCTATGTAGTTTTAGCTGACACAAGGACGTCCAAAAGTCTCCTATAGAAACTAAAGCGCCTCTAGCAGCTTTCTAGTAAACAGCCACTAGACGTGAAGTTAACCCTGCAAGGTTATTATTGCAGTTTATTAATAACTGCAATAATTGCAATTGCAGGGTTAAACTGAAAAGGACACTGCACCCACACCACTTCAATGAGCTGAAGTGGTCTGGGTGCCTATAGTGTAACTTTAACCTTGTGATCTTAGAATTTCAATTTCAAGATATGTGATTAGCAATGATGTCTTAAGTAACCATATTTATCAGAATATAGGATGCAGTTTGTTAGCCTAAATTTTTGGGCAAAAAACTGCCCAAGTCAAATATTACAAAAACGGATCAATTACAAAAAACAGTCATATATTACAAAAACAGATCTCTTTCTCTCTCTCTCTCTCTATATATGTGTGTGTATATCTCTCACTATAACAATTCTATATACAGTATTTAGACAGGGTTGGCACTACCAAAAGTTGGACAGTCCAAATAGACACCATGGTGAGGGGCGGTGAGGGTAATGAAAGGGTAAGGGACACAAGGGATGTGCAAGATCCACAAGGGGTTAAGGGACACAAGCGGAGTAGAAGACACTAAAAGAGAGATAAGATACACCAGTGGAAATAAAACATTCAACTGGTTGTTTTATTTTTTGCTTATAAATTCATGCTTAAGCTATATGAGCATATTTTATAGGTGTGTTTTATATTAAAAACTGCTGTAATCTCGGTTTATGTCGATTTCTAACTTTGGTGGCGTTACAGGCAAAAAATGAGTGTGACATTTGTTGGAATGTTATTGCATTAAAAATGCACTTTCAGCCAAAAGACAGAAAACTGTATTAATCGGAAACCAATGCAGGATTGGAATTTACACGAGAGTTAGGAATACGCCAGTATTAAAGGTCCCTTGTTCAAATGGTCACATTTATCTTTATTATTAAAGAGCTGGTTTTGTACATGTAAATTGTGCATACCTAGATGTATATTAATATAATCAACAATAACTACAACTGCTTGAATTGGGCATCTTTTTTTCAACTGCAGATTGTTTTAGTAATTTAGTAATATTATTACCAACCATAAAAAACTTTTTTTTTCCCCAAAATTTATTTTATATTAGAAATCTAGATTTTTCCATTTCAGGATTTCAATGTACTACTTAGCACATTACTTAGTAATGTGCAAAGATAATTGATTGACTACACGTCAATTACAGAAAACAAAATGATCTGTTAGGATGATGGCCCCACAGGACTGAGTGGTTTTCTCATAATTTGTACATCATTATTCAAGTGGTTTTGTCACAGAAACAGCCATAGCATGCAATATAATGTATATGGATAGTAAATATGTACTTTATTGTATATTTATATATATATAAAAATGATACATATACCTCTCACATTTTTGTAAATATGTTATTATATATTTTCATGTGACAACACTGAAGAAATTACACTCTGCTACAATGTAAAGTAGTAAGTGTACAGCCTGTATAACAGTGTAAATTTGCTGTCCCCTCAAAATAACTCAACACACAGTGATTAATGTCTAAACCATTGGCAACAAAAGTGAGTACACTCTTTAGTGGAAATATCCAGCTTTGGAAGATATTATTTTGATCTATAGTATCATAGCTAGGTTTCCTTAACTGTTGTTTGTTGTTGTTGTAATTTCTCTTTATATTTATATATAAGATTATATATTTTACTATTTACCATGTAAACCCTTTTTCTGTGAATAATTGCTAAATTATGTATTTCTCCCTACATTATAGACCATAAAGAAAATTTTAAATAATTTAAATCTTGGCTTTGATGGATATGGGGTATTATATTGCAGTAAGCAAATTGGCAGAAAAACATAAACTGTCAGACTACAGGAATTGAATTGTATTTTTGTACCGCAGGAGATTGGAATGGACTGTGACCTTGATTTAATACTGTTAGATAAGCTTTCTCAATTATTTAATATTTTTGGATAAACACTTCGAATTATTTAATATTAGGAACACTATTTAATTTGGGAATATTTGTGATATTTTCTGATATATTAATATATATTTTTTTAATATATGATTTTGACATTATAGTTAGTCCAAAAGTATTAAATAATTTGGAAAGCTTATCCAGCAATATCAAATCCAGGCCTATATCAATTGAGTATAAAAAAGCAAAATGAAGTCATATAAATAGAAGCTGCAGATGCAATTTAAAAACAGTTGAAAATTAAATTACAAGTTTGGTGTTAGACGTCTTTGACTCTCACAGACCCTTATGTGCACACCTGGTTGCCTGTGATTAACCCCTTAAGGACTGAGCCAAATGTACACGTTGTGAACGAACAAAATGTAAACAAAACCTGGCATTTGCGCTACATGTCTGTCCAACCGTAATTCACCTCTTTCATATTAAATGCACCCACCCTTATTATATATCATTTTATTCAGGGGAAACAGGGCTTTCATTTAATATCAAATATTTAGCTATGAAACATTATTTAATGTGAAAAAAATGGGAGAAAATGGGAGATTTTTTTAGTTCTACATGACATTTTAACTGTCAATGTCATAATACTGTTTGCCTTTAATGCAATAAAATACACATATTTGTATTCAGCAAAGTCTCACGTGTAAAACAGTACCCCCTATGTACAGGTTTTATGGCATTTTGGGAAGTTACAGGGTCAAATATAGCACATTACATTTGAAATTGAAATTCGCCAGATTGGTTACGTTGCCTTTGGGACTGTATAGTAGCCCAGGAATAAAATTTACACCCATAATGGCATACCATTTGCAATAGTAGACAACCCAAGGTATTGCAAATGGGGTATGTCCAGTCTTTTTTAGTAGCCATTTGGTCACAAACACTGGCCAAAGTTAGCGTTAGTATTTGTTTGTGTGTGAAAAATGCAAAAAACGCCAATTTTGGCCAGTGTTTGTGACTAAGTGGCTACTAAAAAAGACTGGACATACCCCGTTTGCAATACCTTTGGTTGTCTACTATTGCAAATGGTATGCCATCATAGGGGTAATTTTCATTCTTGGGCTACCATAGGGTCTCAAAGGCACCATAACCAATCTGGCGAATTTTAATGTGAAAAAAATGAAACGCAAGCCTTTATTTGACGCTGTAACTTTTGAAAACACCATAAAACCTGTACATGAGGGGTACTGTTGTACTCGGGAGACCTCGCTGAACACAAATTTTTGTGTTTCAAAACAGTAAAAAGTATCACAGCAATAATATCGTCCGTGTAAGTGCTGTTTGTGCATGAAAAATGCAAAAATCATCACTTTTACTGGCGATATCATCGTTATAATACATTTTACTGTTTTGAAACACAAATATTTGTGTTCAGCGAGGTTCTCACAAGGACTTCACTCTCACATGGCCGGGGGGGACCGGAGGAGGAGGATCTGCCGCGGGGGGGGGGCTCCCTGGGAGTACCGCCGGCGACCGGGTAAGTAAGGAAAGACCGGAGGGCGTACTATTACGCCTGGCGGCATTTAGAGCCGCTTAGAATAGGGCGTAATAGTACGCCCTCCGGTCTTAAGGGGTAAAAGGGAGTCATGCTGTTGTGCTTGAGTCTCCCACCATAACATCCCCTGTCTCTTTACAGGGCTAATTACTAAGGAATTCAAAATGAATTTGAAGTGACTTTCAAATTTAAGGCCAGAGTAGCATGTAAACTGTTTCCATGTTGGCGACTTTGATTTTAAATGTGAAATTCACTTTGAATTCTCACTTTAGTGAATAACTCTGATAGTGATTCACACTTCACAGATTCATGCCAGTCACATCATAAATGAGCAGGGTCAGAATTAGTGGCAACCGGAATGGGTGCTGTGGCTTTCCAAAATCTCAGGCAGCCCAGGCCTGCACTAAAATTTAAAGTCCCTACCCTTGTCACACTTAAAATTTGTTTGTTTTTTCTTTTTGCACAGAGTAATTCTACATAAGATACAGGGTTTAAAACCATGATCTGTCAACTAAAATTACATAACTATATATTGTAACATCATGTGAAATATTAGAATTATGTTCAATAAACGGCAAAATATTTAGAGAAGCAATTGCAATTCTCTGATCTAATCAAAAGGACAGATAGGGATACAAATGGATCACAAAACAAATGTGGTTACAGGTATTAGACATATGCATGAAATTGGATAGACCCATACTGGACAGAGTTATTTGTGAGACATAATAAAGATACGGGACAGGCACACAAGGGATAGGGGGTATTAGAGAGAGATATAAGGAGTATGTAAGTATTGAACAGACATAAGAGGTACAGGTATGTTTGGACAGATACATGAGAAATAGAAATATTAGAAAATCACTTGGAGGACTTGAGGTGGATTGGAGAGACACATCAGGGACAAGAGGGTATTGGAGAGACTTGTGAGGGACATGGAGGGAAAAAGGGACACATGATATGTGGGGCATGGGAGAGACATGTAAGGGTCATGTGGGATAAACAGACTCATAAGAGATATGGAGTACATGAAGAAAGTTCTTATGGCAGGAAGGACACATGTTTTTAGGGTGATAAAGAGAACTGTGAGGGGGGAGTGAGTGAGAGCGAAACAAGTTGAGGAGGGCACCAGTACTGTACATGTATACAACTATTTTGAATAGAATATGAGAAAGTGAAACTTCTTGTTATGTCATCTCAAGCACTAGGGGTTGGCTTTAGGTACCATGAAAAAGCCAAGGTTTTACTAAAATCACTTTAGAACTGAATCCACAGGTCTCTTTGCAAACAAAGCACTGTAATGAATAAAACACATTCTGTATAGTTAAAAAAAAACATACAGAGTAGGGCGCCACTTTCACAAATGTGTAACTATAATTAACACTCAGATGGTAGAGGATAACATGGAAGGAGATAAAATGAGATAACTTATAATGTAGCATTTAATGATAACAATGTTAAAAGATAAGTGGCACATTAAGAAATATTCCTTAATGTGCAAATAAGCATTTCACAGGCCCGACCATCCACAGGTAGAAGGAGGATGCATGCCACCACAGTGCCTGGTAGGATTCATCCAACCGCACTTCGATCTCAACCAGCCTCTCCAGTTCTATCACCCATTCCTCTAATGGCTGGTCTCCCAGGTGCGGCATCCGCAGCTCTAGTTGCTCCCATTGGCACTGGTTAGTGGCCGGGAGATCCTCATACCAGAAGGGTCTCATTTCATCAAGGTCTTCCTTCCAGAGATCGATCTGGATGGCCACCCTCCATTTCTGGTATGCTTCTGTCCGGGATGCGGTCATCACTATAATGCAGAACATTCTGTAACCTCTGCTGGAGCCTTTTGTCGAAGTGGGATACTGCCTGACTGTACGGGCCCTCCATATTCCCACTTCACGTAGGTGGGTGTCCCTGATGACAAACTAGTTTTCCTATGGCTAGGAAGCAAACCAACTGTTGCCACCACTTATAGTGGAGATCCCTGTACCTGGCTGGGTACCTCCACCAAAGGGCTGCTTCCAAAGTTGGAACCGGGAAATGGATAGGAGAACTAGCTCTCTTAGTCCTTACAAGGACTTTCCTGCTGCATCCCCTGCAAGCTGGAACAGCAGACACAGGGGTTAAATCTCCCATCCCTCCAGTAACTAGACGAGACACAGTTCTGGAGGTACAAACTGACAATCTTTATTTGGAACACACAGTGTTTATGCACAGACCCCCGCAGGGGGTCTCCATTCAAAGTAACCCAAAACATAAGCCCGCCCCGGATTCACTGTGTCTGGGAGATAATCAAGCTCCCTCTCAGGTGCAGAGGGTAATCCCTCCCATGGTCCTCGGTGCCTGAGAGATAATCAAGTTCCCTCTCAAGTCAAGTAAAGTCTACAATAGTTCCAAACCCCCACACACGCATTTTAACATTACAAAAGGTATTAATTGATTTATGAAAGGACAGAGCTTACAACCTGAGTTACTCTTTGAAGCTGGGGAATCCAACAGAGAAGTCCCACCTAAGGTCCCTGGAAGCCTGATTTGCCTCTTAGATAGGAAGTCCTTTGACGTGTTAATACTCATCAGCTTTCAGGAACAAACAACCCATTGTGTTTCAATATCATATCCAGAATGGGACAAGCACAATCTCCCAATCCAGCCCAAACATGATTTGCGAACATGGGGACTCCACAACCAATACATTGCGGGCAAGCAAGTGGGCATAAGTGGGCTTGGTACTCAGTGACGGCGGTCCATCACAAGTTTTATTATGCACGAGATCTTCCGTAATAAAAAATGTCAAATCTAAAAAATTTATATCGCTTTCTTGAATATTAGCCGTAAAACCTAATCCAAATTCATTGGTATTAATTGATCTTAAAAACTCTTCCAGTTGTGCCCTTTCACCTTTCCAGAAAATTAAAACATCATCAATGTATCTTTTTCAGAGCACCAGGTTCGCACCAAAGGGGTTATTATTCCAAATGTTGCTAAATTCCCAACTAGACACAAAAATGTTGGCATAGCTTGGTGCGAACCTGGTGCCCATTGCTGTCCCTCAGGTTTGGAGATAATATGTCCCCTCAAATCAGAACAAATTGTGCAACAGGATAAATCTGATGATGCTTAAAATAAAATTGGCCTGGGTTCTATGCATGTTATGATCCTTTTCTAGGGTTTCCGATGGCCCGAATACCCTTCTCGTAGTCGATCACTGTGTATAATGAAGCAACGTCTACTGTGGCCCATATATATTCTTTTTTCCAGCTTATATCCTAAACTTTCGAAATGATCTTGGCTGAATCTTTAATGTACAAAGGAGCCTTTACAACATACTGTACTGTTGTAAATAGAAATCTACATACTCAGAGACGTTGCTTGTTAAAGAACCAATGTCACTAATGATTGGCCATCCAGGAGGATTTTCCAGTCTTTTGTAGATTTTATAAAACGATAATCAAATTCATCTTTGCTAATAATTCTGTAAACCTTCATTTAAAAGAGTAAATAATTGTTTTTTTAAATCTTCCATTGGGTTTGTTTTTAAAATTGTATAGGTATCTGTATCTCCTAAAATTCTAGATGCTTCTATCATATAGTCATCACAGTTCAATATAACCGTTCCTCCTCCCTTATCTGCTTGTCTAATGACTAGACTGTAATTTTCTTTTAAAAAGAGCTAACTTCTCTTAGTAAGATTTTCTTTTCCAGAAGTGGTCTCGGTCCTAGTTTTAACCCTGCAGCTGAAAACATAGCAGTTTCAGAGAAACTGGTATGTTTACATTGCAGGGTTAATACAGCCTCTAGTAACTGTCTCCCTGACAGCCGTTTCCGCGATTCTCAGTGTGAAAATCGCATTGAACTAACACAGCGTGAGTTCAGATTGAGTAATGCTTTCCTATGGGCGGTTTGAATAAGTGCGCAGCTCTGGCCGCGCATGCGCATTCGGCTGACGTCGCCAGGGAGGAGAGGTCACCAGTGCAGAGGGCGCCCAGAGCTGGATTAAGGTAAGTGGCTGAAGGAGTTTAAACCCCTTCAGTCCAGCGGGAGAGGGGCCATGATGGTGGGTTTGTTTTCCTGGCACCTTTAACCCCTTAAGGACCAAACTTCTGGAATAAAAGGGAATCATGACATGTCACACATGTCATGTGTCCTTAATAGATCATATCGCTAAAAACAGAAATAAAATCACCCTTCTCCCACGTTTGGAAAAATTTGGATTTATGTATTAAATTTGAATGTGCTATTTGAGGGGTTGTATTTTCCATGATTTGTTTCAGTTCTGTTGTATTTTCAGGATGTTCATTAATGATATCTTTTTTCTTTTCAAATAAATTTTTTTTGTTAATTTCCTTAAAAATGTATGTGTGTCAATAAATAGTTAAAAGTTATTAGGGCCCTTCTGGGGAGCAAACTTCAATCCCCTATTTAGAATTTTTTATTGATCATTACTTAACACTTGTTTAGAAAGATTGAAGATTCCCTCCACATTGACAGTTCTATCTACTTGATCATTTCTCCCTCCCCTAGATCCTCTTGTCCTCCTATCGCTCCTAGGAGTTTTCTTTTTTTTTGGGGGGGGGGGGAGATTGAGCTGTTATCAGTGGGGTGAATCTGTTTTTGTGATACCATGATTTTTCTGTGGGGCTTCTCAGATATTGATTCCCTACCAGTTTTTCTAAAAAATCCTTCTGTGGTCTTTTTGGAACTTCCCCCGTGAAGTTTACTTCTGAGGTTTAAACTGTTCCTTCCGTCTCACCACTATATCCTCATGTTCATTCCTTTTGAATTGAAATTAGGTATTTGTGTGGTGTTTTTTGGTTCTCTCAGTTGTCCCATCATTCCTTATAAAAGGACGTTTTTCTGGAGCATTAGAACTATTTAATTTATTAAAACTGAAATAGTTTCTTTTTCAATTTCACTTTTATAATCCGCTTTATCTCTATTTAGTTTGCTTTCTTTAGTAGTCAGTATATTCTCTTTCATATTTCAATTAAGTTGTTTACTATTTCTTTTAATTATTTCCTCGTTACATTCCTCGCTTATTTCAGTCTCTATTTGTTTAATCTCATTTTCAACCTCATTTATTTCATTCGGTTGATATTCTACAAGAATGCCCATTAGTTGTAGAGGATAACATGGAAAGAGATAAAATGAAATAACTTATAATGTAGCAAAAAAATCGGAATTAGAGTAGAAATATAGCAGTTTATCTGTGTAGCAAATTTAACTCCTCCCCTGCATGAATCTTCAAGATTAATTTAAAGGGAAATTTTGGATTTAAGTTAGATAATCTTTGAGATATCCTTTTGAGATATAAAAATTAATTCAACGTCACATTGTCTTATTAATATGTATTATATTTAATGTAAATAAGGAGTACAGCTAAGCAAAGCATAAAGTGCCTCTATCTAATAAGAGAGTAGGCCATGTAGTGGTTATGGTTCCTAAATCTATTATTTTAATGTAATGAAAAAAAATATATTCCGAATGTAAACATACTGTATGCACCATGCTCCACAGAAACAAAAAATATGATAAGTTTTCTTAAACTTAAATATAGACTTTTAAATGAGATCCCCTTTGGGAACGAGATTTTCTCACATTGAAATATACTAAATATTTAAGTTTTTAAGAATCACAAGTCAATAGCTATATTCTATTCTATATATATTTTATTATAAGAGATTAATGGTATAGCTCTTTTGATTATTAAATTTACAAGCAGCCCCCAAATGACAACATACTAATATGTCCTTAGTAATGCCTTGCAGGTACTAAGTATAGGTAGAAAACTGTCAATGATATTCAAACGCTCTGTAACTAAATACGAATAAATTGTAACAAGTATCACTTATGCCAATGATGCTGTATCCACTTGGGATCTCGCATTCTCAGGTTATTAGTGTAATTAGATTTATTTCTGGTGCTGTAAGTCAACTTACTGTTTTCAAAGTACCATGCAGAAGTACAATCTGACTGATGGTAAAAAAAATAGGGTATGTATGTGTAATATTCACATTATTGCTGTTTATTATAATAGATTGGAACCTCGAGATGGCTTATCACTTTGCAGATTAAAAGCAGCATAGCTAAAATAATGCTATATTTACAATGTGTTACTAGAATGGGTCCTGCAGTGGGGTTAAAAATTGTAGATTATGCTAGCTTTAGTGTACCTATAATCTTAATTTTATTAATGACAGTATCAGCTCAGTATCGGGCCAAGGTTCAGGGAGGGCCGCGCACTCTAATAATGAATCAGTGTTTGGTATATGAGAGGGGTTCGCTCTCTACTCTTGAAAATAAAAATATCAGTCTAGGGCCGAGGTGATGGAGTGCTGCACCCTTTGTAATCCAAACCAGAGTCCAGTAGAGACTCAGGGTGACCAAACGTGGGGTTACACCCTTATTTAAAATCAAAGTAGTATACAACCTCGGGCCGTCCTTAATAAGAGAAAGGGGTGATGAGAAAGGTAAGTTTCAAAGCCGATGATGGTAGCTATCAACGGACCGCCCGGATCCCGTGCGTGCGCGCGGGCTCCAGCATGACCGTCGGTAGCCTGAGGAAAGCTGGAGACGTTCTCCGCAATCCACGAGCACCCCAGGAGGTCTGAGGAGGTCAAGTCAGGCCTTTCGACGACCCGAGCAATAGGACAATAGAAGGCACGAAAACAAAGAAACGTCCAATGAAGCAGATAATGGTAAATACGTACCTCGGAAAGCAGGTCGGATAGCAGACCGGAAAAAACGAATCAAGTAAATCCAGTTGAAAGGGTCAGGAGCTAAACATGACGTAGAAAAACACTACCAATACCTAAGATGGCGTCTGAGCACTGTTCCCTGCTTGTGCGAAATTCCCCTTGGAGATGTGTCGTCGTTGGGTATAACCCGTGGTTGTGTGCCCGGGAACCTCATAAAAACTTGCCCTTCAGGGCATGAGGTGTCGGGCCTTCACCCTTCCAATCATAGTTAGGTGCCCGTATCCTGGTGTCCTCTTGGATAATATGGCAGCAATGCCTGTCCAGACACCCACCTAGTGGGTACTGAGCTTTCCTCAGTGATATTCCCCCAAGCTTGCGGTCCAATGGGGGGTTCGGGCACAGATAGATCAGGTCAACAATGGGCCCGGTTAGAGCAGGCCAGACAGAAGGGCACAGATATAGTCGGCCAATCAAATGGGCACAGACATAGCAGGCCAATCAATGGGGCACAGACATAGCAGGCCTATCACTGGGGCACAGACATAGCAGGCCAATCAATGAGGCACAGACATAGCAGGCCAATCCTGGGTTTCGTATTAAATGAGTAATGGGGACCTCTGAGTTTGGCAGAGTCCCCTAAATATCTGTAAATCTTCCGGGTATCCTGTGACCTAGGACCCTTAGACACCAATCTTAGACAGCGTACTACTGTGTGAATAAACCGTAACCGGGACTGGCAGTCCCTAAGTGCCCAGCAGGCAAAATAGTGGTAAAACCAGTTGTATTGGGTGTAAGCTGGAGTTGTTCCAGTGATATAGTGTCCATAAAATCAAGCTCTGCTGAGCAATACCTTCCTTAAAGTGCAAATTGGAATGCACATGTACCTACAGATCTGTTTGAGATATCTTATCTTTATTGTAGGTCATCATTATCATACTGCCTGAAAGGTATTGTACTCATGGTCTCTTCAGGAGTAGGGCAAAACAATTGCCAACTCAATGAATCTCCCCAAGAACCTATAAAATTAAATAGTATCGGTATTTACAGGTCTCTGATATATACCGTCAGTAAAACACAGTAATCTGTGATATCTATAGCTCTTAAGACTCACAGCAAGCCGTGCTATATACACTGACATAGAACTCACAGTAATCTG
This sequence comes from Pelobates cultripes, assembly GCA_933207985.1. Classification (NCBI taxonomy): domain Eukaryota; kingdom Metazoa; phylum Chordata; class Amphibia; order Anura; family Pelobatidae; genus Pelobates; species Pelobates cultripes. The sequence continues at coordinate 148,496,051 of OW240912.1, forward strand.
AGAACTCACAGTAATCTGTGATATATATATATACACTAGCCTAGAACTCACAGGAATCTGTGATATATATACACTGTCATAGAACTCACAGTAATCTGTGATATATGTAAACATTGTCCTATAACTCACAGTAATCTGTGATATATGTATACACTGCCATAGAACTCACAGTAATCTGTGATATATCTACACATGGAACCTCACAGTAATCTGTGATATATATACACATGGAAACTAACAGTAATCTGTTATTATATATAGACATGGAAACTCACAGTAATCTGTGATATATATACACATGGAAACTCACAGTAATCTGTTATTATATATAGACATGGAAACTCACAGTAATCTGTTATTATATACACACATGGAAACTCACAGTAATCTGTGATATATATACACATGGAAACTCACAGTAATCTGTGATATATATACACATGGAAACTTATAGTAGTCTGAGTAGTTAGATCCTAACTGACATCTGAGCAAATATGGAGAACATGATGAAATCAGCCGGAGCAACCCGGCAAAGCAATAATAGTTGAGACCCGACCACCGTGGGCGGAGGAGGGGCCGCGAGCAGGTGCACCCTCCTCCACCCGGTCGGACGCCCGCGGCTCTCAGAAGGAGCCTGTCGCGGCGAGGTGGCCACGTGTGCCAGCGGATCCATCCACCAGGTACTTGCATCCCGCGAGCACCCCAGATGCCGGTAAACTCACCAAGGAGTGGGGGGAATCAGAAGAGGCAGCCAGACGGCTAGTCTCCTGATACCCCGAGGGAAGCACATGAAGCCCGGTTAGCAAGGGCGGAATAAATAGCAGAAACGTGCTAGAGAGAGGGATTGGGGGGGAGGGTGAAATCAAAGCGGAATAAAACCAATAGGATCCCCAGGAAAAAAAAAAACTAAAACCAATACAATGTAAAGGAAAAAATCCCCAAAGAAAAAACAGGGGAAGCAAAGAAAGAAAAGAGCCAGAAAGGCACATAAATCTCACAACCAAGCATAGTTAATATAAATCATAAATAAGTCATACTAGATCCCAAAGGCACCCACTATAAGCAGGAGGCAGTGGTACTCTGACCTGTACTGACTGCAGAGCAGCAAAGAAAGAGGCAATGATGCATGGGGAGGGGAGTTTTATAGTACCTAACTTTTTCTGATTGGTTGTTTTTCTGTGCTGCTGCGGAGTTCTAGTGAAGAGAGACTAAAGCAAATACGAAGCCTCCTGTCATGTTATAAAATGTAATATTATCACTAACAGCCTGTAATGAAAATGAGGGTGTTAGCAACAATAAATCAACTCGACAGAATTTAGTTAATGTTGCTGTTTGTTTTGTCCATCAACAGAAAAGGAAGGCTGTTAAGGCAGCCACAACAGCATGAATAATTCTGCCTATTACTGTAATATTTTTGTAATGCCAATTCTGAGTTGACAAACTTTAATTATTACAATATTATCTGGATTAAAAAATAGAAAGTGAGAGACCTTAGTTTTGGAATGATAATTGTAATAATTTTACATTTGCTATCTTGTAATATGAAAAATGGTGAGCAGGAGTCATTTTAAGATCAAATTAGGAGATTTATCAAAAACGGAAAGGAAAAAGTTAGTAGGCAGTTGCACACCTCCCACTGACCATTTCTACTCTGATGTGTACAAACAGCTAGTATCAGTTCGGTGCAATTAGCAACTAGTTTGCTCAGATGAGCATTAAGCATATCTTTCAGTTTCCTGACCACTGCTGCTACATCAGTGTGGAGTATGTTTTCCAGGAAGGCATCCATCATGTTTATGAGGTGAGTAAACAAAGGAATGGCATGTTGCAAACTGAGATTACTGTGGCTGAAATTTTCTGTCATGGCCCTAATTGGAGTAAGAACTGATTCTAGCTGCCCTGCTATTGATCAATTCTAATGCCCCAGTGTGGAGTCAATTCAAGGGAGTGGTGGGAAAGTAGGCTATGGATTGCCCTCCACAATCCACAATTTGCCTGACTGTCTGCAAGATGTTAGCTGAAGTGTACTTTATGTCCATTACTTCTTCATGAAGCAGAAGAGATCACTACCTCCACTGCCACCATCATGTCTAGGCACCATAGGCTGCCATCTTTGTGCCCTTAATGAGAAGAATGCATGCTATCCATTAGAAGCACTGAATAAATCTGTGTTGACATGCACACACTGACCTACAGCCAGCTGCTCTTCCATTAGTAGCAAACAGAAACAACACAGTAATGGGACTATGTTCCTTCTGAAAGTGAATTGAGCGTGAAGTACATATGGTGGAACAAGGACCTTTGTAAACTACTTAAAAGACTCCTGTTTCATTTTGGAAAAGGAAGCTCCCCCTGATGTGACCAGCTGGGCTGGAGGATTTTGTTAACCTGCTGTTTTGTCATGTCTAGCAAGATGTCCAACAAATTGTTGAAGATTGGATTGGCCGACACATTACTCAGATAATGTGTACTAGGAGTCATTCTGTCTCTGTTACCTTCTTCTACCTTCTCTTTCTACTTCTTCCTTCAGTAAGGCAGATTTGTGGTGTCTTTGCATATGTTGGTTTATACCAGCAAGAGTGAGATGACCCTTTAATATCTCCCTACTAAGTTAATTGCTGCAAAATATTCACTGTGTAGTTCTCTCTTCTGGGACGCTGTCAAAGTAAGGCCAAACTTTGCTTTAGAGCTATCTACTAGCCTCAACCCTAGATCTTAAAGCTGATGGAGATACAGTTGGATTTGTATCTTTGGAAACTGTGGCAACACTAGCCACAACACTAGCACTTGGTTGACCAATGATAATGGGAAGGAAGATGGTGATGTTAAAAATAATCTCATTGGGTGAGCGACTTCTGGAGCTGGTATGAGATGAAGCTTCACCTGTTTCCATTAACTGAACTGATTATTCTGTGCATAGAGATGGACTTAGACAAAGTTACGAGTGCACAGTATGTGTAGAAAATAGTAGATTTGTGTAGAAAATAGTCTCCTCTCCAGAATCTCCCCTTCTAATTCCTCTGTATAATAGTTGATTTCATCCTGAGACAGATTTAAACAAATGTCTGGAGTGGTGGGGGAAAGAGCAATATCATCAATAAAATATTCCTTACCACTACCAAAACCAGACATTGCAGGCACTAATTGGGAACTGTGCTCTACCACTTCAGAAAAAAATAAATAAAAAAAAATAAAAACAGTCTCTTGTTTTTTATGGTGTTAGAAGCTGCACAATGAATCAAGACAGAAAACAAGTATATAAAAGCTGGCATGAGTAGGTTCACCCCAATGTGGCTGTTTGGAAATCAGAAATTATTCTGATCACCCAAATGGCCCCCTATTTTGACAAATTGCAGTTTATTCCAAAACAAGTCTAGTAAATATAACAATATAAAATGATATAAATACACGGTGCAGTCACTCTGTGTTATATTATAAATTGAGACATAACATTAATCTAAGTTAAAATATGGAGACCAATAAATGAACTACAAAACTACACATAGGAGCTTTGTCAGAGATATTTACAGATCACTTTATAGAAGCCTCGCTGTTTAGCAGGCAAATATTTAAATGCGGGGCTCTGAATAAGAGAAATAGAATTTTTTAATATATTCAACCCATAAAAGATCAGCTGATTAAATATTATATAGATTGTGTAGTCGGTTGACTGTTATCTCAGAAGCAAAACACAATATCGACCATTTAAAATAGTGAATTATGAAAATGAGTGCACCATTTTTCTCTTATTAGAAATGCATATTTAGGGGGAGGGGCCTGCACTGCATTGGGGGCCAGACGCATTCTGTAGGAGCCCCTTTCTTGAATATTGCAATTTATAAGATACCGACCGCCTAGCACCTACTTTTTGACCGATTTGTGGACTACCTGTTTTCGGAACCAAATGGGTGCCCCAGAGTGGTTCCATTGTGAGCTTACGAGCTATAATTGCCGCAGGGGCCTAGCGGAGTACTTGGGCGAGAGAGACGACTGCTCTCATGCCTTGAGATGCCTGGGTCCTCGCGGTACTAATCCTCAGACACATATCCCCCCCCACCTTAGGACTGGCGGGGGCTATCCCGGTCCCCACTGGGCCAGCTACTTACCTCTTCTGACTCCAGAACACAGAAACTTCCTCAGCTAACACAACAACAGGATCTCCAAAGATGGCGGTAGCATCCTTACCTCATGGGCACAAGCAACCCTGGAGTGTCCAGCAGAGTTATGAGGAGCAAACATTTAAGCGACTGGATGAAATCTTCAACCGTTTCTAGGCAGCAATTGAGGCATGCACAGCACAATCCCCATCCCAGCATCAATGAGGACATCAGGGAGAAAGTAACCAAAGGGGGAATGGGACACCCTCGGGCACCGACCACACAAGCAGAAACTCCTCACAACATCAGCCCATCTACGCTAAGGGCCACAAGGGGTTTTACCCCACTGCATCAACCACAGAGCAAGGAGGCCGTACACCACCAGCGGCAACCGTCCAAACAGGTGTCATGCAGTGTCCCGAAAGGGAAGGATTTGGACTACACAAGCTCAAAGGTCCGTGGCTTGACAATGCCGGCCTTCTTTCAGGCCTGGAGCTGGAGGAAAGATTCACCTCACCCCGGTGCTTTTGGAGACTCTTCTATACCTGTCACATGTCACCAAACTCAGGGTATTGGCTAAACAGGATCTTGCCACCAAGGCTACCAACCTATGTTAAAAGTCCCCATATTTATGGCCATACCTGCCTAACATTCATTAGCTATGCTTACCAGGAACTGCTGTGCCCTTTCATTTGTTTAGATTATGTTTTCTTTAGATTTTTGCTTAAACCTTATTTAGTGTGACACTGTATCATTATATGACAAAGAATCCCAGTGGTATGTGCTACATGCGGTTAAATCCTAATAGTCAGCATTGTCACTTAGCATGCACTTCTCCCAAGTGGTCAGTTTGTACTTTCCTTGTGACTCTTGAATGGCTCCATGCCTGACCTGATTTGCGCTCTATTATAATTACAGAAGTGTAGAATATCATGACATTTCTCAGCATACTTACTGTTACAAATACATCAGCTAAAATGTCTTTTTCCTCTAATTATAACAAAAAATGGTTCTGAAACTGTGACATACAATGTATCACTCTTACACTAATCTTGTAATTTCAACATGTCTTTGTACATTCAAAGCACCACAAAAATAAAGAATAAAAAATCTAAAAAATGCATATTTAATTCTCCCAAAAAATATCTCAGTTCCAATAATGAGGCATACAGTACATTGAATGATAAAATAATCTAAATAACTTAATCTCTAAATTATAGAATATATTATCAATAATAGATTCAACCATCCATAAAGTATCAGTCAAAATGTCTAAAGTCACAAGGAGGACCAAAACCAATATTGAATTGCAGCATCATTGTAATGAGATGAGTAACTTATCTAGCCACTCATATTACATTGAATTTAATATTTTATAACTTGGATTATAGTCTTTAGAAAATATTAATTGCTGTTGTGGTGTGTATTATGTGGTCTGGTCGTATAATATGAGAACATACCTATCCTGTCACTCATGTTTTTATTTGGTACTTATTCCACAGTATTATAATATGTGGTAGATATTAACTGCAAAAATAATACATTAAACATCTTTTAATGTCAATATATTAATGTGTACTTTTTGTGTATTGATGCAAACATGAGTTAAACCTTGCTGAAAAATCAAAGGCATTTTTATCAAGGATGACAAACACTGCATTATCATTCACTTACTTATAATTCACATAAAGTGCCCTGAGGCTCCAAACTGTCCAAAACATTACAGGGAGTGCAGAATTATTAGGCAAATGAGTATTTTGACCACATCATCCTCTTTATGCATGTTGTCTTACTCCAAGCTGTATAGGCTCGAAAGCCTACTACCAATTAAGCATATTAGGTGATGTGCATCTCTGTAATGAGAAGGGGTGTGGTCTAATGACATCAACACCCTATATCAGGTGTGCATAATTATTAGGCAACTTCCTTTCCTTTGGCAAAATGGGTCAAAAGAAGGACTTGACAGGCTCAGAAAAGTCAAAAATAGTGAGATATCTTGCAGAGGGATGCAGCACTCTTAAAATTGCAAAGCTTCTGAAGCGTGATCATCGAACAATCAAGCGTTTCATTCAAAATAGTCAACAGGGTCGCAAGAAGCATGTGGAAAAACCAAGGCGCAAAATAACTGCCCATGAACTGAGAAAAGTCAAGCGTGCAGCTGCCACGATGCCACTTGCCACCAGTTTGGCCATATTTCAGAGCTGCAACATCACTGGAGTGCCCAAAAGCACAAGGTGTGCAATACTCAGAGACATGGCCAAGGTAAGAAAGGCTGAAAGACGACCACCACTGAACAAGACACACAAGCTGAAACGTCAAGACTGGGCCAAGAAATATCTCAAGACTGATTTTTCTAAGGTTTTATGGACTGATGAAATGAGAGTGAGTCTTGATGGGCCAGATGGATGGGCCCGTGGCTGGATTGGTAAAGGGCAGAGAGCTCCAGTCCGACTCAGACGCCAGCAAGGTGGAGGTGGAGTACTGGTTTGGGCTGGTATCATCAAAGATGAGCTTGTGGGGCCTTTTCGGGTTGAGGATGGAGTCAAGCTCAACTCCCAGTCCTACTGCCAGTTCCTGGAAGACACCTTCTTCAAGCAGTGGTACAGGAAGAAGTCTGCATCCTTCAAGAAAAACATGATTTTCATGCAGGACAATGCTCCATCACACGCGTCCAAGTACTCCACAGCGTGGCTGGCAAGAAAGGGTATAAAAGAAGAAAATCTAATGACATGGCCTCCTTGTTCACCTGATCTGAACCCCATTGAGAACCTGTGGTCCATCATCAAATGTGAGATTTACAAGGAGGGAAAACAGTACACCTCTCTGAACAGTGTCTGGGAGGCTGTGGTTGCTGCTGCACGCAATGTTGATGGTGAACAGATCAAAACACTGACAGAATCCATGGATGGCAGGCTTTTGAGTGTCCTTGCAAAGAAAGGTGGCTATATTGGTCACTGATTTGTTTTTGTTTTGTTTTTGAATGTCAGAAATGTATATTTGTGAATGTTGAGATGTTATATTGGTTTCACTGGTAATAATAAATAATTGAAATGGGTATATATTTGTTTTTTGTTAAGTTGCCTAATAATTATGCACAGTAATAGTCACCTGCACACACAGATATCCCCCTAACATAGCTATAACTAAAAACAAACTAAAAACTCCTTCCAAAAATATTCAGCTTTGATATTAATGAGTTTTTTGGGTTCATTGAGAACATGGTTGTTGTTCAATAATAAAATTAATCCTCAAAAATACAACTTGCCTAATAATTCTGCACTCCCTGTAAAGGGTTACTCCAAACATCATGGCCACTTAATCTAGTTGAAGTGATCATTGTGCTTTGGTGTCTGTATGTGCAGTATTTCACTTTGAAATCCTGCACATATGGAAAATAACCTCTCTGCTGCCAGAGTTGTAACTCCACCTCTAGTAACATCATTGTGGGGTCATCAGCAAGCCCAGAGCAAGAGTCCCAGGCTGGCTAATGTCAATGCTATACAAATTTCATTGCATAGAATTTCAGTAATTGGCTGAAAGTGGTCAGCTGGTTTTTCGAACTATTGAATTGAGATGGCCAACTCTGCAGAAGGCAAAAGCACCCCACCTGACCACAAGGGAGCCTCTGAGCCCCAAGAGGACCAAGGTTAATTAATGCTTAAAGGACCACTATAGTGCCAGGAAAACAAACTCGTTTTCCTGGCACTATAGTGCCCTGAGGGTGCCCCCACCCTCAGGTTCCCCCTCCCGCCCGGCTCTGGAAGGGGGAAAGGGGTAAAAACGTACCTTTTTCCAGCGCCGGGCGGGGAGCTCTCCTCCTCCGATCCTCCTCTGTTCCTCCCCGTTGGCTGAATGCGCACGCGCAGCAAGAGCTGCGCGCTCATTCAGCCGGTCGCATAGGAAAGCATTCACAATGCACAGTGAGAAGCACGCAAGCGCCTCTAGCGGCTGTCAATGAGACAGCCGCTAGAGGCTTTGGGGGAAGGCTTAACCCATTCATAAACATAGCAGTTTCTCTGAAACTGCTATGTTTATAAAAGAATGGGTTAATCCTAGCTGGACCTGGCACCCAGACCACTTCATTAAGCTGAAGTGGTCTGGGTGCCTAGAGTGGTCCTTTAACAGGGAGCAGAGCCAGCGTTGTTCTGTCATGCTAAGCACTACAGTGGAATAAACCTTTAAACAAAGTATTACTGGTTTCAAATAAAAAAAAGCTGCTACATTGTGAAACACTGGCCATTTTAGTAAGATACATTTATTATTTAATGGCTACAAGGTCCTAAAGCAGTGCAAAATGATTTTAACTGGTAACCTAAAAGATTTAAACCTAGACTACTGAAAACAATGTATATTCCTTTATGTATTATGGGAATAAAATGAAAAAGTGTAAAATAAATTATGAAGGATAGGCAAAAAGGTATATATCCAGATGTTCAGACTTGAATCCTCCATAATTTAGCCAAATTGGCTGTTATTCTGAATTCTTTGCCAGCAAACAATTAGAGCAATGGCTGGTCATGTCTGATTCAGTATTTATTTGCGGTGTTCCCAAGTGTGGGCCTACAAAATGTGGGGATTGGCTCCCATAGCTTTCGTATATATTTGCCCGTTTGTTTCTTTTCATATAAATGCTCGCCTGATATTAAACCGTATGTTCGCCTGTTTTCGTTTGTGTCTACACGATTTGTTTAGTCTATTTCTTTTGTACATTCGGTTTTATCAACCGTTTGTATGTTACTTTAAATTCATGTGTTCATTTGTTTAAAACTAGCATACTCACATACATTTACTTTCACAGAGATTTTTAAGACTGTTTGGTCTTTTTACGTTCTTTTAATTCACTGTTTGCATGTATTTGTGTCAGTTGGTAAGTTTGACTGATGGTTCACTGGTTTTGTGCATGCATTCGCAGAGTTTTCATACATTTCTATACCAATTCGTGCATGCGATAGTTGTTCATCACTGTTCACCTTTTTATTTGTGGGTACTAGAGTTCATTAAACTATGAATCTGTTCGCGTTTTTTACCGCTCATCACCTCTAACAAATCATTTAATAGATTTTAACTGTTTGGCACTTTGTCTTTTAATTTGGAGTCTACAGTTCCTTAATCCCATCTTTTCTTTTGTAAATCTGGTTTTATTAAGGTCATTAAATAAAACAAAACAGTGTTCCCACACAGAGTAAAAGTCATAAATTTCGCAAACAAATTGGGATACAGAAGTGACTCACAAGTGAGCTCAGTGTGAACAGTAAGTAGCGCTTCAGAATCAATGTGTGAATAGCTGCTCTTAACCCCTTAAGGACAGTGGGCGTGCTATGCTGTCCTTAGGGACCTGGCTCTAAACGTGGGGGGGGCGGCATAGCACGTCCCCGCCGTCCTTTGTACTTACCTGTTCACCTGCATTCCCATGCCGGCGATCGCGGTGTGGGGACTCACCTGGCAGCCCAGGAAATCACCCTCCGTCCATTTCGGCCCTCCTGGGCCATGTGATCACAAGGTCCTTGTGAGGACCGTGCGATAACATGGACGGCATAGCCGTCAATGTCAATGCCAGCAGGGGGAGTGCCTGTAATGACAGGTACTCTCCCTGCTGCCTGTAAACAAACAAAAAAAAAAACATTTAAAACAGTGTAAAATCAAATAATATGTACTTAGTTCATATATATATTTATTATATATATGATCTAAGTGTATATATATATATATATATATATATATATATATGTAACGCCACCCCCAGGCATAAAGGGGTTAAACCTCCATTTAGTAGATCTTCCCTTCCAGAGACACAGGCACAGCTACTGCAGAACACCAATCCGCTGAACAGGAAACCATATGAATGCCGTAAACAGCCGAATAGGAAAAAACATACGAATAGGTTTACACTCCTAGCAGTTGAACTGGAACAGCATACAATAAATCCCCCCAAGAACGAGACAAGGCTCCATTTTGAGGGTCAAGCAGGAACAGACAGAGCTGTGGGTTTATTGTTCTTATGTACACATTCTTACACATTAGTACCACCCACAGGGTTTTGGAAAACAACCAATAAACACGTAAAATACACTCAGACACTCCCACACAAAATTCTCCCCTCTGCCTGTGATACAATTACCTTACACAATGGGTAATGTAATTATCACAGCCAGAGAAATACAGTTTTTCCACATTATTCATAACTTGAAAAGTAGGCATCACATTCACATAAAACTTACATTTCCAGTATCAGCATACTCCAAATACAAACATATGTCAAAATCATCCAAATTGGTTCAAAAAATCGAAGTCCTTTGTGACCAAATAAAGCATTGCTTTTCTGCCCAAAACCAGTACCACAGAGTCTTCTATCCTGGAGATAATTGGGAAGTAATCCAATTATCTCCAAGGACAGAGGCAAAACTCAATTGAACACATGACAGCAAAAGACCAGAAAACACATAAAAATATATAACTGTGCAGCCATTGTACAAAAGAGGTACATTCAACATATCTCCAGATAGCTCAGATCTGAGCGCACATTATTACTGAATGGCGCTCAGAGCACACACAAACAGTTCAATTGCCATGGAGCCAAAGTCTTTCCCATAGTCTTTCATTATACGAATGGGCTCCATGGCATAGCTATCTGGGGTATCACCGCTCAAACAGGGCAAGCACCGAATGACCCGGCTTTCGTGTCTTCGCAGGGGAAAATCAAGCGTTTCAACATGGGGCCATAGTCTAAAGGCAGCAGGCGGGCAACCAGGCTCCTCCAATACAGTGGCGAGATTGGTCTCGTCACAATATATATATATACAGATACACATAAATACACATACACTGTCTAAGTGTATTTTAATATTAATATATATCAAAATACACGTAGAATGATATTGATTAAATATATATATGAGTGTCCTGATGAAAGCTTCTTTTTGACTTATATTTATATATAATGTAAAATAAATAAATATGTAAATACGTTAAAAAAAATTAAAAAAATATATGTGTAATTTCGTTCTAACATTTTAAAATGAATATATATATTGATATCAAAATACACGTAGAACAAAATAATATATATACATAAGTATATATGTATATATCCCTATATGTATACCTATATATAAATAAAAATAATTAAAAAAAATTATATACATATATACATATATAAATATATATGCACACGTATATATATAATAATTCTACTTATGTATATATATTTATGTAATAATTTTACATAATTGGGTCATTATATTAATTACAATTTGCAGGACCTGCCTGGCAAACCAGGCTGAAAGTCCAGGGAATTTAATTTGCTAGCACTATATTTAACCCTGTAACTTTCCAAGACACCATAAAACCTATACATAGGGGGGTACTGTTTTACTCAGAAGACTTCGCTGAACACAAATATTAGTGTTTCAAAACAGTAAAATGTATTACAACGATGATATCGTCAGTGAAAGTGCCATTCTTTGCATTTTTCACACACAAATGTCACTTACACGGATGATATAATTGTTGTGATACGTTTTACTGTTTTTAAACACTAATATTTGTGTTCAGCGAAGTCTCCTGAGTGTAACAGTACCCCTCATGTACAGGTTTTATGGTGTTTTTCAAAAGTTACAGTCAAATACAAGGCTTGCATTTCAGTTTTTTCACATTGAAATTTGCCAGATTGGTTACGGTGCCTTTGAGACTGTATGGTAGCCCAGGAATGAAAATTACCCCCATGATGGCATACCATTTGAATAGTAGACAACTGAAGGTATTGCAAATGGGGTATGTTCAGTCTTTTTTAGTAGCCACTTAGTCACAAACACTGGCCAAAATTGGCATTCAAATTAGTTTTTTGCATTTTTCCCACACAAACAAATATTAACACTAACTTTGGACAGTGTTTGTGACCAAGTGGCAACTAAAAAAAAAATGGACATACCCCATTTGCAATACCTTGGGTTGTCTACTTTTGCAAATGGTATGCCATCATGGGGGTAATTCTCATTCCTGGGCTACCATATGGTCTCAAAGGCAACGTAACCAATCTGGCGAATTTTAATGTGAAAAAACAGAAAAATGTAACATGCTATATATGACCCTGTAACTTCCCAAAACACCATAAAACCTGTACATAGGGGTTACTGTTTTACACGTGAAACATCGCTGAATACAAATATGTGTATTTTATTGCAGTAAAAGCAAACAGTATTATGACATTCACAGTTGAAATGTCACGTAGAACTAAAAATATTTTACAAATTCTTATTTTATCCCACTTATTTTATATTTTTTTCTTATTAAATTAGGTTTCATACCTAAATGTTTGATGTTAAAGGACAGCCCTGTTTCCCCTGAATAAAATGAAATATAATAAGTGTGGGTTCACATAATATGAAAGAGGTGAAGTACGCCTGAACAGACATATAGCGCAAATTCAAGCTTTTGTTTACGTTTTGTTTTGATCACAATGTGTACATTTGATTCAGTCCTTAAGGGGTTAAACACCCGTAAGGGTTTACCTTTCTTCCCTCAACATAAACATATAGAGAAAAATGATTAAGAGGATAAACCCTAAAAACAGTGGGTGGAGCGCTGGATAATAGACAAGCAGATATTAGCTTACCCCTCTGTATGGTAATATAAATCTCGCTGTGGAGTGATACATAAAAGAGAAAAAAACATAAAACAAATCTAGTGCAGATGGTATTTGCAATATACTAAATGCAAAATAAATAAAGGTAGACACACTCACAATCTTCAGAACTTGAGGATAAGGCTCTATAATAAGGCAGCTGTGCTGTTATAGATAGCACCTTGCCTTCTTGGATAAACAGGAATCTCATGGCAAGCAAAACATAGAAGATTATGGTGCAGTATGTCTGTGTTTATAATAAGCTAAAATCACTTCATAAAAGAGGACTCTCACTTTACTAAAAGCCCATATGTGCCTTGGCCTGGTGTCAATCTGTGGGGTGACACTCCCCAATCTAGAACCTGGAATCGGACAGACTACCAAATAGTACTAAAATCCACTATTTATTAATATAAAATCAAAGATGAATAAAAATACATAAAAGCAAAATAAAAAGGGATTTATCAAGCTATGGTAGTACAGTCATTGTATGCCAAAATGAGTTTAGCTGTGAAAGCTTCTTCAGTTGTGTGGGGATAATTATGGGGTGATTAATATTAAAATAATATTTTCATAAAAATTATTAAAAATTAATTTAATAAGTTTTATTATATCAAAATTGATAGCTTGAGAATTACCTACTATTTTAATTCTCTTAGATCCTAGAGAACGTCATCATTTTAGAGGATTTTTACTCCATACAAATAAATCACAATTTGATTATAAAAATATAATTTATTGTGACATAATAATAAAATAATGATAATATGTAACATGCGTGATAATAATCAGTGAATACTTAGTATAACATAGGTATAAAATATATGGCAATAGTTTAAACAAATTCACCGTCTACAGCATCAACTGTCAAGACTTACAAAATTTATTAGGGTCCTTCACACAGAACACAGAAAGCAAAATTTCACACAGAACACAGAATTCCTCATAGTGCAGCTAGAAGTCGTAAAATCCTGGCTATCAGTTAGTTCCTGATTAACTCTTTCAGTACTGGCTCTTAGGCACATAATTTCCTATTCTATTGCTATTTTCAATTAAAATAACGTTCAAACCAGCTCATTAATCATTTCCTAGAACCATCAAATAAAAATAATCGACCAGATTTTACAAAAGCCGAATTTAACTCTACATAAGATACACTATCTTATTTCAGAGCAAATCAATACATCTGGATAAAAACAGCGGTATGCTAAAACATGATAAATATCACATTAATATATAATTATCTTGATTCCACCTGCAGAATGGAATGTTTATAACTATATATTCTTTAGTTAACTAAGATTTCTAAATATTGAAAACTGACCGTGATTTATCCAGGCATATATCCTGCTATTAGTACATTTTTAATTAATTGAAATTAATTAAATAAAACCAGCATAATTACTAGTTATGTTCTCATTAGATGATCAGGAATGAATGGTAGTGTGGTTAATGTTTGTAAGGAGGTGTGCATGTGATAGAGAATGTGATATTGGTTTGGAAAGTTATAGTAAAACTCTAAGTGTTCAGGAGGTGTTTCTTGAGTTGAGTCAAAGAGTGTGAGAGTTAAGTGTTAGTCCCAGAGTGTCCTGAATATCTGTCCAGGATCTCTCTGAATGTCTGTCCTGAGTCTCTTCCTGAATGTCCGAATCTGAACCTGAATGTCCCTTTTCCCTTTGTCTTCACTTTTTAAAGAGCCAGATTCTCTGTACGTCATTAGTTGATCAGGCCTATAGGGCATTGAAGGTGTGGCTAACTCACAGACCACTATCTAGATCAGGGGTAGGCAACCTTTTAGCAGCACTGTGCCAATATAGGATTGTGATGTCCCGTAGCGTGCCGATCCTATTTTTTTAAATTGAGGTGTGTATGCTGCTGTATTCTGCTTGTTATTTTTACTGTAATTGCTTTGTATCGTTTTATTTGTGCGTGTATGAGCTATTATATTGTATATGTTCGTTAGTAGTTTATGGTATCGTGTATGATACATATGAATGTGGGCTGTGTATGAGGGCTGCTTGTGGAATTGTGTGTGGATGGATATGTCACATTGTGTGTTTGGTAGTGTGTGGGGGCTGTTTGGGGTATTGCATGTGAGAGGCCGCATGTGGGGTTGTGTGCATGTATGTATATTGTTAGTGGTGTTGCGTTTGTGGGGATTGTGTGTTGTGTGTGTGTGTGGGCTGTTCATATTATTTTTATGAGGGGAGGGTTATTCTACATTTCCATGTATATCTAGCAGTGTGGGTGGCTTCCCTGGGTTACAGTGGGGACCATGCTGGCCAGGCACAGGTCAAGGACAGGAGCTGCGATAGCTGTCGAGGGCTGCTTTACTACAGTGTGGATTCCCATTCACAAGGCAAGAAGGCAAGAAAATGAGTAGTATGATGCTGCAGGGAGGTTGAGTGGACGGATGCAGAGGGAGAAGAGGGCCTCAGAAAAGGAGAGGTGGCAGGCCAGCGCACGCGGGTCCCCGCCTAAGTCGGCCTCTCCCCCCCAAGTTCCATCTCTTGTGTTTGCTAGATACATATACCACAGGCGCCATCGCTCCATATGTTTGTCGATTTGGTGTAATAGTTCCGTCTGCTTAGCCTCAGCAGCATGGATTTCCTCCACCCTCAGCAGCCACTGAGCGGTCGTTGGGAGATTCATCTATTTTCAGAGGGTCGGCACCAATGATTTGGCTGCATTGATCAGATGTCCCAGAATAATTTTTTTGTATATTCCCATATTTTCATAGTAATTTGTGTTCACCAAATTGTCTATTCCATTATACGTTCTGTGAAAAAATCATCTGGGTGTCTGTTTCATTATTATAGCCTCATTTATTAACAAATACTATTCTACATGTTTCTTTTACTTTCTCCATTACAGTTACTAAGTAGTTCAGCTACAATATACCCCTTTTAGTCACATCCACCCTTTCTGCTCAGTATCATGATTATGCAATATCATTGAGTGGTCACATACGTTTTTAATTCATAATTGTATATCTGCCTAGTTAAATTAGGCAGATGCATTTCAACTGACATGTAGTCTTCTTCAGTGCCAAAAAAGTCCTTCCTGGCTAGTGCTCCCTTTTAATTCCCCCCTCTTGATGAATTACATGGATTCACATTTATCCACATGGGTATCCATTTAATTCATCAAGCGGTGGCTTTTAAAGTGAATTTTGAACCCCAGGAACGCGGGTTAACAAAACCATGATGTAAAATTGTCAGGTAATTTGATATTTTTGGATAGCATTTTAAAATGATTTTTTTCAAAATATTAATATATATATAAAAATCATATAACATTATATCAATATATACATTTTTTTAATATTATTAAATAATTTTAACAGTGTATCCATAATATTTAATAATTTAAAAAGTTAAATTGAGGACCCAGTCAGTTTCCTAACCAACCTCATGATGGTAAGGGATGGGAAATTACCTTTATTATTGATTTTGCATGTTAGTTAATTATCTGGGAAGTATCTTACTGATCAATGCTTCTCACTGCAGCTACAATGGGGTAAACTTCAAGCAAGACTGAAGCCTCTTAAAATGCTGGTAGTTGATAAGTTTCAGGGAGACCATTACCTATTTAGCCAATGATTGTCATATATAGCTGCATGCTCTATCGACTGTCCAAACTACTGTGGATACCACTCTTATTAGGGAATAGGGCTGGCGCTTCGTATAGGCCAAGTAGGTGGCCACCTAGGGGGCTTCTTAAGTGGGATTAAGAAGCAGCAGCTATGTTATCGGGCGCTAGGGAGCATTTACATGCTGACTAGCACCCAACACCCACTCAGCCCTCAGCCAGGCACCCGTCCCAGACACAGACTTCGGCATTGCAAGGGCACATCATTTGCTTGCTCCCACTTCCTTCCCTGTACGGCATTACAAGTGTGCGGAAGTGATCACAGCAGGAAGTGCGGCAGTGATGAGCCACTCTGCAGCCAGGCACAAGCAAGATGTCTGCAACACATTAACAGCCAACTGATACTTGAAATTAGGTAAGAGCCAGTGTGTGTCAGTCTACATGGGTCAGAGTGTGTGTGTCAGTCTGCATGGGTCAGTGTGTGTGTTTCTGCATGGTAAAGTGTGCATATGTCAGACCACATAAGTCAGTGTGTATCAGTCTGCATTGGTCAATGTGTGTGTGTTAGTTTCAGTCTGCAAGGGCCTGTGTGTGTGTATCAGTCTGCAAGGGCCTGTGTGTGTGTCAGTCTGCAAGGGCCAGTGTGTGGGGTTGTCAGTCTGCATGGGCCAGTGTGTGTGTCTACCTGGGCTAGTGTGTGTGTGTGTTTGTCTGCAGGGTATAGTTTGTGTGTGTGTGTGTCAGCCTGCAAAGGTCTGTGTGTGTTTCAGTCTGCATGGGTTAGTGTGTGAGTCAGTCTGCATGGGTCAGTGTATGTGTGTCTGCATGGGTCAGTGTGTGTGGTTTGTCTGCATGCTAAAGTGTCTGTGTGTATCAGCCATCATGGGTCAGTGTGTGTGTCAGTCTGCATGGGTCAATGTGTGTGTCTGCATGGTTCAGTGTGGGCATCAGTATGGGCATAAAGTCTGCATTGGTAAATGTGTGTGCAAGTGAGTCAGTCTGCTCGGGTCAGTGTGTGTCTGCTTAAGTCAGTGTGTGTCAGTCTGCATAAGTGGGTGGAGCAAATGGGACGGCAAATATATATATTTTTTTATTCCAACAAAACATGTATGACATACATAATCCATAGGTGAAGACGGCCCTGCCCAAGTGAGCTCACAATCTGAAGGACAAATACACAAAGAGAAGTAAGGGAATCAAGTGATTTAAATGTACTCGAGGATGGGAGTGGTGTTTGGGAGAAGGGAGCACAGTAGGTTGGAGACAGCACAGGAAGGTAGTAGAGGATGAGAAGTTAAGGTGAGAGCTGATAGGTTTCTCTAAAGAAATGTGTTTTTAGGGATTTTTTGAACAACTGCAGAGACAGGTAGAGTATGATGTCCTGTGGGAGGGCATTACATAAAGAGGGGGCAACCTGGAGAAGTACTGAAGGCTAGAATCTGTGGTTCGGGTATGAGAAGAGGACAATAACAGGTTGTCAGCTAAATAAAGTGGTTGAAGTGGAGCATATCTGCTAAAAAAGGAGCAGATATAAGCAGGAGTTAGAATATGGAGAGCTTTGTAAGTAAGTACAAAAACTTTGAAGCGTAAGTGAAACAGGAAGCCAGTGTAAAAACTCACAGATGAGATGTGAGAATTCCTGTAAGTAAGATAGATGAGTCTGGCAGAGGCATTCATTATGGATTGTAGAGAGGCAATCTGAGGAACCAGAGAAGGAGACACTGAAGGAGCTTTCAGTCAGTAAGACAGGGAACCAGGAAACAGCAGTGTCACCAAGGACAAGGCTGTGAAGTATGAGAAGGAGAAGCAGGTGGTCAACAATGTCGAGAGAGGCAGAGAAGCCAAGAAGAAAAGGTAGCTAAAAGCTTTTGGATTTTTATGTCACTAAGTCATTAGTCACTTTGGTCAGGGCAGTCTCATTAGAATGTTTTGCATAGAAATAAGACTGTAGAAGGATGAGTAAGGAATTGGAGTTCAGATAGAATATAAGTCAAGTATGTAAGTCAAGTCTTTCAAAAGGCTTGGAGAAAAAGGCAAGGTGGGAGATAGGACGATAGCTAGAAAAATCATCAGGATCAAGAGAAACTTGTTTTTTTTTAAGTATTGGTGTGATCACCCCATTTTAAAGGATGAGGGAAAAATACCAGAGGAATGAGAGAGACTGAAGATTTTAGTCAAAGATTGGACAGTCACAGATCAGTGAGATTGAGTGAAGTGAAGGAATGGGATTAAGGGTACACTTGGTACGGCAGGCAGAATGGAGAAATGCAAAACTCTCCTAGTCAGAAACAGGATTGAAGGTACTAAGTACAGAGGAGGAGGCCAGTCAAAGGGTCTGTTCGACCCTTTGTCAAGGGGAGAAGCAAGGCAATTTCTGTATTATTAGAATGGCTAAAAGGATAAAATAAAGGAGGTATACTCACAAGAGGAGAGCATAGTCAGCTCTTGTAGCTTCACATCTCCAGCATATTGGTTGATAGTTTGGAAACATTCTGGATAGTTTTAATGGGTAATTTTTTTTTAAAATAATTTTTTTATGTAAATAATATAAATATATATATATATATATATATATATATATACATACTTATTTGTGTGAGTAAGTATTTATTTGGGTAAGTAATTACCTGGTGATCGTGAGGAAGTTATTAATGCGGTATTAGCAATGAACAGCCCATTCCCTTTAAACAGTATAACTAGAGAGCGTGCAATGAGAATGAGTACTGATATTAACTGTTCTGAATGAGCGTTCTGTCAGCTCTCCCTTGTAGCTGTCAGGATTACAGTATGATCCAGCACATAGAATTGTGTAACACAGAGGACTAATGTGTAATGTATACCAGACCTTAGAATGGCTGGACTAATGTACCAAAGAATAATCAGGAATAGCCAAGTTCAAGGGACACAGAAAGAGACACAACGATAAGGAAAAGCCAGGGGTCAGGGATGCCAGAAAATAGGGAAGTCAAAATCAATGCCAAAGTCAAATAACCAGAATAACCAGAATCAATAACGCACTCTTCGACAACCACAAGGGAAACCACGACAGGGCACTGAGCAAGAGGAGAACTGGGCCTAAATACCCCGCCTGTGAATCCGATTGGTTGTAACCGGCCTTTGACCCCAAAGGCAGTTAATAGGTTCCTCTTTGCATGATTGCTGCTCAGCACAACTTTTCCTGTCAGGACAGTAAATGCCATTAATCAAATTTTTATGTGCAGATGAATACATGACAGTAGCTCCCATGCACCTTAACTCTGTCAGTTGTGCTGAGTATCCCTATCTGAAAAAGGTAAGCTCTATTGATGGAAGAGAAAAAGATAACAGTAGACACTTATATTTGGCAGAGGTCTGGAGCTGCTGCCACTGGCTCTTTTGCTTTTTTTTTTTCTCCTGTGGATAGTGTACCGCCATTCCCTGGTGTGAAGAGCAAATGCTGGTCCCTGAATAGGGATGTCAAGGACAGTTGGCTCTGCTGCCCAAATGGTAACTCAATGTGAAGCCCTTGAAATTCCTTATTAAAGGAAACTAGGCATGTGCAAAATCTACCATAACAGGACTAATATCAAATCTGTCCTGTTTTTTTGACATACTTTGTTGCTCTCAAGAAAGCATTTATACACAGCCACACATCAGTGGGAAGGGACCGTGCAGTACTGAAAACTATTACACACTTAAAGAGACACAGATTTGATGTATTTTTTATTATTATTTTGACACACACATAGGCAATGAGTGTAGTACATCAGTCTACTTCTGTTCCTATATTTTTTCAACTTACCTCCTTTTATCCCAGAAAAAAAAATCTTCTAAAGTACTGCAAATAATTTTTTAACACAAGCTGTTAATGTGTTGGGTGTGCCTCAACTGACAAATTTTCACTACTTTAAACACTTAAAAAAAGAGGAGAAACAAGAATTACTAGAGGATGTATCCATTTCACCTAAGACCTTTCCCCTTAAGGTTCTTAGGTGCGAAAGTTTTCCGGACGTATTGGACAAGCATCTCTCATATGCACTTTCTTGCCACAATATAAGCACAGACCTATTCTTCTCCTATACTGTTTCTCTGCATCAGAAAGTCCTGTAACCCCTAACTGCATAGGTTCGGGTTCAGACAGCATTGACAGGTCCGCGACAACAGGTTTGGAGAATCGAGGTGAGAGTGACATTGTCTAGTTCTGTTTCTAGTAATTTCCCTGGGCCTTATCGATCTGCATCACATAAGTAGTAAAGTCATTTAACCCCTTAGGTAGTGCTTTGGCAGCAATTTCATCAATTATAACTTCAGATAATCCTTTTTTAAAAGCAGCGATTAATCCGTTGTTAGTCCAGTCTACCTTAGATGCCAAGGTATAAAAATGTATGGCATAATCCGAGATAGACCGGTTCCCTTGTTTGATATGCATTAGGGCAGTGGAGGCGTCTTCCTCTCTGCCTAATGATTCAAATGTAAGTTTGAATTCCGCCAGGAAATCCTGGTAACAATGAGCGATACTCCTATTACCTTCCCACAATGAATTAACAGGATCTATGGCCATGTCGTAGTGTCAGGATTACAAGTTGATCCAGCACCCAGAACTGTGTCACACCTAGGACTAAGGATAACATATAACCGGACCTTAGAATGGCCGGACTTAACGTCCCCAAGAATAGTCAAAATACGAGGTCAGGGACACAGAATCAGACACAAAGATGAGGGAAAGCCAAAAGTCAAGGATACCAGATATCAGGGAAGTCAAAACAAAGCCAAAGTCAAATACCAGAAAATCAAGATCAGGAACGCACTCTCGGATAACCATAGGCATGAAACCACGACAGGGCAATGAGCAAGAGGAGAATTGGGTTTAAATACCTCTCTTGTGGATCCGCTTGGCTGTACCTGGCCTTTGACCCCAAAGGCAATTTCCAGGTTTCCATGTGCATGATTGCTGCTCAGCACAAACCCTCCTGGATTTGATTGGCCATGACCGGCCTTTATCCCCAAAAGTAATTACCAGGTTTCCATATGCATGATTGCTGCTCGGCACAACTTTTCCTGTCAGGACAGTAAAGCCATTAACCACATTTTTATGTGCGGATTAATACGTGACACTCCGTAGGTATAGTTGATGCGTCGGGGCCAAACCCCAAGAGGCCTTCAGCCCAGGTGGGCGAACTTGAGAAGGGGCCGGAGTATGCGCAGGCATTGTGTCTGATAGGGGCCTTCTTAGACCCAGTCGCCCGCTCTCCTAACCACCTGCCTGCAATGCAGTGCTCTCTCCTTTCTGACCCGAGGTGCACTCTTCCAATTCCGGGTTTCTGTGGTAAACCCAGCTTCTTGTCCATGCATCCCTTTTGTCAGGACATCTTTCTTGGGGTATTTCTGATGTGTCTGCTGATCTCGTTGGTGTATGGGTAAGGCCTTGTTTAGGCTCCTGTCCCAGGAAACACTGAGCCGATCGCATCTTTACCGGGAGGTAGTTGCTGATCAGGTGAGTAAACCTGCAGCGTACGAGCTTGAATGTGGTGCTAAAATCATGCACAGATAGCATCAAATGCCGCACAGAAGTTTTCCCTCCATCTCGATTATGGGTCTGTTGCAGAGGAGAGGTTCACCGCCATCTTAGGGCTGAACTTTTGCTACTCTTTTGCTTAATTGAGAAGTGCCGAATCTTAGGTAAGTGACTGGTACTGTGGTGGTGGGGATGGGGATAACCCCCACCGGTCCAAAGGATGGGGAAACAGGACTCACCCATAGCTCAGCTTCTGGACTGCCGGCAAGGAGTTTGGCGCTACTCCCGGCCAGGACCATACAGGACCACAATTCCACAGTGTATTCAGGTAGCAGATGTCCGTTAGCTTCAGGACACTGGTATGTTGTAGCTCGAGTCACTCTTATGGCTTTATACATGTTTTGTAGGCGATTTGGGCAATATAATTGTGGAGCTTGCAGTCCATGCGTCTGTCCAACTCAGTGGTCAAGCCCCGCCCCCTGAATTCCTGACATTTCACACTTTAATGAAAAACCTTGTTAGTGTTCTCCAACAAGGTTAAATAGAGAAATAAACTCCTTCCGAGGATTACACACACGAGTGGGAGAATTTTTTGATCCTGGTGGTTTATCACATACAACAGATCCCACTGCAGTAATTGTAATAGAGTAAAATTGAAATATAGAAATGGGCTGTAACTCAATGAAAGATAGCTAAAAGAAAAAGAGCAGGCTATGTCCAATAATAGATGTGACATTATAGAGACAATAATGTTTGTCTAAAACATGAAGTACACTATAGTTTTTAAATGCATATTAAGTCAACAGATAATTGTGTTTTGTATTCCTATTATAATACATTATAAATTATATCATATTAGATTTATAACATATAAGATTAGGAATATAGTCTCACATACATTATATAGTGCTATCACAGCTTGACAAAGAACTAAGGTTCATTTCAGCTAGTAAACTTGCAAGAAAAAAACTTAACTAACTGTCACATAAATGAAAGCATAGTGATGCTCTAAGTATATGTAAAAAGAGGAATAGGAAGTTAATTAGAGCAAGATTTCTTACAGACAATGCAATAAATAAAAGGAAGCAGCCTGTTCTGTTGCTAATACACAGTTCCTAGTTGTGACAGTAGATGTAGACAGTTAAAATAGTTTTTGACATCAGCATCATCCCATGATCTTATCTGCTAAATGCTGTGAATTTTTTTTTTTTTATGTTTCATTATAAAAGTATTGCAAAAAAAAATAGAGAATATGAGAACTCTGAGAACAAGCAAAAGCTCAGAGAATCCTCAATAGCTTCAGTTAGTATCCACTGAGGTCTGTAAATGTTTTTGCTAACTTGTCCCATTACAAAGAGAACCTGTGCCATTTACTTATCAGATTGACCCCACCAATATGTGCCATTCAGATCCACAACGCTGGCACATTCCCTCTGCATGACAGATACGGCAACCTCTGGCAATTGTTTAGGCCTTCTTTAGGCCTCGTCAGTGAGGTGTAGCTCATACCCCCCTAGGCACAGTGAGCATGGGGTTCACATGCCTAAAGGGGTATTAGCTACAACTGTCCTGATGTGGCAGGACTGTTCCTATTTCAGGGTCCAGGCATGCAGGTCTGAGTTTGTTCTCCAGTGTCACACTTTTGGGCACACCAGAATATTGTTACCAGAAATTGTAATGTGAGAACATCATTAGACACACTACGTGGTAACTAGGACCATGAAGAGTGAGCTGGAAACAGTGCTCTTTGCATGGCCTGCCCTTCATGGGGTAGGCCTAAGTGGTGTACGTTCTTGCCACTTTCCAGGCAGGTATGCCCCTGTGACGAAGTGCCCTTCGCCACTTGTGCCTGGAGAGGACTGCTTGCCCGCCTTTCCCTGTGACTATGGCCCCTGGGATGTATTGCCCTTTAAAGACATGATTTGGGCATAATGGATTTGTGTTGTGCTGCTGCTGGCCCTTTAAGAACCATCTGGGGACATACTGTGGAGTTACTGGGTGGCCACCATTTCCTGTATCAGAAGCACATGGTGAGAACAATGGATGGCGGCCATTTTAACTCACAGACACTGTTTGGACTTTTCAACACGGTGCCATCTCGCCAGTATTTGGTGCACAGAGACATCGTGCAGTGGTTTTGGACTATACAGCAGGGGACACATTATACAGTAATTGTTTTTCATTTAGCCTGTATATGTTCTGCAGAATCTGCATTAAACTGTATTTTCCAAAGTACTGAACGGATCTGGGTGAATTTTGGATATGTGGTTCACCCAGATCCCCCGGTTCCAAGGATATACTTTTTATGGGGTTATTGCATGTTTTGGGGTCCCTGTGATGTATATTTTAGAAGTTATGAATGCTGTAAAAATTGTAATGTTTCTGGCCAGCAGATAATTGAGCTTTGTGTATTGTAGAAACTCAATTATCTAGCCTGGCCCAGAGGAGGAGTTTTGTGTTGCATAAATTGTGAGTTCTGTGTGCCAGTAAATCAGTCTTGTTCCAGCATTAAGCCTTGGCTCATGTTTGGGGGAAGGGATACCTACACTCTGGGGATTGCTATAATCACTTACTCCCCAGAGGAAGCTCTTGCAATAGCTTGATTTGTTCCTGTTCCTGCTCTCTGGGGAAAGAGAGGTTCACCCACTGGAAGCTGGATCCTGGCCTTGGGTCCAGGGTGGGTGGAAACAGCAGAGACCCCGGCGCAGTTGCATCGCTGGAAGTGGGGTCTGCAGTGCTGATGGTGTCGGTTGGAGTGCTTGAAGTCCTCAGCGAGCACTAGGAGCATCGATTGGCGGAGGTACTCAGTTGGAGTGCCAGCGTTCCGTCACAGCCCCCTTCTGGGCAACATCAGTAATGCAGTTTGCTTTACCCTTTTAACCCACCCACTGGCATCCCATGAAGGGTATTCATATATGAATTAAAATATTTGTGTTTATTTTTAGGGTATGATTGTGGCAAGTGTCATTACCTTAGGTCTGGTCTGTTTACTACTATTGCATTCCTTTGGTGTCCTGACTGTGGCTAATGCTTTGCTTTAACTATTTGCCTGTGTATGGGCTCATTTTTATTTGCCTCCTCCTATGTATGTTAGTAAGCCTGATCATTTCAAATACCATTAATATGTCTTGCTACTTCTTTGTTTCCTATCTATCCAGATTGGTTTCTTTTGCTTATAATGTAAGCAAGGTTACCTGCATAACCAGACATCCTTAATATTATATTAACTCAGTCTCCTTAGTCAAAAGCTATTGCATTTTAGTGTTTTACCCACTGTTAAGATACTCCCAGCTTAAATGAGTGAAACCGTCGTTAAGGTGATCTTCCCCCTTCGAGACACCGGCTCTGCTATTGTAGACCACCAACTCCCGAACGGAGTGTAAGGGAATACTTCAAACTCCCAAACACAGAATCAGCCGAACTCCTTCTTCACTAGAATAGGCGAAATAACGCTTCCAAGTATCAATCCCCCCAAACACGAGACCAAGCTCCGTCTTGAGGGTAAAACAGGAATCTCCTTTAATGAGGGCTACCTGCCCGGTATTTATGCAGGTCTCCCACGTGGTGGACACTCCCCTAGGGGACCAGATGGGAGACTAGTACAATTGAAATACAGTGGCCAATCACAGTTGCTCAGGCATAAACACTCCCCTTTATACAGGTAAATCCCTCCTCTCTATCCTGGAGATAATTGGGAAGAAATCCAATTATCTCCAGGGATAGAGGCAAATCGACATTTTACATAGCATAATAAAAACACATAAAAATCAATAACTGTAAAACTACCGAATGCTTCTAGTTCGTGTAACGTATCCCCAGATAGCCTGGGTCTGAGTGCACATAACTACCGAATAGCGCTCAGACCCAATGCACACAGTTCAATCGCCATGGAGTCAAAGTCTTTCACATCGCTCTTTCGGTATACGATTGACTCCATGGGATGACTATCTGGATTAAGTCCATTCGTGTAATAAAACTCCCGAACGGACTGGCATTCGCATGCCCGTGGATAAGAAGGGCGGTCGGCAGTTTCAGCGGTGTTCGGTAGAAAAAGTGTCAGTTTTCAGTTCCATAAGTTCTTCGTTGAACACCGCTGTTCATTCGCGTGTTTAAAATGGCCGTTGCCTCATGGTCAGCATACGAACGACGACCACCCTGCATACGGTTAGAATGAAGAGGTGTCTGCGGTTAACCACAACGTTCTAATTGAGGCCAATAGGTTAACCAGCAGCACACTTCTCTTCTGGGTGGCCGTCCCTTCGGTAGTTTTATTCGGTATATTTTGCAATAAACGAACAGGGGCATACGGGCAGGTAATTCCACGAATATAGACAAAACAGACGAACCAGCAAAATAGACTTTAGACAGATAGATCTGTCACACCCACCACCAGTTTTTCTAAACTTTAAAATTGCTTTGATATTATAATAATTATTGGAACGGTAGGGATCATTAGTATTTGCATTCTCTGCTAAGATTAGTGTTAGATTTTGTATCACTGTTAAATGGTAGAATCTACGTCACAGAGTGTTAGAAACTGTGTTAACAACATGATTAGTGTTAGTGCTGTAGCTATAATTAAAATCAGTGTGACTATATGTGTGACATTTAAGAATATTCTGTGTCTGTTTTGAAAATACTTTGTTGACGTGTGGTTTGAGATGAAACTTAAAATTACGTTTACAGCTGGAATAAGACATGCAAATAGCTATTGGGGAAATAGTAATACTAAGACAAACTTATTTTTGTATTAAGGTTTCAAAGTTTTATACTCATTAATATATGTGTTACTTTTTAATTTGCTGTTTTTATATTCTCAGTCATGCAGGGGCATGCTTTAGAATGCCTTTAGAATGACAAAGCATGAAAGCTGTAGTTTTAAAGCATCTGGAGATCTATCTTTTGGGTACCCCTGGTCTAAACAGTAGAGCTCGAGAACTATGCTGGCATTACATAAATAATTTGTGTGGAGTCAATATTATTGCAAGGTTGATGATGGTATTAAAGATTTTATGTGAATGGCGTCGTGTTTGTTGTAAATATGTTTGCTGGTTTGTTGGTTTTAGGGGTGTTTTCTTCCATTATTGGCACTACTGCAGATCTCTCATCATTGCTCTCTAATTAAAGTGTCCATCAATTGTGCTCACAGCTTTATAAATCCTATTTCTTCTGACTCACTGTCAGCTATTTTCCCCTCTCTGCCTACAGATTTATATTTTGCTTTCTTCATTCCAAGCTTTATCCTTTGCACCTCCCTCCTTCCATCTCCCCTTCTTTCTCTATTTCCTTCTGCATTCTACTCTTTCTCTCTCTCTCTCTCTCTCTCTCTCTCTCCAACTTTGACCTTTTTATAATACTCCCCAGTATTGCACCCTTTCACAAATCTTACACTCACAAAGGATGGGTATCACAAGAAAACCTTAAAACAAATGGACAGGATACTAGTTACCAACCTTTACATTTTTCAATTCTTAGCACAAAGTGTGTGTGTGGGTGGGATCATATCTCATCCCCTAAATGTCAAGCGCATGTATTGTGCTTTCCTTGGCACTTTGCACTGTAAGGTGCTTGTAATTTCTAGCCAAGTGTAGTTTTGTTCCTGTCTGCATCAATACCCATGTATTGTTATTTTGCAGCTATTTTTTTTAAATGTTTATTGTATTACCTAATAAAATAGGTTGTTATCATATAGTATCTATTAGAAGAGCCAGTTGACAATTGCTCAGTATCTCATTTGCTCTGTTCTTTTTCTCGTTGTATTGCTGCTTATAATTTCAACAATCATTTTACTCCACTGGATTACCTGTTGGGAGCTGTAGTGCATAATAAAATGAGTGCATTGAATTCCTGACACATCTTGCTGCTAAATTAAACAACTCCCTTTATCCCCATTGAGCATCTGAGCTTTATGGCCCATAGCATTCATTGGCTACAGCATATAACGTGATGACTAATTTCAATTTCTTATCATGTTCAGTAAGTAACTAACTGATCTTGAGGAAAATAGTCTACACAAAATCTTAAACACTAGACACACATTTTGTATTGAGTTGAAAGAATCATAAAAATTACTGATTTGAAAAAAAAAAATCAAAATCAGCTATAGTCCTAGCTTGGATATTTAGCCTACATTTTGAAATTCAGATTTTAATTCAATCCAGTTAATGGAACACTCCAAGCACCATAACCACTGTAGTGCACTGTATTTTTATAGTACCAGGAGTGCTGCTGCTCTCCCCCACTAAGTAAACAAACTGTTTGATTAACTACTTAAATGGTGTCTGACTGTATCTTCCTGTATCTTCTGAAACTGATTTCTATTCCTGAGCTAAAACTAGCTGTGACACTCTTGTGCTTGTGGAACCCCAGATTATTCAAACTGTTACCAAATACTTAGTGATTATGGTGCTTGGTTTGTTCTTTTAAGAGTGCTTTAACCTCTCGTATGTTCTGGCATTCCAGTTGCTTTTGAATAGAACTTTCACCATGTCCGAAAACATATCTTTAATTGATCTACAACAACTGATGTGCTTGTATTGCATCACTTTATATTTAGATATACCCAATAATAAAAAAAGACTAAAAAATTATCTAAGCTTATTATGCTATGTTTTTATGGTTGCTGTATCTGTCATGCAGTGGGAATGTGCCAGCATTTCGGATCTGAACGACACCAAACATGCAACCCATTTCAATGGAAAACTGTATAAATCTCAGATTTCATGCAAACGCTGAGAACTATTTTTTTGCTTTGCATTTAAGTTTGAACATATTTTCCTCAGCTCAAAATATTCATGAGAAATGCTCATATAATTTATCCAGAATCAGATTATCTACTTCTTGAGCGAAAGACTTTTCTGAAAAAGCATGCAAAAGTAATATATCTCTATAAAACATGAACCTTCTGCTCTGAGCTGTTTTGAGGACTGTATATTTACATGATGCTTTTATTAGTGCATATATGCCATGCCTTCATCATAAGCTCACTGCCTGCAGTAACATGCTCCCTGATGAAATTGCATTGTTTGCTAAATTTCTGTGTTGAACAAAACCTATACATTTTTCATACAAAAATATTCTGAGATTCTGGGCAAAGTGTTGTACAGTCAAAGTCATGCACAACCAAAATCCATGATTTTTTTCACAGTTATGGCATGAAAATTAGAAAATTAAGAAAATACATCTTAATTGCATATATGAGAAATTTACTACCAATGTTCATGTTCGACATTTAAGCAGTATTATTATTATTATTATTTTATTATTATTTTATCATTTATATAGCGCCAACAAATTCCATAGCGCTGTACAATGGGTGGACCTCATCAAACTGTGGTAACAATATTTAAAGTAGATATTAGAATATAAAGTCTGAAATGCAGGCACTATACAAAATTTGTTTAAGGTTTCCTCAATCAGAATTATAGTGTTATACTGTATTCAGCATAATTTAAGTACAGTGATTAATCAACATAATTAGGCATTATGTTTAAACTCTAAAGAAACAAAGGAACAAAAAGAAGACAGAAGACAAAGGATAAAAAATTAAAGGAGGTGCTTTAAGTACTTAGTGGGAGATGAAATGTAGTGCATTACAAAGACGACTCATAGGGGAGTGGAAGCATGCTTGGAAGTTCAAGGATTTAAGATTTTAACAAACATTTCCAGGGTATCATGATTCTGAGCTGTATATGTTTCTACAGTGTGAATAACTCACATTTCCCACTGATATGTTGGTTGATGGACTGCATTGTGGTCCTTCCAGTAGTTCATTAGGATTATTTACATTGCAGTACACATTATTTTAAGTTAAGATGAGAGTAGCTGAAACTTCTTTGATGAACTGTTAAGGGGTTCCAACCATGGTTCTGTATGGACAGCAACAGTTAGAGTTATGGACATAACTACCAGACATGTGATGGCAACCCCTGGGGCAAAGACTATAGTATCATGGTAAATATAACACAGTTTGATGAGGTCCACATACAATTTGGAAACCTTACCCCTGGGGTAGGGTTAGGGGTTGGGATAGGGTTAGGGTTAGTGGTTGGAGTAGGGTTAAGGGTAGGGTAAAGGGTAGGGTTAAGGGTTGGGGTAGGGTTAGGGGCTGGGGTAGGGTTAGGGGTAGTGGTTGGAGTAGGGTTAGGGGTAGGGAAAGGGGTAGGGTTAAGGGTTGGGGTAGGGTTAAGGGTTGGGGTAGGTTTAGTGGTTGGAGTAGGGTTAGGGTTAATGGTTGGGGTAGGGTTAGTGGTTGGGATAGGGTTAAGGGTGGGGTTACCCTACCTCTAACCCTCCACCTAACCCTACCCTACCCTAACCATAACCCTACACTGAAGTGCTGAAGTTCCGAAGTGCCAAAGTTCTGAAGTGCCAAAGTTCCCAAGTGTCCAAGTGCCGAAGTTCCGAACCTAACCGAAGTGCCGAAGTCCTGAAGTGCCAAAGTCCCGAATTTTGGAATGCCGAAACAAATATTTTTCCCATGCACATCCCTAACTGTCACTACATATTTAACTGATATGCTGTTGAGTGTAATATAGTTTTTGCTCATGATTATATGACTTGACAAATGTATGTTCAGAAACAATGACAGCACGTAACATGTATTTTCATACATCCGTAAATGTCTGTATTTTTACTACACATGGAGCTATAATGTATGTGTATGAACACATTTATTTTAAAGATGAATTATTCAATTTTAATACAAAAACATATGGTTGGTTGCATGTTCTCTAGTTGTACAGACCGAGGTTTTCAAATGATACATTATAGAGCAAAATCTTTTTCTTTAACATTGTTAGAGACACAGTATTGATACACATCATTTGAAGAATAGGTTACAAGAGTGATAATGAATCATGTATAACACTCATATTTTCAAATACATCTAAAAGTTCACCAGGTAAGTTTAGAGAGGCATTTGTGCTAGATCTTAGTGCTAGCCACTGTTTTAAATACTTGTAAGAGTGCATCACTTTGAGCATTGTTCCAATATTGGCCCTTCACGATTTTTGTCCTTCATTTATTTTTTTCTCTTACAGATTTTTTATTTTTATATATATATATATATATATATATATATATATTCCATCAAATCTTCTGATCCTACCAACCTTTTTTCTCCCATAGATTCCCCAAGTGAGTTATGCCTCCACAGCACCAGATCTCAGTGATAATAGCCGATATGACTTCTTCTCTCGGGTGGTTCCATCCGATACTTATCAAGCTCAAGCCATGGTAGATATTGTTAAAGCCTTGAAATGGAGTTATGTTTCAACACTGGCGTCAGAGGGTAGCTACGGTGAAAGTGGTGTGGAAGCATTTATCCAGAAATCCAGAGAGGACGGTAAGGAGAATTTTAGCACAAAAAGGAATGGGTAATCTTAAAATAACTCGTAAGCAAAGCAAGATTCTGCTAATCTTGTATAGAATTTCATTTACTGAGCAGTTCTGCAAGTTTTGAGATCCCAGTGCATCTTTGTCAGCGATTGGGGAGTTTTCCAATTTTTTAAGTTTGTCAAATATTGAGTTTATTTTCTTTGTCAGTTTACACCAGTGACCAATTATTACATTCTTTCTGCTGCAGTGTACTGCACAATTTATCAGGCTGCAGTGCATACAAGGCATATTGATAACTCTTATTGCTTCTGCAGGCAGTGTATGTGTAGCACAGTCAGTCAAGATCCCTCGAGAACCTAAAGCAGGGGAATATGATAAGATCATTCGCCGCCTGCTGGAGACATCTAATGCCCGGGCAGTCATCATCTTTGCCAGTGAAGACGATATTAGGTGAGAGCAAAATTTAAGTATTTAATCAATTACCATGTAACAATTAGTGTATGCTGCAGAAAACAAATTAAAACTTTGTTAAATAGTGCTGCGTTGCATTGTGTAGAGCTTGTTATTTAATTTTTAGTCATTGATTTTAATTTTAATTGGGGTTTGTCTTGTTTATAGAACAACTTATAATTTTATAGGGTGCATTTGCTAAATCTATTCACTGGAAACTGTATTATAAAATTTAGATATTAAAAAGATTTAGGGAAATTTCTAACCATGGTCTTGATGTAGATATTATGTATAATATTAAAATATCACAAATATATCCTATATATAAAAAAATATCTAAATATTTTTCAAACTCATTTTAAAAGTTTATTAAAAAAATTAAATCATTTAAAAATCTTATCCAAAAATTTTAAATTGAGGCGTATGTTATAGTCAAACCTTGGCTGATTTAGTAAGCATTTTGAAGTTTGAATTTTAGTCTCTACAATATGGAGTTAAATAAATAAAACCTTGTGATTTTTTGTAACCACATAAAAGTACTTAACCAGAATGGCATGTTTAGGTTTTACTCATTGAGTCTCAATATCTGTGCACTAGATGACAGACAGATAGACAGAAATCAGACATAAACCCCATTGTACAGCGCTACGGAATCTGATGACACTATATAAATAATAAAATAATAATAATAAGCAAGTCTTTTAGGTACTGTTACTTATATCCTGTCTCTTTCCATATCAATTGTTCTTCTTCTTCCCTCTTTCCGTCCTTTTCCATGTCTTCTACTCTGCCAGACGAGTACTTGCTGCAGCCAAGAGAGCAAACCAGACCGGGCATTTTATGTGGGTTGGCTCTGACAGCTGGGGTTCCAAGATATCACCAGTCCTGCAACAGGAAGAAGTTGCAGAAGGAGCCGTCACTATTTTGCCAAGAAGGGCATCTGTCAGAGGTATATTTCTCATCATCACTATCTCCAAATAATTCTTTTTTTTACATTCTTCTCTTTGTTTCACTCTCATTTCCTGAACACATATCCACTTTATTTTCCCTGGATATCTTAGATATCTTATTTTACCCATATTAAGTAATAGTTTTACATCAATCATCTTTCAATTTTTTCTTTAGATTTCTCTGCATAGTAACAGTGTATTGAGTTGCCTTTCTCTCTCTATACTCTCTCTATGTGTCAGGATTTGATCGATACTTTACCAGTCGGACTTTAGATAACAACAGAAGGAATGTTTGGTTTGCTGAATTCTGGGAGGACAATTTCCACTGTAGGTTAAGTCGAAATGCATTACGTCGAGGAGGACATGGAAAAAAGTGCACTAGTGAGTTCTTCTTAAAAACTTGTACAAGCTTAGTAGTTTTGCATAAATATAAGCACTCACTAAAAAATGTGCAATAGACATGAGCTTTAATGAAAACCTTGCACAAGCCCTCTCTATTTGCATGACATATTAGAATTGTAGGCACAACCACAGTATTAATCATGCAATAATACATGTACATGCACATGCCCACACAAGCCATTGACATATTAGAATTATAGGTAGGAACAACCACAGCATTAATCATTCAATAATACAACTACATGCACTGATGTGTGTGTGTACACACAAACACACACACACACACACTCTATTTCTCTCTGTCTCTCTCTCACTACAAGGGTTACCAGTCAAAGGTAAAAATATTGTACTTTTGATGGAATATTTATTCCCACAGAAGTTTTAGCTACCAACAGTCTCATGACATGTGTATTAAAATTAAAGGAGGAGGTGGATGTGGGGGCACTAGCGCAGACGCTCCACAAATTATTCTACGGCCTACTCCCAGAAGCTACACCTGCAGAACTCCTGCTAGACAGAGCTCACAGGGCCCTGAGAGCTCCAACACCCAATGCTTCCTACCCCAGAGACATAATAATAAGAATGCACTGCTACCACATAAAGGAGGCCCTCATGCGAGCAGCAAGACATACACCGCTCCAAATAGAGGGACATCAAATACATTTCTACCAAGATCTCGCCCCGAGCACTCTCCGCAAACTAAGGGAACTCCGACCCCTCCCGCAAGAACTCACCAGAAGGCATATTCGTTATTCCTGGGGACACCCCTTCAAACTGCAGGTGCTGAAAAATAATCGCACATTCAGCCTACATAGCATCTCTGAGATGACAGATTTCCTGGAGCGCCTGGGCTTACCCTCCATAGATCTTGGGTCCGATACAGCTCAGAGGGGACCCGACAGAAGACCCTCAGAGAGAGGAGCTCCAGTGAACAACCCAGTGACGGAAAGCCATCAGCCACAGAACACTCATTAACTCTGCAAGATGGAGCAACGACCCCACTGTACAGCGGACTTTCTTAATATGCCAGACAGTACAAGAAACCACCTCCAAATAACACACAAGAGAACTGACGATATGTTGTTTTTTACCTACATCTCTTACCGTGCACTGAACACCCACCAAGATGCAATAGCAGATAACCCTAGAAGGAGACCTTGCGACAACTGACTAGCCACCGAACACAAGAACACCCAACCGACAGACCGAAAAATGAGACAGTCAGATGACTGAACCCGCATGATTCCTCCTGATCCCTCAAGAAACAGACAGATACAACCTGACAATCCCCAACAGCACAGACCAACCACCGACCTCACGGGTACACACCAAATACAGAGCAGCCTGCCGGTAGCTCTGCCCGGACGACCCTTACCCCTCACGACCCCTGACCAAGACCCCAGGACATACCCACGGAGCGGTTGGACGTACTGCCCCACATCCTACTGGCCATTAGATAAGCCCAGTAGCTCACCACACCACTCACCTGCCACCCTTGGCGGATCCCTGGCACCCGACAACCCACTCCCCCTACTCCTCTCCCCCTTACCAAGCTCAATCCTCCCCTTCTTCCCCCCAAAGAGACACCCCCCATCCTCCTACCACCTTTCCCATCCAAACCCTAACGGTCCGGGCCCGCCCGGGTGTGCAGGCCGAACAGGACACCACAGGGTAACACACCTTACACATACTGCGATGCCAGCAACCCTACGTTGCGTGTCCATCAATGCAAAAGGACTAAACTCCCCCACCAAAAGACACAACATCCTCAGGTGGGCATGCAAACAACATGCCGACATCCTTCTCATTCAAGAAACTCACTTCACAACACGCCACACATTCCCCCTTACCAACAGATATTACCCACATAGTTTCACCACCTCCTCCCCAAACTCCAAAACTAAAGGAGTAGTAATAGTTATGACTGCAAACTGCCCCCTAACGGACATCACCCAAACAAAAGACCCACAAGAGTGCTATATCACAATCACAGGGAAAATCGGTACAGTAGCATACACCTTCTCTTCCATATATGCACCCACAACGCCAGACGCAGCCTTCTGGCAACAATTAGCAACGCACCTCAACACTTACTCTTCCACACGCCTAATAGTAGGAGGTGATTGCAACGCAGTCCACACGCCGACCATTGACAGAACACAACCCAACCCCGCACGCACCCGCATATCTCAGGACAACAGCTTCTTTGCCCAATTCTTGGACATTCAAAAACTGACATATGGAGAGCGCACACCCATCAACCAAAGACTACATACACGGCACATACTCACGCATAGATCACTTTCTATCTTCCCAAATCTAATACCCCAAATCACCAAGTCAGACATTGTCTTAATAGCCTGGTCCGACCATGCTGAGATATCAATCACCATAAACCTACCGGCAATACACAGACACTGGACCTGGCGACTAAACCCATTGCTACTACATGACAAGCTAATCAGAGACAAAACAGCCAAAGCAATCAAAGAGTACTTTGAATTCAACGCCCCCACGGCAACCACACCAATATCCCTATGCGCTGCACATAAAGCAGTCACCAGGGGCACTCTCATTAGCCTAGCCACACATAAGAAAAAGCAAACCCAACGACAGATAACCGAAGCAATGACGGCACTGCGCCGCCTGGAGACAGAGCACAAACAACGCCCTAACCCCACCAAACTGAAGGAATTAATAGCAACTAGGGACCTCCTCAAAACCATCACACAGGCAGACACAGCCAAAGCACTCATGTGGCTTAAACAAAAATTTTATGAAAAGGGGAACAAGGAAGATACCATGCTAGCTCGCCGCCTCAAAAAACGCACCGACAACAGGCGGATCTCCTCAATCCGCACAGAAGAAGGGAACCTTAGCAACTGCCCGTGCCGTATAGGTAAAGTCTTTCAAGATTACTATACGGACCTTTATAACCATGACCGACGACCCCTAGAAACAAGGGAGTCCCTCACCACATGCATAGACACCTTTCTGCGAAACGCAACACTCCTCAAACTGTCCCAAGAGGCCAAAAGAACAATAGGACAAGAAGTCACAGTAGAGGAAATGGCAAAGGCAGTAGGATCGTTTAAACCTAACAAAAGCCCAGGACCAGATGGATATACTGCCCTCTACTACAAAGAATTTAGCCCTTTACTCCACACATACCTCTGCGCAGTCTTTAATGCTGCACTCAGAGGGGAAAATCCCACATCAGACTTCACTAACGCAAACATCTGCCTCCTTCCCAAACCAGGAAAAGACCACACTGACCCCGCTCATTACAGACCCATCTCGCTGCTCAATGTAGACCTCAAAATCATCACCAAAGTCATGGCTAATAGACTAAACCCATACCTAGGCTCTCTCATCCAGCCAGACCAGATGGGATTCATCCCCCATAGGCAAGCAGCAGACAACACACGGAGGACCATAAACCTCATTTGGCTGGCCAATCACAAACACATCCCTACGGCCATAATATCATTAGATGCAGAAAAGGCCTTCGATCGCCTGCTATGGCCGTTTCTACACAGAACCCTATCACACATAGGATTACCCAACGAATTTACCTCGTTCCTGCAAGCGACATACCACTCCCCTACAGGCGGCACTCCTCCTGCCAAACATAGTTCCACCTCATTTCCCCATATCAAACGGCACACGCCAGGGATGCCCCTTATCACCACTACCTTTCGCCCTTTCATTATAACCCTTGCTGCAGGCGGTGCGCTCCAGCCGGGAGGTAGAAGGAATCACAGTACGAGGAGAAACATTCAAAATCTCGACATATGCTGATGACATACTCCTGACACTAACCAATCCGGAAAGCTCACTCACCCCTCTTCTTACCATCATACGCGAATACTCTGAACTCTCGGGCTATAAGATCAACCTAACTAAATCTGAGCTCCTACCGATACAAATACAACCCGAGAGCTTAACCTGAATCACACAAACAGTCCCTCTGCAATTTGCCATACAGAAATAGGTTACCTAGGTATCAAACTACCGGCAGACACGAACACCTTATACACAAGAAACTACACTCCACTACTTAGGAGAGCCCACAAGGACCTAATAAAGTGGAGACCCTTAGGAATCTCCTGGCTGGGACGCATCACCTCCATCAAAATAAACCTCCTTCCCAGATTCCTGTACCTCTTCCAAACACTCCCAATTCCAATCCACAAACAAGACTTCAAAACCTTACAATCAACAATAGATACATTTGTCTGGAACGGCCACAAGCCAAGAATATGCAGGAGCACTCTATATGTGCCCAATGCGGAGGCTTAGGACTACCTAATCTAGAACATTATCACTCAGCAACGCACACAGCGCAGATACAACAATGGCATGTCCCACCAGGGGGAAAAACGATGGGTGGACTTAGAACACCTGATATTCGGCTGGGATCACCCGCCCCTATACATGTGGACACCTAAACCACACAGGCCCTTACCCCCCACGACCGCACCAGCGATCACACACGCACTCGACCTCTGGGACGAGCTAAGAGACAAATTTGAGCTATCCTCCTACCTCTCCCCCATGACCCCAATCTGGAGGAACAAGCTATTCCCACCAGGACTCACCCCAAAACACTTCGCCCACTTCGAGCAACGAGACATATCACGATTAGGACACCTTTACCAAAATGATACCATCATACAATTCTCAGAAATTAAAGACTCATCCTCCCTCACAACCTTTGATCACTTTCGATACATACAATTAAGCAGCTTCGCAGCAACCCCGATCATACGACAAGCCGGTACAGCCCCACTCACTCGCTTCGAATATGACTGCACAAAGCAGCCTAAAAGGCAAGGGCAAATCTCTGACATGTACATGACACTAGCCAACCACCACACACAACTGGCCCTCCCATGCATAGCAGCATGGGAAACAGATCTAGGCCCCCCTGAGGAAGCCACCGACTGGTCAGACATATGGGAAGCAACGGCATCCATATGAATATGTGTCATGCACAAGGAACAGGCATACAAGATGCTATTCCGCTGGTAACTCACACCACAACGCCTCGCCACTATGCTCCAAATACCGACCAACACTTGCTGGAAACTATGCGGGGAAAAGGGCACGTTCCTACATTGCTGGTGGACGTGTCCAAAACTCCAACCTCTCTGGCACAGCGTCACACAGCTGATCGCCAAAATACTGTACAAACCCTTCCCCACAGGGCACTTCTACTCTACAAGCCAATAGATACATTCACCAGAGCCAAAAACAAATTAATAGCCTGTATAGCCCTGGCGACAAGAAGGGCCATAGCGGAACTATGGTCCACAACCCGTATCCCGACACAAGAAATGATCTTGAGAAAGATAACTGACAGCTCACACATGGATAAACTCACAGCACAAGTACATGATTCACCCAAACAGTACCACAAAATATGGGACCCATGGCTGGAGGGAGACACAACCATACCATGGTAAAACCTATACACAAACAGACCAACACCCCCTGAGAAAACCTGGAAAACCAACACACCTACCCACATAAGCAACCACAGCACACAATCATCCTTGCACCATACAGCTTACCCCGTAACCCACACGGGAGGTGGGGAGGCGCTGCGATCCGCGGACCGTCACCCAAGCCCAAACTCCCAAACCCGATAAACCCATACCCCACCCCACCCACCCCCACATACAACAACAAAGCAGGATACAGAAGTGCCCTAGACAGACATGGGAACACTGAAAGCCTCCACGACGACGAAACACTGATACCCTACAATACCCAAACGCAAGGCTGCAACACCAGTAAGAGCAAAAAAGACATGAAACACCACGACTAATGACGCATCTTGCAACGACCCCAACCGAATCACTCTTGCAAACACCCACCTATGCAAACAAATAACAATGCAGGATACCAATCCCCAGATGGGTACCTACAACATCAAACAAACGCCACAGCCATCTATATCCAGGCAACGCAGTGACTGAATACCGAAATTCATGAAAATTTAGCAACATACTGGTATGATACAACCAACCACGCAAAATGACCTCATCTGTGTAACCAATGATGACATCACTACCACCAAGAAACACTGCATGCTCCTATGTAACTCTAAACTTATGCCTGATAAAATACCCTGCAATGGTACTAACACCAACTTTGTAAATTGCATCAGACTACCCTTACCCCCCTCCATCCTCTTTTCTGTAACCCCTCCCTTCTTACTCATATTAATGCAAAATTACACAAATAAAGAATAAAAAAAAAAATTAAAGGAGGAGCAGATGTACAAGTATAGTATCATATTTCATTAGGTCAGATTTTAACGTTTTACCACATATATTTTCCCTTTTACGTTCCTGACCTCCCAATACAGACCAGGAGCGTATTGGCATTGGATCTGCATATGAACAAGAGGGGAAGGTTCAGTTTGTAATAGATGCAGTTTATGCAATGGCCCATGCCCTTCACACGATGCACAAAACAGTTTGTCCTGGAAGTGTTGGCCTTTGCAGCAGAATGGACCCTGTTGATGGCACAGAACTCCTAAAATATATCCGTAGTGTCAACTTTACTGGTAAGATACAAATGCATGATTATTCATGAACATTCAAATATGTTTATTATTGTGTGAAGGGGAAATATGAATGTTTCTAAGAAGTCAAGTTCTACATTCATAATGGTATTCTATTACTGATATCCATGCAATAATGTCATTGATCTGAATACTGATCTTTACACCACAGTGTATGTATTGTAAGTAATACCCCTTATCATTGGAGAGACGCTAAGTACTAATGATGTAAGTATTTATTTAAATTGCAGAAAATGCACATGCATTGTTAATGTACAGGGACATTCACCTTTTACCTTGCCATCTGGTAAATTAGAATCTACATCCTGAAGAGCTCAATAGGAGTTGAAGTTCAACGACTATGCATTAAGACTCAGCATGCCTAACTCTGCCTGATATAATAAAGGAAAACAAAAAGGCAATAACAGTAAAATAAAACATTAGATAAAAATAATTGCTAACAGTAACTTCATCTGTTTCAGAGGTTTTCTATGTTCAATAACTGCGTCAATTCAAGATAATTTTAAGATAAAATAGAACCTCATTCCCTAAAATAAAATTCATTACTTTGATACGCTGTAATAGTCACTTAATCAAAAGCCCTATGTACACAGAATTCTGAGAATTAGGCTTCATTTAATGTATAAACACCCTGTAAAATTCTGTCATCCTCATTTTCAATTTGCATAATATATTTCTATTATCATTTTAGCTAACAAAGGATAAGTCTTCATGTGATTTTTGTGGATGTTTAGAATTTACTATTGTGTAGATGCTTCTTTAATAAAGTTGACATTAAAACAAGCAGTGACAATCATGTGGATTTCACTTTCAGGCATTGCAGGAACACCTGTAACCTTTAATGAGAATGGTGATGCTCCTGGTCGCTATGAGATCTATCAATACCAGATCCACAATGGCAGTACTGAGTACAAGGTCATTGGTCAATGGGCTGATCATCTGCAGCTCAAGGTGAGTGATAGTTAATAATAAAATAAAAAAAAATCAAGATCAGTATAGCAAATAACACAATTGTGAAAAAGTAAGACATTTCATTTATGATCGCTACCTGTTTCTTTTTATTTCCCTTAAATCACCTCCTCTATCCTCTCATCAATTGGTATCTCTTTATTCCTCTCATTTGAAATTTCTTGTGTCTCATGTCTTCTTTATTTTTCCTAGATTGATCAAATGCACTGGCCAAGCTCTTCCCATTCTTCTAGTTCTTTCTCCTCCTCCTCCTCCACCACACATTTGCCCCAGATCCCTACTTCTGTTTGCAGTCAGCCCTGCCGCCCAGGTGAACGTAAAAAGGTGGTTAAAGGTATACAATGTTGTTGGCACTGTGAAAAATGTGATGGTTACCAGTACCAGTATGACATCTACACCTGCAAGAGATGTCCTAGTCACATGCGACCCAACGTGAACCATACCACGTGCATCCCCATCCCTGTCATCAAGTTGGAGTGGAGTTCACCATGGGCTGTAGTGCCCCTCCTTCTTGCTGTTCTGGGCATCATGGCAACTTTAGTAGTGGTTGGAACTTTTATCAGATACAATGATACCCCAATTGTAAAAGCCTCAGGTCGTGAGCTGAGTTATGTTCTCCTAACTGGTATATTCTTATGTTATGTCAACACCTTCATTATGGTGGCTCAACCAGGTTATGGGACATGTTCATTGAGAAGGGTCTTCTTGGGTCTTGGCATGAGCATCAGCTATGCCGCTCTGCTCACTAAGACAAACCGCATCTACCGTATTTTTGAGCAGGGTAAACGATCAGTGAGTGCACCTCGTTATATCAGTCCATCTTCTCAGTTAGTCATTACTGCCAGTCTTTCATCTGTTCAACTTCTGGGGGTCCTTATATGGTTTTTGGTCAATCCATCTGAGCCAGTGGTGGACTATGAGAACCAACGCACACCTGATCCCCAGCAAGCACGAGGAGTGCTAAAATGTGACATATCAGACCTATCCCTCATCTGCCTCCTGGGCTACAGCATGCTTCTCATGGTTACCTGCACTGTTTATGCTATTAAAACGCGAGGTGTTCCGGAGACATTCAATGAAGCAAAGCCAATTGGATTTACTATGTATACAACTTGTATTGTCTGGCTTGCTTTCATTCCAATTTTCTTTGGCACTGCTCAGTCTGCTGAAAAGGTAAAAAACAGAATGGTATTTGTACATGTTTATCATTACATCTATTTTTGTAGTTATCTGTCTCTTTTCTAGAATAACAACCAATGCCTTGTCAAAATAGATTGCTTCTTTTATCATGTCTTTTTACCATTCACTCTTTATAAATATTTTGAAAGTCATTTTCATACAGCTCTTTAGTTTTTCAAATGGGTAATGAATCATAAATTAATTAGACAATTATTACATTAATTAAGGCATGCATTTTATTTCTCAAGAATTAGCTTAAAAGAAGGCTAAATAATGACAACTAAAGATAGTATTTGTCATTTCTTTTAGAGGATAAAATATCAAAGATTATTATTGTTAATGTCTGGACAATGCATCTAGTATAGGCTAATAGATTGTATATGAGTTGCCTAGTTTGCAGTATATGTAGTTTGATCTCTCCATTTTCATTTAAAAAAAATGCATGCTTGCTAACAGACACACAATGTTTAATTTTGATAAATTTTATTTTATTTTTTTCATTTATCTTATTTTATTTTTCATCTTTGTCCTCTTTTTCATTTTCTTTAAAAAATATATTTAATGCTTTTTTCATTGGTTTTTTTGTTGTGTGATTTCAATAATTGAATATGTTGATTAGTAACTTTTTTCACATTTTGTTTCCAGATGCATATCCAGACTACAACATTGACAATTTCAGTAAGTCTTAGTGCCTCAGTATCCTTGGGGATGCTCTATATGCCCAAGGTCTATATAATTCTCTTCCACCCGGAACAGAATGTCCCAAAGCGCAAGCGAAGTTTAAAGGCTGTTGTTACCGCAGCTACAATGAGCAACAAGTTTACTCAAAAGGGAGGCTACAGACCCAATGGAGAGGCCAAAACAGAGCTATGTGACAGCATGGAGACACAAGGTAATATTCAAAACAAACCAAAATCATATTTGTTTATTTTTCAAAAACCAAATGAGCTAGAAAGACATTATTACAGCCATGTGTTCCTTATAAAATATATATTAAACCATG
This sequence comes from Pelobates cultripes, assembly GCA_933207985.1. Classification (NCBI taxonomy): domain Eukaryota; kingdom Metazoa; phylum Chordata; class Amphibia; order Anura; family Pelobatidae; genus Pelobates; species Pelobates cultripes. The sequence continues at coordinate 148,538,740 of OW240912.1, forward strand.
CAGTTTACTATAGCGAAAATGATGCACCATCAATGGGATATTGAACGGGATATATCCCTATTTATGCTTCACTTCCAGAATCAAGTATAATTGTTTTTACTTTCATGCATTTTGTAAATTCAAATGTATTCCATAATTTAGTTCATAAAGTGCACATTTATCTGCCATAAGCCACTATTCACTGATTAAATACTTGCAAGTCTAATGTCTGATTACCCCCAGCTTCCAAGCAGTATAGGAAGTTTCAGTCAGTGACTTCATAACTACAGTCAGGAAGGAGTGAATGGACTCTACCATGTCACAGTTACATTAACATTCCAAAGACTGATAGTTATTGCTACATACGGTTTTAATACCCTTATTTTAGATGATTTAATTGTATTCACTGTATATGGGCATCATGCTCAATGCTATTCTTTTTAAAAAATTTTTAGTAATTTGTAATGATAGTAATGCCTTTGAGGTCTTTACAAATAACTATAACCACGGTATTTTTCCTTTTTTATTTATTGTTTTTTATCACACCTACTCTATGTGAGAAAATTTGCATTTGCTTTACAAAATGATTTTATGATATACAACGCACTTTGCACAAACCTCCATTGTATGGGGCAAACTAATCTATTTTAGGCGTTGTGAGCAGGATATTAATGCACCTCAGATATCTGGGAAGAGAGATCTCTGTGCTCACTTGCGGGAACAAATGTTTAAAATGTTGATGAGATGGTTCACCACACATGTAAAACTTTTCCATATGGGTAGATCTCAACTTTATGCTGGCCATGGTGTGGCTCTAATGGCATATGTTTCCACATGTGGTGGGATTGTCCTGTAGTGGATTATTTTTGGTGCAGTGCCCAACATTTATTATCCAAGTTATTTCATAGACCCTTCGATCTTGACCCTTGGTCTTTCTAGCTTTCTTGGCCTATTAATGGCCTCACTCACTATTTCCAAAAACTTTTCAATAAAATAACCATGGTGGCTCGAAAGGCCTTCGTGTCTAAATGGTTGCAATCCACAGTAACCAACATCCCAACATCCCAGAGCTTAAAGCCAAAATAGCAGATAATTGTTTGAAAAGTCATGATCTCCCAGGGAAGATTACAATGCGTAATATGTAATGCTCTCCACGTGAGGTTGTGCATTTTATTTTATTTTTCTCTTACTTTCTTTTGCTTTTATCATTTGTATGTTTTATTACTATTTAAAAATGTGGTTCAAATGTACTTAATATCATTGTACTTTGCACTTGTTGACAAATAAAGAATTTGTACATACATGTGAAGAAATGTACATCATTTGAATGCTTAATTTTGTCTAAAAAACTGTCTATAGCAGTGGTTACCAAACTTTTTAGGTTCAAGGTGCCCTTAATGTTTCAATATTTTTCCAAGGCACCCCAAGTAAAAAAAAAATTTAGGTTGTATATTTGTACAGCGCTGCGGCATACACTGTGCCCCTGTTTAGCAGAAATGTTTCCCTGTCAGAGGCAGATCCAGAACCTAATCTCGAAAGGGGTACTGGTAGATTATTTAAAGAAACAATCCAGGCACATTAACCACTACAGCATTCTGTAGTGGTTATGGTGCCATGGGTGCTGTGGAACAGTTTGACAACTTACCTTGGGTCTGCCAGGATACAGGCTGTTGTAAAGGATAGGGGCAAGTAGTGTGTGTGTGTATGTGTGAGGGGTGCAATGTGTGTGAGGAGTGCAGTGTGTGTGTGAAGGGGTACAGTGTGTGTGAGGGGTGCAGTGTGTGTGTGTAATGGATGCATTGTGTTTGTGAAGTATGTAGTTTGTGTTTGAAGGATGTAGTGTGTGTGTGTGTGAGGGGTGCATTGTGTGTGTGAGGGGTGCAGTGTGTGTGTGAGGCGGGCAGTGTGTGAGGGGTGCAGTGTGAGTGTCTATGGGGACACTGTGTGTGAGGGGTACAGTGCATGTGTATGGTAGGCAGTGTGTGTGTGTGTGTACGGGGGCACTGTGTGTGAGGGTACAGTGTATGTATAGGGGCAGTGTGTGTGAGGGGTACAGTGTCTGTGTGTGTATGGGACACAGTGTGTGTGAGGGGTGCAGTATGTGAGTGTATGGGGGACAGTATGTGTGAGGGGTACAGTGTGTGTCTATGGGGGGCAGTGTGTCTGTGTGTATGAGGACAGTTTGTGTAAGGGGTAGAGTGTGTGTGTGTATGGGGGACAGTGTGTGTGATGGGTGTAGTGTGTGTGTATGAGGGCAGTGTGAATGTGCGTTTACTGGGGACAGTGTGTGTGTGGAGGGAAGTGTGTGTGTATTGGGGGAGTTATTGTGTGTCTGTGGGGGTAGGAGGGGAAATTACTAAATGGAAAAGTTTTGTTATTATTTTTTTTTTTTAAATATTCTTTTCATACCCCCCCCCCTTCCCTTACATTTGCCTGGGAGGGGGGACAATACAAGGCAATCTCTGGTGGTCCAGTGGAGAAGCCCTGGTGGTCCAATAGTGAGAGTGAACTTTAGCAGCTCCTGAGGCTACAGTTCACTTTTGCGAGATTCAGAGCAATGACATGGTAACTGCGGCAAAACACTCTGAGCTCGCAAGAGGAGAACCCGGCCGGTTCGAGCTCCACGGGACTTCTCTTCCTCCCCTGCCGGGTGCAGCATTACAATGCTAGCAGGCCAGTGAGGTAGATCTCTGATCTCCCATCCATCCCTGCAGAGCCGGCAGGGGAGAGTGAAGCAAGGCACGGTTATTTTCTCGGTGCTATGATCATATGATCATAGCACCCAGGAAACATTCTGCGGCGCCCATCTGTGGCACATAGTTTGGGAACCGCTGGTCTACACACAAAATTGCTGTATTTTATTATGTTAGCTATGCATCCTTTGCTTCAAAAAAATGAATGCTAATATTTTTCATTTAAAATGTGTTTGGTAGCGAAAAAGTTAATATATAGAAATAGGTAATTTGGTACAAAAATTTGCTTATTCAATAAAGGTCTTTTCATTTATTTTTGGATCTTCTTGTTGAAATATGATTGTTTTAAAAGCCAAGTGGAGACGCTAATCAACTTCTTTAACATATGTTTTATTTTTCACATTTTTTTATAAACACATAAGATTTTAAAAGCTACATTATCATGACTTAGGGTTGGTTTTACCTCTTTCATCACTCCTCACTAGAGTTTCTGGAGAAGAATCATATCCCCATGCCCTCCGTTGATTACAACAAAAAATAAACAAGAAAACAATACCACCAAATAAGAAACCGTACAAAAGAAATTAACATAAAGAACAATAATCAACCCAGAAATAGATTATCAAAGCATGAATACTTAAACTACAATTAGACTATTTTTCTATGACATACATGCATAGCTAAAATCTGTCTGAATTAAATCAATTACACAAACATTTACCGGCTTATCACTACATAACACAGTCATAAAGCTGTCACTGCCTTGGGTCACGTACCCCTTAAATAAACAGTTGTATATGAAAAACTCCCTCTAACCCCTATTGGTGCTGATGTTCAGAAAACCCAGCATACAGCTAATTATGCTGTCAGGATTCATCTTCTCACTCAGAAGTTCAATGTCAAGAGATGTCCCACAGGCTGAATCCTTAAACATGCTGCTGAAATCAGAGTGCCGTGCTCTGTCTGTTTTTCACATTTGCCCAGTACTAGACATGCACAAATGCACAGAGAAAAGCTATTGTTATACTCTATTTTGTACGTACAACTGCCTATGTATGAGGATGTATATTTACTATTTGTATAAACCTACTCATTAGTTTATAGTGATATATGCTAGTTTTGAGTAAGCTAATACAGGAGCAGCATATTTATTACCCAGCATCATATTACAGCCACCCCCATGAAATGCTGATTGATGACTAGTCTCTAGACATAAAATTGCAGCCACCCCCATAGCATGTCAGAGGATGCCTGGCTAACATGGTACTATTACAATTTTTATTGTCCTTGCTTCCACCCCTGTACACTAAATATATATGTGGGATATCTATTAGGATATCATGTCTAACAATGAGATTAAAAAAATAAATTGTACTCATTGCCTTTTTTGTCAAATGAGCCTTTCTGGTCATGGAAATAATCTAAAAGATAATAAATCACAAAAATACCCACTACAACTATTAAAACAGGGGGAAAATCCTGACCACTACATTATTAGCCATAAAATGTAATTAAATGTGTAACACATATGATTTACACCAATGCATGGCATGGCAATGTAAGGCCTGGGTTATTACAGCCAAAGTGATTGCCTGGGTTATTCCACCCAATCATATTGCTCTTCTGCTATGGTGCGAGAGTTTAAAACAAATGATGCTAGAACAAACTGTATTATCCTATAAGTATTACTTATATTTTTATTTATAGTTTGGAAATTTTTCGCAATGTCACATTATCTATAAAGTGAAATAGGTGGCTGTGTAGGGTATGCTATCAAACAGAGGCCCAGGATGCTCATGTCTGGGCCTGGACCCCTGGCTATGAAGTGACCCACCTTGAGCTGGCAGCCCTGTGCTCCCTCATCTGCTAGAGCAAGTTTTTTGGTCTGCACCTCTATCAATTACAGATCACTTTAAGAGCTCCCTTGCAGTTCCATAGCACTTCTCAATGATTCCGAGCACTGCAGTCAGTGCTTTGAGTCATTAACAGATGGTGGTACCGTGAGGGAGCTGCTAAAATGATCTGCACCCAATATTGGTGCAGACCACAATGCTCCTCAACAAGACTTCAAAGAATTCACCTCACTCTACACTGGACCAGCAAGGAAAGGCAAGCAGGAGGGAGGAAAAAGACACTCAAATTAACATACATACAACACTGATTCCTCCAATCACAAAATGTATCCACTACACACTACACTCCAGCACACACAGGCACACTCAGCCTCCCTATATACTGCTCTCAGCCTCCTCAACACACACACACTATGACCACTATGCCACTCACACACACACAAAACTCAGTATCCCCTACACACGTACAACATTCATCCACCACACACAACACTCAATCGGGCATCCTGCCTAGGGCCCTGGAAATCTTAATCTGGCTCTACTGTTCTGGAATAACTTTCTGAACAATTCTGGATCCATTTCAAACTCCTTCGTGCCCATTTGAGTATATTCCAATTGGCGCTCATTCAGATCAAGTGGTTTTGTAAACTACAGAGTATAGTGAATTTGGTTAGAGATTTAAAGATGCCTCTGAGTTACCCTGATATACTGAAAATGATGTTGTTACTTACCGCTCAGTAAGACAAATCTAAAAAGATAAAATGGAAAAAGACAGAAAGAGACTCAAAAGAGATGCAAAAAGTCATAAAATGAAAAGAGAGCTATTTAAGGTAGAATAATTATTACAAATACTGTTACCTCTTCTTATTATAATTAGGAGGCACTTCAAATCATGGAAACTATGAACCACCTACCAGTGTATTGGAGTTACGACATAAAAAATAAATTAAATTGATAAATGAAAAATTGGCAGTTGAAGAGTACTACTTACTAATCACTCCACATGAACAATGCTATCAGGGTTGGTTGAAAGAATTTAAACTTGATAATAAAAAATTCAGCAATTTAGGTGTAAAGGTTTTTTTTTTCATTTCTTTTCTTTCTTTTTAGTAGTTCATACAGGTATCTAAAAGTATTCAATTCCTAGGCAATCCAAGATACCATAAAAAAAGACTATTGTTTGAAAAATATTTGATTAATGGTTAGGGGAGAGCCACTAAATGTCGATTTTATTCATAGATTAAGGCCTTGATTTATTGTTTAAGCATATGCTTTTCAAATGATTTAATATTCTAGGATAAACTTTAAAAAATGTTTTTTTTAAATATTAAAATAAAAAAGTATCATAAAAATATAAAATATATATCAATATATCAAAATATTAGCATCCTTTTCAATATATTAAATCTTTTGCATTTTGTGCCACTTGGTTACCACATTAAGTGACCAAGTGAAGAAATTACCAATAGAGGTGAACACAGGAGCAGTAAAAAGAAAAGTATATATACCTGTCAGTGTACTACAAATTATGAATACAATATTTATGTTATATATATATATATATATATATATATATTTTGTGGTACACTAATTTTCCAAATTTCTTGCCATTTGTCATCCAAATAGTTTTTCCTGAAACATTGACGTGGATGAAATTGTTTCCATGTGAAACACGGCAAAGCAAAACCCAAATAGCCGAAAACTATATTTTCTTCAGGCTAACTAAATTTTGTTGTAATACACTAGTCTAACAGTCGTTTGACAAAGCAGACTTTTGTTTAAAGACTCAAATAATATAACCGTACCCATAGTGGACAATACCACAAATGTACTTGAAATTTGTATACATCTAAGCCTCCAAATATAAAATGTTTATCTTTTCATTTATGTCTGTCTTCTAGCTCTGGCCAGCAAACCAACATATGTCAGCTACAGTAACCACGCTATATAGGCAACCTTCTTTGAAACAGCCTTTGAGAAGTGGGAGGGGCCTAACTACTGAGTCATGTCAGCTGCCGCTCCCTACAGAAAATGGGACCAGTCAGGAAGACTAGTTAATCCGCCCTGAGTCGGAGCAGCGTGTCTGGCACTGGCGGGAGATTTAAAAGATGGCTTAAAGTCACAATCCTGGGCAGAATAAATTTGCCCCTCCCCTGTTGTTCAGGATCAGGAGACTAATGATGCCACCTTCCTTTACTTCAATTAAAAGCTTTTTCAACATATTTGTCGTTTATTTTATAATTTTTCTGTTAATATTTTTAAGCTACATTTATTGTATTTTAAGGAACATTTTTTCTACTACAGAAACCTCTATTTTTCTGTTGTGTACATGCTAATTTCTATTTAATTTTATTCCTCTTCAGCACTTTTCTACACATCAATTTAGTGCATTTAAGAGGAAAATTGCCTGTGTGTGGTTTGTTTCACTATTGTTTCACCATTTCCTGTGTTGCACCATAATCTTTCTTTTCTTTCAGTTTAAAAAGAAGAAAATCACTTTTTTTTCTACAAAATTTTATAAATAACTTATTGTGAAGTAAATTTTAAAACCCACCTTATCTTGCTTGTGTCCCTGTTTAAATTGTATAAATGTTTAATATTTTGTTTAACGAATTCACATTATTTTCAGGCTATTATTAAAACATAAATAAGCATATATTTTGTTTTATTTTGCCTGTTTAAATTAAAACTTGCTTGCAGTCCTTATTTAAAAAGATGGCAAAATGTTTGATTAAAATCAAAATTAACATTTATTTAATAAGTTATACATTGTTCTATATTCATCTATACGCATATTTGTCATTCTTATTTAAAAACCATCTTCTTTTCAAATTTCTAAATTTTCATTTCTATTTTTTATTGTTTGAAGATGGGTTTATGGTTTGGACATAACCATACTTTTCTTTTATCATCTCCATTCCTTTTTTGTCTATTTTTCATTAGCTTTTTTGTTTTTTTAACAATCTGTCATTATATTACCTTTAACACAATCCATGAAAATGACATTCTATTAGTTAAAACTGATTCTAATTATTCTACTTTTAAAACCATTTAATTTTATTTTGATTTAGAAGTAAAATATATATATTGCATAAGGAGATGCTTCAAATATGTAAATTTGTCATCTGATTTCCAAATATTTTTTTTCAGATTTTTAAAAATTCTTTCTTGACACTTAAATTGATGTTTGTTGTTTTTACAAGTTCATTCCATTGCCATGGTCAGTTTGCAATGTATTTATTAAAGGTGGCAAAGAAAATTTAGTGCCACCTACACACAAACCCTACGCGGTGCCTGCGTTTATGCAAAGTTGTGTATGCATGAAAATGACAAAGTCTTGAGAAATGTTTTCTTTTCTACCAGATTTTTTTTTCTAATAAAAATGCAAAAAAAATACAAAAAGTGAAGGTGCAATCATTTAATATTAGAGCCGATTGTTGTGTATTGTATACTGTGCAGGTCTGTTATGGAAATACAAGTCTCTGTATTTTTTGTTCTAGATCACAATATATAACAGTTAAAAGAGTAATCTGGCCGTTTCAGCACATATCCTGGTTAAATATTATTGGGCACCTACGATCCCCTGGAGCACTACATTTTTAAAGATCAAATTGTTTAAGAATGGTTTGACATAAACTGAGTGTTCTTGTCAGCACCAAAGGATTGTCCACATCTGGTATATGAATACAAAATTATAAATTAATATGTTACAAATCAAATATTAATATATATGAAGAGAATTGGCTGTCACAAATTGAAAAAGGCATTTTCAAATTGAAAAGACTTTAATCACTTTGAAAATATAAATTATCCAGACACTAACTGGGACTGAGTGACTAGTAGTTTACCTATGGGTAGCCTGAACATGTTACAGGAACACTATAGGACTCTATAGTCTTAAAAACACTATCTGACCCACCTATGCTCCACTATATATAGTGAATCTTACCATTGGCGCACTAAGGGGGGGGCGGAGGGGGCGGTCCGCCCCGGGTGCCAGCCGGGTGGGGGGTGCCATAACCAGCCCCCCCCATGCTGCAGCCGCCCGAGCGCTCTGTAGAGAGCCTCAGGCGGCTGCAGCTTTGCCCGGGCGGTGCTCCCT
>OW240912.1:148547466-148595563 GCA_933207985.1 Pelobates cultripes
GGGGGGTGAGAAAGGAAGTGAGAAAGGAGGGGGGGAGAGAAAGGAGAGGGGGAGAGAAAGAGAAAGGAGAGGGGGAAGAGAAATTAGGAGGGGGAAAGAGAAATTAGGGGGGAGAGAAATTGAAATTAGAAGGGGGGGATAGAAATTGAAATTAGGAGGGGGGAAGAGATATTAGGAGGGGGAGAGAAATTTGGAGGGGGGTGAGAAAGAGAAATTGGGAGGAGGAGAAGGAAATTGGAGCGGGAGAGGAGCATTAGGATGGGGGAGAGATATTAGGAGGGGGGAGAGATATTGCAGGGGAGAAATTAGGAGGGGTGAGAAAGAGAAATTAGGAGGGGGGAGAGAAATTGAAATTAGAGGGAGGGAAAGAGAAATTAGGGGGAGAGAAATTAGGGAGGGGTGGTGAGAAAGAGAAATTAGAGGGAGAGAAATTCTAAATTAGGAGGGGGAAGAGATATTAGATAAGGAAAAGAGAAATGAGGTGAGAGAAATTGAAATTAGGGAGGGGGGTATATTAGAGGGGAAAGAGAAAATTAGGGTGGTGAACAGGAGGGGGGTGAGAAGAGAAATTGGGAGGAGGAGAAGGAAATTGGAGCGGGAGGAGAGATTGACATTCAATACATACACACAATGCACCCCTTGCACACAGAAAAACACACAATGCACATACACACATACACAAGCAATGCAAATCAAGCATACCAATGCATCCCTTACACACACACAGAAACACACAATGCACTATTACACATTAATGCACCCCTTACACACACATTCAATGCAAATCATACATATACAGAAACACACCTTGCAGCCCTTACACATACAAACACAGATTCACACAATGCATTCCTTACACACATATCAGGACATCCCCTACACACTCCACCCGCTGTGAACAAACTCATTGGTGGAACATGAAGGTGGACCCTGGGACCCAGACCTTGAGCTGTGTAAAGGACCCCCAAAAAATGGAGCTGCTTCCCGTTCTCCCAGAACATTGATATTTGTGACCACAGTTACAAACCGCCTCCAGAGAGCCTGTTCTGCACCAGACCAGTGGAGCCAGACTGCAGCCAGAGCCCATCATCATCCTCATCTGGTTGTAAGTAGGCAATCTAGTATATTATTCGTGGCACTAAGCTCTAATTTACCTCACATTAAAGAAACACTATAGTCCCCAGAACCACTTCAGCTTAATGTAGTGGTTCTGGTGTCTATAGCCTGTCCCTGCAGGCCTTTTAATGTAAACACGGCGGCACTGCAGCACTGGCGTTAGTTAACATGGCAAATCATATGGGTGGGGCATTGTGATGTCGCATGGGGGGGGCGGCAAACTTTACTTTTGCCTAGGGCGGCAAAAATCCTTGCACCGGCCCTGGCTGGAGGGGGCTGTGTGAGCTGTGGCCGCACAGTGTTCCATGGTAGTTAGGGTGCCGTACAGCTCACACAAGCAAACAGCTGATAAACTGGCTGCACAGAGGAAATGTGTATGTGTGACTGTCTGCCTGTGACTGTGTTACTGTCTGCTGTAACAGTGTGTGACTGTCTGTCTGTAACTGAGTGTGTGACTGTCTGTCTGTAACTGAGTGTGTGACTGTCTGTCTGTAACTGAGTGTGTGACTGTCTGCCTGTAAATGTGTGTGTGGGGCTGCAGGGATTTTGTAGAAGGGGCGGGGTTTTTGTATTGGGACAGGAGTCTTTATAAGGGGGGATAAGCAGGGGATTTGTGGAAGGGGGTTGCGGGGGTTTTGTAGACGGGGCAGTACAGGATTTCTAGAAGGGGCAGGACAGAGGTTTTGTAGGAGGGGCGGGGCAGGACAAGGGTTTTGTAGGAGGGGCTGACAGCGGTTTTGCAAAGTTTACAAATTGTAAAAAAAAATAAAGAAAAGCCAAGCACAAGCACAGGATCCGCCCCGGGTGCCAAATGCTCTAGGTACGCCCCTGAATCTTACCTTTACTCCAGTCTGCTGCTGCTGGTTCTGCCTCTGATCTGCCTGCTTGGCTGACATCATTACAAGCGGTTTTCTGAGCCAATTACAATGCTTTCACATAGAAAAGTATTGGATAGGCTAAGACTGTCAAGGAGGCAGATCAGGGGCAGAGTCAGCACAAGGAAAACACAGCCCTGGGCAATCAACATCTCCTTATAGAGATGCATTTAATCAATGCATCTCTATGAGGAAAGTTCAGTGTCTCCATGATGAGGGTGGAGACATGGATTGGCAGTGTGCAGCACTTCCTCAGGAAACTCTTCTAGTAGCCATCTGAGGAGTGGCCAGTGGAGGTATCCCTAGACTGTAATGTAAACACTGCATTTTCTCTGAATAGACAGTATTTACTTCAAAATACCTGAAGGGAACGCTTATACTCACCAAAACAAATTGTCAGGATTAGTAGATGATCCAGCATGTAGAATTGTGTCACACAGATGACTAATAGGTCATGTATTACCAGGCCTTAGAATGGCCGGACTTAACGTACCAAAGAATAGTCAGGATACTTGCCAAGGTCAGGGGACACAGAAAGAGACACAATGATAAGAGAAAGCCAGAAGTTAGGGATACAGAATACAGGGAAGTCAAAATCAAAGCCAAAATCAAAAACCAGAAGAAACTTGAATCAGGAACGCGCTCTCAGACAACCACAAGGGATACCACGACAGGGCACTGAGCAGGATGAGAACTGGGCCTAAATACCCCTCCTCTAGATCTGATAGGCTGTAACCGGCCTTTGACCCCAAAGGCAGTTACCAGGTTTCCATTTACAAAATTGCTGCTCAGCATTAACCCTTCTGTGGATTTGGTTGCTGCTCGGCACAACTTTTCCTGTGTGGACAGTAAATGCCATTAACCACATTTTTATAAGCAGATGAATACGTGACACAAATACAATAAGCTGTAGTTGTTCTAGTGACAATTGTGTCCCTTTAAATTATAGTGTCAATTGTTCCCTGGGACACAGGGAGCGGAGGGGGAGAGAAAGAGCAATGGGACACAGGGATGGGAGGGGGAGAGAGGAAAAAATGGGACACATGAGGGGAGACAGGGATGGTATTGGACAGAAGAAGGGGAGAGAGATGGATGGCATGGGACACAGGGAGGGGAGTGGGGGAGACATGGAGCATATGGGACACCTGGAGGGGAAGAACAGGGAGAAATAGGACCCAGGGAGGGGAGGGGGGAGATAGGGAACAATGGTCACATGGAGAGGAGAGAGGGAGGATATGGCACACAGGGAAAGGAGGGGGAAGAGATGGAGGATATGGGACACAGGGAGGGGGGAGACAGGGAGAAAAAGGATACAGGGAGGGGAGGGGGAGATAGGGAACAATGGACACATGGATTGGAGAGAGCGAGGGTATGGGACACAGGGAGGGGAAGGGGGAGAAATAGCAGGTATGGGACACCTGGAGGGGAGGAAAGAGAGTGGGAGAAATGGGACACAGGGAGGGGAGGGAGGAGAGAGGGAACACTGGGACACATGAATGGGTGAGAGGGAGGGTATGGGACAGAGGGAGGAGTGGGGGGAGAGAGGTAGGAATGAGAAACTTGGAGGGAAGGGGAGAGATGCATGGCATGGGACACATGGAGGGGAGTGGTGGAGATGAAGGGTATGGGACACAGGGATGGGAAGGGGGAGAGATGAGGGTATGGGACACCGGGCGGGGAGGGTAGAGAGATGGAAAAATGGGACACTTGGAATGGAGTGGGAGACAGGGAAGAATGGAACACATAGAGGGGAGGGGGAGAAAGGGGGGGAGGGGACACATTGAAGGCAGGAGAGGAGAGAGAGAGAGGGTATGGGATACATGGAAGGGAGGGGAGAGAGAGGGCAGATTGGGACACATGAAGGAGGGGAGAGAGTATGGAACACAGGGAGGGGAGAAGGAGAAATGGCACACTGGGAGAGAGGAGGATATGAGAAGCATGGAGGGGCTATGGGGAGAGGGAATGGGAAACATGAAGGGGCTGAAAGAGGAGGAGCCTATGAGACACATGGAGGGGCTGAGGGGGGAGAGGGAATGGGACACATGGAGGGGCTGTGGGGCAGAGAGAATGAGGCACATGGGGGGCCTGGGCGCGGGAATGAGACACCGAGGAGGGGGGATGAGACACATGGGAGGGGGACCCCAGGGCAATTGTCGCACTAGGGCCCAGTGGATTCTAGTTACGCCTCTGATAACAACCCATGCCTCTTCCTTGATTTTAATGTGTTTGAGATGTGTTTTGCACCCAGTGCTTCCTCCAGTCGATGAAGGATGGTGTTAGTAGGACCTTCTTATATACCCTGAAGTCTCCTCCTATATGTTTGACGTTCCTAAATCAGATGTAAGCTTGTAGATACTTTGGGGAAGATCAGCTTAACAGCATCCATATCCAATCACCAAAACAACAAACTATATGTCCTAAACAGATATGTTTGGCATTTCCTAATCCATATAAACAAAAACTGCACACATTTCTTGGTGCCACATCGCACCTGTCAAATTTTAAGGTACAACGTTTCGTATAAAAACCAAGTATCAAAAAAATATGAAATATCATATGAACTTTTCGATTTTTATTATGCACATTTACAGTTTATTATATACACATGAGAAGGACTTGGGAATTGTTATAGACAACAAACTATGAGGCAATGTGCAATGTCTATTAACAGTGGCTAAGGCCAGTAAGGTATTGTCATGCATGAAAAATGGTATTAATTCTCGGGATGAGAATATGATTTTGCCTCTTCATAAATCGCTGGTAAGATCACATCTTGAATATGCTGTGCAATTTTGGGCACCTGTTCTAAAGAAGGATATTATGACACTAGAAAGAGTGCAGAGGCGGGCTACAAAATTAATAAAAGGAATGGAACATATCAGCTATGAAGAAAGGTTAACAAATTTAAACCTGTTTAGTTTAGAAAAATACGATATGATACGAGTTCATGCGTTTAGACTGGAAGAAAGAAGATTTAGTTTAAGGCAAAGGAAAGGTTTTTTTACCGTAAGAACAATAAAGATATGGAATTCTCTGCCTGAAAAAGGGGTTTTAGAAGAGTCCGTACAGATGTTTAAACAGCGACTAGATGCATACTTGCAAAAACAGAATACTCAATTATATACTTTTTCAATGTAGGATAATAGCTTCTTGATCCAAGGATAAATCTGACTGCCATTCTGGGGTCAAGAGGGAATTTCTTTCCTTGTTTGTTGCAAACTTGGAAATGCATAACATTTTTATTTTTTGCCTTCTTTTGGATCAACAGCAAAAACGAATGTGAGGAAGGCTGAACTTGATGGACACATGTCTCCTTTCAGCCTATGTAACTATGTAACTATATTTTCTTATATTTTTTATGGGATGTGGTATCATGTATGTTTTTTTGACCCCACTGAATGCATTTTTTTCTCTGGCCTTAATGCAGATGTATTGTATGTCTTTTTTATATATTATTAGTAAGGTTTAATTTGGCCTTTTTTATATAGATTTTCTATAAATGTGTGTTTTTCATATTTTTATATATTTTGGATTTCCTAATCCATAAAATCCTAATCCTAATCCATATAAACAAAAACTGCCCACACTGAACCTGTCAATTTGCAAGGCACAACTTTTCATCTAAAAATTAAATATCAAAAAATATATAAAAATATAAATATTATATGATCTTATTGATTTGTATTACACACATGTACAGGTCTCATCATTTATATAACATTTGCATAACAATAACAAAGAAAACTCAGGGTCCAGGAGAGAATCATATGTTTTATAGGCACATCGGCTCGCCGGCCCATGTTATAATGGGACTCGCAGGTCCATGTCGATTTTCTGAGGTGTAGATGTAGTTAACTTCCCCCTACTTTAGGGTTCATATATGCTCACTTCTGCTATAACATTGAACTTATCACTTTAGTGTTGTGTGCCCAACTGCGTGAAAGCTCTATTAGTGAATGTGGGGAAGCACATTATCTCTAATTATATGAAAAGTTGTACCATCAGGTGAAATGTGTTTTGGGAAAGGTTTTTTATACAGTTTTTGTTTACCTGGATTAGGAAATACCAAAATTGTCTATTTATGACATATACTTTGTTGTTTTGGTGATAGGATATGGACTGATAAGTCCCTGTTTAGGGGATCAGCCCCAAAGTATCAACAAGGTTACATCTGGTTAATAAACATCAAAGAGATGGGAGAAGACTTTAGGGCCTATAAGAAGGTCTTGCTAACACCATCCTATTATCGATTGGCGGAAGCACTAGGTGCGAAACGTGTCTCAAACACATTTGAATAAATAAGGAGGTATGGTTTATGATAATTAGCCATGGTGACTTGTTGTCTGTGGACAGCCTTGCAGACATAGAGAATATAATAAACCCTCAATTTTGATAGATACTCTTGATTTTTATCTTTGTGTTTATTGTGCTAATATCTTTGGAATAAAGTTTTTCTCCTGTGTATCGGCTACTACTAAAACACAGATCTTGAGATTGTGGCATCCCAGAAAATTAAGATACAGAAACATAAATACAAGGAAGCGAGTTCCAATCCAGATGGCTCATCTTCATCTCGATTGGGGAACTCCCTTGTTCATACATTAGAGCATTATAGTTTGTAAGTGGCTATTACTACTATATCTACGTATATCACATTGGTATTCCTAAAAAAAAAAATCACATTCTTGCGGATTACGAGGCACGTACATCCATATGTGGTGGGAATGCCCGAAGATACACAGCTTTTGGGAGTCTGTAGAGGACCTATTGAAACAGACGTTTAGCAAACCTTTGGTTATGGACCCATGGATCTACCTGTTAAACAGATCAATTGAAGGATTGACTAAAAAAGAGCAGAAACTGGTACACACGATAACGCTAAGCGCGCGCAGATCAATAGCAATGGCATGGCTCTCACCTGGGGGACCGGAATTTCGAGGGGTGATATCCAGGATAAGAGAATGCAGAATCATGGACGACCTGACGGCAAGGATAAAGGGGACGACCGTAACTTTCCAAAGGATTTGGGAACCATGGGGCAATAGTTTAGTGGGCTCCAGTGGGGACTGAAAGGGATCGGTAAGTAGTAAAGTTGGGGCCTATCAACACAGAGCCCCCATGGCGATCTAGACTCTACAGGCCTCGCTCGCCCCCCGCTCTTCCCCCCCTCGCTCATCTTGTTTCTTCTTTCTCCCTCTTTTCCTCCTCCTCTCTTTTGACTTTACTCCTTTTCTATTATCTTGCTACTTCTCATTTCACTCCTCCTTGACCCTCTTTGCTTTTGGCTGTTTTCACCCCTTGGTTTACAGGGGTATTGTTCTTCTCTTTTTTTCTTTTCTCAATTTTTTTTTTTCCTCACCCAGGTATGATTACACTGTCGGCGAAACGAGGATGCCTAAAGACGAAACTGGCCTGTGTAGAGCTAGGGCTCCTTATTAAGTTAAATTGCCTGGATTAAACATAAAATCCTCGATGGGAGGCAAGGCACAAAGGGATTAAAAAGAGGCATGTCATGTAAGCTCATGTTACATATTGTATTTCCAAGAATGTCCTCTCAAATATTGGCTTCTGCGCAAGCCCAAAAGTTGAATTGTGCCCGCTATACCTATCGTATGAAAAATAAAGAATTAAAAAAAAAAATCACATTCTGACTTTGGGGTTAATATGCTATACCCTCTCAGTCTGAATTATGTGTAGCTATATAAAGGCACATTGTTCCTGAGCTATATTGAGATATTATTGTTCGGTTTAGAAATCCATATGTATGTTTCTTCACATATAGAATTTGGTTATTTTTTAATCACTGATTTTTTACACTTAGTTTCTATTTGAACAGTATTATTTATTATCCTTGATATATTATATCGTATGTATACATATTATCTTGTTTGACTTGCACTATATGGTGTATTCTGTTGTATTCAGCATTGTAGGGAGCCCTTTGGATACAACTTATAAGTATCTCGGTGTTTAAATTTAGCGCATCACTATTGTTTTTTCCATTACATTGCTATACTGTTTAAATAGGTACATCATTTTTGGGGGGAGTTTTGTACTACTGTTTTCACTTGTTTCTCAGTCATGTTGAGCACCTTTTTCACACTTATTTTTTTGTTGTTGTTGCTTAAAGTGTACATTCTACCCTTTAATTATTTGATAAATACCAGGGCTCTTCATAGCATTTGGAGACAATCTCAATCACAGCCATACTGATAATGCAAAATTATACATTATACATGGAAAATATTGTCTCAGAGGGCAGGGCTAACCCGACCAGTTGCAGTAGTTAATTTAAAAAGCCCCTATCTATTTTGCAGCATAAACATCTATTTTTGCTTAAGATCCATAGTTTACACAATACACAATCATTTATATCCCAAATAAAAAAACAAAACTAATGTATTATGATCAATGTCACATACTAATCTTGTCATGGTAATATACCCTAACACTCCAAATCTAGGATAACAATAGCTGACTAGATAGAACAGACGTATTACCGGACCTTAACGTGGCCGGGTTTAATGTACAAAAATATATAAATCGTTGTCAAATACAGGCCAGGTTCAAAATAATGGAGAGACAGAATAATCGTAAAGCAAGCTGGAGCCAAGAAAACGGAATAACAGGATGAATAAATGAGCTAAGTAAGGGTTATAGAAATATTTAACAGATAATTAGACAGAAAGAGGGAATGCTCTAAACAGATATTGGGAACAAATACCACAAATTTTTATTTTTATTTTCATTCATTTATTATTTTTTTCATTTTTATTTTTATTTTTATTTTCATTTTTATTTTAATACACATATTTTTTATATACATTTATTATTCACACTTTTCTTTATTCAGAGACATATATGTGCAATTTTTTATGCCTACACCCTCCAATGCAGCCCCCATGTTTTATTTTTGCCGTTCAGATATCTCAGGCTGTTTTTTGGTCTTCTGTTTTATATCCCGTCTAGGTCTCGATTTTTTTCTAATGTGCGCATGCGCATTTTCCGCGCGCATGCGCAATAGGAATACGGAACTGTCTCTTCATAATTTCGTCATATCCTTGCGTCTTTGTGCGTTCCACGGATGGAACGCACGCTGAACAACAGATGTACGCAATCAAGAGGAGATTCTTACCGGTATTTAAACCGGAGAAATGGAGGTATAGAAGTAACCCTGATGAAGTCCTACACCCTACAGGACGAAACGCGTTGGATTTCTATATTGGACCTACTTTATATTGTTTTAATTGTTTTTTATTTGTATATATTTATTTTTTTGGCTACTCATTTATAACTACTCCTGCTTATCCCCATTCCTGGATTGATGACAACATTGCATGGAGTTCTAAGTTATTGAGAGATACGCTCTTTGTGATTTACACACATGTAAGTGTGACCAATAAATGTGATTTTGTACTTTTTATAACAAACTTCACTATTCTGTTTTTTCCTTTATCCTATGAGGTGATTCTCTAATTTATTCATCGGATTACATACTGCCCCTGAGTGGGCGAGAAGCTCTATTTCACGTGCGTTTGTGAGTGCATCTATAATCATTTATATTTATTAAGTTAATACTCCTTTACTGTATCACGCTATGTCAAAATTTTGATTTTTATACAGAATTCATATGGACTTCACTCTCCATCAGGTTGTTATATATTTCATATAGTTACTTACACGTATTCTGGGTGTTTTCCACCTTTTTATTATTTCACATTGTTTCTTGGGTGTCTGTGAGGTACACCTAGGAATTCTTCCAGTTATACGTTTTGTAGTGTATATACTATTTTTTTGTTTAAATACCACAATAGGGTATGGTAAATAGGGCCAAATTTTTTTTATCATGTTAAGTGTGATTTGATTGGTTCATGTCACACCTGCAACCCCAGAACACGCATTAATGGGGACCACATAAAACTAGAAATTACTTGATGCCCCTTGTGTGACTTTAAAAATGCAAGCGCCATTCGCTTTGTAGCGATTCGGGCTACGTGGACATCAGATCTCTATACCTGCCTGGTAATTAATGTCACAGTTCCCCACCTCCCAAGGACAAGCCCTCTGGGCAAAAGGACCGGCTTTGGCAAGAAAGCTGGAATGGAATGCACATACAACACAGGGAACATATTCATCAACTGGATCAATTACATTTCTAAGGCCCATAACCCTTCCAATGGACTAAATACTGGAGATGTCTACTACCAAAGCTCATTTAAATTATTAGTTGCTGCAGTTGGGGGGATACTTTAGGTATCAAAACAACTTTAAAACTATGTAATATATATAGGCTTTTTTATCCACTGGAGAAAACCCTGAGGGGAGAAACGCATTGTGGTATTTTAATTGCTGTATTTTATTAAAGGTATTATGGCCACTTTCAACTTGTGAGTCAGACATTTGATTATTTTACCTTTATTTTTACCTGGCACCAAAGTTTTTATTGTTCCAGTGAGAATTTTACTCCACAGAATCCTTGGTGGGGATTATACCACTCAAGAATTATCCAATGAGCAGTCTGCCTGCTCAATAAAATGTGAGTAACCACTTGGTATTTTATTATTTCACCTCTGGCTTTTATACAATACGCACTATTATTGTTTCTTTTATATTTCATATGGTCCTTATACCAACAAGATATCCATCTACTACAAAACTTCACCTATCCCATAAGTGGGGATTGTACCACTGTATGCCATCCACACTAGAGCTAGTCTTATAGCTCTGGAAAATGTGAGTAGGACCATATAGACCTCTTACAAAATAGTACTTAGTATCTGTTGGGATATACTGCACCATATTTTGCTGTCTTTTTATTTTTTATATGGATCTCAAAAATATCCCATGCCCATTCCACCTTATTGTGTAATAAATCCCCCAAGATTGTTATTGACTTCTTATACAGGGTTTTATTTGGACTTATTCTGTATTTATCTGGCATAGACTTGTTTGGACTTACTTTTTGGACTGATTATTATTCATTATCTATATGTTGAACTCTTTTTGTTTTTTTAATCTTGTATCTATTTTCTCTTATGTAGTGTCTTGTATGTGTGCTTGTATAGTTTATAATCAGGTTTTTTTCACCTGTGGCGCAGCCTCCCCCTCCTCCTTTTTTTGCATCAAAACAACTTTAGCTTAATGAAGATATTTGGGTGTCTAGATCATGCCCCTGCAGTGTTACTGCTCAATTATCTGACATTTACGACTTAAATCACATTTGTTTCTGTTTATGCAGCTCTAGTCACAACTCCACTGGCTGTGACTGACACAGCCTATATAAAAAATGTTTTCATTTTCAATCAGATGTAAACTTGCTTTAGACATGTTTATCTCCAGCTCTCTAAATTTAATTTTATTCACACACATGAGGCTTTAGAAGGCAATTAACAGAGCAAGTGATAACAAATTCTAAATTAAACAGAATGTACAATAAAAGGAAGCTAGGCTATCTAGATTCCTTTTCAGGAAGTGTTTAGGAAGGCTGTGCAAATCAAATGCAGGGAAGTGTTACTATGGCTGTATAAGCTAAGTTATTTAACTCCTAAATGAAAACCACTTAATTACCTGCATATTACTTCCTGCATTATGCAAACAAGCGTGCAATACCTGTAAACAAAGAAAAAGCTGTGTGCTCAAAGCAGTTCATTGTAGTATGCTTTTACATCAAGAAGAAGCTTTCTTGTCTCTTTCTGTGTAGTTGCTCAAAGGAGAATCACTAGCAGTTTTTAGTTAGATAGAATATCCTGTAATACCTGGAGTAACTCTGCAGTATATCCTGCTTTGCCAGGTAATTAGCAACTCAAGTACCAGGGTCCTAGTACCCGCAGGCGATACAAGGACTGAACTGTTACGCCTTCAGTACCGTTCCGTAACGCTTCTAATTGAATTGCCAGTTTGGAGAGATGCTGTTCAAAAAGTACGGGCTAATGCAAGGAATCCCACGGGCGATACTAGGCCTGAACTGGTCCAGCTCACAATGTCAATAGAGTGTTTCTAGTTAAAGCTTAATGAAGTGGTCTGGGTGCCTGGTCCAGCTAGGGTTAACCCATTTTTTCATAAACATAGCAGTTTCAGAGAAACTGCTATATTTATGAATGGGTTAAGCCTTCCCCCTAATCATCTAGTGGCTGTCTCATTGACAGCCGCTAGAGGCGCTTACGTGCTTCTCACTGTGATTTTCACAGTGAGAGCACGCCAGCGTCCATAGGAAAGCATTATGAATGCTTTCCTATGTGACCGGCTGAATGCGCGCGCAGCTCTTGCTGCACGTGCGCATTCAGCCGACGGGGAGGAGAAGAGGAGGATCGGAGGAGGAGAGCTCCCTGCCCAGCGCTGGAAAAAGGTAAGTTTAAACCCCTTTCCCCCTTCCAGAGCTGGGCGGGAGGGGGACCCTGAGGGTGGGGGCACCCTCAGGGCACTATAGTACCAGGAAAACGAGTATGTTTTCCTGGCACTATAGTGGTCCTTTAAAATAGCATTACAGAATTAACATACTTTATTCTGCTGCTTTATACTGCTTTATTTAGTTTTGTACTTGTGCTGTCTCCATAGATTTACACTTTAGAATGCCATGTTTTTATATAACTTATAATTAACATTAAGATATTTAGATGTGGAAATGGCAGATCATAGTAATGATAAAACTAATGTCTGAAATAGATGGAGGGCATGTAATGATATGAATAATACACTGAATAATATGAAATTGAACATGATGTTTTTATCACTATAATATGCATAACAAATAAAACATTTATATTTTTATGAGAGCACTTACAATCTAGAATCTTTCTTGTTGAAAAGCTAATATTAAAGGAACACTTCTAGCACTATAATCACTACAGCTCACTATTGTGGTTATGGTGCCAGCAGCAGTGGTGTACCTATGGCATGGCAGGTATTCCACATGCCCTAGGTGCCATTTGAAGGGGATGACACTAAGAAGGGATTCATTAATCGTATCAGCATCTTTTAATCAGCTTGAAAAAAGCCTTGTTGGGGCTGAAACGTTGCTTTGTAGTTCCTGGTCCA
Organism: Pelobates cultripes; assembly: GCA_933207985.1. Taxonomy (NCBI): domain Eukaryota; kingdom Metazoa; phylum Chordata; class Amphibia; order Anura; family Pelobatidae; genus Pelobates; species Pelobates cultripes. Next base: position 148,560,492 of record OW240912.1, read on the forward strand.
AATAAATTGCCTTAAAAATTGGAAACTATTGGAGTGCCTTGATCACTTTCTACAAATTTATCTGCTTGGTCCTTTTGGGTACTGGGACTTTTTCAAGAGCACCCTGGATTTCCTAGTGAGGAGCTGAGTGCACTTCCAGCTTTGATGATAATATTTATGGACCTGACTGTTTATATATATATATATATATATATATATATATATATATATATATACACACACACACATTCATATATAATATAAGCTGTGAATATATAAAACAACTCCTCAGATATAACTCAACTCGATTGCCATCTAAGTTTTACAGTGTAAGATAAAATCTTTACATAACCTTTCTTATATCATATATTAATCTTTCTCATGAAGAATATATCCCCAATGTGCCAGAACATCACAGATAGATATATTCTCTAGACAAATGCAGCCTAAGGTCCTTTAAACAATAAAAAAAAAAACTACAACGTTTAACTCTTTGCAATTCATGATGATATCGTGTTTCTTTTATCTTACAGATCTTGTAAAGATTACTTAGAGAACAGAGCTGCTAGAGATACAATAAATCAAGAAGGAATTTGTAGAAATAAAAAACAAGTAAACAAACAAAACACGAATAATGTAAAATAAAAAAGAACAATAAAAAGAATAAAATTTCAGTTTTGGTATTAAGTCCTTCTGGGATTAAGGTTCACCCATGTGCTTCAATTTCATCTCATCTCTATGTACATTAGTAGCATTATTTCTTTCTCACTAATTTCTTTTAACCTTGTTTTATTTATGTCACTCATTCAAACCTCTGAGATAAAGAATTTCTATAGTAATATCTAATACTGTATAATTTCCCTACAAGCATTTAAGCAGATACTCATCAACAGGCCTCCCAAGCGTCCTGATAATGGCGAGGCAGACCCAATTTTAAGGTTCTGTTCCATTGTCAAGACTTTGTTCCCTGGTGTCCCACTTTTGGGGACACGAGGGAACTGTCCCCAACAAGCAAAGTGGGAGTACATAATTAGACGAGCTTGCACTATCCTCAGGGGGTTAGGACTGATCTCAGTGGGCTGGCCTGGATAATAGACAGGCATTGTGGTTTCAATCCTTCATGTCTGCCCCCTTTGGGCAATGCCAGTGATGCAAGCACATCACTGGATTGCCCCACTCCCACAAGCATCTCAATTCACAGGAAGCTGGAGTGGAGAGGTATGCAACCAACTGGCAGATTAGAAAATATTCAAATACTGTGCACCTATTGTCACTTTGTTGCAAGTAACACATCTACCACATATATGCATTCCTTTATAGGAAGTAAAGAATGCTGTTTTCTTGTTCTTAATAGTGTGGAGGCTCATTTAATGCTATCATAATTATTCCTGGTAAAGGATCCTTTAGGGATCAGTAGATTTCAACTTTTTTAACCTTTCAACTGTATCTCCAGGTACAATGTTAAACAGAGCATTTACTGACCGTTAAATAGGCATGCTGCCAGGTACAAGATACCAAATGTAACTCTCCGTAAGTAGGTTAATAATGGTAAAGAGAAAAGTGTGGAAGAAACAGCGCTACAGTACTGATCACAAGGGGAGATAAAGCTGCACATCTGAAGAGAAGGGTAACCCTCAGACCCTTCAAAAAATTGAGAGAACAAAAGACAACAAATATAGGGTGCGGTAAGTGAAACAATGAGAGATAATCAAGAAAGATAAAAAAAAGTCTCTTATAGATACAATGTAGACCTTGGGTGTATATTCTTTTATTCTTGCTTTGAATTCTCAGTGGTCAAATATGAAATACAAAAGCAGAGAAGGGAGACCAATAGTGCAAAACCGTTATGAGGGATGGATGAAGAAGTGCCAAATTACAATATAAAGAGCTATGCCCAGCTCTAGGTAAAACAGCATACAGTGGTATTTGATACTCCCCACATGTAGGATATTACTGGACAATTGGAGGTGTCTCCTCACAGCATCTCAGATAAGCATCAGCATATAAAATACATAAAAGAGGGAAAAACCCAATGGTGCAATAACGTAGGTAATACTGCAACAACAGACAACACTGAGGTCCTAAGAGTGCTAACTTACATTTTGAAGAGCTATAACCAGCTCTGAGTAAAACAGCATACAGTGGTATTTAAACTCCCCACATGTAGGATATCCTTCTAGCGATGCTTGCAGTGCCAGTCTTATGAAAATAAAATCACAAGAGAGGGCCCATAGTGTTTTCCATAGGTAAAATGACAGTAGAAAATAAAATGAAACGTACTTACAGTGTTCAGAGCAGCCACACTGCTCTATGAACCAGGCGTAGGTGGAATAATCACCACCAAGGATTTATTTTGCAGTACTGGATCTTTAAAAATGGTAAAAATCAGCTAGGATAAAACAGCAACATATAAAATAAGTGTACTGACCATACGCAAGTGGTAGTCACAAAATACTTTAATTAAAACAGAGTAATATAAAAAATACAACGCGTTTCGCCAAACAGTAGGCTTTATCAAGTGTAGAGCTCTTTATATTGTAAGTTGACACTTCTTCACTTCTGTGCTGTTCGTGATCCATCCCTCATAATGGTTTTAGGAAATGTAGTGAAAGGGTTTGTCAGGGGAGGCTCAGTATATAGAGAATATAGAATATAGCATGCTATTTGGGACTTTTTATTGCCATTCGGGACTTTTTATGTTTTATTGGTTCAGGAGCTGTAACTACCGAACACCGACCACCCCCCGTCTAATTATCTTCAAAAGAAACCATTGATTAAGCGCTCTCCCTGTGTGGCTGCTGTTTGTATAACCAAACTCCACATGTAAGAGAAAATGGTGGCCATCTTGTTTGCATGAAAGGACTTGGTCGTTAAGTGTCTGGAACTAAAATCGGACACTCGACTTCCCGAACACCGGTCAAAGTATATGAAATGGGACTTCCATAAAATTCAAAAAACCCTGAACTAATCTAGGTGATTTTTAGATATGTTGGTCACTCAAATCAGGGCTATCAGGGGATATGACATTTATAGGGATGCTGTGTGTTTTAGGGTACTTTCTAAGTTTTGGGAAAAATATGTTTTTACTGCCTGGAGATAATTGAGTTATTAATCTAGCTGACTCGATTATCTCACAGGCAGAGAGGAGGGGTTCATCTGTTTATATTGGGAGTGTCACACTTTGTCACTGTAATATTATTGGCTGTAACCTTTGTGTCCCTGAACCCCACAAGGTCCATGTGGGAGTCCCCTTGCATGGGGACTTGCATAAAAGCCAGTGTGGCACCATTCAAATTCATTCCTGTTGTACCCTTCATGAAGTCTAGGCTCATGTTTGGGTAACTGTCTACTTGCTGGGGAGAAACTACTTGGAAGCTGCATTCGTCTGGAACTATTCAAATCTACACCCGAACTGCAACTATAATCACACAGGCTCAGCATTTCGAGAGGAATAGGCAAACAGGGTATCTAATATACCAGAGCTCGTAACACATTACTAACCAGGAGGCCTGATAGCTGAAAAAGCTAAACGGATTTCAAATTTAAGGGCATAATAGCCATACTGGAAAACATATCTAAGTCAGCTATACTTCTACTTAGGTGAGTTTGGTCTTAAATTTTAATTTACCATGGATTAACTTTGACTTCTCACTTTAGTGAATAAACTATTTGGTCCAGGCAGCGGAGGTTCGCTATAGGTACCATTACCAGTGGCGTGTCTAGGATTCATTTTTAGGGGGGGGGGCACATGGTGGGCCAGGGACAAAAGTAGGGGGGCACATTGTACCCCGCCCTCGCTGCAGTTTGACCCCGCCCCTGCCGCATGTTAAGCCCCACCCCCGACACTATGTGTGGGTTTTTTTTTTTAATAATCCCTGGTGGAGGATTCTTTATTTTCCACCAGGGATCACTAAAAAACAAACACTTTTCCCTTGATACAGTGCCATGGTTGGCACTGTATCCATATACACAGTCCATATACACACACACAGACAGACACACAGACTGCTGAGTCCACACACACACATAGACTGCTGAGTTCATACACACACACAGACACACAGACTGCTGAGTCCATACACACACAAAAGCTTCCTCACTAGCAGACACACACACATACAGACTGCTGAGTCCATCCACACACATAGACTGCTGAGTCCATACACACATACAGACTGCTGAGTCCATACACACACAGACTGCTGAGTCCATACACACACACTGCTGGGTACATCCACACACACACACACTGCTGAGTTCATACATACACAGACTGCTGAGTCCATACACACACATAGACTGCTGAGTCCAGACACACAGACTGCTGAGTCCATACACACACAAAAGCTTCCTCACTAGCAGACACACATACAGACGGCTGAGTCCATACACTCACATACTGCTGAGTCCATACACACACAGAGACTGCTGAGTCCATACTCACATACAGACTGCTGAGTCCATCCACACACAGAATGATGAGTCCATCCACACACACACAGACTGCTGAGTCCATCCACACAGACTGCTGAGTCCATCCACACACACAAACAGACTGCTGAGTCCATACAAACGCACACACACACACACACACACACACACACACAGACTGTTGAGTCCATACACACACACACACTGCTGAGTCCATCCACACACACACAGACACATACACAGACTGCTGAGTCCACACAGACTGCTGAGTCCACACAAACTGCTGAGTCCATCCACACACACAGACTGCTGAGTCCATACACACACACAGACTGCTGAGTCCGTAAACACATACAGACTGCTGAGTCCAAACACACATACAGACTGCTGAGTCCATCCACACACAGAATGATGAGTCCATCCACACACACACAGACTGCTGAGTCCATCCACACAGACTGCTGAGTCCATCCACACACACAAACAGACTGCTGAGTCCATACACACACACACACACACACACACACACACACAGACTGTTGAGTCCATACACACACACACACTGAGTCCATCCACACACACACAGACACATACACAGACTGCTGAGTCCATACACACACAGACTGCTGAGTCCACACAAACTGCTGAGTCCATCCACACACACAGACTGCTGAGTCCATACACACACACAGACTGCTGAGTCTGTAAACACATACAGACTGCTGAGTCCAAACACACATACAGACTGCTGAGTTCATCCACACACAGACTGCTGAGTCCATCCACACACAGAGACTGCTGAGTCCATCCACACAGACTGCTGGGTCCATCCACACACACACAGACTGCTGAGTCCATACACACACACACAGACTGTTGAGTCCATACACACATACACAGACTGCTGAGTCTATCCACACACACACAGACACACACACAGAATGCTGAGTCCATACAAACTGCTGAGTCCATCCACACACACAGACTGCTGAGTTCATCCACACACACACAGACACACAGACTTCTGAGTCCATACACACACACACTCACACACACACACAGACTGCTGAGTCCACCCACACACACACAGACACACATACTGCTAAGTCCATACACACACACAGACACACAAACTGCTGAGTCCACACACACACAAACACACACACACACAGAGACTGCTGAGTCCATACACACACACACAGACTGCTTAGTCAAAACACACACACACACACACACACACACAGACAGCTGAGTCCATCCACACACACAGAGACTGCTGAGTCCATCCACACACACAGACTGAGTCCACACACACACACAGACTGCTGAGTCCATACACACACACACAGACTGCTGAGTCCATACACAGACACACAGACTGCTGAGTCTATACACACATACAGACTGTTGAGTCCACACACACATACAGACTGCTGAGTCCACACACACACAGACTGCTGAGTCCACACACCCACAAACCCACACACACACACACACACAGACAGACTGCTGAGTCCATCCACACACACAGACTGAGTCCACACACACACAGACTTCTAAGTCCATACACACACACACACACAGACTGCTGAGTCCATCCACAGACACACAGACTGCTGAGTCCATACACAGACACACAGACTGCTGAGTCGATATACACATACAGAGTGCTGAGTCCATACACACACAGACTGCTGAGTCCATCAACACACACACAGACACACACACAGACTGCTGAGTCCATCAACACACACACAGACACACACACAGGACCGCTGAGTCCATACACACACACCCACACAGACCAAGCTGAGTCCATACAAAACAGACTGCTGAGTCCATACACACACACTCACACACACAGACTGCTGAGTCCATACACACACACACACACACACACACAGACCGCTTAGTCCACACACACAAACACACACACACACACACACACAGACAGACTGCTGAGTCCATACACAGACACACAGACTGCTGGAGTCCATCCACACACACAGACTGAGTCCACACATACAAAGACTGCTGAGTCCACACACACACAACACACACACACAGACTGCTGAGTCCATACACACACACACACACAGACCGTTTAGTCCACACACACACAAACACACACACACACACACAGACAGACTGCTGAGTCCATCCACACATACACAGACTGCTGAGTCCATCCACACACACAGACTGAGTCCACACACACACAGACTGCTGAGTCCATACACACACACACACACACATACAGACTGCTGAGTCCATCCACACACATAGACTGCTGAGTCCATACACACATACAGACTGCTGAGTCCATACACACATACAGACTGCTGAGTCCATACACACACAGACTGCTGAGTCCATACACACACACACTGCTGGGTACATCCACACACACACACACTGCTGAGTTCATACATACACAGACTGCTGAGTCCATACACACACAGACTGCTGAGTCCACACAAACTGCTGAGTCCATCCACACACACAGACTGCTGAGTCCATACACACACACAGACTGCTGAGTCTGTAAACACATACAGACTGCTGAGTCCAAACACACATACAGACTGCTGAGTTCATCCACACACAGACTGCTGAGTCCATCCACACACAGAGACTGCTGAGTCCATCCACACAGACTGCTGGGTCCATCCACACACACACAGACTGCTGAGTCCATACACACACACACAGACTGTTGAGTCCATACACACATACACAGACTGCTGAGTCTATCCACACACACACAGACACACACACAGAATGCTGAGTCCATACAAACTGCTGAGTCCATCCACACACACAGACTGCTGAGTTCATCCACACACACACAGACACACAGACTTCTGAGTCCATACACACACACACTCACACACACACACAGACTGCTGAGTCCACCCACACACACACAGACACACATACTGCTAAGTCCATACACACACACAGACACACAAACTGCTGAGTCCACACACACACAAACACACACACACACAGAGACTGCTGAGTCCATACACACACACACAGACTGCTTAGTCCAAACACACACACACACACACACACAGACAGCTGAGTCCATCCACACACACAGAGACTGCTGAGTCCATCCACACACACAGACTGAGTCCACACACACACAAAGACTGCTGAGTCCATACACACACACAGACTGCTGAGTCCATCAACACACACACAGACACACACACACACAGACTGCTGAGTCTATACACACATACAGACTGTTGAGTCCACACACACATACAGACTGCTGAGTCCACACACACACAGACTGCTGAGTCCACACACCCACACACACACACACACACAGACAGACTGCTGAGTCCATCCACACACACAGACTGAGTCCACACACACACAGACTTCTAAGTCCATACACACACACACACACAGACTGCTGAGTCCATCCACAGACACACAGACTGCTGAGTCCATACACAGACACACAGACTGCTGAGTCGATATACACATACAGACTGCTGAGTCCATACACACACAGACTGCTGAGTCCATCAACACACACACAGACACACACACACACAGACTGCTGAGTCCATCAACACACACACAGACACACACACAGACTGCTGAGTCCATACACACACACGCACACAGACTGCTGAGTCCATACACACACACAAACAAACAGACTGCTGAGTCCATACACACACACTCACACACACACACACACAGACCATTGAGTCCAACAACAACACAGACACAGACACACACACACAGACTGCTGAGTCCATACACACACACAAACAAACAGATCAGCTGAGTCCATACACACACACACACACACACACAGACCGCTGAGTCCATACACACACACACACACACACACACAGACCAAGCCTAGTCCACACACACACAAACACACACACACACACACACACATACACATAGACTGCTGAGTCCATCCACAGACACACAGACTGCTGAGTCCTTACACAGACACAGACTGCTGAGTCCATCCACACACACAGACTGAGTCCACACATACAAAGACTGCTGAGTCCATACACACACACACACACACACAGACTGTTTAGTCCACACACACACAAACACACACACACACACACACACACACACAGACAGACTGCTGAGTCCATACACACATACACAGACTGCTGAGTCCATCCACACACACAGACTGAGTCCACACACACACAGACTGCTGAGTCCATACACACACACACACACACATACAGACTGCTGAGTCCATCCACACACATAGACTGCTGAGTCCATACACACATACAGACTGCTGAGTCCATACACACATACAGACTGCTGAGTCCATACACACACAGACTGCTGAGTCCATACACACACACACTGCTGGGTACATCCACACACACACACACTGCTGAGTTCATACATACACAGACTGCTGAGTCCATACACACACAGACTGCTGAGTCCACACAAACTGCTGAGTCCATCCACACACACAGACTGCTGAGTCCATACACACACACAGACTGCTGAGTCTGTAAACACATACAGACTGCTGAGTCCAAACACACATACAGACTGCTGAGTTCATCCACACACAGACTGCTGAGTCCATCCACACACAGAGACTGCTGAGTCCATCCACACAGACTGCTGGGTCCATCCACACACACACAGACTGCTGAGTCCATACACACACACACAGACTGTTGAGTCCATACACACATACACAGACTGCTGAGTCTATCCACACACACACAGACACACACACAGAATGCTGAGTCCATACAAACTGCTGAGTCCATCCACACACACAGACTGCTGAGTTCATCCACACACACACAGACACACAGACTTCTGAGTCCATACACACACACACTCACACACACACACAGACTGCTGAGTCCACCCACACACACACAGACACACATACTGCTAAGTCCATACACACACACAGACACACAAACTGCTGAGTCCACACACACACAAACACACACACACACAGAGACTGCTGAGTCCATACACACACACACAGACTGCTTAGTCAAAACACACACACACACACACACACACACAGACAGCTGAGTCCATCCACACACACAGAGACTGCTGAGTCCATCCACACACACAGACTGAGTCCACACACACACACAGACTGCTGAGTCCATACACACACACACAGACTGCTGAGTCCATACACAGACACACAGACTGCTGAGTCTATACACACATACAGACTGTTGAGTCCACACACACATACATACTGCTGAGTCCACACACACACAGACTGCTGAGTCCACACACCCACACACACACACACACACACACACACACACAGACTGCTGAGTCTACACATACACACACACTACACACACACAGACTGTTGAGTCCACACATACATACACACACACACACACAGACTGTTGAGTCCACATACATACACACACACACACACAGACCAAGTTGAGTCCACACATACACACACACACACACAGACTGCTGAGTCCACACACACACACACACACACACAGACTGCTGAGTTCACGCATACACATATACACACACACACCCAGACTGCTGAGTTCACGCATACACATATACACACACACATACACTGCTGAGTCCACACATACACACACACACACACACACACAGACTGAGTCCATACACACAAGCTTCCTCACTAGCAGGCAGACAGACACACACCACACACATCAAGCCTTCCTGTCACTGGAGGCTGTTGCTGGGGGCCAGACAGCTGTCTTCTGGCCTTTGCAACAGCAGCATGGTCTGCTGCTTAACGGCAAGGGCGGGGCTTATGTGCAGAAAGTGGGGCTTTGTTTGGGGGCAGGGCATGTGCCAGGGAGCCTGTCAGTGCTCCCTCCAGCCACAGACAACACCCAGCACTGTTCCAGCTGAGCTCCTCTGTCCTGCATTTTTTAAACCTGTAACGTTTCAAAACCTCATAAAGCTTGTACATGGGGGTACTGTTTTACTTGTGAGACATCGCTGAATACAAATATGTGTACTTTATTGCAGTAGCAGTTAACAGTATTATGACATTCATAGTTTAAAATGTCATGCAGAACAAAAAATTTTAAAAACCTTCTTAAGTTCTCACTTATTATATTTTATTTATCTTAAATTATGTTTTGTTTTGATCTGAATTAACAATTGTCTCAGTCCTTAAGGGGTTAAGCAAGTATAACTCAAGTGTTTACTGCCAAATATATTTAACATTTGGAATATAGCTAGCTGAGAGAGAGATCGCTTTTGGTGTTTGTTATGCATTTTCTTTTTCATTTATTTTAACCCCTTCAGGACGGGTGACGGACAAGGTCCATCACTCAGGGAAATCTTTAATGACGGGTGACAGACCTTGTCCGTCACGCGGTAAAATTAACCCCGGATCACCGCTATCGCGGTGATCGCGGGTTTAATGGTGCTCCGGTCTTCCTTTGTATTAGATGCAGACCAGGAGCACCCGATCAGGCTGCCCAGCACATGTGCTCGCTCTGACCGCAAGTCAGAGCGAGCACATGTGCTCAGTATACTTACCTTCCGCCCCCCTGCACTTCCTGGTTCTGTGTGAAGTGCACGGAGCCGGAACAGTGATGATCCTGCCCCCTGTTGGAAAAAAAATAGTTTATTTAAAATCCCACCCCCCTTTACCCATTTTTAATAAAAAATTAACCCCTTCCCTGCCAGTTGATCACTGACTACAGTTATCAATTGGCAGGGATTACATTTTACTATGATCTGATTATTATTATTATTTTTTTTTTAACCATCAGGAGTTAAATTTATTTAATTAATTTAAATATTTTAAAATTATATATTTAGCTAGCTGGGATGGGTGGAAGTTAGTGGGGAATTGGGGGATTTGGCGTTAGGCTAACTAGGGGTCTCGTTAAAAGTTTTAAAATAAACTTTAAAAAGTTAAAAATTAAGCTTAAAAAAAGTTTTAATAAAGTTTAAGTAAAAAATTAAAAAAAAAAACCCCTTTACCCAGTCCAAATACAAATTAACCCCTTCCCTGCCTACAGTGATCAAATACAGATCACAGTATTATACTGTGATCTAATTATTTTTAACCCTGAGGATTAACTTGTATTTATTTTTTAACCCTCAGGGGTTAAATTTAATTTAAATATTTTATAATTATATATTTTGCTAGCTGGGGTGGGTGGGAGTTATGGGAAAATGGGGAATTTACTGTTAGTGCTGCTTACTGCTAGTTAGGGGTTAACGGTAAAAAAAAAAAAAGCTTAGAAAAATGTTAAATCTTTAAAAAAGTTTTAAGAAAGTTTAGGAAAGTTTAAAAAAAAATTAATAAGCAAAACAAAAGTTTAAAAACTAGTGTTTAAAAAAAGTAAAAAAATACATTTAAAAACGCTCATTACCACTACACCTGGAACAAACTAGAGAAAAAATTATCCCACACCAAGGTTTAAAATATGCCTTTTGAATTACCACAGGGTGTATTCTTTAATAAATAGTATGTGTTTGTGGGGAAGTTTCAATAACTAACCGTCTAAACTACTCCAAATTGGAACATGGACATAGCGTAAAACTTAAAAGTTAGAAAAAAACTGGCTGCGTCTCAAATGCGCCCCTTCAACATCCACATATACCTGGCAAAGGTACATACGGGGGTATTGCTGTACTCAGCCAACATAGCTGAGCAACATATGAAGTATTATATAGTCGTAGCACACATAAGGTTTGCAAATTATACTGTGCAAACTCACTTAGTATGGTACAAGCTAGCGGAAAAATTATCCCACGCTAAGGTTCAAAATATACCTTTTGAAATACCCTGGGGTGTCTATTTTAAGAAATGGTAGGCCTTTGTGGGGTAGTTTGAATTTAAAACCCGCCGAAGATGCTTGGAAATTGCACATAGGCCCAGCGTCAAAATTCAAAGTTCGGTAAAAACAGATATGGCTTGGTCTCCTATATGACACTGTAGCTTCACGAAATTGTGCCAAAGACATCCAATGGGGGTGTCCTTTTACTCAGAAGACTTAGCTGAGCATAATATGGGGGGTTTGAACTTAGTGGCACATATGAAATATACAAAATGCCCAGCAAAAATGCAATCCATATATAAAAAATGCACAAAATTATTTTTGATCACATACTGTGGCATATATTGGTGAAAAAAATGGGGGCATGCTAAGGCACAATACGCACCTTCTGAAATACCCTGGAGTGTCTACTTTTACAAATGGTAGGCCTTTGTGTTTTTTTTTTTTTGGAACAGTCAAACTACTATAATACCCCAAATTGAAGCATAGGCCCATTAAATCCGCCTCTCAAAATTCCCCTGTAAATGTTGAAACGGACAGGTCTCCTATATGGCACTGTAGTTTCACGAAATAGTGTCAAAGACATACAATGAGGGTATCATTGTACTCAGCAGAAGTAACTGAACACAAAATAAAACTTTGTACAGGAATAGCACACACCAACTTATAATATATATACATGAGAATTTCTTTGTTATAAGTTTGTGTGACAAAAAACAATTTTACTCCAATATTTAGCAGAGGTTGGCGGTGAAATGGCTACGTAGAAAGTGTCAAAATAACCTTAGGTAAATAGCCTGTGATGTCTACTTTATATACATATATACTTTTGTGTGGCAATTTTGTTTTCTTTTATGGCTATTAACAGGGCCGTCTTTAATAACGAATGGACCCTGGGCAAGTGTTTGCTTGGGCCCCCTGTGCCCTGCCGCTCTCGCCCCTCACTCCCTGGTATGCAATCACGGCATCCATCCCAACGCAGTGGCGGTACTAAAGTAGAATGAATTTTATTGGGACCCCCAATTGCAAGGTTGGACTAAAGGTAGAACCCCATCTGTCGTGCAACTCCAACAATGCTTTGACAGCTGGGACTCTACCAATTTCCCATGCTTGCAGGGTTGTATTTAGCACTGAGCCATGTTAGTATGTTTGAATGTAAGCATGTGTTTGTATGGAGTATGTTTGTGTGAATGTGTTTGTATGTGGTACTGGAGTTTGAATGCAAGTGTGCATTTATGTGTAGTGTTTGTTTTTGAATGTAGGAGTGTGCTTGTATGTAGTGTTGACGTTTCAATGCAGGAGTGTGTTTTATATGTAGTGTTGAAGTTTGAATGGAGGGGTGTATTTGTATTTAAAGTTGCGGCTCAGATGCACAGGTACACACTCTGACGCACAAACAGATACACAGATACATACACTGACTACATACAGATAAACAGGCACATACACTGACAGACACACTGACACAGGTACATATATTGACACACACAGACACATACACTGGTAGACGTACTGACAGACATACTGACACAGGCACATATACAGACATACTGACACACAGACACATATACCGACATACTGACACACACACACAGACACATACACTGATCAACATACTGACACACATACACTGACAGAAATACTGACACCCACACACACTGAGAAATACTGACACACACACACACTGAGAAATACTGACACACACACACACTGAGAAATACTGACACACAGGCACATACACTGACACACACAGACTGATATACTGACACACACACACACAGACATACTGGCACACAGACAGATATACTGACACATGCATACACATGCACTAACAGACATACTGACGCACTGACAGACATACTGACACATACACATACTGACACACACACACAGATATACACACACATATATACTGACACACAGACAGACATACTGACACACACATACACTAATACACTACACACACATACACTACACACACACTACACTAACATACACTAACACACACACACACACACACACACATTTTTATTTTTTTAATTTAATCCCCCAGCCTCCTTACCTTTTGGAGTGCTGGGGGGATTCCTGGGGTCCAGTGGTGCTGCTGGGCTCCTCTGGGTGGGGTGGCCGTCGGGCAGGCGGGCGCTGAGGGAGCACTCACTGCTTCCTCTTCAGCTCCCCTCGCGCCGCTGATGCCGGCGCCGGAAGATGCGTCATCTTCCGCCTCGCATCAGTGCGGTGCGCGAGGGAGCTGAAGAGGAAGCACTGAGTGCTCCCTCGCGCGCCCGCCTGCCTGCCCGACCGGCCACCCGCCCGCCGGGGTCAGCGGGGCCCACGGGGCAGGTGCCTCGGGCCCCCCAAGAGAAACTGGGCCCGGGGCAGCTGCCCCGTTTGCCCCGCGTTAAAGACGGCCCTGGCTATTAAGTTTACAAGACAAACATACCAAATTCTAAAATCGCTCCACATTAAAGGTTTAGTTTACTCCTTGTGCTTTGTGACCTGTAACTACCAAAAAAAAACTTAAAATCTCAGACGCATTATATATTCTGTAAATCAGAACAACTAAATGAATTTATTTTTAATTACTTTCCTTAACCTGCACTAATTGTGCACACATTATTATTGCAAAAACTGTAAAAAAAACACTTTTTTTTTTTTATAATAAATAAGCATTTATATATATATATATATGTATGTATATGTATGTATATATATATATATATATATATATATATATATATATATATATATGTGTGTGTTACATCAAATTAAAGCCCTTTCTGTCCTTTAAAAAACGGTATATAGTATGTGTCGGTGCAATAAATTTGTAAAATGCAAATTGAAGTTGTACGCAAACAGCAAAAAATGAAAAAAATTTGTCATTAAGTGAAAGACAGGCTTTTGAAGCTCTGTCCTTAAGGGGTTAACATCTAGGATTTCACAGGTTAGTAAATATTTATCTTATGTGTTTCAGTTAAAAAATATGTGAACATTGTAATCTGGATTTATTGTAAACATGATTCTGTGTTTTCTTTCTTGCTTTCTTCTCCCTAGAAAATTAAGCTTCCAAAAAAAGTATCTCGACTTTATCCAACGTATGAGCTATATCTGTATGGGGAAGGTGCTTATGCTTTGGAAAACAAAAACCTTACATTGACCGGAATCCCAGTTTTGTTTCTTCCTGGGAATGCTGGTAGTTACAAACAAGGTATGTAAAAAATTACTATAAATACACCATGGAAGTGAAAGTTTACAAAGTTAATGCCGAAAGAATATATTCAACAGTAATTAACATTTAAAATTGAGCATTTAAAATCTACAAATTATTTTGGACTCACCTAGATTCTAGTAGCATGCTTCCAGAGTCTCTGATTAGTAGTGTTTGAAAATGTGTAACACTATTCTTTTACTGTAAACGTCTCATCAGCCGCCTTTATAATGTAGTTAGTTACGTAAATATCAGTTATTGAGACCCCCAAGAAAATTTGGAAAGGGAAACAGTGCACTCATAAATTTGTCTTTTTAAACGTCATCTTCGCCTCTACGTAATAGGAACCCAAAACCGCATCATAGCTAAGGGGACCCTATAGGCATCCAGACTTCAGCTCATTGTAGTGGTCTGGGTTGCACTGTCCCAGTCAGTTTAACCCTGCAATGGCAATTATTGCGGTTATTGAGAAACTGTAATAATTACCTTGCAGGGTTAACTCCACTTCTGCCAGACAGCCACTAGCGGTGCTTCTGGGGCGTTAGGTGACTTTTGGTCGATGCTGGATGTTCTCTATGTATGAGGACATCCAGCATTAGCTAAAT
This sequence comes from Pelobates cultripes, assembly GCA_933207985.1. Taxonomy (NCBI): domain Eukaryota; kingdom Metazoa; phylum Chordata; class Amphibia; order Anura; family Pelobatidae; genus Pelobates; species Pelobates cultripes. Next base: position 148,576,523 of record OW240912.1, read on the forward strand.
CCCTATAGGAAAACATTGATCCAATACTTTCCTATGAGAGTTTTCTAGTGTGATTGCGGCGCTTGCCGCGCATGTGCATTAGGTCCTTGACTTCAGGGGAGGAGGAACGAAGGCGGAGCCTGACTGACCATCGAGGTACATTGACACTGGATTCAGATAAGTGTCGAAAGGGTTTTTAACCCTTTCATCACTGCAGTGAGGGAGGACGCAAAGTAGGGGACCAGCAAGGAAGACGTTTTTTGTATTTCTAGCCTATAGTTTCCCTTTAAGTAGCACAACATAAACCTGAGAAGCTCTGAAAAAGCAATAAATTGACACAGAGTGCTTATCTATTATAAAAGTGAACATGTCATTTAAAATTCAACTTAACATTAATTCTCCCAAAATACGTGATCTATTCAGAGTAATGTTCTGACCTTACCTTCGATCCAGTGCTGCCATTTCCCCCACTTCATGCTTGTTACTATTCTAGAACACACACCTTGCAGTCTACTCTTGCTCCTCCCTCAATCTTTTTTTAAATTTGCCCTCCTTGGGGATGTACAAAGAGGGCAAGCCTCCTCTTTGATGCCAACATGCTAGCTTTGTTTCCGTCATCTGGAAGCTTTGGCTGTGGAGCCATAGTGCATGCTATGGGTGGAGAGGTGGAAAGCAGAACTCTTCTTTTCTGCTGACTGACAATTCTTCTGCATAAAACAAATCCCCCTTTTTTTTTATTAGGTTTTTCCTAGTCTATATATATATATATATATATATTTTTTTTTTAGCAAATCAGCTGTCAAAATTTATAGTGTGCTTTTTCAGAGAAGCATAAGTTATAGGTATCATGTCATGTATCCTTTAAGAAGAAATTACTTTTCAAGCAAAAGGCTGGGATTCAGGTGATGGGAAAGGTTTTTAGTCCCAGTCAGTCAAGGAGGTAAGGGTAGAGGAATGATGGGGAAGGAATGATTACCAGCCTTTAGAGGTACACATTTCTCTGCCACAAGCCGCTGATTTAATGTCTGTAAATGTGCTGAAAATGTTCACCCCCTGTTTTCAAACTGTAAAAGAAGTTTAAATACGCCATATCATTTTACCATTTCACTGTCGCTATTATCTCCGCTATTGCTAGGAATGACTTCAGGGTCCTAACAAACCCCTGCAAGGTATTGGACCATTTGTATTGATCTATTTTTGTCACATCTAATGTTAGTAAGAACATTTGCATTGTTTATTTTTTTTTAAAAAGATAAATGACGCTGTAAACCGTCTAAAGCTTTTTATTTCCCATTTCCCAAAAGGCTGAACAAATAAGTAAAAAAAAAAAAAAAATGTTAATTTACATAATTGTAATTTTTAAATGTCTCCAAAGCGAAATATATATATTGTTGTGTTATAAAATGTTTCAGGGTGGATTTTATTTAGATCAATTCTATTTTAAATCACTAATCTGTAAGACTCTATTTAACCGATTTAGGACGCATAACATAAATTTTCCGAAGTCTTTTTCACGCAATATTTTTTCAGCAGTAATTGTTTTTCCTTGCTATTAACTGACCGGTGCTCTGTTTGCAGAGCTAGAAGTAAGCGCCGCGATCATTCATTCAAATTAGGATTTACATCCCTATTTTTACAATGTGGTGGTTAAATGTCTACTCACACTAGGGAGTCCCAGGTATCAATGGATTCCTAGGGCTCCTGTCTATCAGCTGGGGCAATTTTTAGTGGACACAAACTGACAGATGAGCTGCATGCAGAGTTCAAAGTGACATCGGCATGCAGCCCTTTCAATGGGGATTTAAATCCCCATAGACTGTAATGTAAATCCCTGCTCACACTAGGAACCCAGGTATCAATGGTTCCTGGGGCTCCCCTCTATCATTTGGGGCCATGTCAGGAATTTTATTCGTTTATTACTGGCCCTTTAAGACGGCATGGAAGTACACACCCCTTTGGTTATTTAAACTCCAATCTCCAATACCTTAGTGCACAATTAATGTGTTAATCTGACTGATTGCATCAACTTCCTTCCTAATCATTTGGATCACTCCTAGAGAGACCTCCTAGGTGTTCCATCACTGGACCCCTTCTGAATCTCCTCTTCATACCCCTATATCTTTGATTACCTGGTTAACTAATTCAGACTGGCCTTGACTCTGCTTTTGGAGGGACATTGCTTATGGACTAACCCTGGACACATCACCTAAACTTCTATTTTCAAGGACTGTCAGTTTATCTCTCTGCTTCGCTGCCACCTAAGTTTGCCGTGCTGAAACTGCCTCAAAATAAAGAATGAGTTGTTCTTATTTTTTTGTTTGGCATTTGTTAAAGAAAAAAACATGACAGATTAATTGTGCCTTACAATTGTTAAACTTATTTAAAAAAAAATAATGGAAGCCACAAACTTAACCCAGAGGTTTGTCTCTTCAATCACAAGTTGAACTCTTAGCTCAATCAATTCAGGAGTTCCACCTTAAACTAAATGATATCCAAACTCAAGTTGAAAATTTAAAACAGCACACCCTTTCCCATCAACCTGAACCTCCTATATACCCTCCTAAAAGATTCTCTGGAGATCGTTCTATTTACAGGGGGTTCATACATGAATGTAAACTCATGTTTTCTCTGAGACCTGTCACTTTTAGAAATGATGTGAAACTAAAACCATTATTTCCTTACTTCAGGGAGATGCTGCTAAATGGGCTTATCAACTCATGGAGTCATTTGACCCTTGCCTCTCCTCATTAAGTGTTCTTGCATAGCAAGACCACTTAATGTTATCTCACATATATATTATTATTATTATTATTATTAAGTGTTCTTGCATAGCAAGACCACTTAATGTTATCTCACATATATATTATTATTATTAAGTGTTCTTGCATAGCAAGACCACTTATTGTTATCTCACATATATATTATTAAGTGTTCTTGCATAGCAAGACCACTTATTGTTATCTCACATATATATTATTCTTATTATAGCCAAATTTGCCACCCTAACTCCTCCCACAGTTTTTACACTACATAGACAAAAATTTACCAAAGCGTGCAGATTGTTCCCGATCGGATTGCTATTACTTTGTGGAACGTTTCGCCGAATGGTTCACGGAATATCGTCGTTCTTGTGGCGAAATTTGTCCCATAGGAATGAATGGCAAAGCTAGAGTGGGAGCTGGCAAAAGCTGAAAAATCGGGACATGATTTCTAAACTGCCACCACTCCCTTATTTTCAGGCCCACCTACACAAATCTTATATCAAAATGTTCAGCTATCCCTGCTGCCACTAAACATGTCAACGGCTAAGCCATAGTCCTGATAGTTTTCACAATATAATCATTTGTTTGCAACTAACGCTGTCCATTGACATTCATTGAAACTTCACTCTGCAAAGCTCAAATTTGAAGTGCAATTTCTAAACTGCGACTGTGCCTTCAATTTTAATACTTCAGAGACATACTATGCATCAGAATGTAGGTCTGGGTCTTGTGATTCTCACAATATAAAGCTCTTCGCTGTAGGATTTATAGTTTTTAAGATACGACCGTTTGAAGATGGCAACCACCAAAATACTCTGACCTGTGTCAAGCTGCAGCAGCAAGTGATGTCATAGACAGGGCCTTTTGAACACCTGCTAATGTTTTTATAAATGTATGGTTTAATGTAACTGTGCAACAACGTTGCAATTAAATGTGCTATGTAAATGATAACAGTTACTCCGCCCACTCCAGTTGTAGACTACAGGTGGAGGCAAGAACACTTCACACAATTTCCCCAGAAATTGTAGCTTTTCTAGCTTTGAATTATTCCTGCAGGAAATTAATACATTGTATGAAGACTCAAATAAAAGTGATACTGCTGAAACCTTATTACACTCTTTTTAACCCAAGGGAGAAACAATGTGGAAGAATGTTTCTTACTTTTGTAGATTAGCTGCAGATACTTGATGGAATGAAGCAGCTTTAAAATGCCAATATAGATTGGGGTTGTCTGAAAATCTCTGAGATGAACTTGCAAGGACTGGTATTCCTAGCACTTTAAGGAAATTAATTATTCAATTAGACAGGACGTTTAGAGAAAGAAGAAAATAAGTTATTTTTCTAATCCTTCCAGACAATCCTCTTCAACAACACCCCGTCTAGACAATTCTCCTAACTCCTCAAAAAATGTAGCCATGGAAATTGGATACATTAAAGGTCCCTTATCTGAAACTGAAAGGAACAGAAGAAAAACTAATAATTTATGCATGTACTGTGCATCACCTTCTCATCTGTTGCCAAATTGTCCCCTTTCTAAATGGAATAAGATGGGAATTGCTCCACGGTTTCTAACCCAGAACGTAATTGTTTTACAACTATGTCTTTTCTTCCAAATGGTACAAATATAGAAATTAATGCTGTAATTGATTCTGGTGCCATTGGTTGTTTTTTAAATAAAAAAAAATTGATACTTTTGACATTCCTGTCCATCAAAAGGAAAGTCCTTCTCAAATTGTTCTTTTTGATGGCTCTGTCTTAAAATTTGTAGTTATTTGTTTCCAAACTTCCCTTCTTAAAATTACCATTATTAATCACCATCTTGAAGATATAATTTTTGACATTAATACCTCTGTTTGACACTGTTTTGAGCCTCCCTTGGCTGAAAAAGCACAACCCTCAAATCAATTGGTCCTTAAATACCTTTACTTTTAATTCGGAATACTGTACTTCCACCTGTATGAAAAATTATCAAATCGGTTCTATGTCCACTATTATCCCTGATCATTACATGGAATTCAGTGATGTCTTTAGTGAAACAGAAGCTTCTAAGCTCCCTCCTTCAAGACCATATGACTGCTCTATTGACCTCATAGAGGGTTCTACTAACCCTTACAGTCATATGTATCCCTTATCAGAACCTGAACTCAAAATACTAAAAGAATTCTTGGATACTAATCTCAAAAAAGGTTTCATCAGACATTCTACCTCTCCCGCTGGAGCTGGAATATTTTTTGTGACTCATAAAGATGGAACAATCCGTCCTATTATTGATTACCGTAAATTGAACAAGATAACCATAAAGAATCGTCATCCTCGCCCTCTGTTACAGTCGTGACTTAAATATGAATATTAATTTAATAATTAATATATAATAATTAAGCAACAAATAACAACATTAATAGAGTTCGGTATTATGGTCGAATATATATCCATGAATGCCAAACAAATGTAAATTAGTACACAAACAGGGTCAAATTTAGCAATAAAACCTGGTGAACTAGTTTAGTGAAAAGTCTTTTCCTATGCAAATGGTAGCAAACAATGAAACTAGGCCTCAACTCATTCACACCATGTGGTCAATGGTGGATTAAAATCCACATGGTCAGACAAAAGGTAAAGTATATATTTTTTTTCTATATACAAATGACCAAAGATTGGTAACAAGCAACACAATAATTCACTTCTATACAGACAGACAATTGACTCTGTGTATTAAACAAAATGCATAACTTTTGTATTTTCCCTAATATTCCAGCATAATCCCATATCTTCGTCGCCAAGTGTTAGTCATGATTTAAATATGAATATTAATTTAATAATTAATATATAATAATTAAGCAACAAATAACATTTAATAGAGTTCGGTATTATGGTCGAATATATAATAGGAAATACACAAAACATTGTAGTATTAAATGTATATTTATTATAATAACAATTAAACAAATGCTAGCAGAATGTAAATTTACCACAATAATTACACCATACAAAACTACAACATTACTTACAAAAGGCTATAACAGTTGCTAGCTGTTATAATAGATTACTTACACGGCTCCTGCCTGTTTGGCTGGAGCTATACACACAGCTACATGTTCAATCAATGCAAGCAAAGGAAAAAGGAGGCTGAATTCCTTCTACGATTTGGTTTTATCCAGTAAGTAGGCTGTCCTGTGATGTCACTGCCAGAAGCACATGAGTTAGCACACTGACCCCTAGTGGTGCCTCTAAAGCATTAAGCTCATTATGCTTTACTGACATCTAGTGGTGCGTCTAAAGCATTAAGCTCATTATGCTTTTTTATGACAAAAAGTCATTAATTAATAAATACCATTACAAACCACCCTTTGACTTATGTCATAAAACAAACATTATAAACCCGTACATCTTGAATCTACCCTATTTTAACAGTACCTGCCCTACAACAAAACCCACCTTTTGAAGAATGATACCCATTTACCCGTAAAGTTATGACACTTTATTGCTTATTCAATTTTTTTTTTTTTCATTGAGCACATGCATCACCAGTTGGGAAACCTTGGCCTAAAATAAGCACATACCCACCCTTATAATAACCACTGAGCACATGCATTAGCAGTTGGGAAACCTTGGCCTTAAATAGGCAAATACCCACCCTTGTAATAATAGACAACTCAAACCATGTTTTATTAGATTAACCAATGATATTGTGTTCATGTGAGGATGTGTTTTGGAGCTTAATATAGTATTAGACACCACAAACTCATAACACCTATGAATCATGGCACAGACCGACTCGATTTCTGTAGCCTCTGGCTGATCTGTGTGCCTGGAATTTTCACAAACATTAGTCCTGGAAACTGGATACTCTATTCTTCGACAGTCTCATAGAACATACGCATGGAGACAGGGATGAATGAAACAGTTCATGTGATCAAGGACTTTTGTGTGTTTGTGGTCACACTGTTTTGTTTTTTCTTTCTTTATACCATTAACCACCTTGACGTAACAGTGTCCTGCTCCTGATGCATTTGTTCCGACTCTCACCACTCTTAGCTGCAATATTTTTTCTCCTTACAGCAACAGTTGAGCATAGTGTCCAGTGCTGCTGCTTCTTCTGCTTAAAATATCCTTGCTTGAAAGTTCTTGAATGAAAACACAGGCAATGACGAACACAAACATAAATAATAACTGTGCCAATCATCACAAGTACCATTTGATTGTGGTGTCTTAACCATATTTTTTTCCTATGGCGTTTGGATAAATACCTACACACCTCTCTTCACATCCAGCACACTCCTGATTCACAGATAAACACAATATCACTGCTGTATCTACCAATTTAACCCAAACACTCGTTATTACTGCTGCATTTACCAATTTAATCTAAACACTCGTTATCACTGCTGTATTTAACCAATTTAATCTAAACATTAACCAAAACAATTACATTCCTATTTACCACCCTTCTATTTAAACATGTATAGATAATCCAAAATGCCTACTTTCTCTTATCCCTCTTATCATTCTTCCGTTTTTTTTGTTTGTTTTTTTTAACTGCAACCACTCATGCACTTTACACAGACACAAATCAAGCACCTACTGGACAATGGGGTTCCCTCGTTAGAGCCCTCCCACCCCAGTTTGGTTTACACAAAAATACCCCCTGGTCCCTATGGGTCAATTCTCCCCTTTCCCAGGCAAGCATACATACATACAACAATAATACATAAGGGTTTCAAATAATAATAATAATACAGGATAGAACTGCACAACAACTATTGGGTATGCTCCCCCTTATCCGGACACGTTTAAATACCCCCTAGCTCAGGTTCCCCACCCGCTACTGTAACTAAAATCACAGCCCACGTTATGGAGGTTCACCCGCTAGGCAGATAAACCCTAATTCAAAGCATGGAAATATTAAAATCAGTTATAGATGGCTTCTAAAATAATATAAATCTTAATCTGAGCCCCTAAACTTACTTTGTTAAAAATGCTAACTTGTTAAAATATTTAGACTAAATAGGACAAAGGAATTATTTTACCATTTTTTCAGTTCATTTGTTACCAGTTCCTGCATATGTCCAGTAATTCCTTAGTCCTGGATAATAAAGCTGAAAAACACTCCACAAATTGATTAGTTTAGGCAATTACATTTACAAAACAATGCAGTTTATTTTTTCTCATACAGGCAAGACTACCCACCCCCAACAAGGACAAATTCTCCCCCAGCTGTAGCTGAAAAGCATGGTCACACAGCTGTTAAAAAGGTGGTCTCTCCTTCATGAGTCAAAATCATATATATATTTATACTAATATTCTGTGTATACGCACACATAAATCTATTATTCACTGAATCTGCTTTACTAAACGTATCTTTTTCTTAACTACTAAATTTTGTCCAAATCTCTTTTCAACTAGACAAATCCATGAATGCCAAACAAATGTAAATTAGTACACAAACAGGGTCAAATTTAGCAATAAAACCTGGTGAACTAGTTTAGTGAAAAGTCTTTTCCTATGCAAATGGTAGCAAACAATGAAACTAGGCCTCAACTCATTCACACCATGTGGTCAATGGTGGATTAAAATCCACATGGTCAGACAAAAGGTAAAGTATATATTTTTTTTCTATATACAAATGACCAAAGATTGGTAACAAGCAACACAATAATTCACTTCTATACAGACAGACAATTGACTCTGTGTATTAAACAAAATGCATAACTTTTGTATTTTCCCTAATATTCCAGCATAATCCCATATCTTCGTCGCCAAGTGTTACAGTCATGACTTAAATATGAATATTAATTTAATAATTAATATATAATAATTAAGCAACAAATAACATTTAATAGAGTTCGGTATTATGGTCGAATATATAATAGGAAATACACAAAACATTGTAGTATTAAATGTATATTTAATATAATAATAACAATTAAATGCTAGCAGAATGTCAATTTACCACAATAATTACACAATACAAAACTACAACATTACTTACAAAAGGCTATAACAGTTGCTAGCTCTTATAATAGATTACTTACACGGCTCCTGCCTGTTTGGCTGGAGCTATACACACAGCTACATGTTCAATCAATGCAAGCAAAGGAAAAAGGAGGCTGAATTCCTTCTACGATTTGTTTTTATCCAGTAAGTAGGCTGTCCTGTGATGTCATTGCCAGAAGCACATGAGTTAGCACACTGACCCCTAGTGGTGCGTCTAAAACATTAAGCTCATTATGCTTTTTTTATGACAAAAAGTCATTAATTAATAAATACCATTACACCCTCTAATACCCGAAATTCTTGAAAGAATAAAAGATGCCAAATGGTTTACCAAATTAGATCTTAGAGGAGCTTATAATCTTCTTCGAATTCAATCAGGAGATGAATGGAAAACTGCTTTCTGTACAAGATATGGACACTTTGAATATTTGGTTATGCCATTTGGACTTTGTAACGCCCCTGCCTCTTTCCAAAATTTCATATGTGACATCTTTTAAAGATTTTCTAGATCAATTCATTGTGATTTATTTGGATATTCTATTTTTTTCTCATACACTTTTTTTAAAATATTTCTTTATTTCATTTTTTGTCTTTTGTACAAAATAAAAACAATACATACAAAGTCCATCTAATTCATACAAGACAAGTGTTCTCTAATCATGATACAGTATAACTTATTTTATAGCCCTTATTTATCTCAATAAAATACGCTAAACATCAGACAATGAGGTAAGAGAACACCATATAAAACAACCTTATACTAAACAGTACATTCACACAATCAGAGCAGGTTTATATTCTTATTTTAAGTTAATATATAGAGATATTAGTTTCAGAGTTTATTTTATAATTTATGCAACCATTTATCAAATAGTTCTTTTTTATCAATTGATTTTATGATTACATTTAGAAGATCCTTTTCCATAGAAAGTTGGAATTTAATCTGATTAAAAAAAAATTTCATTTTTTTTTGGAAAGGAAGTAATGATCTCCGACAATTATAATCTTGGGTGCAACAAGACAATGTACAGCTATACATATAACACTACTAGTTTTGAGGTTCCATTTCATATGCAGAAGAGCCGTTGCTGGACAATTATTTATTTTGTGGTCTCAATTTTTGGTACAAATTAAAAACCCAAAACCAAAGGGGCTTAACTATAGGGCAAGACCACCATATATGAATAAATGAGCCTACATCATACCCGCAGCGCCAACAAGTGGAATCATAACCCTGATGCATTCTAGATATTCTCATAGGAGTTAACAACTTTAAAGTGGCATTCAACTAAATTTAAACTGTGAATATTCTTGTATATTTGAGAAGAGGATAAACACCACTCTCTATCAGATATTATGTTCAGATCTTTTTCCCAGGATTTTATCATTTTTACCTGAATTATCATTTAAGATATCTATAATCTGATTAGCTTTAGATGTAACTTTATTTACCGGCTTCTAATCGAAAATTCTTTCTAATTGAGTCGTAATATCTATGGGTATTTTCATTAATTTGTTTCTAAAAAATTTTTTTTTTATTTTTTTTGATTCTTAAGGAAGTAAAGATCTCTTTGTTCGGAATTTGAAACTTATCCATAATATCTTGAAATGAGATCAACTTGTCTTCATGTAATATTTCTGAAAGCCTGGACAAGTTTTTATTTGGCCAATTCTTAAGTGACAAATCTTCCATGTTATGTTCTAGTGCATTTTAATCTGCAAGATTTTGGTATGCATTGTGTAATTCCTAAGGATTTTTAAATTTATTCTCAGGCGTGTATTGTCTGGGAGAGAACTATAGATTTAGTTAATATGTGATTAGTATTTTTTTTACTGCTATTATTCCACAGATGGTATTCAAGTTTGCTGATTTCCACAGCCTCTGATTCTATAATGAACTAGGGTTCTAATATCAATTGATCATCTTGAAGCTTGTATACATGTCTAATCATATTTGAATAGTAAATGTGTTTTATGTTAGGGAAATTTAAACCACCTTTATAAAGTTTCTTAGATAAAACTTTTAGACTTATTCTTGGCCTTTTTATTTTTCCATATGTACGCAGAGAAGCTAGCCTGTATCAAATCTAACCAACTTTCATTCTTTCAGAACAGCATTCTAAAGGGTAGCATCGAAAATAAATATGACCATTTTGATAATATATATGAATTAATGGTGTTAATTTTCCCTAGCCATGATGTCTCAGTGTTTTTCCATTTTTTTTAAAGATTTATTTTTATCTTTTAATAATCATATCACATTAATTGCCATAGTGCTTGATACTTTAGCCGGGATTATTACCCCTAAATAATTAATTTCTTTATTTAACCAAGTGAATTTATATTGTTGACATAATTTCTTCACGTTGACATTCTCTGTTTTTATACATAGCCGTTCTTTTCATAATATTTAATTTATAATTTGAGACTAAGCTGTATTTATTAATCTCTAACATCACACATGGTAAAGATTATTCTGGAGAAGTAATCGTTATTATTGTATCATCCGCATAAAGCGAGATCTTGATCTCTCTGGTTTTTGTATAAAATCCTCTAATACCTTGATTATCTCTAATATTAATTGAGTGGTTCTACAGATAAAATGTATAATGGAGACATTCTTCAAATCGAACCATCCTGCACATATATTTGCACCAACAGTTCTCGCTGAGGGAGTGGAGTAGAAAAAAACATTATTGCCTTATGAATCCAGCCATTAAACCCAAAAGCTCTCAAAACTTCCTCCAAATAACCCCAGCTGACCCTGTCAAATGCTTTTCTCCCCTTGATCCATCATATCTATAATCCTTCGAAAACTATTAGTTGAGGATCTTCCTGGAATGAATCCAATCTGAGCAAAATGTATAATTTTATTTATAATTGGTTTCATTCTGTCTGCTAATATAGAGGCGTATATTTTCAAGTTGACATTTATCAAAGAGATAGGTTTATAATTACTTACGTCATTGCTATCTTTATTAGGTTTTAGAATTGGTAGAAGGTTTGACTGTAATAATTCTTTGGATATCTTAGCCTTATCCACAATCTCATTAAAAAAAATCAGTCATCGGATTAATCAAGATAGATTTCATTACTTTGTAATGTAGATTAGTAAAGCCGTCTGGGCCAGGGGTTTTATTCATTTCCAATCTATCGATCTGTCTTTCTATTTCTATAGGGGAAATCTTTTTATTTAATTGTTTTAAATCTTCTACTGGAATCTTTGTATTTAATTATTTTTTAATATCTATATCTTTAGAATTAGTTTGTAAATTATAGAGATCACTGTAATATTTATTAAATTCTTCACCAATTTGTTCTGGGGTGGTATATACATTTTGGCCATCAGCTAATCTCTCTATTCTATTTATTGCTGTTTGTTTTTGAAATTTTTTTTGTCAGCTTCTTACTGGCTCTGTTACCTGTATAGTATTTGTTTAATCTCATCTGATTTAGTTTTTTTTTTTTTAATACTTTCTTCTGTTTTTATATTAATTTTATTTTGTAATTCTAGTAATAGTAACTTTCTTTCGGAAGTTGGTTGAATTTTATTTAGATTAGAGAGATTGTAATATGATATATATATATATATATAACTCCGCAAGATTTATACCGCTATTTTTTTTTTCTCGATGTGCCCCATTTTAATTAAATAACCCCTCATTACAGCTTTATGAGTGTACCAATTTATTGAATGGGAAGTATCTTTGGAGTTATTTTCCTCGAAAAATAATTTTAATAAGTTGGCCAATTCCACTCTATTTTTTTCCTTTTTAATAAGCTTCTCATTTAATTTCCATGTATTTAGGCCAAATGTTTGCGGCTTTCCAATCTCCATTATAATAAAACTATGGTCTGACCAGGTTTTATTTTTAATTGCGGATTTATTAATGAGAGGAAGGGAAGTTACATTTACAAGACACATATCAATTCTTGAGTATGATCCATGAGCGCTAGACATGTGTATAATCTCTTTCTACAGGATGCATAGCTCTCCATATATCATATAGATCATACATTCTGCAAATATTTATTAATTTCCTGGATTGTTTTAGAGCTCTTTTGTCCGGTTTAATTGGTATCTGGGATATCTTATCTATTTTACAGTCTAGAACGCAGTTGAAGTCTCCTGCTAAAATTAGTGTAACTTTCATTATCTTCTGAACTTTAACTATTCTCTTGGAGAATAATGACATAGGATCTACATTTGGTAGATATATATTAACAAAAGTATATGGCTTATTATTTACATTACAGACTATTATTAGGTATCTAGCTTCCTTATCTGCGTCTTGATATAAAATATCGACCTTAATTTCCTTAGCAAATACTATTGCAACACATTTTTTCTTCCTTGATTCCAAAGAAGCCTGTTTTATTATTGGAAATTTTTGACCTCCCCATTTCCGAAAGGAACCCTGCAGCCAGTGGGTTTCTTGAAGAAAAACCCACTTGAAAATTTTCCTCAACTAATGAGTTGTATAGCATATTTCTTTTTCTTATAGTATTTAAACCCTGAACATTTATGGACATTAACTTAAACATCTATATACCATACTCTTATTTAGAAAAGAAAACAAGCTGCGTTGTGAAGCTGCGTTCCAGGCACTGAAACAGGCTCTTGTGAATGCCCCTGTCTTGGCTGCCCCAGTCCCTAACAAACGTTTTCTCGTCTATACAGATGCTTCCATGTATGGACTGGGGGCTGTGCTGAGCCAGGTCGGGGAAGATGGAGGAGAGCACCCTGTCGCATATCTCAGCAGAAAGTTGTTACCCAGAGAAGTGAGTTATGCGGCAGTGGAGAAGGAGTGCTTGGCCTTGGTCTGGGCATTGAAAAAGTTAAGTCCCTATTTGTATGGGCAAGAGTTTTCCCTGGTGACTGATCACAACCCAGTCGTTTGGCTTAACCGGGTCTCAGGAGACAATGGGAGACTACTGAGATGGAGCTTGGCATTACAGCCCTACAATTTTACTATCAGCTACAGACACGGTAAGCTGAACGGGAATGCAGATGGGTTATCTCGGCAAACAGATGTCTCCACAACCTCCTAGTCCGGTCATCCCCAAGTTGACCCGCCAAAGAGTCAAGCCGGGTCTGCCGGAGTGTCCTACAAGAACTTGCTGGTGTATTTGTCTGTTTCTATCCTGTTTGTGTAAATGGCTGTTTTCTATAGCCCAGCCATACGAATGACTGTTTTTTCCCGAACAAACCTGCCGAACGGAGGGCCACCCAGGAGAGAAGTGTGCTGCTGGTTAACCTATTGATCCCAATTAGGACGTTGTGGTTAACCGCAGACACTTCTCAATTAAACGAATTCAGGGTGGTCATTGTTCGTATGTCGACCACGAGGCAGCGGCCATTTTAAACCACGCGAAAGCCCAGCGGTGTTTGGCTCTATTTTCATGGAACTAAAAACGGACACCTTTTCTGCCGAACACCGCTGAAACAACGGAACGCCTGGCTGCCTCCACGAAAACATACGAATACAGGCCGTTTGGGAGCTTTGAAGCAGACGAAAGGACTTAACCCAGATAGCCTTCCCATGGAGTCATTCGTATCACGAAAGACTGTAAGAGCTTTGACTCCATGGCGATTGAACTATGTGTGTGGGATCTGAGCGCTATTCGCCAATAATATGCACTCAGATCCAGGCTATCTGGGGATATGTGATGCAAATGGGAAATGTTCAGTCTTTGTAAAGTTATGTATTTTTATGTCTTTTCTGTTTTTATATTTAAAATGGCGACTGGCTTTGTCCTGGAGATAATTGAGTTACTTGGTAATTATCTCCAGGGCAGAGGGGAGGGAATCATAGTGCATTGTGGATAAAAACTGTGACTGTGTGTCTGGAATGTCCCCATATCTGTCTGTCATTTAAGTCTCCCATTTGGTCCCCTAGGGGAGTGTCCACCAAGTGGGAGACCTGCATAAATACGGGCAGGTAGCCCACAGTAAAGCCAGATCCTGTTTGACCCTCAATGCGGAGCTTCTGTCTCGTTATGGGGGGGATTTCTTCTTTGCGTTTAGAGACTGCTGGATGGAAACGAAAGCTGCTTGGTGGATGTTATTGTTTGGCGGCTAGCAGCAGTTCGTGGATTGCCGTTCGGGAGTTTGGAGCCGTTCACGGATCCCGGTCGGGAGATTGCCACTTCCCCTGCATTTGGTTCGTGCACTACAGGTTATGCGAACAGCGATTTATTGGTATTATAGACGGGGAAGGTCGACTAAATGGCGGTTTTGCTTAAAGACACTAGGGGTGTCTTAACAGACTACATCTTAAGATGTGAAGAATGTCAAAAAATAAGTCTAATCAACTCCCATCGGGACTATTGCAGCCTCTGCCTATTCCTCATGCCCCTTGGTCTTCTACAAGTATGGACTTCTTTTACCTCTCTCAGAAGGCAATACTTGTTATTAACAATTGTTGATCGTCTTACAAAAATGGTCCACTTTATTGCTCTCCCTAAGATTCCATTGGCTCTATCTTTTGCTCATATCTTTATCAAAGAACACGTTCGCCATCATGGAATCCCTGAAGATATAACTACTGATAGGGGAGTTCAATTTACTTCTAGATTCTGTCAAATCCTTCAAATACATCATAAATTATCAACATCCTCCCATCCTCAGACAAATGGTCCAACCGAAAGACTCAATGGTTTCCTAGAACAATACCTCCATATTTACACTACTCATCAACAAGACAATTAGTCCTCTCTCCTACCTCTAGCTGAGTTCTCATATAACAACAATGTGCAATCTTCTACAAAATATTCTCCATTCTACGCTAATTACGGCTACAACCCCAGATTCCTTCCTTTTAAATCACCTTCTGTCAACATCCTAAATCTATCAGAATACATAAATAATATCAACTCCACCTTAATGCTCGTCAAAGAAAATTTAGAGTCTGTTCAATCTACTTATAAGATTAATGCTGACACCAGATGTGGTGACAATCCTTATCAAATTAATGATAGTTTTATTATCCACACAATATTTAAAATTACATAGGCCTTCAAAGAAACTTTCTCCTACCTTTTATTAGTCCCTTTGAGATTATGGAACAGATTAATAAAGTATCCTATAAACTTCAACTCCCTTCACATATGAAGATCCACCCTGTTTTCTATGTATCTCTATTGAAAAAGTAAATCTTTGACCCTTCTTCACCACCACCCTCTCCTCCTCCACCGGATATAGTTGATAATGATGAGGAATATGAAATTGAAGAGATTCTTGATTCAAGATTACGTTATAACAGGATTAAATACTTGATTAAATGGAAAGATTATGATTGTTCTCATAATCAATGGGTTCCTCACTTCATTGTTCATGCACCTGACATTCTGAAATCCTTCCATGAAAAATTTCCTCATAAACCTTTTTTCTCCCTGAGGTAGCTCCTTTGGGAGGTGGGAGGGGGTATGTCAGGAATTTTATTCGTTTATTACTGGCCCTTTAAGACGGCATGGAAATACACACCCCTTTGGTTATTTAAACTCCAATCTCCAATACCTTAGTGCACAATTAATGTGTTAATCTGACTGATTGCATCAACTTCCTTCCTAATCATTTGGATCACTCCTAGAGAGACCTCCTAGGTGTTCCATCACTGGACCCCTTCTGAATCTCCTTCATACCCCTATATCTTTGATTACCTGGTTAACTAATTTGGACTGGCCTTGACTCTGCTTTCGGAATTTCCTTCAATACTGCTTGATGTCCTATTGAACGACCTCGGACTGAATAAAGGACATTGCTTATGGACTAACCCTGGACACATCACCTAAAATTCTATTTTCAAGGACTGTCAGTTTATCTCTCTGCTTCGCTGCCACATCAGTTTGCCGTGCTGAAACAGTCTCAAAATAAAAAGCGAGTGGTTCTTATTTATTGTTTGGCATTTGTTAAAGAAAAAACATGACAGGCCATTTCTAGTGACCCCATTCTTTTTGATGAACTGCATGCATAACTTAGATTTTGCATAGATAATAATGAAATCATTGCAAGGAGCACCTACTTTAGTTTAATAAGGTATTTGGGGAACAACTTAAAATTGCTTAATTGAAATAAAATTCGATAGCGTACATATTCATGTACAGTTGTGCTCAAAAGTTTGCATTCCCTGGCAGAAATTGAAACGTTGGCATTGATTTTGAAAATATGAATGATCATGGAAAAAAAAAAGTATTTTATGAAAGGATAGTGATCATATAAATCCATTATCACATAATTGTTTGACTCCTTTTTAAACCATAATGATAACAGGAATTACCCAAATGCCCTGATCAAAAGTTTACATAACTTTGAATGTTTGAGCTTGTTACAGAAGGTGACACACACAGGTTAAAATAGCAATCAAAGGTTCATTTCCCACACCTGTGGCTTTTTAAATTGCAATTAGTGTCTGTGTCAAGGAGTTTGTTAGCTCTCATGTGGATGCACTGAGCAGGCTAGATACTGAGCCACGGGGAGCAGAAAATAACTATTAAAAGATCTGGGCAACAAGGTAATGGGAATTTATAAGGATGGAAAAGGATATAAAAATAGGATATAATTTAAAAAAGGATATTAATAAAAAAGGATAATAAAAGCCTTGAAAATGCTAGTCAGTATTGTTCAATCACTTATTAAGAGGTATAAAATTCCGGGATCTCATGATACCAAGCCAAGTCTCAGGTAAACCAAAAATGATTTCAGCCACAACTGCTAGAAGAATTGTTCGGGATAAGAAAGAAAAAGAAAAACCCACAGGTAACCTTAGGAGAAATACAAGCTGCTCTGGAAAATTATGGTGTGGTTGTTTTAAGGAGCACAATAAGACGATACTTGAACAAAAATGAGCTGCCTCTGTGATATGCCGGAAAGAAGCCTTTACTACGCTAATGCTATAAAAAAAAAAAAAAAGGCTGATTACAATATGCCCGACAACACCTTGACATGCCTCACAGCTTTTGGCACACTGTAATTTGGAGTGACGAGACCAAAATAGAGCTTTATGGTCACAACCATAAGCGCTATGTTTGAAAAGGGGTCAACAAGGCCTGTAGTGAAAAGAATACCATCCCCACTGTGAAGCATGGTGGTGGCTCACTGATGTATTGGGTGTGTGAGCTCTAAATTGGGAATCTGGTGAAAAGTGATGGCAAGATGAATGCAGCTTGTTATCAGAAAATACTGGCAATTTGCATTCTTCTGGAATAAGGCTGCTCATGGGACGCTCTTGGACTTTCCAGCATGACAGTGACCCTAAGCACAAGGCGAAGTTGACCCTCCAGTGGTTACAGCAGAAAAAGGTGAAGATTCTAGAGTGGCCATCTCAGTCTCCTGACCTTAATATCATTGTGCCACTCTGGGAAATCTCAAATGTGCGGTTCGTGCAAAACCACCAATGACTTTGTATTAGGAACTAAGGATATGCAGACTTATGATTTTTTTTCTTTGTTGCCATGTTTTGTGTTATGATTGTGCCATTCTGTTAAAACCTACAGTTGAATAAGAATCCTATAAGAAATAATAGAAATCTGTTTTGCCTGTGTAGCGGGACCTGGGTAACCTGGCTGGTTAACCCCTTTGGTTACAATAGACCAGACTAATTTCCCCAGTAACCGGACGGGACAGAGTTCTAGGACACAACGTTTGACAAGCTTTATTTGGGCACACCGCTTTTTATGCACAGACCCCCAAAGGGGGTCTCCATCCAATCCAACACAAACACATCCAGGAGGGGGCTGGGGAACAGATAACCATCTCCCGCTCTGGGAGATTCTAACAGGACACAGGGACACGCATGAGTACACTTTCATACAGGGGGGTGACTTTGGTGCCCCGAGATGGGTAGGGGGTACAGCGTTACACTTTATATGGATGAACAGCCCCGGCTCCCATGTTGGATCCCTGCAAAAAGTGGGGCGATCGGATGTACAGAGCCGGACTCTTGATACATTAAACAAACTCTCTATCAGTATAGATAGAAGAATCAGAGCACGTAAAGCTGAAAAGGCTCTCTCTAATTCATTTTGGAAAAAACCCAGTCCACCTTTGCTAATGCCTAATAAACCCTTGCAACCCAGTGAACCATTGGAAGTTGGGGTTATTAGGGGACCTTTTATGGAAGAAAAAACAAGGAGAGACTTAAATCTCTGTTTGTACTGTGCTTCTATTAATCATCTCCTCCAAGAATGTCCTCTTCTAAAACGTTCTAAGGAAGGCAAGCCTAAAATGAATACCTCAGTTCTGAAGACACTTCCCTCTTCCTGTCCTCATCAGTTTGCTGTACCTCTAATTCTACAGTGGGACAAA
>OW240912.1:148595663-148611135 GCA_933207985.1 Pelobates cultripes
AAAACATATGTGAGGAAGGCTGAACTTGATGGACGCAGTCTCTTTTCAGCTATGTAACAAATGTATAGCTTTAAAATTGTAATTCATCCCTTGAAGATTGTACTGGTACTCGGTGTCACTTTAATCTACTATGACAAACTTTTCTTTGGCTGCACATGGGTAGAAAATATTATGATGAAAATTTTTTTTGCATAAACTTCTGTCAATAAGTATTTTGGACGGGTTGATGACAGAAGTCTACACTACAGAATATATTTCAAATCTGCAAAATAATAGATCACCTACAGATAGCCTTGAAAATTACACATGGCAGAGTCACAAATAAACTTTGAGTCATGAAAGAGTTGGCCATTTTAGATCTATAATAATCAGCGGTGATCAGGACACTGCACAATGACAGCCACTGATGCAATCTGCAAATAAACTGGATGGTCTGGAGGAGATGCAACATGTAAACGAATGCATCTGCAAAAAGTAAGCAAGACAACCTTGAAATAAATGCAGTTTGTTTTTTTTAAACTCTAGCCAAGTCCTAGATGTTTATGATTGACCCCCTAAATCAATACAAGCTTTTCCCAGGTTAGAGACAGAAAGAGATATATACATAGGAATCAATTATATTTCCACAATAATAAAACTATTTAAAATATTATATGCATGCAGAATTAATTAAATGCTGCCTAGCCCATGATACACATCCTTTCCTAATGATACTCATATTTTGACTATGGCTCTGAGCAGGTTAAATGTTAATGACTATCACCATTAATGTGATTCGCCTACATTTGTTTGCTTTATCATGCATAGCTCATTAGAAGCTATGGTAAATGTTATACTTCTTTAAAGAGCTTACTCAGTTTCTACTCATAGCCTATTAAATAACCCATAAATTATTTTAAAACGGTATACCAACTATTTCAAATGAAGTCAATAGTACTGCAGAATACTATGTTGAGAATTTTTTTATAAATTAAAGATCTACTCTAAACATCATAAACCCTATAGATAATTAATGTGGTTATGGGTTCTGTCTCCCTAGATTGGTTTGGCCAAATGGTAGATATCCAGCTGTTGTAGAACTACATTAACCACAATGCTTTGTCCGTATTAAAGCGGCACTGTCATGGCCGAAGCCCGTTTTTTTTTTTAACCCCCCCTCCCAACTACACTACATCTAACTGACCCCTTAGTAAACACTAAATGCCCCTAAGCCCCCCATATTACCTATTTTTTCATCTTTAATTTCTGCCCCGACCTATATTCTGGACGCCGCCATCTTTGTGTGGGTAGATGAAGTCCCTGTGGGACACGTCATCTGTCCACACTAGATAGCGCTGTGAGATTCCCACACATGCCCAGTTAAACACTTGGGCATGCGAACGGAAATTTCATCTATTCATTCATTCACCAGAAAGAAGAATGAATGAATAGAAATTTCAGACGAACAAACACTGAATATCAGTGTTCGTTTGTTCGTTCAGTTTATTACAAGGAGGGAGCTACCGTCTCGCAGCTCCCTCCTTGTAAAATGTAAAGATAGAAGCGGCAGGAGCAGTGCTCCCCGCCACTTCCTAAGCCCCCCCATGTCCTCCCTCACTCTATGGGAGTCAATATGACCCCCATATTAGCATAAGGGAGATTAAAATCTCCCGAATGCCCCTACTCGCTATACCGCGAGTAGGGGCATGTCTACTAAACAGTGTGTTTAAACAGTTTAAGCCAATCAGAGTGCTCTTTGTCATTTACACAGCGTGGGAAAATTCCAAAGAACTTTCCCACGCTGTGTAAAATGACTCATAACACTCTGATAACACAGTAGGTCTCTCCCCCCCAACCCCCTCATTGTCTGTTATGGCCCCCACCCACCGCTCAGGGGTGGGGGCGGGGGGTTTGGACAATAGGTTATCCTCCATGATTATCCTTTAGTGTACTAGGGCTTTTTTGGTTTTTTAACAGTCACTGTTTACTAGACATGCCCCTACTCGCAGTATAGCGAGTAGGGGCAGATCATTTACTTAGTATTAGTAAATGTGACTGAAAGACCAATTTAGGTCTTTCAGCCTTTTGGTAGATAGCTCCCTGCAAGATGCAGCCACAGCATGAATAGGATCGGAGTTTCATTCATTCTAATGAAATTCCGATACGAACAAACTCCCGAATTGCGTCCTAACACGAATGGAGAAACTGTTCTTATTCTGTTAGGACGCAATTCGGCAGTTTTGCCGGCGTTCTGTCTAAGTCACAGGACGTTCGGCAATAATGACAGGAAGCATTGTGGGAACAGGGAGGAAAGCTAAGGATTATGGGAAAATTGTTCTGACCACCAGAAACGAAGCACACTTTGCTCCTCCGCTGGTCATAGCTGGTCATGGCGTAGGAAACCTCCAGAAGAGAAATAGTCCCTACTTTGTCTTATGTTTTAAAGACAACTAGAGCAGACAGGAAGAAATGAAGAACAGATCCCGAGAGAGGGAGAGAAGAGGAATCGATTGGGGAAAGGTAAGTTCGGCATGACAGTACCGCTTTAAGGCTGGCAAATCAACAAAACAGTTGGTTGTAGTTCTACAACAGCTGGGGGACCTGCATTCCGCCCACCACTGCGCTAGTTTTGGTCAAACAGCTCTTAAGTTCTGACCCATTTGCTGAAGTTTGACAAAGACTGAAGTGAACTTTTGAACCTTGAATCTTGAACAGATTGTGCTAGTTAGACTTTAATTTTAATGGTTCAAAGATTGGACCTCTGTGGACAGACCCCATTGTTTAAAACCTTTTCAAACATGTCTGCCTGCCAGGCCAGGGTTGATAAACCTGTATACTTTTAAAAGAAAGCTCCAAGCACCATAACCACTATGACGCACTGTAGAGCCGAAAGCTCTCTGCATTGAGCTTAGCCCAGTGGAACAGGGTTAGATGATTAGCTAAGAGTATTCAGCTGATGCTCTCAGTCCATTGCTCTGCAGGGTTTACCTTAGTGGAGATAAGTGAAGCTCTGTGAAGGCGTCAACTGCTCTCCTGGAATCTGCGACTGGTGTCAGATGAACACCAGGTAATTTGCCGAACCATTTGCAAATAATTTGATTACTTTGCCTGAGAGGGCACCATGGCAGTCATTGCACTATAAGCACTACAGCATGCTGCTTGTAGTGTTGCTTT
This sequence comes from Pelobates cultripes, assembly GCA_933207985.1. Classification (NCBI taxonomy): domain Eukaryota; kingdom Metazoa; phylum Chordata; class Amphibia; order Anura; family Pelobatidae; genus Pelobates; species Pelobates cultripes. The sequence goes on from OW240912.1 coordinate 148,598,817, forward strand.
AAGTAGCTTGTTCAACCTACCGTATATACTCGAGTATAAGCCGAGTTTTTCGGCACATTTTTTGTGCTGAAAAACCCCAACTCGGCTTATACTCGAGTCACTGTCTGTATTATGGCAATTTACATTCCCATAATACAGACTGGGGGCTGGCAGAGCTGTTACTTACCTCTCCTGCAGCTCCTGTCAGCTCTCTCCTCCTCCGCGCCGGTCCGGTCAGCACCTCGGTCAGCTCCCAGTGTAAGTCTCGCGAGAGCCGCGGGGTCATAGTGCGGCTCTCGCGAGACCTACAGTGAGAGCTGACAGAAGAGCTGCACGGACCGGCGCGGAGGAGGAAAGAGCTGACAGGAGCTGCAGGAGAGGTAAGTGCTTCCTGCCCGCCCACCTCCTCCCCCCACTGAACTGCCAATGCCACTGGACCACCAGGGAAGGAGAGCCCCCCTCCCTGCCATGTATCAAGCAGGGAGGGGGGACGAAAAATAAATACATTAATAATATAAAAATATAAATAATAAAAAAATAATAAAAAAAATAATATAACAATAAAATTAAAATAATATTAATTAATAATATATAAGTATAAATAATAATAAAAAAATAATATAACCAAAAAAATTAAAATAATAAATAATATTATTATTTTTTTATTTTATTTATAAAAATGCCCACCCCCCACCAAGGCTCTGCAACACAAACACACACACTGCATCACATACACACACACTGCACTCATACACACACACTGCATTCATACACACACACTGCACTCATATACACACTTCACTCATATACACACTTCACTCATATACACACTGCATTTATACACACACTGTGCACTCACACACACTGCATTCATATACACACACTGCACTCATACACACATACTGCATTTATACACACACTGCGCACTCATACACACACACTGCATTCATCATATACACACTGTAAATAAATATTCAATTAATATAATTTTTTTAGGATCTAATTTTATTTAGAAATTTACCAGTAGCTGCTGCATTTCCCACCCTAGTCTTATACTCGAGTCAATAAGTTTTCCCAGTTTTTTGGGGTAAAATTAGGGGCCTCGGCTTATATTCGGGTCGGTTTATACTCGAGTATATACGGTATTTTATTATCAACAAAGAAAAAGAGAAGATGCACTTCCTCACAGTTTTATGGAAAATACTGATAGATATTAATACTAGCAATATTTTTAAAGCCAAAGTAGAGTGTTCTTGGGTTCCATGTCAACTATTTATCTTATTTCACCTCACAGAAGATGTAGCTAAATATGAGATAAAACCACTTTCGGCAGATAAAACTTGAGGTCATGCCCATTGATAACACAACCACACTGCTCTAACTCTTCATGAATTTTTCTTACATTACCTTCTTTATCATTGTCTCTCCTGTCATCTCACCTACATACAATATCAAATTGCAAACAAACAGCCAAGTTTTCTATTTTGACTATCTTTATATAAACTATTTGCTGACTGAAAATTTCCTTAAATTGAGATTAAAAAAAAAAAAAAAAAAAAATTCAAAGCACAGGCAGCCACACAGTACAACCTGTGGAGAACTCAGGGATGCTGGGGGTATTACCAGCTGAATAACAGTCTGGAGTGAAGCAGGGCTCTTTTCTCTGTAGTAGTATTTTATAAAGAAATATGCATTCATAACATGTTTTCAGCATGGTTTGTTCATGTGAACAGTATATGTCATTTTCTGGTCATTGTTGTTTAATGGGATAGTCATGGTCAATAATTTAAAACGGAATCAGGTAACGACGTGACATCGAATTTCCAGAGTCCTTAGCAGCAACTTAAACAAGTCTAACTTTATCGTTAATCGTTAAAATGTCAAACATATACCCAATCAAATGATAGGAAACCTCTATACAAAGTATCTGTGTCAAAAGCAAAACAGCAAATGCAAGACTTAAGAAAAGAAAAGAAAAAAGGGTGAGGGGGGGAGGGGGGCCTAAACTGAGGGAATCCAGAAGGACACAATTTAGTAATATATAACTAAAGGGAAAAAACAAACACTGAAGTACTAATCCACACACACTTCCTTTGCAGTCACAGCAGAGGGATCTCAGATATGTAAACAGTCCTAAAATACTAGAATATAAACCCTGCTTAATTTAAGCCTGACAAGTTGGTGACCCTCTCTTCATTATTGGGATTTCTTCGATCTTAAATTGTACAAATAGGTTATTCCCTCCTGGCCTATTCTGGGTATCTTAATAAACTACCTTCAACATTTTGCATTACAGCTACAGTATGCATATGGGAAAATTAGAGAACTGATATTTTAAGGATATTGATACTTTGCAGAGAGTTCAGCGAAAGACTACTAAACTGGTTCATGGATATTACAGGATAAAACTTACCAGGAAAGGTTAAAAGAACTTAAACATGTATAGCTTGGAGGAAAGACGAGACAGGGGATATGGTAGAAACATTTAAATGCATGAAGAGAATCAACACAGTAAAGGAGGAGACCATATTTAAAAGAAGAAAAACTACCACAACAAGAGGACATAGTCTTAAATTAGAGGGGAAAAGGTTTAAAAAAATATCAGAAAGTATTACTTTACTGAGATGGTAGTGGATGCATGGAATAGCCTTCCACCTGAAGTGGTAGAGGATAACACAGTGAAGGAGTTTAAGCATGCGTGGGATAGGCATAAGGCTATCCTAACTATAAGAGGTACTAATGAAAGTATTTAGAAAATTGTGCAGACTAGATGGGCCGAATGGTTCTTATCTGCCGTCACATTCTATGTTTCTATGTTGAGAAGTGAATTATTGGGAATTCAAAGTGACTTCAAACTAAATTTCAAACTTTAGTGCAAAATAGCCAGATGAAAGCCATGACCTGCATAGCAACAATCACCTTTTGGCAAAGTTCCTTTGGTAAAAAAAATACATTGATTTGCATAGGAAAAAAAAATAGCCACTGAAAATTGAATTGTAAAATTTAAGCGAAAATCATTCGTTTGGGACAATTCTTTATTTCAGCTATAGTAACATTCTTGACCATTTTAGTCTAAAGTTTTCCAACTCAGTTTTCACTGCATAACATTTTTTGTTCAGTCAATAAACCCCGTAGTGAAGATTTGTGCTGTAAAGCAACTTCAGAACTCCCACAAATCCAACTAGACAATCTAAAAAGTTCTGTCAACGCATTGAAAGATGGACAAAAACAACAACTAAACTTATTTTCAGTTATCTGTACATACTTCCTTTACACACCTTGGAAAAGAGCAATAGTATAAAAAAAAAAAATTAAAAGTATTTATGGTACCTACAAATATATGCTAAACTGCTGCAAATGAATATATCATCATATTTTAAAAACATCCCTTATAAATAATGTTATTCCATTCACAAGACAATTTAACACTCAAGAGTGTTAACTCTTATTATTACAAATGTTCTCGTTACACATTTTTTGGAACAACAATTGATTAAAATGTCCAGTCTGAAAAAACAATATGAAACAGAATTCAGTTTAACACCTGCAAGCAGAAAAAAAAAATATCCCAAATTTAATATACATTCTAATATTACATATAAGCGATATGCCCTAGTAGTCAGACTGAGTATTAAAAAAAACGTCACGCGTCCTTCACTCATTAGCAGACCAGGACAGACAGGAGTGAGACATAAAGGAAAAATTAATTACAGACAGATAAAAGAATATGGAGGATGCCAAGTGTGAAGCTTGTCTGGAGAAGGAGCTAGTGTTTTAAGTTAAAATGCTTACAGTCATCTTGTCATGTTCATATAGCTCTGACAAATCACTTTTTTTGGCTAAAATAGAGGCATGTATTTTTCTCTTGCATCATCATTTACAATTGTAAATCGCAGGCTCTAAAGAAGCAGGGATTATTATGCATAGTGTCATTGGCGTGAAAGCACTAGAGACAAATAAGATCAAGGATTAATAAAATAATATTTATGAAGCCACAATGTATCCTGCACAGAAACCCAGTTGACAGGAATACAAAAAGAGCTGTTAAGTAATATCTATAATATAACTGTAAATAAAAAGCTATGAAATATTATCTACTATATAACTGTCTACAAAAAGGAGCTATCAAATAATATCTATTGTATAACTGGCCATAGCACATGTATTTAGCTTCCTGTTCTGACAAGCTGACACTCTGAAAGGCTGCTGATAAATTATAATATAGCTCTCACCCTGACAGTTATATCAGAACACACACCACAACTCTGATCAGACAGAATCCTCATAACCTCATCTGCAAGGCACTCACTTCTTCATTCAAATGGAAGATGCTTAAAATAGGTCATGTAATAAGAGATCAGAGGAGCTGCTATTCTCAACGCTGCCGATCAATACATCTCCAGACTGGTGTGTACAAGCAGTGCACTGTGTATTCCTACTTTCTATTAGACATGATGACCTTTTTACAATACAACAGCATCCCCAGCACCCAAAATGTACCTACCTGCAGGTAGATCTCCATAGGAATGCCAATGGGAAGCCCTGTGATATATGCAGGGTAGTGTTATATATCAGATATATGATATCACAACTTATTGTGTTATTAAATTACTCTCCCATTGAATAAAGGTGGGAAGGTGATCATCAGCCTTTTCTTTCTTCAGATGCTTTAAATGTCCTCTCTCCTCTCTCTCTTTTTTTGGGGGAGACTACTCTCCCCCATCCAACCTTATCCCTCTAGCCTGGTGTCTGCGGGGAGGGGTATAATAACCTAGACAGTATCCCCTTTCACCGCAACTCCTCCTAGTCGATGATCTTATATTGGCTCATAGGCTGGAAGGGGGGATGTGGGAGACATACAAATACACAGAGGAGAGGGAGGGGAATAAGTCCCGATCGTCTACCGGAAATTGAATACACCGATCATAAATATACCACAGGAAGTATGTAATAACACATACAGTCGGGCTCCACTCTCCTCCTCCCATTCACTATGGAGAGAGGCCGGAGATAGTGTATCAAGCCCCGCCCCCTGCACCTCCCCCTGGCTCGGAGCTAGTCGATCGGTCTGGACGTTCTAGAACGCGCATACACACAGCGTTGTGATTGTCCCATTGTTGTCGGAACGTTCGATGTGTGGCACGTGAGCGCGCGCCTTGTGTGGACAGCCCAGACTACAGGCACTACAGACATAGAGCATGTGATAACTCACATAGCATGCCTCCTACAGGGCTGCTTCACAGACAGCGCTCAGTTTGTGCGGTTAGATTTAGAGTGTTTGCAAGAAAAGCATTGTCATGCTCAATAAATTGGGTCAGGTCCATAAAGTAAAATTATTATTGCTGACATTCTGGTTTTAGTCATAGTTTTGCAAAGCTCGTTTTATTAGGGTGTGTGGCCTGTTTTTTTTTTATTTATTTTTTGTTTTCTAAAAGGCCAACAGCTATTGAAAATTTAGTCACATTTTATGTATCAAAGTAACTAAAACTTAAAAGTAATATATTAGATTTCCAACGAGACTTTATTTACAAAATATAACGTTTAACAGACAAAAAAAAAAATCGTAGTTATCATGTTGTGAATATGTAGTAAGTAAAAAAAAAAAAAAAGAATATCATATAAACTCAGGTGTCATATAATAAGCAGGCAGTTTTAAAAATGTGGTAATGGAGAGGACAGGCAGAAGTTAAAGGGATATGCATTACTTTGAGACAACTGTCTCATTCAAACGCTTTAGCTTTGAATGAGACAGTTGTATCACTCTGCTGCCTTAAAAAAGCAGGTAAATATGATTATTTTTTTCATGTTTATCTTATTTTTTCTTATGCTTTCCACACCCCACTCCAAGGGAGGCACCGATCTAACCAGTGTCCTATCCTTATTAAAGGGACACTGTCACCGCAAGGGTGCATAATTTGTTATTGCTATTTAATATAACTTGTGCAGTGCATCAATAATTGGACCCCTGGCTAGAGGACAAATGGCAGAGAAAAATTGCTCTTTTGATCAAAAGGGGCTGCAAGGTGTGAAACGGATTGCCCTTTTTGATCTATTAAAGGTCCTGCAAGGTGAGACATTTTACACAAATGCTTTCCTATGGACTCTTTGAATGCGAGCGCGGCACTTGCTGCGCATGTGCATTCCGCTCCACTAGGGAGCTGAGGTCGGACGGGGAGGAGAGGTCACCAGCGACGAGGAAGCCCGGCGCTGGATAAAGGTAAGCTGCTGAAGGGGCTTTAACCCCTTCAGCGCCACGGGAGGGGGACCCTGAGGGTGATCCTTCAAGCCTGTATGACTAGTTTCAATGTTAACTAACTGACTTTGACCATATAGCCGGAAACTCTCAATTGATAGTTCAATACTTTGATATGGTAATGGTATTAGTTTCATGAAGACCCTTCCTTGTGTTCCAGTATCATATCCAAGAGAAACATTAATACTTACCCACAGCTTAATAATTAAGCCTCATTTTTATTATATTTGGAATGGGACAAGCCCAATCTCTTAATTAAGCCTAAACATGAGTTGCACAACTTAAACTGTGTGGCAGGAATTGTGATGGCAGTCCTATTGGATCGTGGGTGGGGTGTGCAACATGTCTATGGAATAGGAAAATAATAACAAATTTGTAGATGCAATTATTATTTCTGTGGCAGATACATAAAAGAAGATAGAGCCAAATGTTTCCATTTGGATTGACGGTGGTCTGGAACAAAGGAGGTGGTCACTTATTATTTCTGTAGGTACACCTTAACTCCCCCCCTGGGCAAGACTTGATGATCCACAGGGTATATATCCAATGACTTGGAGTGGTGTGGGTGTACTTGCTTGGGGGTCAGAATCTAATTCTACGTGAGTCACCATCCTTCCTTGCCAGAGACACCCCTGTGCAGAAGTTGTACTTTGAAAACCTAAGTGAGTAATTAGGACTTCTGTATTTTATCCTTTTTGGTTTTATCTGTTGTTGGTGTAAATAATTTGTTTATCATATACACCCTGTTCCAAATTATTATGCAAATTCTATTTAACCCCTTAAGACCGGAGGGCATACTATTACGCCCTATTTTAGGCGGCTCTAAACGCCCCTGGGCGTAATAGTACGCCCTCCGGTCTTTCTTTACTTACCCGGTCGCCGGCGCGGTTGGGAGGACTCCCAGGGAGCCCCCCGCGGCACGTCCGACCCCCTGGCAGCCCCCCCGGCCATGTGAGAGTGAGGTCCTTGCGAGGACCTCACAATCACATGGCCGGGATAGCTGCCTCCTGCATTGCCAGCAGGGGGGCTGCCTGTAATGACAGGTGGTCCCCCTGCTGGCTGGAAATAAAATAAATAAAATGTAAAAAAGTTAAAAAGAGTAAAAAAAATAAAATATATATATATATATATATATATATACTTAGATCATATATATATATTATATAAATATGATCAAAGTATATATATACACATATACATACAAACACATACACTGTCTAGGTGTATTTTACTATTAATATATATATAATTATATATATATATATATTAATATGAAATTACACGTAGACTGATATTGATTAAATATATATATATATATAATTATTGTTATATATATATATTTATATATAATATAAAATAAATAAATATGTAAATACGTTTAAAAATAAAATGAAAAAAATAATTAAAAAAATATATAGATGTGTGTTATTTCGTTCTAACTGTTTTGTGATATTAATATATATATTTATATCAAAATACACATAGAACGAAATAATATATATATCTATATACATAAATATATACGTATATATCACTATATATATACGTATATATAAATAAAAATATATTTTTTTAAATTATATATATATATATACAGTTGTGGCAGGCTTATGCAATGTATGATCATATAATGTAACTAAACCCCCATTATTTTTGCCTAGATTAGGTGGTTTTAAAAAAAACTAAAAGAAACTAATAAAATCTTTCAACATTGAAGTTGCTGTTTAGTGGATAGGTGAGTGCGCTGGATCTTGTGTTTTATATATATACATATATATTCACATACGTATATATATATATATATACATATATTAATTCTACATATATATTTATGTAATATTTTTACATAATTAGGTATCTTAATTAATTACAATTAGCGGGATCTGCCTGACAACCCATGCCGAAAGTAAAGGGAATTTAATTTGCTAGCACTATATTTAACCCTATAACTTTCCAAGACACCATAAAACCTGTACATGGGGGGTACTGTTCTACTCGGGAGACTTCGCTGAACACAAATATTAGTGTTTCAAAACAGTAAAATGTATTACAACAATGATATCGCCAGTAAAAGTGAAGTTTTTTGCATTTTTCACGCACAAACAGCACTTACACGGATGATATTATTGCTACGATACTTTTTACTGTTTTGAAACACAAATATTTGTGTTCAGCGAAGTCTCCCGAGTACAACAGTACCCCTCATGTACAGGTTTTATGGTGTTTTAAAAAGTAACAGCGTCAAATATAAGGCTTGTGTTTCATTTTTTTCACATTAAAATTAGCCAGATTGGTTACGTTGCCTTTGAGACCCTATGGTAGCCCAAGAATGAAAATTACCCCTATGATGGCATACCATTTGCAATAGTAGACAACCAAGGTATTGCAAACAGGGTATGTCCAGTCTTTTTTAGTAGCCACTTAGTCACAAACACTGGCCAAAATTGGCGCTTTTTGCATTTTCAATAATAATAAAACAAAATACTAACAATTAACGTGGGCCAGTGTTTGTCCCAAAATGGCTACTAAAAAAGACTGGACATACCCCATTTGCAATACCTTGGGTTGTCTACTATTGCAAATGGTATGCCATTATGGGTGTAAATTTCATTCCTGGGCTACTATAAAGTCTCAAAGGCAACGTAACCAATCTGGCGAATTTCAATTTCAAATGTAACGTGCTATATTTGACCCTGTAACTTCCCAAAACGCCATAAAACCTGTACATAGGGGGTACTGTTTTACACGTGAGACTTTGCTGAATACAAATATGTGTATTTTATTGCAGTAAAAGCAAACAGTATTATGACATTGACCGTTAAAATGTCATGTAGAACTAAAAAAATAAAAAAAAATCGTATTTTCTCCCATTTTTTTCATATTAAATTATGTTTCATAGCTAAATATTTGATATTAAATGAAAGCCCTGTTTCCCTGAATAAAATGATATATAATAAGGGTGGGTGCATTTACTATGAAAGAGGTGTATTACGGTTGGACAGACATGTAGCGCAAATGCCAGGTTTTGTTTACATTTTGTTTTGTTCACAACGTGTACATTTGGCTCCGTCCTTAAGGGGTTAAAATGAAAAAAACAAAAAACAAGAACACAGCAGAGCAGGGCATGTAAGTATATAGCTGCATATATGTATGTATATAAATTGATCCAATAAAGGTGATACGAGAATATTGAAAAAGAACTATATAAGACATAAAGATGTGTGTTGATAAAATGTTTTGGTAGTGTGTGAGAAAGACAGAGCCTACATTTAGTCCTTCATTTCTGGTGTTAAAATGTGTGATCATTTTCATCTCAAATGTATTTCATTCATGAGAGTTCTTGAAATTCCCTTTAAGAACTTTAATCCTGAGGTTTTGGATTGAGTCTGGGTGAAGTGATGACTAGTGATGTCGCGAACCCGAAATTTTCGGTTCGCGAACGGCGAAAGCGAACTTCCGCAAATGTTCGCGAACCGGCGAACCGCCCGAAACGCCATTGACTTCAATGGGGAAGCGAATTTTAAAACACACAGGGACTCTTTCTGGCCACAATAGGGATGGAAAAGTTGTTTCAAGGGGACTAACACCTGGACTGTGGCATGCCGGAGGGGGATCCATGGCAAAACTCCCATGGAAAATTACACAGTTGATACAGAGTCTGGTTTTAATCCATAAAGGGCAGAAATCACCTAACATTCCTAAATCACAATGAATATGGATTGACACCTGACATATGACATATTGACACCTTGCATATGGATTGACACCTGTCCTCAGAGCCCCTGATGCACACGACACAGAGCAGAATAGGGACTGGTCCCCCTACATAGGGTCACTTGGCAGATATGGATTGACACCTGTCCTAAGGGATCCCTGATACACACTGACACAGGAGCAGAATAAGGACTGTTCCCTACATCGGTCACTTGGCAGATATGGATTGACACCTCGTCCTAAGGTCTCTGATACACTGACACAGAGCAGAATAGGGACTGGTCCCCCTACATCGGGTCACTTGGCAGATATGGATTGACACCTTGTTACAAACTGCTATTTGTAACGGGGCCCCTTTAAAAATGGCAAATTGCCCTGCTTCCTGGGTTGTGGGAGAAGCCTTATTTGCCAGCCTCCTCCCCGCTACGACTATGGCCTTTTTTCAGCCGTTTTTTTCAGCCTTATTTCAGCTGCAGAGACTAAGTCCCATTCGGCGATGGGACTTAGTCTTTTTTTCAGCCGTTTTTTTCAGCCTTATTTCAGCTGCAGAGACTAAGTCCCATTCGGCCATGGGACTTAGTCTTTTTTTCAGCCTGAAATAGACCGACCTCACAGCCCAAATCTATGAACTGTTTTGGGCAGGAAAATGTGCTTGCAGTCGGTCATAAAGGGACCTCCAGCTAACTTTTTAACCCCTGGATGGATTTGGCTGATTTTTGGTTATGTTTATGTTTTAAGTGTGCTGATTCCAAATATGTAATTATGAAGATGGATGTGTAGTTTTAAAGTTACAGGGTATGGCTAAAAACTGTATTTTTACTGCCTGTGTTTAATTATGTTAATCTCTTCCCAAACGTCATTTCGTTCAAAGTGGAGAGAATGTTAAAAATATATTTTTGTTCGGAGTGTGAGAAATGCTTTTCAGCCGCTTCTAATCTTAAGCATCATTTGAGGAGCCATACAGGAGAGAAACCTTATTAGTGGTGTGTTTAGTATTGTTCTGATCAGTTTAATACCTTCCGCGTCTCCTATCAGTGGACGCGTATATGGCAGCCATTTTAGGAACCGTACACCTGGGACCCGAGCAAGGTCACCTCGTTCAACAGGCTTGCAGCTTATCCTCCAGGAAGAAGAGCCTGAACCCTTACCGGCTGCACGTGTCTTACCTGTACATGGAAAGCTGCTGTGGTTCCTTGATGAGCCAGCTGCCCGTGAGTTAACATGTCCCGTGGAGAAGCACTCTGTCCTGTAAAGCCCCACCAAAAAAAAGGAGTGGTGTGTTTAGTATTGTTCTGATCAGTTTAATACCTTCCGCGTCTCCTATCAGTGGACGGTACACGGGTATTGATTTTTTATCTGCCGAAACTTTTGCAATATATATTCACCGCCATTGAAAAGGAGGCATGGCGGTGGTGTACCGTGCCAGTAACCTACTTTGTATGGACAACCGCTTACCTTACCACAGGTGATCACACTTCTGGTGCACTGCGCCAAGTCATGCTAATGTGACACCAGATAGTAGTGGTGTTTAGTACTATTTTTATCAGTTTAATACCTTCCGCCAGTTTCCTATCAGTGGACGGTACACGGCATTGATTTTTGTAACAGGGAAATGAAGAAGAGGCTTGGTCGTCCTCTTACTGCAAATTTAAAATTCGCGCCGTCAAGCTAATGTGACACCAGATAGGAGTGTGTACAATTATTTTTACTAGTTTAATACCTCATGCTCCTATCAGTGATCGTAGCATCGCATTGATTTTGTAACAGGGAGATGGAAGAAGAGGCTTGGTCGGTCCTCTTACTGCAAATTTGGGGCACTGCGCGTCAAGCTAATGTGACACCAGATAGGAGTGGTGTGTTTAGTACTATTTTTATCAGTTTAATACCTTCCGCGTCTCCTATCAGTGGACGTGTACACGGCATTGATTTTTGTAACAGGGAGATGGAAGAAGATGCTTGGTCAGTCCTCTTACTGCAAATTTGGGGCACTGCGCGGTCAAGCTAATGTGACACCAGATAGGAGTGGTGTGTTTAGTACTATTTTTATTAGTTTAATACCTTCCGCGTCTCCTATCAGTGGTCGTGTACACGGCAGTAATTTATGTAACAGGCAGATGGAAGAAGATGCTTGGTTGGTCCTCCTAACTGGAGACTGTGTTGCTGTACGGGTGGCAGGTGGAGCTATTTATAAAGTACACACTGCTTTATAAAGCCATTTATAAAGTACACACTGGCGGCTTGAACCCAAGTTGGTGGCGGATAAGTCACGCAAGTCAACAGGCATTCAGAGCTAAAATACAGCAGCGTGTGGACCATTTTTAGCCCAAGGCAGCCCATCTCATCAGGCCTTTTTTACATAGGGTCACTTGGCAG
>OW240912.1:148628640-148661795 GCA_933207985.1 Pelobates cultripes
TAGCCCTTGCCCCTGCCTACAAAGCCCCTGTAACCTCCCTCATCCTATGTCCCCTTCCTCAGCCTGTGCCAACGTTTCTCAGCCCATGTCCACCTTCTTAGTCCCTGCCCCCCTTTTTCAACCCCTGTCCCTCTTCCTCATCCCCTGTCCTGCTTCCTCAGCCCCTGTCCACTTCTTTAGCACCTGTCACCCTACTTAGCCCCTGCCCCCTTCCTCAGCCCCTGTCCCCTTCCTCAGTCCCTGCCCCCTTCCTCAGCCGCGATCCCCTTAGGAAGGGGGACAAGGCCCTTCCTCAGCCCTGCCCCCCTTCCTAAGCCCCTGTCCCGCTTCCTCAGCCCCTGTCCACTTCTTCAGCACCTGTCGCCCTACTCAGCCCCTGCCCCCCTTCCTCAGCCCCTTCAGCCCCCGTCGCCTTACGTATGATATTTGAACTATCTCAGCATACACAAGAACTGCTGTTACAGTGTGATGCCATGTGTATTTATTTCTATTACTTTTTTCAATAATTGTGCTACTTTTACATTACCTTTTTTTCATTTGTGGAGTGTTTGGATTTACCCATGTGTGCGGACTGCTGTGTTTTTTTTTTCTGGGTATATTTTTGAATATTTGGAAAGAATCCAGCAGAGAGGATTTAATTATTAACCCTATTAGTCCTGATTCAGCCTCAGTCAAATGTATTATTTTGGGAGTTGCGGCAGGCCTTTTTGTAAACCCCAAAATTCCCTGCATTTCTTTTTTTGATTTATATTTGGATAGCTGACAAAATTGTAGATGTTCTCCAAAGTGGGACTTGCCTTAACCACCACTGATGCCAAAGGAGCTCTAGTGAAATAGGTTTTGATGGCAGAGTGTATTTGTGATGGAAGCTCCCTTACAACAGTTTCCTTTATGTTTTAGTGGTCTACAATTCTTTATGTTTAGGAGGGCTACAATTATCTCACACTCCCAGACTCAACTGTAAAGGAGGTGGTGTATGCATCCTTCTCTCCCCTCAATGTATCGTTCAACCAATCATAACTGCCCCTGCCCTATCCTTTTCTTCTTTTGAAGTTCACACTGTCTGTCTATTTAAACCTTTAAGAATTGCTCTACCGCAATGTGATACCTCCAAAATTGCTGAACGCTGTTGGAGAAAGTCTCACTGTGCATCTGACTTTCTCCACTATAAATGTATGCTGCACTAAAACAGCTTGTCTCTTTCCTCTGCAAACATAAATTACTTCATTACCCTTATAACCACACTCTCCCACAAACCCAAATGACTATTTCACACATTTAACTCTCTTCTTCACCCTATTGTTCCTCCTCCACCTACTAACTTGACCGCCTCAGACTTTGCAACTCACTTCACTGACAAGATCTATACAATCAGGGAAGAGATCTCTCATCTTTCTTCTTCCCCTTACAATACTCCCTCTGCTCCAGTCCTACCGCCCCACCACCTGCTCCCTAGATCCAAATCCCTTGCATCTCCTTCATACTCTGTCTTCTTCTCTTTCTCTACCTCTCACTAAAATTTTCAATCTCTCTCTCTCCTCTGGCATATTTCCATTGCCCTTCAAACATGCAACCATAACCCCAATTCTAAAGAAGCCCAACATTGACCCTAACTCCCCGTTCAACTACCGTCCAATCTCGCTACTGCCTTTTGCATCCAAGATTCTTAAAAGAGTTGTGTATGTGAGATTGACAGACTTCCTTGAGTCCAACTCCCTGCTAGACGCACTTCAGTCTGGATTCCATGGTAAGCACTAAAGTATCCAATGATCTACTCACTGCAAAATCTCGTGGTCACTACTCTATCCTAATTCTCCTTGACCTTTCTGTGGCTTTTGACACTGTTGATCATGAATAGCTTCTTCTCATCCTCCGCAATATCGGTCTACAAGATATTGCTCTCTCCTGGAGTTCCTCCTACCTCTCCCAGCGCTCTTTCAGTGTTTCTTCCTCTGACTCTGGTTCTTCTCCCCCAACTCATCTCTGCTGGTGTCCCCCAAGGTCCAGTCCTTGGTCCCTTACTGTTCTCTATTTATACTGCCTCCCTTAGTAAACTCATTAGCTCCTTTGGCTTCCAATATAATTTCTATGCGGATGACACACCAATCTATTTGTCCTCTCCTGATATCTCCCTGTCCCTCTTGACTAGTGTCTCTGACTGCCTATCTGCTATTTCTAACGGCTGCCCACTTAATTAAACTGAACTTGACCAAAACTGAAATTCTGATCTTTCCTCCCTCAAGTTTTGCTACTCCTGGGTCTGTCTCCCTCTAAGTCAACGGTGCTACCATCAGCTACCATCAGCTCCACCATACAGGCTCGCTGCCTAGGTGTTCGCTTTGACTCCGACCTCTTCTTCACGCCTCATGTTCAATCTATTGTCAAATCCTGCCGCTTCCATCTCAAAAACATTCCGTGCATCCGACCCTATTTAATGCCAGATGCGACTAAATTGCTGGTCCATTCCACTGTCCTTTCTCGCCTTGACTACTGTAATCCACGTCTCAGTGGTCTTACGTGCTCCCAACTTGCGCCGTTACTGTCCATAATGAATGCGGCGGCAAGGCTCTTCTTCCTGTCCGCCCGCACCTCCCACACCTCACCCTCCTGTCAGTTCCTACATTGGCTTCCTTTAAGATATAGGGCTTAATTTAAAATTCTGGTTCTTGCTTTCAAATCTCTACATAATGCTGCGAGTTCCACAGGAACGGTGCAACCCTCAAGAAATCTTGAAGGCAGGCATCAGAGGTGGGAGTACGGACAGAAGATAGACATAAGTCTTCAGCGGGTCGTAAGGGCCTAGACGGGACATACTTGTGTATAAGGGAGGATAGATAGGTGGGGGCAGCATTATGTAGAAATTTGAAAGCAAGAACCAGAATTTTAAATTGAGCTCTATATTTTATAGGAAGCCAATGTAGGGACTGACAGAAGGGTGAGGCATGGGAGGTGCAGGCGGACAGGAAGATGAGCCTCGCTGCCGCATTCATTATGGACTGTAACGGCGCAGGTTGGGAGCACGTAAGACCACTGATAAGCGGATTACAGTAGTCAAGGCGAGAAAGGACAGTGGAATGGACCAACACCTTAGTCGCATCTGACGTTAAGTAGGGGCGGATGCGCGCAATGTTTTTGAGATGGAAATGACAGGATAAGGCAATAGATTGAACATGAGGCTTGAAGGAGAGGTCGGAGTCAAAGAGAACACCTAGGCAGCGAGCCTGCATGGTGGAGCTGATGGTAGCACTGTTGACTTGGAGGGAGACAGACACAGGAGTAACAACACTTGAGGGAGGAAAGACCAGAATTTCAGTTTTGTTCAAGTTTAGTTTAAGGAAGTGGGCAGCCATCCAGTTAGAAACAGCAGAGAGGCAGTCAGAGACACTAGTCAAGAGGGATTTGCGTGTCATCTGCATAGAAATGATATTGGAAGCCAAAGATGCTAATGAGTTTACCAAGGGAGGCAGTATAGATGGAAAACAGTAGGGGACCAAGGACTGACCCTTGGGGGACACCAACAGAGAGGAGTTGGGGAGAAGAAGCAGAGCCAGAGAAAGAAACACTGAAAGAGCACTGGGAGAGGTAAGAGGAGCACCAGGAGAGAGCAATATCTTGTAGACCGATGTTGCGGAGGATGAGAAGAAGCTGTTGATGATCAACAGTGTCAAAAGCCACAGAAAGGTCATGGAGAATTAGAATTAGGATAGAGTAGTGACCACGAGATTTAGCAGCGGGTAGATCATTGGATACTTTGGTCAGTGCCGTTTCCACAGAGTGCTTAGCGCGGAAACCAGACTGAAGCGGGTCTAGCAGAGAGTTGGACTCGAGGAAGTCTGTCAATCTCGCATACACAATTTTTTCAAGGATCTTGGATGCAAAAGGCAGTAGCGAGATAGGGCGAGAGTTGGATGGGGAGTTAGGGTCAAGATTGGGCTTCTTTAGAATTGGGGTTACAGTTGCAGGTTTGAAGGGCAATGGAAATATACCAGAGGAGAGAGAGAGATTGAGAATTTTAGTGAGAGGTGGAGAAAGAGAAGAAGACAGAGTACGGATGAGATGTGAGGGAATTGGATCTAGGGAGCAGGTTGTGGGGCGGGAGGACTGGAGCAGAGCAGAAACTTCTTCCAATGTAGCGGGTGCGAATGAACATAGAACAGCAGAGGGAGTGAAGTTAGGGGAAGTATTGTAAGGGGAAGAAGAAAGATGAGAGATCTCTTCTCTGATTGTAGAGATCTTGTCAGTGAAGTGAGTTGCAAAGTCTGAGGCGGTCAAGTTAGTAGGTGGAGGAGGAACAGCAGGGCGAAGAAGAGAGTTAAATGTGTGAAATAGTCGTTTGGTTTCGCGGGAGAGTGTGGTTATGAGGGTATTGAAGTAATTAACTTTTGCAGAGGAAAGAGCCAAGCTGTATGAGCTCAGCACAAATTTATAGTGGAGAAAGTCAGATGCACAGTGAGACTTTCTCCAACAGCGTTCTGCAGTTCTGGAACATTTTTGGAGGTATCGAGTGAGCTTGGTGTGCCAGGGTTGTTGTTGGGGGAGCCTGCGGTGTTTTTAATGTACAAGGTGCCATGATGTCGAGTTGAGAGGAGAGGGTTGAATTGTAGAAGGAGGTTGCAGAACTAGGACAGGTGAGGTTTGAGATATGTAAAAGGGGAGTTTGGAGATTAGTGGTTATAAATAATAACATAATAATAGCATAATAATAATAATAATAAAGGCTATCCTCCTGCCCACAGACTATGGGCCTGGTCCCAGGTGCCCCTAAAAGGGGTTGTTGTCCCTGTGCATGAGGGGCCCTGCATGCATGTTGTATTACAACAAAATCCCTGTGCCCAGAGACCTGTTTTATATTGTGTTGTTAGAAGTGCCTCTATCCTTCCCCATATGATTTGGTTCTGCGTATTGGTTTGAATGTGTTAATAGTCGAGGTTGTTCTCCAAGTAGGGCATAGTCCCATTGTTCCAGGGACACTTCCAGAACAATTCAAACTGTTTCCCCTGCAACTCCTTTCAATCTATTATGTGGACCTCAGCCCTTGTTATTGTCTGTCCCCACCCTTCTTTGTAATTACATGGGTCCATTTACACTGGCTGTAAACTTTAAAATCTACAATAGAAATATAGTGTAATAAAATGTAGGAGATTCCCAAATTCTTGTGGCTGGTTCGCGTTGTTCAGTATTTTGCTTATCCACAGATCCAAGCCTCAGTTTCAGTAAGTGACGTAAGTCTGTTTCCGGCCACCATCTTGGAAACTCGTTCCACATTGCCTTCCAACATTGGTTTGTGCATAGCCCCAGTATTTTAAAGGTAAAAAAAGGAAACAAAGAAATCTATAACATATTGGAAATTTCAAGATTGTAAAGGTGCAAAAAATAATGGCACAAAACAAAGAGTAAAGAGTATAAATAGCAGTAATAAATAAATAAAGGCCCCAAAAACAATTAGCAAAGACACAAAGATAAATAGTCAAGGCAAAAAATAGCCTACACATACGTAAAATTATTAAAGAGCTACAACCATTAATTTCAGAGGACCACACACACTCAAAAAATATATTTCCTGACTCCCCATCCTAGCATTAAAGCAACCGCCTAACCTGAGACAGAGATTGGTCCGCAGCAAATTGACCACAGAATGGCACTGTATGAAGCTCACTCTGCAAACTGTGTCAACATATATATGTGGCAATAACACAGCCAGACACAATAACAAATCATACAACATTAGGGGACCATATTCATGCACATCTGAGAATGTGGTGTACATGATACAGTGTACAGTGTGTGACAAAGGTTGCTACATTGGAGAATCTGGCATTAACCCCTTAAGGGCACATGACATGTGTGACATGTCATGATTCCCTTTTATTACAGAAGTTTGGTCCTTAAGGGGTTAAAGGACCACTATAGGCACCCAGACCACTTCAGCTTAATGAAGTGGTCTGGGTGCCTGGTCCAGCTAGGTTTAACCCTTTTTTTCTATAAACATAGCAATTTCAGAGAAACTGCTATGTTTATAATAGGGTTAATCCAGCCTCTAGTGGCTGTCTCATTGACAGCCGCTAGAGGCGCTTCCGCGCTTCGCACTGTGAAAATCACAGTGAGAAGACGCCAGCGTCCATAGGAAAGCATTGTCTATGCTTTCCTATGGATTGGCTGAATGCGCGCGCGTGTATGCGCATTCAGCTGAGGAGGAGGAGAAGAGGCGGAGAGGAGGAGGAGAGTCCCCAGCCCGGCGCTGGAGAAAGAGGTAAGTTTAACCCCTTCCTCCCTCTAGAGCCCGGCGGGAAGGGGACCCTGAGGGTGGGGGCAACCTCAGGGCACTATAGTGCCAGGAAAAGGAGTATGTTTTCCTGGCACTATAGTGGTCCTTTAAGCGGCATCTCAGAATGAATCTCCACAGACACTCAATCAAGGAAAACGGATTTTGAACCCCCGTTGGTCATCACTACTGATGTACTGAACGGTTCGCCGGCGAACGGTTCCTGGCGAACATAGCATGTTCGCGTTCGCCACGGCGGGCGAACATATGCGCGGTTCGACCAACCCCCTATTCGTCATCATTGAGTAAACTTTGACCCTGTACCTCACAGTCAGCAGACACATTCCAGCCAATTAGCAGCACACCCTCCCTAGCAGACCCTCCCACCTCCTGGAATATTCTCGTATCACCTTTATTGGATCAATTTATATACATACATATATGCAGCTATATACTTACATGCCCTGCTCTGCTGTGTTCTTGTTTTTTGTTTTTTTCGTTTTAACTAACTTATTGACTCTCTGTTAATTTACTTTTTCTGGATATTCTCAGCCAACTTGCACCTTTCACTTTCAGGCACATCTTCTGCTATTTATGACACCCCACTCACCACCCTCCTTCCCTCCCCTTCTCTAACATCAGTTGTTTTAAGTGTTAAACTCTATCAGATTGGTTCAGTATTGCTTCCGACCTGAGGAAGAGAGGAAAACTCTTGAAAACTTGTCCTTCAAATGTTGTTAGTCTAATAAAAAAAGGTATCATTGCATACTGCAAAACTTTGGTATTTTGGCATCTTATATTTTTTTACATACACATTGAATATTAATTGTGAATGACACAATTCACAATTAATAATTTGGATGACAGGACAGAACCACAAGTTAAAGGCTATCTTTCTCAACCCAGGACACGTTGGTATGACGGTATGACTATACACGCAACAGTTCAAATGTTAGATTTTGGCTAATCTTGCTCATGATTAATTTTTATATGTGATTATATATTTAAAACACATGTCATTATAAAGTGTTCTTTATAATTGAGTGCCACAATGCTTCAGTTATGCATGTGTTCCTTTAATAGCTCATCCAGCAGGTCTACAAAATATGCATATTACAAATGAAAGAATATCAAACTATCTCTCTTCAATATATGTTTTACAATTATCAAAGTTTATTAGGTCTGTTTATTTAAAAGTGAAGGCTTGTTTTTATGCAATACAATCTAAAACCATATAAAAATACAAAACTTTATGTGCAAGTATAGAAAAGAAAATGATGGCTGTGTTCATGTCATTAGAACTTTAATTTTAATTAATATATGAGTCAGAGCTGAACATCAATATATAAATATTTAGCATTATCATATACACTGTATGTATAAAGTTAACATATCACAAATCCCCATTAACATGTACCAATTTGAATGTGATTGAAATATTTTTATACACTAAATTTAAATTTTTCTGCTCCTATATATATGTATATATATATTAGCATTTCACAGCAGCTATAAATATTGCAATAAATATCTTATACATAGAAAGTGTATATGCTAGCTTTTTTTATTAGGCTGTAGGGCACTCACTTATTAAAAGAGAGAAAACTCTATTTAAAGGGATGCTGACACATTAAAATGAAGTATTACAAGCTGAGTTGGTTCATATTTTATACCTTGCAGGATTTTAAAACTTGATATATATTAGAAGGAAACTATTCAACTGATATATTGTGGAATATATAAATGATTTTGTAATTAAATCTGTGAGGTATTTTTGACAGAGAAATAAAAGAATGTTCTTAGAAGAGCGCTTCCCATTCAGGGAATCATGAAAATATATTTTTGTACAAAGGAGTAATTTACTATAGACCGTATTTTAACCAGGCAAGTTGTAATTCATAAACTAAACTGAACCAACTGAATTGAATGTTCTCTGAACTGTAGTCTACATATTCTATTGTCATAATAAAATGGATATGTCAATGATATAGACCTTATGCCAAGTTTATTTCATAGCCCTGTATACTAAAATTTATTTTACATGTATTAGCATATTTATATTAACAATTAAGTGCCAGTTGAAGAAGAAACTCTGAATTCAAAGCCACAAAGGCTATAACGTAAAATAAACTTAGGAAACTTCACAACTGCAATATGAAGAAAAACTAGGGGAAGACACAAACAAAGGGATAACTAAAATGGATGTATCAGATTGAAAGTGTGACTTAAAAAAACATCTGTAACTATATATGTTGATGTTATTTCTAAATGACTACCAGGAATCTCTCACACTGGGCTTCAAGCCCTAAAGAAAGGAGTGATGTATAAATCCCATGAAAATCAAAGGGCCAACTTGAACATATTGAACTTCCGATCAATGCAGAAGACCCTGTGTATCTCTCCCGAATAACCCAACTCTCCTGTCGAAGTGACCTCTTGAGCAGAAATATTCTTGCTGACCCTCAGCCACTGATTGTGCCCATGTGATATGCGGCAATGTAAGAGTAACTGTATAAATGGTTTACTTAGTATTACTACATGTTTGGATGCATATATCAAACATGGATTTGAACAAATGTGCAATTAGCCATTCTTTGATATCCATGTGAATAATAAGTGATATTTTTGCTTGGTACACATATTTAAATGTTGTTACTGTTAAGCTAATCATAGGTTGATCCATATTAAAAGGTCAAGGATATGGTATTTTTTTTAAATAAAACAATTAAAATGAACCTGCTTTAATAAAATATCCTCTTCAAAGATATACCCATCAGGTTACACATTTTCTAAATTATATATTATCCAGTGGCATAAGGAGCAAAGCTCAGTAGCATAAAGAGCAAAGCTGAATGCAGGCAAAGCCATGTCAAAGACTCTTCCCTCAATTATTTCATTGGAAGCTTTTGTATACATGTTTTGCTGTTGAGAAATCTTCTCTTTGTCCCTCCACCCCCCAGGTTTGTTATGGCTTTTGGGTATGTTAACATACCTGTTGTATTTATTTTTCAATTATCTACTACTATACATTTAGTGTTAAGTTATAAACTGTAAATTCAGATTTAAACTAATTGAGGGTCCACTGATATTTGAGTTCTAGCCAGAGCGCAGGTTTCTTTCCTATCTACATGTTCTGATGTTGTATATAGGCTTGGTATACATTAAAGAGCCTGTACTACTTAACAAAATGCAAATGTCTGGAACACCTGGGTGTCTATTGTCCCTATTCCTGTGATATTTTTGTTATTGCTATTTTGGATACCACACATATACACAACATTTTCCAATGCCATTTCCTTATGTTACTGAATTATTGTAAGCAAAATATTAATTGAGAATAAAAAGTGTCTCTCTTCTTTTTTCTGAAAGGCAATATTCCTGGATCCACCTAATTAAAACAATTTGTGTTTCACACAAATAAAAAACGTGATTTTATGTTTTTTATTTTTTGTTGCACAGTTACATAGGCATGAACTTGTGAATAAAAATAGCAAAGTAGGATATATAAACTGCACATTTCGTTAGTTATAAAATATGTAGAATGAGGTCAATAGACATAATCTAAGGGCAATGCATTTAGCTCAGTGCTACACATAATACATAATAGATTCATGATAGCTATTGAACTACTGTTGACAAAACTTTTGAAAGTCTATGAACATTCTGCTTGTAACATGCATATTCAATAACTTCAGGCAAAGAGTTTTTCAAATCTGCATGTAACATCACCATGTTGTTAATATTGGTAACTTCAACCTTGACTGAAAAAAAACAACAGTAGACATACAGTTCACAGTCATTGTGATGAAATTAAATGCATTTAATCTAAAACTATGGATATAGGAAACACTAGACCAGATCCAAGTGACCAATGCAAAAAGTAGGGCATAAAAGTTTAGGTGGAACACAACTGCAGCTTATGAAGTTATCTTGATGGTAGCTATGTAGCACGAGTGAATATATGGTTAAGAGTGTTGTTTTGGCTGGATTCCCCTTGATATATTTTGAAATACAATGGGTGGAAGGATACAGAATCTTAAAGATGCAGTTTCAGAGACAAAGACAAACGTTTTGCCAGTAACACAGTACGAGATCAGAGGGCAAAGAGGTACACAGTGTTGAGATAGCAGGCATAGGTACGCCAACAACAAAGCAAGCAGTAATATTAGGATGTACTGGTATAATGTAGCTCAGAATTACAATCATTGGGAAACACAAATATGGAGACTTGTGGGCTTTAAACAAACAGGGAGGAATGAATGACATGAAGGAGAAGGTTCCTATTGTTTGCTATATTAAGAGGTGGACTTTTCGTTATGCTGCATTGTGATTGACTGTTAATGTTTTTGAAAGTGGAGAAGATGCTATGCTCCCCTCCATTAAATAACAATAACATAAAAACTCTAATATATCCACCGTCTTAGAAATCTCAGAAATCAGTCAGCTGAAGTCAAGCTGGTGCTCTGTAGTAGCTAGCCCATGCATCAATTTGCTATGACACCATTCCACAGGCATTGTATATTCTTTCTCAAAAGGGCACATTATAGAACAACCAGAAACGTTTGGGATACGGCTGTGAAATCTAAAATTAAAAAACATAAATATACATAGTGTAAATCAGTATCAAATAGTGAATTAATGTTCATGAAATGCACTCACAAGATTAGACGAAAAAAAGCGCTCTAGGGTGCCTCCCCTGGTAGTGGTGGGGGCTGTTATCTTCCTCCAGTTGCTCCAAAAGAATGAATGGAAAACAGGACTCCCAGGATGGTGGAAAAAAAGTATAAAGCGGCTTTATTAAGGATGAATCTTCACCCAGCAATAAAAGGAAAACATAAACTTAAAAATGAGGTCCTACGCGTTTGTTCACAATATGGAACTTCCTCAGGGACCAAAATTAAAATCAAATATTATACAGCAATGACAAAGTATAAAATACAGCCTAATCCCACCACCCCATCAGTCCTGTTATATAGGGCTAACCCCTAAGTTGATTGGTGGCTTCCTGGGCATCTTCCTGGGTTCCTTCCTTCATTGGTGTAGTAGTTAATCGCATCCAGCCTGCTTTTTTGTGGTTTGATTGCAGCCAAAATTCCCGCGTCCAGTGTCAGCTGAAAACCGGAACGGGAAGTGAACGTACACTTCCGCGTTCCATTCAGTCATGCGTTCCGGCCAGGGAAGCCAAGATGTGTATTAACGCAGCCCTCTGGTGGTCGCCAGGGGAAAAGTCCCAGATAGTAAATGTTGGAGATAATCATATATCTATTGAGACAAAACACAATAGTATCGGCAGCAACATGGTGGAATATAACTATAGAGCATCAGAAATTTATACTTTTACCATTCTGGAATCCCCAATAGGTATTTAATTCAAATCTAATCTCGAAGAAGTAATTGTAATCACAAAGTAACAATTGTGGATAATGTGAGTAATTTGAAAATAATAAAATCAAAAACATAAAATGACAATAATAACTTTTTTTGTTATAATAATATATTATATGTTAACGAATTCTTTGACTAAATTAGAATAGTATTATATATAAATTTAGAAAGGAAAGCACACATATCTACCACAGATAATCTCTCAATGTATGGGTACTTATTTATCCAAATCCAATACCCTTGGCTATATGGTAAAATGGATATTATAATAAGTTTTGGTCATTTTTATTTTTTGTTTTCTTATTTTTCCTTTTTTTCTTGGGAACTCCATGGAGAAACTTTATTGTATTGATCAAGTTTTTATGTTACCATTCACTATATATACTTAAACAACTGTGGATTTACATCCATTTTACCATATAGCCAAGGGTATTGGATTTGGATAAATAAGTACCCATACATTGAGAGATTATCTGTGGTAGATATGTGTGCTTTCCCTTCTAAATTTATATGTAATACTATTCTAATTTAGTCAAAGAATTCGTTAACATATAATATATTATTATAAAAAATATATATATATATATTATTGTCATTTTTTGTTTTTGATTTTATTATTTTCAAATTACTCACATTATCCACAATTGTTACTTTGTGATTATAATTACTTCTTCGAGATTAGATTTGAATTAAATACCTATTGGGGATTCCAGAATGGTAAAAGTGATGAATTTCTGATGCTCTATAGTTATATTCCACCACGTTGCTGCCGATACTATTGTGTTTTGTCTCAATAGATATATGATTATCTCCAACATTTACTATCTGGGACTGCTCCCCTGGCGACCACCAGAGGGCTCTGTTAATACACATCTTGGCTTCCCTGGCTGGAACGCATGACTTAATGGAACGCGGAAGTGTGCGTTCACTTCCCCTTTCCGGTTTTCAGCTGACACTGGACGCGGGAATTTCGACTGCACTCAAACCACAAAAAAGCCAGCTGGATGCGATTAACCACCAATGAAGGAAGGAACCCAGGAAGACGCCCAGGACGCCACCAATCAACTTAGGGGTTAGCCCTATATAACAGGACTGATGGAGCGGTGGGATTAGGCTGTATTTTATACTTTGTCATTGCTGTATAATATTTTATTTTAATTTTGGTCCCTGAGGAAGTTCCATATTGTAAACGAAACGCGTAGGACCTCATTTTTAAGTTTATGTTTTCCTTTTATTGCTGGGTGAAGATTCATCCTTAATAAAGCCGCTTTATACTTTTTTCCACCATCCTGGGAGTCCTGTTTTCCCTTCATTCTTTTGGAGCAACTGGAGGAATATAACAGCTCCCCACCACTACCAGGGGAGGCACCCTAGAGCGCTATTTTTCGTCTAATCTTGTGAGTGCATTTCATGAACATTAATTCACTATTTGATACTGATTTACACTATGTATATTTATGTTTTTTAATTTTAGATTTCACAGCCCTATGCCAAACGTTTCTGGTTGTTCTATATTTTGCTATTTTGCTGTGTAAAGGTCATTCATTCTGGGTAATGACCTGGGAGGCTGTTCTATTTGAATATTAAGATAAGTACATTTTCACTTGTATATACTATTCACTAAGTGGTGATATAGGAATATATCTTTTTTTTTTTTGTCAAAAGGGCACATGTTGGATAGGCATGAAGAAGTTCAATAATGAAAAATGTGTCATTTTATTTTACATTCATTCAAAATACACAATTTCTCATCTTTCATTTGCTCACAATATTTTCCACTTCTTAGTCCAATATTCTAGCTCAATGATCATGTGAACATGGCAGGAGAACAGTAAGTCAGAAGTATTTATGATATATGTATATGATGCATTTGTGTTTCTTTGTTATAGCTGGGAGTTGGCAGACAGGATTGATCTGGAGCTGATTCAGTCAAATTTAATAATTTGCATATAACTTTCTGTATGTGTTATGTTGTAAGGAACTCAGATATGCAAATTAGATTTGCCAAACTTACTAGGGTATATCCACCATTTTATGTCTCAGATATTTTCCTTCTCACTATCTTTTGGATCATACAAATACATTTAGTAGACATAGGTGATTTGCTTTACATTGGCTACATAATGTGAGTATTTTCTCATGATTTATTATTATAGAAATCACATACGTAGATATACATTGCTTTCAGCAATTTCTCATACAATAACTTTCAGTTCCATGGATTACCCTCACTCTACATGTCTGTTACTCCTCAGGATCAAGGCACATGTTATGTGATAGTATTGCCATTTATGTAATGCAAGCATGTCAAATTTGCGGCCTGCCTGCCCTGGGGCCACTTTGTGATATGGCTGTGACCAACTACAGGACAGGAAAGATCTATCCTGTCTGCCCTGCCACGGCCGATCGCTTGCTCTGGCAGCCACAAGAGCCGGCCGGCGGATATGTGCATACAGCGTATGAAGTCATATCCAGTGGCGCTACAATGCACAGAGTGTCTGTCTGTCCTGCTGGCAGTGCCAAAGACTTTTAGCATGCTTATGCAGAGAAGAGCAGGGCTGGAACTGGAGGACATCATAAGGTAGGAGAAGAGGGGCTTGAGAGACCTTCCTGTGTAGTGTGTTAAAATGTGCAGGGGGGAAAGTGTATTCAATTGGGGGAGGGAGGAGGCAGTGTATTAATTTGGAGGAGGGATGGGGGCAGTGTATTAAATTGGGGGAGGTAGGGGGCACTCTATTAGAATGGTGGATGGGGGCAGTGTGTTAAATTGAATGAGGGGTGGGGTAGTGTATTGGAGTGGTGCAAGGGAGGACAGTGAATTAAATTGTGGGAGGCAGGGGCAGTGTATTAGAGTGGTGGGGGTTTGATGACCTCAGTCAAGGTGAAGAACACACTCATAGGACTTCAAAGTCAACAAGATGACGTAATTTGCTTTCTACAGCTTTCTTAATATGTCAAAGTAGTTGGACTGAAACATTGGATATATGCAAATGCACATCTCCTCAAAATAAAGTAGCTCTTTTGTTTACTTTGAAGCCCTATGAGCGTGAGGACGTCTAATGTCTGTGACTTTTTTTATAGTGTACTTTAAAAAAAACAAAAAACTTAGTTTCTATAAAAACAGAAGTGTTTTTTTTTTTGCATAAACTTAAACCTTGTTTATTTGGCCCGTGTTAGCATTTGAGTTTGACATGCTTGATGTAATGTAATAAATTCTCGGGATGAAAATATAATTTTGCCTCTTTATAAATCGATGGTAAGACCACACCTTGAATATGCTGTGCAATTTTAGGCGCCTGTTCTAAAGAAAGATATCATGGCACTATAAAAAGTCCAGAGATGAGCAACAAAATTGATAAAAGGAATGGAGCATTTTAGTTATGAAGAAAGGTTAAAAAAATGAAATCTGTTTAGTTTGGAAAAATGGCGCCAGAGAGGGGATATGATAACTTTATACACATATATTCGGGGCCAGTACAAACCTTTATCTGGAAATCTATTCATAAACAGGGCTATACATAGGACACGAGGTCACACATTTAGGCTGGAAGAAAGGAGATTTCATCTAAGGCAAAGAAAAGGTTTTTTTTTACAGTAAGAGCAATATGAATATGGAATTCTCTGCCTGAAGAGGTGGTTTTGTCAGAGTCACTACAGAGGTTTAAACTGCAATTGGATAAATACTTGCAAAAACATAACATACAGGGATATAATTTCTAATTAGTGGGGTAATAGCTGCTTGATCCAAGGAGACATCTGACTGCTATTTTGGGGTCAAGAAGGAATTTTTTCCTAGTTTGTGGCAAAATTAGAAGCGCGTCAGACTAGGTTTTTTGCCTTTTTTTGGATCAACAGCAACAACATATGTGAGGAAGGCTGAACTTGATTGACACAAGTCTCTTTTCAGCTATGTAACTATGTAACTATGTAATGTGTAATGAAAGATATCCGCTTCTTCTAAAATATTCCCATTCTTCAATTCTTTTTTGCTTTATATATTCTCTATTGTTAAATTTGTATTAATTCATTCCATAATACAATTTACAAATTATACATGCTATAACATAAGAATAAAATATTTAATACATTTTATATTTTGTACTATAGATTTATAAATTGCATACTGTTTCTTTGTTTTAATTTAAATAATAAAAAAGAAAAAAAGAAAGCAAACATAGACATTACAATAAATTACTTAAATTTTTAAGTAAGTTTATTCAAACTAATCATTCATACTAAAAATTGGGTTTCTGTGAAGGATAGAAATGAGGAGGGGTTTATAGTTGTGACGGACCGTCCACCAATCGATGCTCCTAGCTTTTACCAAGGCACCACACCGGACACCATAGCCACTGCAGACTCCACGAACCGCCATAGCTTGGTAGGGGTCTCGCCATCTCCTTCCCACCCTGATCCAACCTCTGGACCCAGGACCATGTGGGAAGGACCTCTCCTCCAGGAGGGTATAGCTGTGAGAAGGACCTCTCCTCCAGGAGAACATAGCTGTATAGTTGAAGAGAGCTCTTACAAGAGCTAGAAGTGATATAGCTGTTCCCTACAACACGAGACAAGGCTGCGAGTTGAGGGTAAGAAGATCTTTTTAATGAGCAAAAAGGCATTTCTTTTATACACATTTTCCCCACAAGGTTACTACCCAAGTGGACCTTGTGGAGCACAGGACACAAAGTCACAAAACCAATAGGAGCAATAATTAACACAGAAACACTCCCACATACAGTTAGCAAGCCCTCCCCTCTGCCTGTGATATAATTAAACTAGCTAATGGAATAACCTAATTATCCACAGGCAGAAAATATCAATTTTTACACGAAACACCACATATCCCCAATTATACATCCATGGATAGCCCTGATCTGGGTGAACAACATATCCAAAAATCACCCAGATCAGAGCAGGGGTTCAAATGTTTTTACGAAGTCATATTTGACCGACCGCACGCACATTTTCATGCCCAAAACAGTTCCAGAGAATTTGGCTGTGCGGCCGGTCTATTTCCAATAGTTCAAATACTAAGTCTCGTTCGAATGCACGAACAGGGGGCGTTCGTGCAAATACTCAAAGTTAAAGTGGCGTTCGAATTGTCGGTCGCGCTTCGATTTGTTGAAGTCTGGAGAAGGTAAAGTTCAGCGGTGTTCGTGCCATCGCGTATCTGATTTGAGTTCCATGAACTCGACAACCAAACACCGCTGAAGCGTTCGACTGAATTAAAATGGCCGCAGCCACGTGTTTGTATTTTGAATGGCGGCCACTTCGACTACTTCAGCTGTATCCGAAGTGTCACTTCGAAAGTGCAAATTCTTTCTAATAGTTTTTAAAGGGGCAGAAACAGTACTTTAGAATCCAATATGCACAAATAGAGTTTTTAAACGACAATACACCCCAGGGGCCATAGTCACAGGGCAAGAGGCATGCAGGCCTCTCCCACAGTTAGTGGCAAAGTGCAATTCGTCACAATAGTATTTTAGTTTTATTGTACCTTGTCAAACTATAGAGAAAAGCTAAACACTACTAGATGTTTATATATTAATGAATAAATTATCTTTTATGCAAGTCTATGGTTCTGTGTATTTCTGCCAGGGTAACCACATGGTTTAAAATGTTTCCACTGTTTCTTTAGCAGTTCCATTCACTATTATTATGATATCTGATTTGCAATAGAAATCCATTTTAGCTCAGAAGATTTTAGAAACCATTTTAGCAGCAAATATTATGTGTTTTATTAAGTATTCTTGTTTTTTATTACAAGTTGGAAACTCCAAATGCAGTAGAAACATGAAGGGAATAAGCTTATCCATTTTGAACATTTTGTATAAACTATTTTTAATTTGAGATTTCATTATATCTAGGGCTGGACAGTCCCACCAAATGTGAGCTAAATTCCTCATATCTGAGTGGCATCTCCAACAGATATCCAAGTTATTTCTAGAATTTTCTTTTTAATTTTGTGGGTACTAAGTACCACATATATATTCATTTATTATTTAATTCTAAAATAGAAATGCAATGTATGGTTTGTGATACTTGTTTAATTCCTTTAAGCCAATCTTCTATAGGGAATTGAATACCCAGCTCTAGTTCCAATTTATTCATTGGAGAGGGCTTACTTCCTTCTATAGCTGTATTTTGAGTACTATGTACAAAATAGTTCAATATTTTAGATAATATTTTTTTTTTTGAGATATCAAACATTGTAACAGATCATCAACCCAATGATGTGATATATTCTATGTTATTCAGTGTCCAAGGCTAAAAAAACTATGCTAATTTTTGATAGTTCTGTTTTATGTAGATTATTTCATATATTTCGGGTGTTATCAACTGAATTTCTCTCCTTGACAAATCCTGATTGGTCTTTATGTATATGTGGAGTCATAGGTCCCGAACGATTAGCTATAATCTTTAAGAATATTTTTACTTCAGTATTAATTAGAGATATTGGTCTGTAGTTTGATGTCAGTGTAGGGTCCTTTCCAGGTTTCAGGATAGGAGATATAATGGCCTGAAGCATCTCACTTGGAATGCCCCTAATAGGAAACTTGTGGAATGTCTTAGCAATATTTTATGAAAAAAAATTACATTTCTAATTCTGATAAGGGTTTGTTAAGTTTAGCCTTCTTCCATTCTACTGGGGGCTGTTACACTAGTACAGGGATAGGCAACCTTTAGCACTCTAGATGTTTGTGGACTACATCTCACAGAATGCTCTTAGAAACATAGAAACATAGAATGAGACTGCAGATACGAACCATTTGGCGAATCTAGTCTGCCAATTTTCAAAATACTTTTAATTAGTCCCTGGCCTTATCATAAGTCTAGGATAGCCTTATACTCCCTCACTGTGTTAACCTCTACCAGTTCAGCTGGAAGGCTATTCCATGCGTCCACTACCCTCTCTGTAAAGTAATACTTCCGGAAATTATTTTTAAACCTTTGTCCCTCTAATTTAAGATTATGTCCTCTTGTTGTGGTAGTTTTTCTTCTTTTAAATATAGTCTCCTCCTTTACTGTGTTGTTTCCCTTTATGTATTTAAACATTTCTATCATATCCCCCTGTGTCATCTTTCCTCCAAGCTATACATTTTAAGATCCTTTAACCTTTCCTGGTAAGCTTACTGCCATAATGCTAGCAAGGCATCATGGAAGATGTAGTCCACAACATCTGGAGTGCTGAAAGTTGCCTATACCTGCTCTTGAGTCTCATCGCCCTGCAGAGTTTAAGAATGCATTACAGGGCTTGTGGAAGTACTTAGGAGCTATCTTTTTAGCCTCTCAGAAGCTGAGAGAGATTCTAATAGCTTTTCCAAACCTAGGCAACCTGAACGCATTGGATTGGCTTAAATCGTCAAGGAGGCGGGATGGGGGTGGGGGCAAAAGCCTGCTTGGTCAATCAGCACCTCCTGATAGAAATGAATTGAATCAATGCATCTCTATCAGGAAGATTCAGCTGAACGGCAATGCTGCACATTGTGCAGCACTGCCCTAGGAAGTACCTCTTCTACCACTGGAGGTGTCCCTTGGGTGCAATGTAAACACTGCCCTTTCTCAGAAAACTGTACATTATCCCCAC
This sequence comes from Pelobates cultripes, assembly GCA_933207985.1. Taxonomy (NCBI): domain Eukaryota; kingdom Metazoa; phylum Chordata; class Amphibia; order Anura; family Pelobatidae; genus Pelobates; species Pelobates cultripes. The sequence goes on from OW240912.1 coordinate 148,647,876, forward strand.
ACATCATGGGAAATGCCACCGAATCCTTACCAGACTTGCAGACACCCGCCGGGTCTGCTCATGCCCAAGAGCGGACTGGGACCTGGCAGGTGCATCTTGTTCTGGCGGCATTCCCACGTTGTAATGGGATGTATTAGGATGTACTGGTATAATGTAGCTCAGAATTACAATCATTGGGAAACACAAATATGGAGACTTGTGGGCTTTAAACAAACAGGGAGGAATGAATGACATGAAGGAGAAGGTTCCTATTGTTTGCTATATTAAGAGGTGGACTTTTCGTTATGCTGCATTGTGATTGACTGTTAATGTTTTTGAAAGTGGAGAAGATGCTATGCTCCCCTCCATTAAATAACAATAACATAAAAACTCTAATATATCCACCGTCTTAGAAATCTCAGAAATCAGTCAGCTGAAGTCAAGCTGGTGCTCTGTAGTAGCTAGCCCATGCATCAATTTGCTATGACACCATTCCACAGGCATTGTATATTCTTTCTCAAAAGGGCACATTATAGAACAACCAGAAACGTTTGGGATACGGCTGTGAAATCTAAAATTAAAAAACATAAATATACATAGTGTAAATCAGTATCAAATAGTGAATTAATGTTCATGAAATGCACTCACAAGATTAGACGAAAAAAAGCGCTCTAGGGTGCCTCCCCTGGTAGTGGTGGGGGCTGTTATCTTCCTCCAGTTGCTCCAAAAGAATGAATGGAAAACAGGACTCCCAGGATGGTGGAAAAAAAGTATAAAGCGGCTTTATTAAGGATGAATCTTCACCCAGCAATAAAAGGAAAACATAAACTTAAAAATGAGGTCCTACGCGTTTGTTCACAATATGGAACTTCCTCAGGGACCAAAATTAAAATCAAATATTATACAGCAATGACAAAGTATAAAATACAGCCTAATCCCACCACCCCATCAGTCCTGTTATATAGGGCTAACCCCTAAGTTGATTGGTGGCTTCCTGGGCATCTTCCTGGGTTCCTTCCTTCATTGGTGTAGTGGTTAATCGCATCCAGCCTGCTTTTTTGTGGTTTGATTGCAGCCAAAATTCCCGCGTCCAGTGTCAGCTGAAAACCGGAACGGGAAGTGAACGTACACTTCCGCGTTCCATTCAGTCATGCGTTCCGGCCAGGGAAGCCAAGATGTGTATTAACGCAGCCCTCTGGTGGTCGCCAGGGGAAAAGTCCCAGATAGTAAATGTTGGAGATAATCATATATCTATTGAGACAAAACACAATAGTATCGGCAGCAACATGGTGGAATATAACTATAGAGCATCAGAAATTCATACTTTTACCATTCTGGAATCCCCAATAGGTATTTAATTCAAATCTAATCTCGAAGAAGTAATTGTAATCACAAAGTAACAATTGTGGATAATGTGAGTAATTTGAAAATAATAAAATCAAAAACATAAAATGACAATAATAACTTTTTTTGTTATAATAATATATTATATGTTAACGAATTCTTTGACTAAATTAGAATAGTATTATATATAAATTTAGAAAGGAAAGCACACATATCTACCACAGATAATCTCTCAATGTATGGGTACTTATTTATCCAAATCCAATACCCTTGGCTATATGGTAAAATGGATATTATAATAAGTTTTGGTCATTTTTATTTTTTGTTTTCTTATTTTTCCTTTTTTTCTTGGGAACTCCATGGAGAAACTTTATTGTATTGATCAAGTTTTTATGTTACCATTCACTATATATACTTAAACAACTGTGGATTTACATCCATTTTACCATATAGCCAAGGGTATTGGATTTGGATAAATAAGTACCCATACATTGAGAGATTATCTGTGGTAGATATGTGTGCTTTCCCTTCTAAATTTATATGTAATACTATTCTAATTTAGTCAAAGAATTCGTTAACATATAATATATTATTATAAAAAATATATATATATATATTATTGTCATTTTATGTTTTTGATTTTATTATTTTCAAATTACTCACATTATCCACAATTGTTACTTTGTGATTATAATTACTTCTTCGAGATTAGATTTGAATTAAATACCTATTGGGGATTCCAGAATGGTAAAAGTGATGAATTTCTGATGCTCTATAGTTATATTCCACCACGTTGCTGCCGATACTATTGTGTTTTGTCTCAATAGATATATGATTATCTCCAACATTTACTATCTGGGACTGCTCCCCTGGCGACCACCAGAGGGCTCTGTTAATACACATCTTGGCTTCCCTGGCTGGAACGCATGACTGAATGGAACGCGGAAGTGTGCGTTCACTTCCCCTTTCCGGTTTTCAGCTGACACTGGACGCGGGAATTTCGACTGCACTCAAACCACAAAAAAGCCAGCTGGATGCGATTAACCACCAATGAAGGAAGGAACCCAGGAAGACGCCCAGGACGCCACCAATCAACTTAGGGGTTAGCCCTATATAACAGGACTGATGGAGCGGTGGGATTAGGCTGTATTTTATACTTTGTAATTGCTGTATAATATTTTATTTTAATTTTGGTCCCTGAGGAAGTTCCATATTGTAAACGAAACGCGTAGGACCTCATTTTTAAGTTTATGTTTTCCTTTTATTGCTGGGTGAAGATTCATCCTTAATAAAGCCGCTTTATACTTTTTTCCACCATCCTGGGAGTCCTGTTTTCCCTTCATTCTTTTGGAGCAACTGGAGGAATATAACAGCTCCCCACCACTACCAGGGGAGGCACCCTAGAGCGCTATTTTTCGTCTAATCTTGTGAGTGCATTTCATGAACATTAATTCACTATTTGATACTGATTTACACTATGTATATTTATGTTTTTTAATTTTAGATTTCACAGCCCTATGCCAAACGTTTCTGGTTGTTCTATATTTTGCTATTTTGCTGTGTAAAGGTCATTCATTCTGGGTAATGACCTGGGAGGCTGTTCTATTTGAATATTAAGATAAGTACATTTTCACTTGTATATACTATTCACTAAGTGGTGATATAGGAATATATCTTTTTTTTTTTTGTCAAAAGGGCACATGTTGGATAGGCATGAAGAAGTTCAATAATGAAAAATGTGTCATTTTATTTTACATTCATTCAAAATACACAATTTCTCATCTTTCATTTGCTCACAATATTTTCCACTTCTTAGTCCAATATTCTAGCTCAATGATCATGTGAACATGGCAGGAGAACAGTAAGTCAGAAGTATTTATGATATATGTATATGATGCATTTGTGTTTCTTTGTTATAGCTGGGAGTTGGCAGACAGGATTGATCTGGAGCTGATTCAGTCAAATTTAATAATTTGCATATAACTTTCTGTATGTGTTATGTTGTAAGGAACTCAGATATGCAAATTAGATTTGCCAAACTTACTAGGGTATATCCACCATTTTATGTCTCAGATATTTTCCTTCTCACTATCTTTTGGATCATACAAATACATTTAGTAGACATAGGTGATTTGCTTTACATTGGCTACATAATGTGAGTATTTTCTCATGATTTATTATTATAGAAATCACATACGTAGATATACATTGCTTTCAGCAATTTCTCATACAATAACTTTCAGTTCCATGGATTACCCTCACTCTACATGTCTGTTACTCCTCAGGATCAAGGCACATGTTATGTGATAGTATTGCCATTTATGTAATGCAAGCATGTCAAATTTGCGGCCTGCCTGCCCTGGGGCCACTTTGTGATATGGCTGTGACCAACTACAGGACAGGAAAGATCTATCCTGTCTGCCCTGCCACGGCCGATCGCTTGCTCTGGCAGCCACAAGAGCCGGCCGGCGGATATGTGCATACAGCGTATGAAGTCATATCCAGTGGCGCTACAATGCACAGAGTGTCTGTCTGTCCTGCTGGCAGTGCCAAAGACTTTTAGCATGCTTATGCAGAGAAGAGCAGGGCTGGAACTGGAGGACATCATAAGGTAGGAGAAGAGGGGCTTGAGAGACCTTCCTGTGTAGTGTGTTAAAATGTGCAGGGGGGAAAGTGTATTCAATTGGGGGAGGGAGGAGGCAGTGTATTAATTTGGAGGAGGGATGGGGGCAGTGTATTAAATTGGGGGAGGTAGGGGGCACTCTATTAGAATGGTGGATGGGGGCAGTGTGTTAAATTGAATGAGGGGTGGGGTAGTGTATTGGAGTGGTGCAAGGGAGGACAGTGAATTAAATTGTGGGAGGCAGGGGCAGTGTATTAGAGTGGTGGGGGTTTGATGACCTCAGTCAAGGTGAAGAACACACTCATAGGACTTCAAAGTCAACAAGATGACGTAATTTGCTTTCTACAGCTTTCTTAATATGTCAAAGTAGTTGGACTGAAACATTGGATATATGCAAATGCACATCTCCTCAAAATAAAGTAGCTCTTTTGTTTACTTTGAAGCCCTATGAGCGTGAGGACGTCTAATGTCTGTGACTTTTTTTATAGTGTACTTTAAAAAAAACAAAAAACTTAGTTTCTATAAAAACAGAAGTGTTTTTTTTTTTGCATAAACTTAAACCTTGTTTATTTGGCCCGTGTTAGCATTTGAGTTTGACATGCTTGATGTAATGTAATAAATTCTCGGGATGAAAATATAATTTTGCCTCTTTATAAATCGATGGTAAGACCACACCTTGAATATGCTGTGCAATTTTAGGCGCCTGTTCTAAAGAAAGATATCATGGCACTAGAAAAAGTCCAGAGACGAGCAACAAAATTGATAAAAGGAATGGAGCATTTTAGTTATGAAGAAAGGTTAAAAAAATGAAATCTGTTTAGTTTGGAAAAATGGCGCCAGAGAGGGGATATGATAACTTTATACACATATATTCGGGGCCAGTACAAACCTTTATCTGGAAATCTATTCATAAACAGGGCTATACATAGGACACGAGGTCACACATTTAGGCTGGAAGAAAGGAGATTTCATCTAAGGCAAAGAAAAGGTTTTTTTTTACAGTAAGAGCAATATGAATATGGAATTCTCTGCCTGAAGAGGTGGTTTTGTCAGAGTCACTACAGAGGTTTAAACTGCAATTGGATAAATACTTGCAAAAACATAACATACAGGGATATAATTTCTAATTAGTGGGGTAATAGCTGCTTGATCCAAGGAGACATCTGACTGCTATTTTGGGGTCAAGAAGGAATTTTTTCCTAGTTTGTGGCAAAATTAGAAGCGCGTCAGACTAGGTTTTTTGCCTTTTTTTGGATCAACAGCAACAACATATGTGAGGAAGGCTGAACTTGATTGACACAAGTCTCTTTTCAGCTATGTAACTATGTAAATATGTAATGTGTAATGAAAGATATCCGCTTCTTCTAAAATATTCCCATTCTTCAATTCTTTTTTGCTTTATATATTCTCTATTGTTAAATTTGTATTAATTCATTCCATAATACAATTTACAAATTATACATGCTATAACATAAGAATAAAATATTTAATACATTTTATATTTTGTACTATAGATTTATAAATTGCATACTGTTTCTTTTTTTTAATTTAAATAATAAAAAAGAAAAAAGAAAGCAAACATAGACATTACAATAAATTACTTAAATTTTTAAGTAAGTTTATTCAAACTAATCATTCATACTAAAAATTGGGTTTCTGTGAAGGATAGAAATGAGGAGGGGTTTATAGTTGTGACGGACCGTCCACCAATCGATGCTCCTAGCTTTTACCAAGGCACCACACCGGACACCATAGCCACTGCAGACTCCACGAACCGCCATAGCTTGGTAGGGGTCTCGCCATCTCCTTCCCACCCTGATCCAACCTCTGGACCCAGGACCATGTGGGAAGGACCTCTCCTCCAGGAGGGTATAGCTGTGAGAAGGACCTCTCCTCCAGGAGAACATAGCTGTATAGTTGAAGAGAGCTCTTACAAGAGCTAGAAGTGATATAGCTGTTCCCTACAACACGAGACAAGGCTGCGAGTTGAGGGTAAGAAGATCTTTTTAATGAGCAAAAAGGCATTTCTTTTATACACATTTTCCCCACAAGGTTACTACCCAAGTGGACCTTGTGGAGCACAGGACACAAAGTCACAAAACCAATAGGAGCAATAATTAACACAGAAACACTCCCACATACAGTTAGCAAGCCCTCCCCTCTGCCTGTGATATAATTAAACTAGCTAATGGAATAACCTAATTATCCACAGGCAGAAAATATAAATTTTTACACGAAACACCACATATCCCCAATTATACATCCATGGATAGCCCTGATCTGGGTGAACAACATATCCAAAAATCACCCAGATCAGAGCAGGGGTTCAAATGTTTTTACGAAGTCATATTTGACCGACCGCACGCACATTTTCATGCCCAAAACAGTTCCAGAGAATTTGGCTGTGCGGCCGGTCTATTTCCAATAGTTCAAATACTAAGTCTCGTTCGAATGCACGAACAGGGGGCGTTCGTGCAAATACTCAAAGTTAAAGTGGCGTTCGAATTGTCGGTCGCGCTTCGATTTGTTGAAGTCTGGAGAAGGTAAAGTTCAGCGGTGTTCGTGCCATCGCGTATCTGATTTGAGTTCCATGAACTCGACAACCAAACACCGCTGAAGCGTTCGACTGAATTAAAATGGCCGCAGCCACGTGTTTGTATTTTGAATGGCGGCCACTTCGACTACTTCAGCTGTATCCGAAGTGTCACTTCGAAAGTGCAAATTCTTTCTAATAGTTTTTAAAGGGGCAGAAACAGTACTTTAGAATCCAATATGCACAAATAGAGTTTTTAAACGACAATACACCCCAGGGGCCATAGTCACAGGGCAAGAGGTTGGCATGCAGGCCTCTCCCACAGTTAGTGGCAAAGTGCAATTCGTCACAATAGTATTTTAGTTTTATTGTACCTTGTCAAACTATAGAGAAAAGCTAAACACTACTAGATGTTTATATATTAATGAATAAATTATCTTTTATGCAAGTCTATGGTTCTGTGTATTTCTGCCAGGGTAACCACATGGTTTAAAATGTTTCCACTGTTTCTTTAGCAGTTCCATTCACTATTATTATGATATCTGATTTGCAATAGAAATCCATTTTAGCTCAGAAGATTTTAGAAACCATTTTAGCAGCAAATATTATGTGTTTTATTAAGTATTCTTGTTTTTTATTACAAGTTGGAAACTCCAAATGCAGTAGAAACATGAAGGGAATAAGCTTATCCATTTTGAACATTTTGTATAAACAATTTTTAATTTGAGATTTCATTATATCTAGGGCTGGACAGTCCCACCAAATGTGAGCTAAATTCCTCATATCTGAGTGGCATCTCCAACAGATATCCAAGTTATTTCTAGAATTTTCTTTTTAATTTTGTGGGTACTAAGTACCACATATATATTCATTTATTATTTAATTCTAAAATAGAAATGCAATGTATGGTTTGTGATACTTGTTTAATTCCTTTAAGCCAATCTTCTATAGGGAATTGAATACCCAGCTCTAGTTCCAATTTATTCATTGGAGAGGGCTTACTTCCTTCTATAGCTGTATTTTGAGTACTATGTACAAAATAGTTCAATATTTTAGATAATATTTTTTTTTTTGAGATATCAAACATTGTAACAGATCATCAACCCAATGATGTGATATATTCTATGTTATTCAGTGTCCAAGGCTAAAAAAACTATGCTAATTTTTGATAGTTCTGTTTTATGTAGATTATTTCATATATTTCGGGTGTTATCAACTGAATTTCTCTCCTTGACAAATCCTGATTGGTCTTTATGTATATGTGGAGTCATAGGTCCCGAACGATTAGCTATAATCTTTAAGAATATTTTTACTTCAGTATTAATTAGAGATATTGGTCTGTAGTTTGATGTCAGTGTAGGGTCCTTTCCAGGTTTCAGGATAGGAGATATAATGGCCTGAAGCATCTCACTTGGAATGCCCCTAATAGGAAACTTGTGGAATGTCTTAGCAATATTTTATGAAAAAAAATTACATTTCTAATTCTGATAAGGGTTTGTTAAGTTTAGCCTTCTTCCATTCTACTGGGGGCTGTTACACTAGTACAGGGATAGGCAACCTTTAGCACTCTAGATGTTTGTGGACTACATCTCACAGAATGCTCTTAGAAACATAGAAACATAGAATGAGACTGCAGATACGAACCATTTGGCGAATCTAGTCTGCCAATTTTCAAAATACTTTTAATTAGTCCCTGGCCTTATCATAAGTCTAGGATAGCCTTATACACCCTCACTGTGTTAACCTCTACCAGTTCAGCTGGAAGGCTATTCCATGCGTCCACTACCCTCTCTGTAAAGTAATACTTCCGGAAATTATTTTTAAACCTTTGTCCCTCTAATTTAAGATTATGTCCTCTTGTTGTGGTAGTTTTTCTTCTTTTAAATATAGTCTCCTCCTTTACTGTGTTGTTTCCCTTTATGTATTTAAACATTTCTATCATATCCCCCTGTGTCATCTTTCCTCCAAGCTATACATTTTAAGATCCTTTAACCTTTCCTGGTAAGCTTACTGCCATAATGCTAGCAAGGCATCATGGAAGATGTAGTCCACAACATCTGGAGTGCTGAAAGTTGCCTATACCTGCTCTTGAGTCTCATCGCCCTGCAGAGTTTAAGAATGCATTACAGGGCTTGTGGAAGTACTTAGGAGCTATCTTTTTAGCCTCTCAGAAGCTGAGAGAGATTCTAATAGCTTTTCCAAACCTAGGCAACCTGAACACTTCCTTCAGAAAGGCAATTTTGCCAAAACATTGAGAGTTTTTGTTTTTTTGCGTTGCTTTTTTATCTCTGTACTTTATTATCCTTGACCACTAGGTATGTGTATTATTATATTACTAATTTGTCTCGTTTACCAGAAGATGTTGCTGCTTTGTGTTCTATTTGGGAGCTTTTTCCCACTGAATGTAATCCAATTTCCATTGTCAATTTATATCTTTGTTTATCTGTGACATTAGACTAAACCAACTTCATGAACTGTTGGAATGTATTTTTTATTTTTGTGTTTTTTATTTTTGTGTTCTCATTTATTGTATTTTTACAATTTTGGTAATGCAAATTGGACTACAGTGCCATCTGTTTATTGAAGGTAGTTTTTCTGCAGTAATAGCAATTGCATAGATGTTCAAGCAATAAGATTTGCATATATGCATATCACAATCAATGCAGGTAGAATACTCTAGTTTTTATATTTTATTGTCTTGTATTGTTGCCATATTACATGTTTCATGTTTTACGCATGATTATACATTTCTCACCATGACTTAAATGTTGAGTTAAGAAAGGCAAATCCCAATTTAAAAGAAAGAATTTGAAGAATATCTATAATCTAAGCCTGGTGCTTTTAGGGATTCCAAAATCAATGGGTTGCTTTCCACAAAATACCTTATTAAAATGTTTACTTATTTTCTCATATCACAAAGGTTTTGCAGTCTAAACAAAAACCTGAATATCAGAATAATTTTATAAGGTTAAAATCCTACATAAAATTATCTTCTGTAGAACTGTAGTATCAGAGCTGTAAAAATATTTCTTCCCCTGTAGAGATAGAGTAAATTCTAGAAAGTGACAACAGGAAAAACTTTTTAAAATGCTAAATGGCATTTAACAAACAAAATTACAAAAGGCTTTTGAGCTTTATTCACTGACACTATCTTTTCCACACTGCACCCCCTTTAATAAGGACTAATTAAAACGTGTCACATGTTAATTCCTGAAAGCAGTTCTAAATATATATATATATATATATATATAATATAGGTAGCTTGGAACCGTTCAGGTCTTTCTCAAGATCCTTCCAAGATCTTGAGAAAGACCCGAACGGGTCGAAACGTCGATCAAGCTGGATGTAAATTGACATTTGGATTAAAACAGTATTGTGTGCCCCCCCAAACCCTCTTAAAAAATAATACAACTTATCTTATTTCAGGCACTGTGCGGGTCTGCTGGTGCTGACCCCGCCCCCGGTCTAACTCAATCAGAATTTATTATTTTAAGCCAATCCAATGTTTCGCATAGGGAAAGCATTGGATTGGCTTAAATCGTCAAGGAGGCGGGATGGGGGTGGGGGCAAAAGCCTGCTTGGTCAATCAGCACCTCCTGATAGAAATGAATTGAATCAATGCATCTCTATCAGGAAGATTCAGCTGAACGGCAATGCTGCACATTGTGCAGCACTGCCCTAGGAAGTACCTCTTCTACCACTGGAGGTGTCCCTTGGGTGCAATGTAAACACTGCCCTTTCTCAGAAAACTGTACATTATCCCCACACATCATGGGAAATGCCACCGAATCCTTACCAGACTTGCAGACACCCGCCGGGTCTGCTCATGCCCAAGAGCGGACTGGGACCCGGCAGGTGCATCTTGTTCTGGCGGCATTCCCACGTTGTAATGGGAATGCCGCCCATCACTGACCTCAAGCTTCTGACAGGAGCTCCTCCCCCTCACACAGCGGCCGGATCTGCAATGATTAGAGACGCCGTCCGCTGCAGATTAGATTATTTTCTGGGTTTGTAATTAACCCTTAAAGTGCCATTCCATTTTGTACATGTGATGTCACACACACACACACACACACGTTCACTATCACATGCTTCCCTGTAGCTATATATACATTTTTTATCCATTTCTCTGTGCCCTGTCGTGGTTTCCATTTTGGTTATCCAAGAACACATTCCTGGTATTGATTCTTGTGTATTTGGACCTTGGCTTTCCTTCTGACTATCCGATCTCTGTATTCCTTGACCTTTGGCTTGGCTCCTGGCTATCCAGACCTCTATATTCCTTGACCCTTGGCTTGTTCATTGTTTCTGTGATTTATGCGTTCTTCTCCATAGCTTGTCTTGTGGTTTTTCTTTTTATATGTTAAATCCGGCCATCCTAAGGCCCGGTAATAGGGTTTTCTTCATTTATTACTTAAGTTCTGCGTGCTGGGCATTAGCTATTCCTGACAGTATATGTGTCTGTGTGTGTGTGCGCACACAAAGTTTGTGTTTGACTGTAAACATGTTTTTGTATGGAGTATGTGTGTAAATGTTGGTGTTTGAATATAGGCGTGCATTTGTGTGTAGTGTATACACTTCCACACACACTTATACATATGCACACACAGACACACACACATACCCACACTGACACAGTCACACACACACAGACAGAAAGACAGACAGACAGACAGACCCAGACAGAAAAACAGACAGACACAGACAGACACAGATGGACACAAGACAGACGCACAGACTGAGAAACACACAGACACAGACAGACAGACAGACAGACACACACACACACATTTCTCAGCCATCCTCCTGTTTCTTACTTTTTGGGTGCAGGAGGGTGTCTGCGATTGTTGGGAGTCTGGCTCTCCCCTATCCGCCGCCACCGCCTCCTTCCCACGCAGCGTAAGCTGGGAGGAAGTGACCAGGCCCTTAAAGACTTATGGCCCTAAGTGCAAGAGTCACCCAAAGCGTGCGGGCCCTGGTGCGGCTGTTCTGAAGCCTAAGATGGGGAATGTTGGTCCTGGGCGCCCGGGCCCCCAGGACCACAGGGCCCGTAACAACTGTCATGGTTGTCACCCCCTATTGGCGGTGCTGTCAGCAGAATCAACAGAATTTTACAGATTTTCTTTGATCTCTTATGTTAGAATATAGCAATGAGAAACTGCAGTTAATCTTTAAGAATAATGCCTCTAACCAGTTTTGGAAATTATGAATGAATATCTAATTTAATTAAAATAATAATGTGTGCCAAATCCATGTACAGTCGTGTTTTGATTTAATGAAGAGAGTTGAGAAATTATGAATGGGTCACAATAGTTGACATTTTCTGTCTTTGCGAATGACTGGAGTTCTTTGCTGATGGATAGAGACCACACTCTGTTTATTACAATTGGCAATCACTTTAATTGTTTTGACAAAGAATATTTGCTCTAATACAGAGTTTAGGTTACAATCGTTATGAATGGATTACATATTTGATTACAGTAATTTTTCAAATGTTTGAAGTTAATATATTTAGCCAAAGTTTGAATACATTAACAAAAGTAACACGACACATTTGTGATAAAAAATAAATATTCAACTAGAAAAGATGAGTTGTAATATCAAGATATATAAAGTTAGCAATCAAAAATAAAACATGATGTAGAAAAAAGTACTAAAAAACAAATACACATTCATTGCCTAATGCTACAGGAATAACTAGATGGTGTCTGAAAGAATACATATAAGTTATGCACATCTGAAGTGTTAAATGTAATGACCATTATTGCATTACAGTTCTTTTATTTTTACCAATGTCTCCTGCATAAGTTACAGTTACTACAGCTGTGTGTTCTATCATTTAATGCTGATAAATGATTTTTCCACTATAAATTAAACACAATACAGATGTAAAGCAAAAAATAGTTTATTCAAAGATATAGAGTTAAAAAGTAGTTGTATATTGTTATTTATTCTCCTCCTCTATTTCAAAGATTATATATATATTCAATGATGTATCTTCCGCGAGGCAAACAAGGCATTTGCCTTGGGCTACACTTTGCAGGGGCAGCAAAAAAAGCAGCCCCCAAACGTCCAGGCAGATCCCTTGTTTGCCTTGTGTCCTGGGGGGGCTCAAGAGCTGGCCACTTTTGAGCCCCCCCGAGGCGTGCATTGGGCAGCGAGATAGCATGCTCACCTGAGCTCTTCCTGCTCAGATCCCTCACGCGCCGCTTAATGAAGCCGGGAGCCGGTATATGAAGTCACTCCGGCTCCCTGCATCACTGAGCGGCGCACGAGTAGCAGGAAAGTCAGAGCTCCCTCGCCGCCTACTCAGCCTGTCCACCCCCTGCCTGCCCACGCAGCAGCCCCACTCGACCGCAGGTAATTAATCCACTCCAGCTCTCCAAGGGAGGCTTGGTGGATTTCAATAATAAAAAAAAAAATTGTATGTGTTGGTGGAAATGCATGTGTGTGTGTCTGTGAGTGAATGTGTGTGTGTGTCTGTGAGTGAATGTGTGTGTGTCTAAGTGTGTGTGCCTGTAAGTGTGCATGTGTGTTTGTCTGTAAGTGTGTGTGTAAGTGAATGTGTTTGTTTGTGTGTGTGTGTGTGTCTGTGAGTGAATTTGTGTGTGTCTGTCAGTGAATGTGTGTGTGTCTAAGTGTGTGTGCCTGTAAGTGTGCATGTGTGTTTGTCTGTAAGTGTGTGTGTGTTTAAGTGAATGTGTTTGTGTGTGTGTGTCTGTGAGTGAATTTGTGTGTGTCTGTCAGTGAATGTGTGTGTGTCTGTCAGTGAATGTGTGTGTGTGTCAGTCAGTGAGTGTGCATGTGTTGGTCAATGAGTGTGTCTGTCAGTGAGAGTGTGCATCTGTCAGTGAGTTTGTCAGTGAGTGTGAATCTGTCAGTGTTTGTCCAAGTAATAGTGTGTGTCTGTCTATCAGTGTGTCAAATCAGTGAGTGTGTGCATGTCATTGTTTGTCAGTGTATATGAGAGTGTGTGTCTGTCAATGAGTGTATGCATCTATCAGTGAGTGTGTGCGTCTGTCAGTGAGTGAGCGTTTGTCAGTGAGTGAGCGTCTGTCAGTCAAAGTGCGGCCTTGACAGGAAAGGGTTGGGAAAATTTTAATTAGGGGGGGTGCCCGAGCACCGTCCTGTCTAGGGCAGCACAAATCCTAAATACACTACTGTATATATTACAAAATGAATGGGTAAAGAAAAGGCTCCCAATATCTGACCTAAGGCAAGTAGAAACAAGTGGCTCAATTCGTAACTGAATTAGTCCAACATGCCTCCTGATCATTTTGGTAAAATAATGATAAATTTGTTTATTTAACATAGCATTTGTAATTGTAGTGCTCATGGATTTTTTTAGCAGGCCAAAATCAAATGAAAACATTACTTGTGAATTATTTGATTATAAAACTGTGCTATTGCCCTACTGGTAAATATATTGATCTGGATTTTC
>OW240912.1:148665131-148715341 GCA_933207985.1 Pelobates cultripes
GGTACTGTACTGTACTCAGGAAATGTTGCTGAACACATATTGGGGTGTTCTTTATCAGTACACATAACACATACACATAACAGGAACTGAGAATCCATGCCTAAAGTACAACGAGAGAGAAAAATAACACAAAAAAATGACTACCCAAAAAGACTGATGGTAGAATTAGTGCATGGAAGGTGTTAAAATACCACATTTTGAAATACCCTAGGGTGTCTACTTCAAAAATATATTGGTTTGATGGGGGTAAATTACACTGCCTGGCAGGAGCTGGTAAAAAAAATGCCACTCAAAAGGTTCACTCCTTAAATAAAACCTATACAACCACCAGTGAGTGTCCAAGTTAAAACACTTGTGAAACCACACATCAAAGGGCGCTAGATAACCATAAAAATGATCTCATATTTACCCATCCTGGTATAATGAATGTGGGATAGGGCTCAAGCCAATAGTATGAGAAACATAGAAGGAGAGAGATATAATATTTTTGTATTAAAAATACAAGCAATTTATTAGACAATAGTGAACAATAATAATTATAAAAAGCCAGCAAAGATGAGTCCACAGTAAGCACTAATGATATTAATGATGGAAAGAAAAACCCCTTCAGTCGCAACTCCTCGGGGTTAAATAATACCTATAAAGTGCTAAAACCAGAAGAAAAAGTAACTCAAAGACACCAAACTCTGAAACTGCAGAGCAATGCTGGTAGTGCTCAATGCTTTTCGTCCCATGGTCATCAGGACTTCCTCAAGAGCTGGAGTGTGGTTTCAAGTGTACTATCTACACAAATTGGGGTGTTCTTTGTCAGTAACACATAACAGGAACTCACCAATTGTGTTTTTTATTATTTGGTATAGGTTGGTGGTAAAATGGCTGCATGAAAAGAGTCAAAATACCCCAGGATTAATATCTAAGGTTGGCCTCTTTTAAAAAATATATACATGTCAAGGGTTATTCAGGGTTAATCCATGCCTAAAGTACAATGTGAGAGAGAAATAACCAAAAAATAATGACTACCCGAACATTTGACAAAGAATGGTGGTAGCATGGAAAGCATTAAAATACCACCATCTGAAATACCCTAGGGTGTCTACTAGTGATGTCCCGAACGGTTTGCCAAACGGTTCACCACGGATGGCGAGCATATGCGCTGTTCGGTCCGCCCCCTATGTCATTATTGAGTAAACTTTGACCTTGTACCTCACAGTCAGCAGACACATTCCAGCCAATCAGCAGCAGACCCTCCCTCCCAGACCCTCCAACCTCCTGGACAGCATCCATTTTACATTCATTGTGAAGCTGCATTCTTAGTGAGCTGTCCAGGAGCTGGGAGGGTCTGGGAGGGAGGGTCTGCTGCTGATTGGCTGCAATGTGTCTGCTGACTGTGAGGTACAGGGTCAAAGTTTACTCAATGATGACGAATAGGGGGCGGACCGAACCGCGCATATGTTCGCCATCCGTGGCGAACCGTTCGGCGAACCGTTCGTGACATCACTAGTGTCTACTTTTCAAAAAATATATGGTTGGATGGGAGTAAATTACATTGGACATGGGTGCATGATGACCAGCTGTCAAAATTCCAAGTGGGAAAACTGGAATGCACACCCTCCAAATAATGCATTTTAGCCCCCAGAGAACCTGACACACCTATAGATGGGTGGGATCACTCTACCTCGGAGATGTTGCTGAACACATATACATTTATTTGATTTTATTGTTTTTGTTTTAGCAACTAATTGGTTGGAGAAAGACCTTTTAGACTTGGATGCCAAGAGCAAACATAAGATAATATGAACCATATTGAAATGGCAGCAGTCATTGCCTACAAACGATTTACATAATTTTGGAGATACATTAACCCCTTAATGACGAGTGACGGACAAGGTCCGTCACTCAGGGGAAACCCTTAACGACGAGTGATGGACCTCGTCCGCAACGCTGTAAAATTAACCCCAGATCGCCGTGATTGTGGCGATCGCAGGGTTAATGGTGCTCCGGTCTGCCTCTGTATTAGAGGTAGACCGGGAGCACCCGATCTCGCTGCACAGCCTGTCAGAGTGAGCACATGTGCTTAGTATACTTACCTTCCGCCTTCCTGCACTTCCTGGTTCTGTGTGAAGTGCAGGGAGCCGGAACAGTGCTGATGCTGCCCCATGTGTAAAAAAAAATAAAGTTAATTTAAAATCCCACCCTCCTTTACCCATTTTAATAAAAAAATAACCCCTTCCTTGCCAATTGATCACTGACTACAGTGATCAATTGGCAGGGATTACATTTTACTATGCTCTGATTTTTTTTTAACCCCTGAGTGTTAATTCTTTTTTTTTAACCCTCAGAGGTTAAATTTATTTTATTAATTAATTTAAATATTTTAAAATTATAAATTTAGCTTGCTGGGGTGGGTGGAAGCTAGTGGGGAATTGGGGGATTTGGTGTTAGGCTAACTAGGGGTTAACATTAAAAAAAGTTTTAAAATAAGCTTTAAAAAGTTCAAAATTAAGTTAAAAAAAGTTTTAATAACGTTTAAGTAAAAAAAAACAACCCCTTTAGCCAGTCCAAACAAAAATTAACCCCTTCCCTGCCAGTCGATCACTGCCTACAGTGATCAAAATACAGATCACAATATTATACCCCTGACGTTTAACTTTTATTTATTTTTTTAACCTTCAGGTTCAATTTATTTAATTAACTAATTTAAATATTTTATAATTATATATTTTTTTTGTAGCTGGGGTGGGTGGGAGTTATGGGAAAATGGGGAATTTACTGTTTTAACTAGTTTTTAAAAGTAAAAAAGTTTCAAAAAGTAAAAAAATACATTTAAAAACGCTCATTACCAGTACACCTGGAACAAACTAGAGAAAAAATGATCCTACGCTAAGGTTCAAAATATACCTTTTGAAATACCCTGGGGTGTCTACTTTAAGAAATGATAGGCCTTTGTGGGGTAGTTTGAATTTATAACCTGTGAAGATGCTTGGAAATTACACATAGGCCCAGCGTCAAAATTCCTAGTTCGGTAAAAACTGAAATGGCTTGGTGTCCTATATGGCACTGTAGCTTCACGAAATAGTGCCAAAGACATTCATTGGGGGTGTCTTTTTACTCAGAAGACTTAGCTGAGCATAATTTGTGGGGTTTGAACTTAGTGGCACATATGAAATATACAAAATGCCCAGCAAAAATGCAATCCATATGTAGAAAATGCACAAAATTATTTTTTACCACATACTTTGGCATATATTGGTGAAAAAATTGGGGGCCTGTTAAAGGACAATATGCACCTTATGAGATACCCTGGAGTGTCTACTTTTACAAATGGTAGGCCTTTGTGGGTTTTTTTGAACAGTCAAACTGTTATAATACCCCAAATGGAAGCAAATGGCTCATTCAACCCATCTCTCAAAATTCTACTGTGAATACTGAAAAGGACACTTTAACTTACATAGAATGTGACGGCAGATAAGAACCATTCGGCCCATCTAGTCTGCCCAATTTTCTAAATACTTTAATTGGTCTCTAGCCTTATCTTATAGTTAGGATAGCCTTATGCCTATCCCACGCATGCTTAAACTCCTTTACTGTGTTAACCTCTACCACTTCAGCTGGAAGGCTTTTCCAGGCATCCACTACCCTCTCAGTAAAGTAATACTTCCTGATATTATTTTTAAACCTTTGTCCCTCTAATTTAAGACTATGTCCTCTTGTTGTGGTAGTTTTTCTTCTTTTAAATATAACTTCACGAAATAGTTCCAAAGACATACAATGGGGGTGTCATTTTACTCAGCAGATGTAACTGAACACAAAATAAAACTTTGTACAGGAATAGCACACACCAACTTTACAAAATACACATGAGAATTTCTTTGTTATAAGTTTGTGTGCCAAAAACCAAAAAAAAACACAATTTTACTCCAATATTTAGCAGAGGTTGGCGGTGAAATGGCTACATAGAAAGTGTCAAAACAACTTTAGGTAAATAGCCCGTGATGTCTACTTTATATAAATATATACTTTTGTGTGGCAATTTTGTTTTCTTTTATGGCTATTAAGCTTACAAGACAAACATACCAAATTCTAAAATTGCTCCACATTAAAAGTTTATTTTACTCCTTGTGCTTTGTGACCTGTAACTACCAAAAAAAACTTAAAATCCTAGACACATTATATATTCTGTAAATCAGAACAACTAAATGAATTCATTTTTAATTACTTTCCTTAACCTGCACTAATTATGCACACATTATTATTGCAAAAACTGTAAGAAAAACACAAAATTTTAATTTTTTTTGCATTTTTCTGTATCTTTTTTATAATAAATAAGCATTTATATATATATATACATATATATATATATATATATATGTTACATCAAATTAAAGCCCTTTCTGTCCTTTAAAAAACTGTATATAATATGTGTCAGTGCAAAAAATTAGTAAAATGCAAATTGCAGTTGAACGCAAACAGCAAAAAATGCAAAAAATTCTGTTGTCATTAAGTGAAAGAAAGGCTTCTGAAGCTCTGTCCTTAAGGGGTTAAGTAAATGAATATGATTGTTTGGAATGAAATACAAGGGCTTTTTATAATGTTTTGTGATTATAGGTGCAAAGAGGTATACATTAGTCTATAGCTATTTAACTAAATTAGGAGGATATACATATACATTAAAGATTTGTGCATAATGTGTACTCTTAAGTTCAATAAGTGTTAAAAAATCAAATAATAAACCTTTGATTAAAACTCAGAATAACAAGGAGGAAATGCTTGCAAAAAGACACAATTAGATTTCAAAAATCCCCATAATATGATTAATTAATGGTAAGTAAGTAAAGAAAAAATTCGGATAATGAAAAAATGGAAACAGAAGTAAATAATGATAAAGTACAATAAGCAATCTTCATAGAGAATGGGATGCTGATAATTCCATTGTGTCCGTTGAGTAATACAAGCTGTTGAGGCATTATGCCATTGTTTCTTATTTTCCTCTGTAAGACCTGGATGATGTAATTTTAAAGTAAATCTAGTTCTCGTCAAATAAAATATTGGGCACACATGCATGGGCTGTATTGTATGGATAAAGGAGGCTTGTAGATTGCTGACCTATTTTAACAGTTGATTCTAGCTTCATTTTGGATGCATAGCTTGTTTTTGTCATCATAACGTTGAGGTATTGTCAAGATTTTGCTATTTGACAGTGATGCATACAATATAGATTTAGTGTATAATAAATTAATCTCAATTGATCTCAAAATCATGCACTATTTCACCTCATTTCCTTTCACTGCATTTTAAAGTTTTACTGCAAAACATCTCATTTTCTGAAGGCAAATCTTACTGTAATTCAGTTTTACACTTTTATGGTCTTATTTTTCATCAGCTTGCACCCTCTGACTTTTGCCTAGCCTTCTTGTACTCAAAAGTATTCTAAAGTGTTTTTCATCATTAGTGTAGATAGTTAGGCATTAAAACAGGGCAGATAATTAAAAGACCAAACATATATAGTTGTCAACTATGGCATTTGACGTACAAGCCATATTTATGACTAGCTGCAGAGAATTATCCATCCACCTGTCTATGTAATTGTCTCAGTGTTTATTCTTTTTTGTTTTTTAGAATTTCTCCAAAAAGTCAGGGCTCAGAATCAAATGTCATGGAGATCACTATTATTGCATATGTGTTTATAATAATGCAGTGTTTAAAAAGTGATTATTGGCTTGTTGAGTGTGCGTAATTAATAATTCCTGTGGTGAGGTCACAATCCGGTTTTGTATTCCCTCAAAGATATCTAATTATCTCAAAAGCAGGCCATTAAAACTGTTATAAATATTAATGAGCTTCATTTCTGAATTGCCAATGTTTACACCTCAATGTGTTGTCATTATGTTTTCTTTAAGACTATGTTGTTCTCTATGTAGAAATACTCAGTTTATACCCTGTAGAACAATCAATATAAATATACAATATATATATTTTTATATAAATATAATCTTTAGGATGATCTTCATCTCTTTCAATATCAGCTTCTCAGTTTTTAGTTTAGCCTAATTACCCTTTTACAAGTATTGTTTGTCACAGCAAGGGTGCATAATACATTGTTGCACTATGGAATATTATCATTTATTGTAATTTGTGTAGTGCATAGATGAACGGGCTGCTTGGTAGAGGTGATATTGTCAATTCCAAAAGGGTTAATTTGATTGTATGGGAGGGCAAAAGGTTTAGAGCCTAAATTCCTCTTTTAAACTGGGACCCCAACAGGGCTACTCTGTAAGGTGTGAGAAGTCACACATAAATGGCTTGGAAGTCTGGTTTAAATATAAACTAACTCTCTAATTTGCCATATGTCTAGATTCCCTCATAGATAGGGGGTCCTTTGATATGTTAATGGCCAGTAGCCTTGTGTGCCAGTATTATATCCAAAAGAAACATTAATACTTACCCACAGATTAATAATTAAGCCTTATTTTTTATTATCTTTAGAATGGGACAAGCACAATCTTCTAATCAAGCCTAAACATGATTTGCTTAACTTAACCATAGGGGAAGGGATTGGGATGCCCATTATATTGGGTCACATGAAAGATGGTAACAAATTCATAGATGCAATTACTTCTGTGGTAAGTAAGAGGAGATAGAACCAAATGTTTCCATTTGGATTGATGTTGGTCTGGAACACAAGGGGGTGGTCACTTATAGTTACTATAGGTACCCCTTATCTCCACCTCTAGGCGAGGCTTGGTAATCCACATGGTATATATCTTATACATACTGAAGTGTGTATTGTACTTGCTTGGGGTCAAAATCTAATTTTAAGTGAGTTACCATCTTCCTTGCCAGAGACCCGCAGAAGTTTTACTTTGAAAACCTAAGGATTACGTGATTAGGACTTCTGTTTTTTTTATCCCTTTTGTTTTTATCTGTTGTTGGTGTAAATCATTTGTTTATCATCTATTTTTTTGTATGCACTGTGACAATTTTTTGCTCATAACAAATATTCCTTTTATTAAGTAGGGATGTGCATGGGCAAAAAATTTGGTTCGGAACTTTAGAAATTCGGCACTTTGGCAATTTGACACTTCGGTTCGGCACTTCCGAAATTCGGCAATTCAGCAATTCAGGACTTTGGGAATTCGGGACTTCGGCAATTCCCTAACCCTACTAAGG
The DNA here is from genome assembly GCA_933207985.1 of Pelobates cultripes. Lineage (NCBI taxonomy): Eukaryota > Metazoa > Chordata > Amphibia > Anura > Pelobatidae > Pelobates > Pelobates cultripes. The sequence goes on from OW240912.1 coordinate 148,672,299, forward strand.
GTAGGGTTAGGGGTTAGGGTTAGGGGTTAGGTTAGGGGTAGGGGTAGGGGTAGTGTTAGGATTAGATTCTTGTCTTCATTCCCTTAATTTTCCCTCCCTCTCCTGTTTTGCCACTTTTCAGAAATCCGAAGCACTTCGAACTTCCAAAATCTGGCACTTCGGCAATTTGTTTCGGTTCAGCACTTCCGAAATTCGGCACTTCGGCAATTCGGGACTTTGGCAAATTCGCACCGAAACAAATTGCACTTGTCTATTATTAAGTTCTGCCTTTGTCTGGTAAAGAATTATGTTACCTGAAGAGACTTATTAATGAGTGTTTTGCAATTGCATAGGTATTGTGCTAAGTTATATTTGGTGGTACCTGGGGGACCAAGGAGCCCCATTTATAAATTGTCTTGGTGGTGGCAGCGTTAAAATATAAATATTTATATTATTAGGGTTAAGTGTTATATATGATGTATCTGACCCATCTGACATTCTTCTTCTTACTAAGCCAAACTAGTTTAATTTGTTTCTTTGCAGCTTAGGTCCATGGTATATACAGTGAAGTGTGTGTTTCCAATAAATGTTTATTTGTGGTCGGTTAATATAGGGACTGTGAAATAACTTCTGATTGGATTAAGTCGGTGTGGTGTGCCGAAACCGACGTAGGGGTAGGCCTGTAAAAAAAAAAAGAGGGCCCCTGAAGGAATTGTTTAGGTATGAAGAGGGTGAGGTGGGTGGGTTGAACAGCGTACATCATGGCGAAGGTAAGAAGGGGGAGTAGCATTTTTATAGGAACGCTAACTCCTCCTTCAAATACATGCCTGTGGCCTTAAAACTTGTGGTCTGTTAATATAGGGACTGTGAAATACCTTGTGATTGGATTAAGTCGGTGTGGTGTGCCGAAACCGACGTAGGGGTAGGCCTGTAAAAAAAAGAGGGCAAAAGGAGATGCAGAAAAAACAGTCTTTATTATCAACATGATTGTAATACAAGATTTTTAAACGCTTGCCTTAACTCTTTCTCTGGTTGCGGTATGTATCTGTTGTATATTGCGGATTTCCAACGTCCTAAATTTTGAATGATGTGTACTGGAGTATTGATACTGAATGCGGCTGATGCGGCCCCTATTCTGAACGAATTTCCCGAATAAGAGACAGGGCCCCAACCTAATTTAATGAACAGAGTTCTAATGTAGAACATGAATTTAGAAGTAGTTAGTTAGGGGACTGCCTAGTAGTGTAAAAAGTGGAGAGTGGCTGGAATTGTCCTTAACCTGTACTAGGTAAGTGCCTAGAACTTTAACAGGGCACCAGTGATTCTTGGTAGGGTAGGAGGGTATTTCTAATGGATGGCCTAATTGTTTGGTTTTTGAATGTCGGAGTGACAGGAGGTAGTGACCATTCACCTTTTTTATGTCTTTCATGATGAGACATAATTGACTGTCTGCTTGGGCTGTAATCGTGAATTCTCTAGGTCTCAGGAATCCATAGAAAGCTAAGTACATAGAGGTTTTTATGACCAGGTTTGTATGGGGTTCAAATGGCAGTGTGCATCCATTCTAGTTTGTGCTTCTTTTTACTGAGAAATTAATGCATTAAAAATATGTTTCTCCTGGCTGAGCAGCTCGTCACTCTATACTCCAATCAATGTCTGGGTAGATAAACTCTCCAACCTCCAGATGTGCAACTTTTTAACCCCTTCAGCCCAGCGGGAGGGGGGCCCTGAGCAGGGGGGTCTAAGGACTATATAGTGCCAGGAAAACGCATTTGTTTTCCTGGCACTATAGTGGTCCTTTAACTACCTTCATACACTACTGTTTTCATTCACAGAATGTGGCATTAAGACCCCAATATTTTGGATTTGTACTATAATGTACAAATAAAACTAATGTAAACTCTAGTATATTTTTTAATATAAGTAAGTCATTTTAGAAGTTGACTAATCCCATCACGTTTTATTATTAACAAAAATAGCATTGAACTGTTGGGAACATATCATCATTGCACATCATAATAATGTTGTAATATTAAAATGCCAATGTGTATCATGGGTGTTTCACAGGGAAAACAAGACTGAAATTACATCATTTACTCTGGCCTCCCTCCCTTTGAATTCACTTTGAATTCTCACCTTAGTAAATAGACATAAATAGCATAGACATAAATATGTGCATAGATTTTCAGCAAAGCATGTTATTGAATTATTAGATATTTGGTTGACTAGGATTCTAAAGCCCAAGTGATCTCTATGAAAATGTACACTGTGTTTTAGAATAATTGAATTTGAGGTAATAACAAGAGTTAAGATTAATGAAAGAAAAAATGTTCAATATAAACCTCTTTTCTCACATTAATATATTAAAGGACTTCATATTGAGGATGAAGACAATATTTTACCATTTTGATTAATTAAAATTTTGACCTTATTTCAAACATTAAATATATATATATTTTAATTTAAAAAAACAAAACTGAACATTTTAAAGGTAATTGTTAAAAACAAGATTACCTTTTTTTGAGTGGGATAGAATCCTGAATTACATTTTGCAAAAAGCAATAAAAATGTTACCAGCTGTGTGAACAGCTTGGAGAGGAGCAGGTACTTGAAGGAGTAGAACATGGTACTACTGCACACAGAACATGTAAGTTCATGTTCATCTGGATCTGTTGACTATAGGCTGCCCTCTGAAAATTCTGTCTCCTCTACCTTAATGTGCACACAATTTGTGGGTTTGGCCTGCAGACATCCCATTTCATTCATTCATGTTGTTTGCACCTTTATAGAGACTTGGATTGTGGCATGTAAAACAGAGCTTACAGGAGAAGAAGGGCAAAGATATATTCCAGGAAGCTTAGTTGCCTTAATTGGTGAGTATAGAAGCTATAAGGGTTGAAGGCCAATGTGCCTGGATTGGAGGAAATAATGTGCCTCAACAGTGTAAAACCTTTACCAATATTTGGAGCACCAATATAAAACATTTTGTTATCGCTCTTATTGGCATCTTGGTAAATACTACTATGCTATGGCGTAAAAATGTCTTCACAACTTGTGTGCCTGGACTATTCTTTGGTTATTACTCCTCTTAGAGGAAACTCACTTTGGGACTCTCAGTAATATATGGATCACCAGTGTTTCTGTAGTTTCCCTTTGCTGTCATGACCTGTTCCACCTTATCCTACATGGTTTGTTTACTCCTCAATTAATCATAGTAGGAGATGGAGTCTTCAATAACTTGTTAAATACCATCTTTCAAATGATGTTACACTTTTTGATGCCAGACTTTATAAACACATGTGAAAAAAAATATATATATATAAACAGACACGGAAAAAGCGATAAAAATCCAACCAAACACCATCATAATTTGACACGGGGAGAAAAGCTGACCCTACAAGATCTAATGCAAGATTCAAACATTATTATCCACGGATAAGGGAGGAGCCACTGTCATCCAATCGTACAACAAATATCAAAGAGAGATTTGTCGCCAATTAAATGACACCGATATGTATTCTAAGCTCACCTTTGGTGCGGTGTCAAAATTCCACAAACTAATTAAAAACCACATTGATCTAAGGGTACAATGTGAGTACCTGGATATGAAAACAGACTAATTCTTATTTGTTGAACATCCTAAACACCTGGTGATGTACACATTACCCAAGATTCATAAAGACCCGCAAAACCCTCCGGGAAGGCCTATAGTGTGGCAGAGAAAGTCTACTAGAACCGATTGCCAAATATATTGATACCTTTATCAAGGAAAGTGTCATGGCCCTCCCCAGCTTCCTATGAGACACACACGACTTTATTACTAACATCAATCAAGTATCTTCTATTGAAGAAAAAATCCTCCTTGTAACTATGGATGTCCAGAGCCTGTACACTATCATACCACATGGTGATGGTGTGTAGGCTTTGAGGAAAAACTATATGAAGGACCTCCCATCGAATATCTCATGGAGTTCTTATTTATTGCTCTTTCATACAATTATTTTAAGTTTGAAAATCAATTATTTCTCCAACTCTCAGGGACGGCTATGGGAGCGAACATGGCACCATCGTATGCCAATGCTTTTATGTACATATTTGAGCGTACATATATCTTACAGAAATATGATAAACATATCAGACACTATTATTGGTTTTTGGATGATATCTTTTTGAACTGGACAGGTACTTCCTGGAACAAATGGTAATGGATATCAACCAATCACCATCACCTGTGACATTGAGTACGAATTGGGACCAATATTAAATACAATTTTTGGATGTAACACTCTATAAGAAACATGAGAAATTGGGTTATACCTTGTTTCGCAAACAAACAGACCGCAATACCCTATTAATGGCCTCAAGTTTCCCCGCAACAATTTTAAAAATCCTTACCTATATCTCAATTTTTGAGAGTATATAGGTACCACAGTGAGTCTGATAATAGAGACACTCAATTAATGGGAATATGGAACAGATTTAGAACTAGAGGGTACCAACCCCAAACATTGGAAACAGCACAAAATAGAGCCAGGGAGATTTGGAATCTGGAAGTATGCAACGAAAGGACCAGAAAAGAACCTGTAGATCCAAAAATATATTTACCAATAACATCTCATACAGGTATACCCAAAATCAGAGAATCTATCAACAAACACTGGGGACTACTACTTTCAGACAAATTGTTACCAAGAAAATTTCAATGACCACCCGTGATCAGCTATAGGAGGAGTAGGAATTTGAAGGATATGCTTGTCAGGAACGATCCGCTACAATGTTATCGTAAACCAATGAAGATTTTAAAGAAGGCATCCTTTAGATGCAGTGGATTTGTGACATGTAGTCAGATGGTCAGTGGAACGACATTTGCACATCCTCATAGTGGTCAGAGAATTAATATATCTCAATATATTACATGCACCACTAACCATGTGATATACATGATCACATGTCCCTGCGGTCTATCATATGTTGGAAAAACTAATCTCACAGTTAGAGATCGAATACGCGGCCACGATCCACCATCACTACTGCCTTCCGAGACCAATATAGCGACAAACCAGTGGCAAAGCATTTTTTTACCATTGAACACAGACTACCTACCCTACGATTCACAGTGATTGACCATATCCTCCCCCCCACCCAGATGGGGTGTGTAACGGAGCTCCCTGTACCCCTGGCTGGGTACCTCAAATTAAAACCAATGTGGCTTAGTAGAAAAGTAAAACAAGAGATTAAAAATAAGAAAAGGGCGTTTAAAGCATTTAAATCTGACAAATCAGATGCATTTTATAAAAGATATAAGGAAGCAAATAATGCGTGCAAAAAGGCAATTAGATTTGCTAAACTTCAAAATATAAAAATAATAGCTAAAGAGAGCAAAACCAACCCCAAAGCTTTTTTTAAGTACGTAAATTCGAAAAAAAACAAAAATGAAAGTGTAGGTACACTAAAAACTGAAACGGGGGTGTTAGTTAATGAAGACCAGGAAAAGGCAGGAATTTTAAATAACTATTTCTCCTCCGTATATATTAAGGAAGAACCCATGGCAATAGATGTGCAAATGATTGCTACTAAAAACTTGCAGAATAATTGTAATTGGTTAACTCAAGACAAGGTGCTGCAGCAACCAAAGAAAGTCAATATGAACAAAGCTCCAGGGCCTGACGGTATCCATCCACGTGTACTTAAGGAACTAAGTGTAGAAATAAGTGAACCTCTGTTTTTAATCTTTCAAGATTCTTTTCTTTCAGGAAGTGTTCCGGAGGATTGGAGGAAGGCAGATGTGGTTCCTATATTCAAAAAGGGTTCAAAATCCTTGCCTGGAAATTATAGACCTGTGAGCTTAACTTCTGTGGCTGGTAAAATATTTGAAAGGTTATTAAGGGATAATATTCAAGAATTCCTTGAGAGGAACATGGTTATCAGCAAAAATCAGCATGGTTTTATGAAGCACAGGTCATGTCAAACTAACTTGATTGCGTTCTACGAAGAAGTAAGTAGAAGTATAGATCAGGGTGTTGCAGTGGAAGTGATCTATTTGGATTTTGCCAAGGCATTTGATACAGTTCCACACAATAGATTAGTGTTCAAACTCAAGGAAATCGTTCTAGATGAAAATGCTTGTTCCTGGGTAGAACATTGGCTTAAAAAAAGAGTACAAAGAGTTGTCATTAATGGTAAATTTTCAAGCTGGACAGAGGTGGCAAGTGGTGTCCCTCAGGGGTCTGTTCTGGGACCCCTTCTATTTAACATATTTATAAATGATCTTGAAGACAGCATTGAAAGTCATGTTTCAGTGTTTGCAGATGACACAAAACTTTGTAAAATAATATAATGTGAGCAAGATATTACTTTGCTGCAGAGGGATTTAGATAGACTGGGGAACTGGGCACTCAAATGGCAGATGAAATTTAATGTTGAAAAAGGCAAAGTTATGCACTTCGGCATAAAGAATACACAAGCAACCCTTAATGGAATCGAATTAGGGATAACAACACACGAAAAGGACTTGGGAATTGTTATAGACAACAAACTATGCAACAATGTTTTATGAAGCATAGGTCATGTCAAACTAACTTGATTGCGTTCTATGGAGAAGTAAGTAGAAGTATAGATCAGGGTGTTGCAGTGGATGTGATCTATTTGGATTTTGCCAAGGCATTTGATACAGTTCCACACAATAGATTAGTGTTCAAACTCAAGGAAATCGGTCTAGATGAAAATGCTTGTTACTTGGGTAGAACATTGGCTTAAAAACAGAGTACAAAGAGTTGTCATTAATGGTAAATTTTCAAGCTGGACAGAGGTGGCAAGTGGTGTCCCTCAGGGGTCTGTTCTGGGACCCCTTCTATTTAACATGTTTATAAATGATCTTGAAGACAGCATTGAAAGTCATGTTTCAGTGTTTGCAGATGACACAAAACTTTGTAAAATAATACAATGTGAGCAAGATATTACTTTGCTGCAGAGGGATTTAGATAGACTGGGGAACTGGGCACTCAAATGGCAGATGAAATTTAATGTTGAAAAAGGTAAAGTTATGCACTTCAGCGTAAAGAATACACAAGCAACCCTTAATGGAAGCGAATTAGGGATAACAACACACGAAAAGGACTTGGGAATCGTTATATACAACAAACTATGCAACAATGTTTTATGAAGCATAGGTCATGTCAAACTAACTTGATTGCGTTCTACGAAGAAGTAAGTAGAAGTATAGATCAGGGTGTTGCAGTGGATGTGATCTATTTGGATTTTGCCAAGGCATTTGATACAGTTCCACACAATAGATTAGTGTTCAAACTCAAGGAAATCGGTCTAGATGAAAATGCTTGTTCTTGGGTAGAACATTGGCTTAAAAACAGAGTACAAAGAGTTGTCATTAATGGTAAATTTTCAAGCTGGACAGAGGTGGCAAGTGGTGTCCCTCAGGGGTCTGTTCTGGGACCCCTTCTATTTAACATGTTTATAAATGATCTTGAAGACCGCATTGAAAGTCATGTTTCAGTGTTTGCAGATGACACAAAACTTTGTAAAATAATACAATGTGAGCAAGATATTACTTTGCTGCAGAGGGATTTAGATAGACTGGGGAACTGGGCACTCAAATGGCAGATGAAATTTAATGTTGAAAAATGCAAAGTTATGCACTTCAGCGTAAAGAATACACAAGCATACCCTTAATGGAAGCGAATTAGGGATAACAACACACGAAAAGGACTTGGGAATCGTTATATACAACAAACTATGCAACAATGTTTTATGAAGCATAGGTCATGTCAAACTAACTTGATTGCGTTCTACGAAGAAGTAAGTAGAAGTATAGATCAGGGTGTTGCAGTGGATGTGATCTATTTGGATTTTGCCAAGGCATTTGATACAGTTCCACACAATAGATTAGTGTTCAAACTCAAGGAAATCGGTCTAGATGAAAATGCTTGTTCTTGGGTAGAACATTGGCTTAAAACAGAGTACAAAGAGTTGTCATTAATGGTAAATTTTCAAGCTGGACAGAGGTGGCAAGTGGTGTCCCTCAGGGGTCTGTTCTGGGACCCCTTCTATTTAACATATTTATAAATGATCTTGAAGACAGCATTGAAAGTCATGTTTCAGTGTTTGCAGATGACACAAAACTTTTTAAAATAATACAATGTGAGCAAGATATTACTTTGCTGCAGAGGGATTTAGATAGACTGGGGAACTGGGCACTCAAATGGCAGATGAAAGTTAATGTTGAAAAAGGCCAAGTTATGCACTTCGGCGTAAAGAATACACAAGCAACCCTTAATGGAAGCGAATTAGGGATAACAACACACGAAAAGGACTTGGGAATTGTTATAGACAACAAACTATGCAACAACATGCAATGTCAATCAGCAGTGGCCAAGGCCAGTAAGGTATTGTCATGCATGAAAAAGGGCATTCATTCTCGGGACGAGAATATCATTTTGCCTCTTTATAAATCACTGGTAAGACCACATATTGAATATGCTGTGCAATTTTGGGCACCTGTTCTAAAGAAGGATATTATGGCACTAGAAAAAGTGCAGAGGCGGGCTACAAAATTAATAAAATGAATGGAACATATCAGCTATGAAGAAAGGTTAACAAATTTAAACCTATTTAGTTTAGAAAAACGTTGCCTGAGAGGGGATATGATAACATTATACAAATATATTCGGGGCCAATACAAACCATTGTGTGGAAATCTATTCACAAACCGGACTTTACATAGGACACGAGGCCATGCGTTTAGACTGGAAGAAAGAAGATTTCGTCTAAGGCAAAGGAAAGGTTTTTTTACTGTAAGAACAATCAGGATGTGGAATTCTCTGCCTGAAGAAGTGGTTTTATCAGAGTCCATACAGATGTTCAAACAGCTACTAGATGCATACTTGCAAAACAGAATATTCAAGGATATAATCTTTCAATGTAGGGTAATAACTGCTTGATCCAAGGATAAATCTGACTGCCATTCTGGGGTCAAGAAGGAATTTGTTTCCTAGCTTGTTGCAAAATTGTGCTTCAAACTGTTTTTTTTTTGCCTTCATTTGGATCAACAGCAAAAAACAAATGTGAGGAAGGCTGAACTAGATGGACGCAAGTCTCTTTTCAGCTATGTAACTATGTAACCTCTGCCAAGGACCACTTCCTAGCTGGAACAGGTGACAAACTGCAGCACGTCTGCCCACAGTCCCTCTAGACACCCCGAGGCACTGGCCTACACTCAGTCCTGGGAGCTCACAAGGACTTTCCCTGTTGAATCCTCCACAGTGGAAGAGTGATTAGCCCTTTCCCCTCCCAGTAACCAGACGACACATAGTTTTGGGAGTACAAGCTGGAATACTTTTATTGGCAGCCACAACTGGCCTTATATGCAGGTCCCCATTCAAGGGGCACTCTCTCCTGGACCTGAGCGTAAACTACAGTAAAAACATACACACAATTACATTGGCTCTCTTGTCCAGGACACTACCATACAAAACAAGATCATCCCTCCCCTGTGCCTGGGAGATAATTGAGTCAAGCTCAATTATCTCCAAGCACAAAAAACACACATTTCCCAAACACCCCAAAAGTACCTTAAAAATACATAAAATCCCACAAATTTCATTTCACAGTTACATCCCCTGATAGCCCCAATCTGGGTGACCAATATATCCAAAAATCACCCATATCACTCCAGGGGTTCAGGAATTTCCAGGAAATCATAATTTGACCGACTGCACGCATGGTCCTCTAGCCAAAAATATTTCCATAGAATCATGGCTAAGTGCCGCTGGGGACCAATCGGGAACCGCAAAGTCTTCATGATGAAAATAGTTCCAGGGCTTTTGTGGCTAAGTCCCCTTGAAGTCTATTCGTAGTGGTCCACGCAAACGGCCACCTGGTTGCTAGCGTTCGGTTCTTTGCGCACTAATGGAAAGTGTCGAAGAGTTGGTATTACACAGAGATGATTTACACACATTAGTTCACGATTTTGTCACATACACTTTGTAATATTTTAGTACGGTTAACACTATTATGTTTTATTTTTTGAGACCATTGCTGAGGTTGAATACATTACACATTCTTAATGCATAGATTTGCATGACATTTCATTCACTCCTATACAACGTACAGTTTACAAGGATAATGTTATGCCAATACTTTTATTTGTATGTTTATCGGTATCCTAGTAACCACGCATCACGCTATTACGTTCAGATACATCACGTGACTTATGGCACTCACTTCTGGGTTTACACAGAGGGGTTGAGGGATTCGGACACCACTGGTGAGTACACTTATATTTTTCTTATTTATAGATACAATTTTTGTTAGCATATTGATCTTGAGGAAGACCCGAATGGTTCGAAACATGGATCGGATATATATGTAACCCCTTATATGGATTAAATACTCAAATACTCATTTATTATTGGTAGAACACAGAGTGCATCTCTTTTCTTTGTTATTATATATATCTACAACGCGGGATTGCACCAGGGCAAAATCATACACATATACTAAAAGAAAGGGTGAGTGTCAAGCCTATATATATATATAGTTGTCAGACTTTTTTTTGCTATTTCTTAATTAACTGTCAAGAGAGGACAGTTATCTATACACACAATTTATATTACGGTGCAGTGACTCTGTTCAGGTTTATGTACATTGGTACACATTGCGTGCAAGGCAGAATAGCATGAATATAGCATTTCTTTTCCATCTCTACAGCATTTGTGTTGTCTTATTCCTCCTCTTCTTTCTCTCATGATCCTTTCAGAGAGCACAATTTGGGGAGTTTTAGATTCACAAACACACTTTTTATAGTCATCTAATACTGATAATTACATTGATCTGCATTTACCAATACAAAACACCATTATTTGCTTAATATACCTTTGACAATTTCATTAGCTAATGTTATCTGTTAGCAATTCACTAATACACTTTCAGATGATCTTGGCAAGACCCAGGGCCGCCATCAGGGGGTGACAACCGTGACTGTTGTCACGGGCCCGGCAGCCCTGGGGGGCCCGGACTGCTCTGGCTGTCCTGGGCCCCACTTTCCCTTTCTGCACACATAGATAGCGAATATCGCTAACTATGTGTGCAGCCGCAGACCCCCGGCTCCCTGTTACCGCAGAGGGGGCCCAGGCAGCACACAGCTTCTACTCCTCTCTTCTCATAACTCTCGCGAGACCCGCGGAGCGTTGCCATGGTAACCGGGTCTCGCGAGAGTTATTAGAAGAGAGAAGAGAGGAGAAGCTGTGTGCTGCCTGCACCCCCTCTGCGGTAACAGGGAGCCGGGGGCCCCCCCACCGGACCACCACGGATGGAATCTCCCCCCTCCCTGGATACAGGTAAGCAGGGAGGGGGAGAAACATTTAATTAAATTAATAAAAAAAATGTTAAAATGCCTCTTCCTCCCCCCCCAGATCACACATTTACACAACACACACTGCATACACTAACACAACCCACACACACAATGCATACACTAACACAACACACACACTGCATACACTAACACAACACACACATACTGCATACACTAACACAACACACACACTGCATACACTAACACACACACTGCATACACTAACACAACACACACTGCATACACTAACACAACACACACTGAATGCACTAACACAACACACACACTGCATACACTAACACAACACACACACTGCATACACTAACACACAACACACACTGCATACACTAACACAACACACACACCATACTAACACAACACACGCACTGCATACGCACAACACACACACACTGCATACACTAACACACAATACACACACACTGTACGCTAACACAACACACCGGTACATAACACAACACAAACACACTGCATACACTAACACAACACACACTGCATACACTAACACAACACCGCGTTCACCAACACAACACACACACACTGCATACACTAATACAACACACACACGCACTGCATACACTAACACAACACACACTGCATACACTAACACAGCACACACACACTGCATACACTATCACAACACATACACACACTGCATACACTAACACAACACACACACTGCATACACTAACACAACACACACACACTGCATACACTAACACACCACACACATTGCATACACTAACACAACACACACACACACACTGCATACACTAACACAACACACACACACACTGCATATACTAACACAACACACACACTGCATACACTAATACAACACACACACTGCATACACTAACACACACACTGCATACACTACACAACACACACACACACACTGCATACACTAACACAACACACACACACTGCATACACTAACACAACACACACTGCATACACTAACACAACACACACACACACTGCATACACTAACAAAACACACACACACTGCATACACTAACAACACACACTGCATACACTAACACAACACACACACATACACTAACACAACACACACTGCATACCGTAACACAACACACACACACACACTGCATACACTAACACAATACACACACTGCATACCCTAACACAACACACACACACACTGCATACACTAACACAACACACACTCTGCATACACTAACACAACACACACTCTGCATCTGCTACACTAACACACACTCTGCATCCGCTACACACTAACACACTCTCTGCATTCACTACACATTAACACTGCATTCACTACAAATTTACACACACTCTGCATTCACTGCTCTAACACACCCACTACATTCATTACACTGACACACTCTGCATTCACTACACACTAACACACACTCTGCATTTACTAAACTATGCACACACGATTCACTATACTGACACACACTCTGCATTCACTACACTAACATACACTCTGCATTAACTGTACACACAGCATCCACTACACAAACATCCTGTATTCACAGTACACACACTACATCCACCACAAATTGAAACACTCTGCATTCACTATACACAGACACTGCGTCTAATACACACACTACAGACACTGCATCCACTAAACACATTTCATCTAGTACATACAAACACTACATCCACTACACAAACACACACTACATCACTGTACACACACTACATCCACTACTCAAATACACTCTGCGTTCACTATACACACTGCATCCGCTACACAAACACACACTCTGCATTCACTGCACAAACAGTATCTAATACACACAAACACTACATCCATTACACACATTCTAATTCACTTCCACTATACACACCACATTCAGTCCTGCATCATTATGAGCGGACTAGGTAGGGCGTGGGCGGGCCCGGGAGGGAGGAAGTGGGTGGGGGGGCAGACCTTGTGCTTTGTCATGGGCCCCAAAATTTCTGATGGCGGCCCTGGCAAGACCTAATGGTAATGAGCCGAGTCAATGGTTCCCTAAACTCCACTGACACCATCTTACGAGATGAAGTTTCTGGGAGAATTGACAGTTCTCCTGTTTCACTGACATAGTGTACTCCTTGTTCAGCTTAAGTTTGATACTTTTGAGAAAATGTGTTGGTCTAAATAGTTTTGCCTGAAAAAATATTTTGGGTTTTTGTAATGTGGCACTTCTATATTTCTATATTATACATTTATTCAATATATACTATGTATAATAATATAATATATATATATATTTGTGTTCGGGGCATTCTCATTGGATATGAAATACGCTGGTGGAGAGGAATAACATAAAAGGAAATAGTCGGTTGAGGTGTGCCGAAACCGATGTATGCTGTAGGCCGGTAAATAAAGTGGGCAAAAAGAGATAAATCAAAGATAACATTTAATCAGAAAACATAGTACATCATTACATATTTAAATAGACATTTTAATGAAAGCCCTCCTAATCTCTTGGACTGGGTTTGGAATGTAAGTGGTGTAAGCCGAGGACTTCCAGCGACCCAGTGTCTTAATTACGTGTGCTGGGATGTCTTGGCTAGATGCCGTGGAGGCCGCTCCAATTCTGAAGGAGTGGCCAGAGTAGTTGCTAAGATTAAGACCAAGTCTGGTGATAAGCATACGGACCTAAAGCATGAATTTTGCCGTGGTTAGAATTGCATCGTGTAGCTTTAGTAGTAGTTTTGTGGTGCGTGTTGATGTTGTAGCTAAGAAAGCGTCCAGTACTTGCACCGGACACCAATTGTTCCCTGTGGGGTAGTAGGTTATGTGAACCGGTTCCCCCCTCTGACTTGTTTTGGTCTTAGGTAGGGTCAGGACGTAGTAGTCTGTGTGTTTCTGGAGGTAGGAGGTGAGGAGGCACCCTTGGCTATGGTGCTGGCCACTAATGGTGAATTCTCTTGGTCTAAGAAACCCATAGAACGCTAGATAAATGGCAATGATAATGACTGCATTCGTATGGGGTTCAAATGGAGCCTGGTCGAGAAGGTCGGACAAGGATTTGAACATTTTAATGTCAATGGCAAGTCTCTTGGGAGTTGCAGGGCCGTCCGCTTTTGCTATGCCTTTCAGTAGTGTACGGATGGGGTAAGAAGTTAAGGACCCTTTGTGGTTAGGGAAGGAGCAATACATATAGTGTTGTATGCCCGTGAGGTACAGCTTAATAGTATTATGTGAGAATTTAAATTTAAGGTGGCAAAAAGATGCAAAAGCTATCAGTGAAGAAACCTCGAACCAGTTGGCTAGGTGATGGTCAGACATGAATTGTTTGTACAAGTGAAAAGCTCTGTGATTCGCGTGTTGGGTGCTGGTGGATAAGGCTAACTTGGTGAGAACGTGGCTGTGCTGAAGTAGTTCGTCTACTCCATGACAAGCTCTTGGAAAGTTGGCGCTGGGGTTGCTACACAAGCTGCCGAGGGTAGGGACAGTCTGAAAGCCTGAAATTGAAAGCGAGAGAGTTGGTCACCTGCCGTGTTGTATATGCCGGGAACATGAGAGCATACAATGTGGAACTGATGGGTAGCTGCCAGCCATGTCAGTTTCCTAAGGAAACTCATAATCGCCAAGGAGGAAGAGCGACCCTTATTGATAATGTGGCATATTGCCAGGTTGTCAGAAAAGCAGCGTACGGACTGACCTTTCCACAACCTACACCAAGTGACAGCTGCGGCAACTATCGGGTATACTTCAAATAGGGCTGAGTTAGTGTGAAAACCTTCAATGCCCTGTGTTTCTGTAGGCCAGGTCCCCCAGAGCCATTCTGTGCCGAAAATGGCCGCATATCCCACTGATGATGCTGCGTCTGTCCAAATGACCGGTGACTGTGAATCAATCTGCGGGAGGAACATGCTCCTCCCATTCCATTCCGAGAGGAATTTGTACCACATCTGGAGGTCAGCGGTCGCAGGACAGTCTAAGGATATGCGGACATAGTCGTTGGCAAAAGTGGGGAACAGGGCGAGGAGCCTAGCAATGAAAGCCCTGCCCTGGGGGATTATGCGCATGGCGAAATTTAGTGAACCCAAAAGTGATTGTAGTTCTTTACGATTGCAAGACCCCCTGTGCATGTAGTGGCTAATATCGTGTAGGATGTGAACTACCTTTTCTCTAGGGAGGCTGGCCATCATAGTTGATGAATCCAGCAGAATACCAAGAAAGTTAATCAATGTGTCTGGTCCTTCGGTTTTAGTAGGTGACACGGAGACACCAAGGGATGTGAATAGTTTGGTTGCTTTGTCTAGACTACGTGGGGGGGTGGAATTGGATTAGATGAAAAGAAAATCATCTAAGTAATGTATCACATTTGGGCACCTGCAGGTATTGAGGAGGAGCCAACACAAAGCTTCTGCAAACGTGTCAAAAATCATGGGACTACTCTTGGCCCCGAAAGTGAGCTTTGTAAAAAAGTAGTAGGTGTCTTGCCACTTAACGCCATGCAGGTGCCACAAAGAGGGGTGTATAGGTAATAATTTAAAAGCATTCACAATATCCATCTTGCTGAGCCAAGCCCCCAACCCTGCAGATCTGATAGCTGCAATAACATCGTCAATAGTGGAGTATTGTAGGGAAAATTCCTCAGATGGAATCAATGAGTTTAGGCTGGGGATGGCTGAGGAGTGGGGTGCGGATAAGTCAATGATGAGTCTTAGTTTCTCAGAATTTTTGCTGGAAACCAACCCGATAGGGTTAGTTCTCCAGCCGGAAAAGGGGGGGTTAACAAAAGGCCCAATGAAATCCCTGATCCACTTCCAGTTGTAACAATGTTGTGACTGACGTAGGGTGGTTAGTGGCAGACTGTAAATTGTGACACTCTGTTACCCCAGTTGGCATGTAAATGAGCCCTGTGTGAAAACCCTGGGTGAGACCCGTACATAAAAAAAAATCAACGAGGTGTTTGGAGGGGTGCGTGGACAGCATACGTGCAAGAAAAGGAACGTTCACCGGAGACAAATAAGGTTTCTGGTACATTTTATTAGGGCACATGGATTTCGCATGTGCCCTGAAACAATGCGAGCACACGTGCAATAAGCGGCAGGCGCTGTAGCCGCAGGAGCCCTCGTTGAAATTATTGCAAATCTGAGATTTGCCTTGATACACTCCTGGACGACCCAGTTTGTCTCTAGTCTGTTTCTCAGCCTTCGGGGGATGCTCTAAGGATGAGCCGGGAGCGCTCTCTGGACAGAGAGGGCAGAAATTGGCTGCGTGAGCGGGTGATGTACATATGGTACAAGCTGGTGTCCTAAGCCCCGCGAAATGTCTGAGGAACAATTCATTGTCCAGTTGGCTCCAATCCATCTGGATGCTGTACTGAGACAACGTGGCAGACACTTTTGATGAAAAGGATTTGTGGTAATCGTAAAAGTATAGCCACCATACTTATTACCAAGGTCCACCAGCTTATGCATAGATAGATCGAGTTCCTCCCTCCTATGGGGATGAGCCGTGCATAGAATATCTCTAAAGATACCGAAGGCCAGAACAAAATCAGGAATGGCGAGTTTCTTACTGAGTCTGGGGTCTCTGGCTTTTAAAACCACCGAGATGTCCCCTTAGTCGTAAGACCGGTTTTCTACGATATCCTGGGAGGCAATGAACAGTGAGACTAAGTTTTGCCGGAACCATGTGGGCAGGATTAATAACGTGAGCAGCTGCCTTGGTGGATATGGAATTACCCGTTATTGCTGTGAGTATGGCCTGGATTAATTCGGAGAGAGTGCCCGGAGGTTGTGCGGGGAAGCTACGGGCTTCCAGCCTCTCCAGCCTGTTGTTGACCTTCCCCATAGAAGAGATTAGGGAGGCAACCATAGCATGCAGAGTCGGATCTTGAGAGCTGCTTGTGCCTTCCCCTGCGTCTGTATTAATGGTATTGGTTCTTAGTAATTTGAACAGTTCTGCTTTCCTGGCAGTAGCTGAGAAGGGAATACTGTGTTTACGTAATTCTGGAGTGATGCGGGGGATAGTCCATGTTCTGATGGATGAGGGACTTCCCGTGTCGCCTTCGCAGGTCGGAGTAAGTGACCTAGCAGGGGTGCTAGGGATTGACATATGCTCACCATCGTCTGGGAGTAGGGACATACTGAAAATATATAATAGACATGTTGGTAACCAGGGTTGGAATTGACAGGTGGCTAGCTAGTGCCAGATGGCGAAAGATTAGCCTAGGTTTGTGACAGGTGAGGCCCTACTAGTGCCAAGTGGCTAGAGAGGCTCTCTCTATGAGTTGGCGCGAGGGGCGTGGTAACCTATACCGGTGATGGGACGTTGGCCTCTCCATGAGTGTGGGGGGGGGGGGTGTCGCCCTCTCTATATAATTTGCGAGGCGGCTAGCTATGATTTGGCCCGAGGGGCGTATAGTACCTCGAAGTGGAGGATGGGAGTTGGCCTCGCGGACCGCTAGGACTAAGGGGCAGGGAAATAACTAAACGGCCGTGTTGAAAAATAACGTGAAACCAACATACCTGTAGAAAAAATGAGCACTGCTTCTGTATAAGAGAAATCAGAGGTCTCTTGAGTATGGGGGGGTTAGCGTAGGTAACCCGTCCGAGGGTATTCATGATAATGTACTCTTGTGGGACATATACATAAGATTGTATAACTGAAGTAGTAAGTGCTTTGGGGGTGATTGCAGCGAGTACTGTCCCCACAATAGACACAATGTCACCAGTAACCTTAACCGTGGTTAATTATCTTAAGACTCTAACGTTTGCTACTATAAATGCAGATATCTTATAACATATCTAATCAGCCATAAGTAAAACATATTTATATAACTACCATGTTTATCAAGCATATCATACAATATATATATTTAACCAGAGTTCTAACTAGCAGTATTTGTATGCATAACAGCAAAGTATTGCAAAATAAAAGCATTTGAATTGGGAAGTGTATGTATTGTAATCATTAAGGCCGAAGCTGGCTGAACTAAGGGTCAGCCAGCAACAGAAACGTACCATGCCCCCCTTAAGTTGTGCAAAGCAGCTAAAATGGGTCTTATACCGATGACCCCGCTATTTCCCCCCCCCCCTTACCTGTGTGTTGCCGGCAGGAACAGGGACCCCTTACGATATAGGGGTCTGTGAGGCCTGTTCCTGCCCGTGCCGCATATTTTGTCCCCACCCCCCTCCAAACCCCCATTAACCTACCCCCTTAAGTCTGGGTATAGCTGGCGGCCGGGAACAGGGACTCCTAATGGTAATGGAGTCTCTGTACCTGTCCCCGGGCCCGCCTTGCTGTTTACCCAGTAGGAAGTGCCATGCTTACCGCCCCAACGAGCTGGTGGGGAGAGAGGCCGGTCGGGTTGGTGACCGGAGAGCAGGTTGGGCCAGGGTGGGGAGCCGGTCAGGTTCTGGGGCCGGTGGTGCCGGGCTGAAAGTGCCGGTCGGGCCGTGAAGCCGGCGGCGCTCACCGTGTGACGTAGGGAAACGCGCCGCGTCTCACCGGAAGTGACATCACGTACCAGGAAGTCGGAAGGAAAGGATGCCGGTGAGTATCACCCTGTTCGTCCAGACCAACGAAGGTAAGTAAAGGAAGGGGGGAGTCCCTTAAGTAGGTCTATAGCCCCTCCCACAACTTCAGGCCATGCCTTCCAATATTTATATATATATATATATATATATTATTATTATTTTTTTTCTTACTGCTACTCCTTTTCCTCTATTAGTCTCTTCTCACTTTAACATTTACAGGGTTGTACAAGTGAAAAGTTATGTTGAAATGAAAAAGTGAATTTTAAGGTTAAAATAGCCAAACTGGAAAAATTCAATAAGTCAGCTATGCTTTCAGTAAGGCTTCTCTGTCCTTAAATTAGAAATTCACTTTGAATTCACCATGTATTCTCGCTTTAGTGAATAACCCTGCTCGTGGTTGTCTCCTACAATCTATAATTTTTTTTCATCAATCATCTTTTTCTTTGTGCCACAGAGAGAACTCTGAATGATGAAACAAACAAAACAGTTCATTCATTATTTGTTTTTTTTGTTTTATGATGTATCAATAGGGTGATTCAAAATGTCCCTAATCATGTGTATTTGATAGAGTTCTAACCTCAACATCTGAGGAAAGGGATTTAGCTGTAATAATTATAGATGACTTAAAGGTAGGCAGACAATGTAATAGAGCAGCAAAAAATGCGAGCA
The DNA here is from genome assembly GCA_933207985.1 of Pelobates cultripes. Taxonomy (NCBI): domain Eukaryota; kingdom Metazoa; phylum Chordata; class Amphibia; order Anura; family Pelobatidae; genus Pelobates; species Pelobates cultripes. The sequence goes on from OW240912.1 coordinate 148,691,815, forward strand.
GAATGCTTGGTTGTATAGGGAGAGGTATTAGCAGTAGAAAGAGGGAAGTGCTCATGCCATTGTACAGAACACTGGTGAGACCTCATTTGGAGTATTGTACGCAGTACTGGAGACCGTATCTCCAGAAGGATATTGATACTTTAGAGAGAGTTCAGCGAAAGGCTACTAAACTGGTTCATGGATTGCAGGATACAATTTACAAGGAAAGGTTAAAAGGAACTTAACAGGAGTCTACTGACACGGATAGTCGCATGGCCGACGAGCTCTCGATCAAAATTGCCTAAACCTGTTAATATCGGAGCCCAACACGGTCCAACGGACCCCAAGAGTGCCCTTAGATACGTCTGACAACCATGGGCAGAAAACCAAAAAAACAAAAACCCGACAAGCCCCGTCAGGGTATGAGCATCGGGGACATGTGGAGACAAGCCCACGAGGCTTCGGGCGCAACAATGGCGTCCATGCATGGAGAATGTTCCGACTTCTCGGATGGGACATCCGACGAGGAGGAAGGGAGCTTCATGCCGATAAGCGCACCACCACCGCCAGAGAGACCACAGCCACCTGCACTAACCCCCACACCAGTAACCATGGAGGCTGTCAGGGAACTTATGAACACCCACCATGGGAAAATTTCAGCAAAGGTGGCAACGATCAGAGAAGATCTGAAAGGCCTGTCCGCCCGGCTGGGAATGGTTGAAAGTGCCTCCAGAGACCACACAAGCCAAATCGCGGAACTGCAAGCAGCAGTCCACGACCTGAAACAGCAAGCGACACTCCATGAACAACAGCTGGCCGAACAAGAAGATAAGAGACGCCAAAATAACTTGAAGCTAAGAGGGGTTGCGGACTCCATACCTTGGGCAGAGCTCCCTCACTACACCATTAACCGCGCTCCTGATCCCAAAAGTGGCAAAAACGATCACACTGGTTGGGATCTTCCGCATCCCACGGCCGACTACAGCACCACCGGCAGCCACTGTGGATGTAATCCTCCGCTTTCAAACCGCAAGAGACAAAAGGGCAGTACTCAACGCCGTCAAGGGCCTCCCAACTTACACCTTGGAAGAAACGTCCCTCTCTTTCTAAGCAGATTTATCGAGCGGTACATTGTCCTGGAGACGGTCCCTCCGACAGATCACCTCCCTCCTACGGCAGCAACAGATCCGATACCGCTGGGGACCTGGCCGGGTACTTCGCATAGAGGGTGCAAGTGGCCCTTTGCTAGCACGGAACCTACAAGAGGCCGCAGGGTCCTTGGAGAAGCTACACCTCCCAGTGACAACCCTGGACTCTGCAACGGCACAGACGGGCAGCGCACCGGAATTTATACCACTGCGATGACCCGCGGCACTCTATGCAGCAGCCACCACGTAAACCGAGACTCTGAGCTCTAGGTTGCTCACCGGGACGCTTTCCCTTCTTACCGAGCAACCATATGAACCCTAGCTCCAGATAGGAACCACAACGACTATCTGTTTGAACTGTTTTTAAAAGACCTCAACCACAATTTACCTACCACTGTAATCTCTCTGGTTGCCACACTAGACAAGGCTGCAGATATGCTGACCTACCAAGGCCCGTGCCCAGACAGCCTGCTCCCCTCTCCCACCCCCATTCCCCTCCTGGCTAGTGTTACCAAAGGATAGGCCGACGGTGCTTCCCTATCTTGGGGTACCCCCCGCCAGTGCTGACCTCACCACATCCACGACACACGCAGGGCCGTGCTCACGGGCCGGGACAGCACGGGGAGAATATGAGGTCTGCACTCAGACGGGGATGCCCCCCCCAACACCGACAGGCACATTAGACTCACACTCACACCAAAACACAACATACACACGCACCCTCCGCGACGTAATCAAACCACAAACCACATACAAAGCAGTAACCAAACCCTGACACATAGACACCCAGCCGCCACGACACTCCAACCCATTGAGAGACAGCCGAACGGACCCCACAGAGGACACGGGAGATAACTTCACCGACCGAGGTCAGCCCTCCAATGTTCCATACAACTGTCTTTAGCTTTTTCTGTTTTTTGAAACCACAATTATAAAATGTGCCCAAAAAGCGAATGCCACAGTAAGCTGGTATGTATTCACGCTTATGAACCTGCCGATGGGGAAGAAAACAATCTTCTGTTCACAGCTATATGTTCAATGTTGCATATTTACCACACTTCAGTGGCAGTTAACCTGTTAGTTCATCGAGGCATACTAATATGGGCTAATAGAGCCCTAGTTTAAAAATGTGTATAGCTTATACCAAAATGACACCAAAAAATGTGCAGTTATCCAGTGCCAAAATGTGAATATTGTTTAATATATGCGTGCTGTTGTGGCACATGACACATGCTTGTATTATCTTGCACAGCAAAAATAAAGAATATAAAAAAAAAAAAAAAAAAAAGGAACTTAACATGTATAGCTTGGAGAAAAGACGAGACAGGGGGGATATGATAGAAACATTTAATTACATAAAGGGAATCAACACAGTAAAGGAGGAGACTATAAATTTAAAAGAAGACAAACTACCACAACAAGAGGACATAGTCTCAAATTTGAGGGGCAAAGGTTTCAAAATAATTTCAGGAAGTATTACTTTACAGAGAGTGTAGTGTATGCATGGAATAGCCTTCCAGCTGAAGTGGTAGTGGTTAATACAGTGAGGGAGTTTAAGTATGCGTAAGGTAAGCATAAGGCTATTATTATTATTTTTATTAACAGATTCCATAGCGCTTTACAATATTATGAGAGTAGGGATTTAACTATAAATAAGACAATTACAAGAAAACTTACAGGAATGATATAGGTTGAAGAGGACCCTGCTCAAACGAGCTTACAGTCTATAGGCAATCCTAGACTTAAGATAATGCCATGGACTAAGGAAAGTATTCAGAAAATTGGGCAGACTAGATGGGTCAAATGGTTCTTATATGCCGTCACTGTCTATGTTTCTATGTTAAAATTAGGGATTTTGGACAAATCTCCAGACTCCCAAAATTTGGGCAAATTGTTATTTGTTTCAAAACGAATGCAGTCTTTTTCAAAGTTACCCACTCTCACTGCTTATAGAGTGCCCCCCTCTCCTTACCTTTTGTTTGCTATATGAGATGTCCTCATCTTTCTGTTCCCTCAGTTCTTTCCCATCAGTCCTGATCAAAATAGAAAATAAAAATGAATTCAAACTAAAAGTGAATGGGGATTAAGTAATGTAATGGGATGTAAATAGGGGTGGGGATAGAAAATAGGGGAAACTGTGAGGATTGCAAATATGCAATTCACCATATAATCCAAGCAATTTTCTCTTAAGTGAATGACCCTGTTTCTACACCTGCTATATTTTTTATATCATAAGCTTTTTATTTGTCTCCAGGGTTATGGGTTGCAAGAATAGAAGCATAATTCCCATTACACGTTGTATTGCAATAATGTGATAGTCATAAAAAATGGATTAAGATTCTTGCATTATTCTTTCTCTGGTGTCCCTAGGAGGCTGAAATTTAGAGAAACTCAGGAAGATTTGTTTGAAGGTTCTGAATCATAATTATTTAGTTTGTTGATCATGTATTTAATCCTGAAGTGTGTCCTCTATCCTAAGCACTTACAACGTCATATTGCATTATTACTGTAATCATTATTCATTACATGGCAATATGTTCCAGAACAGTATAATAGGAATGGATTAATAAGGCCTTGTTCATGCTTGTTTTGTTAAGGTCTTTCTTGGTTTCTAGAATTAGATCTTTTATAAACTTTGAAATGCCACTAGCAATGCCATTGGTCAACTGATTACTTGATTTGCTCAGTAGGTAATCGTAAACCACGCAACGTGATAAAGCTGCTAAATTTTTGAAACCTGCCACTGGGCAGCTGACCTGACTGTTGCTGCTTGAATCAATAAATTAGATTTACAGAGCCAGCTCTTACATATAAGCTACTTACTTATTTTAGACACTGCTTTCAAATCAATCACAAGATTCTGTTTTTAATATTGTTGTGAGTGTGGGTTGATTCTAGTTTATTATTCAGTTAAGATAATCAGAGAATCTTAGTACATACAATAAAATGCGTTTGATCTTTATCCACTTCGTATCTTGATATACACATAGATATAATATTATGTATTCCAGTTGATTATGTGGTAAGAAATGCTAGGAGTTGTGAAATATAATAAAATAATTTACTAATAATAGCAATGTTTCTGAACAATATTATCATAACATATTATAATTATGCAATGATAACTATATGAATGACATTTATAACGATAACTATATATTTTTTAGGTATAGTTACATCTTAATGTAGGGCCTGCAGTCCCTGGTTCCTGGCACATACACAACTCTGGAAGCAGTCCTTTGGTTAGTTGCAAATTCAATGTAGGAAAGTTATTTTCAGGAATCAGTGGGTTTGGAGAAAAGCCTGCAGAGCCCCTGCATCAATGTCCTTATATACAAGCCCAGCATATGTTCTGTGTCTAGCCCTACGCAGCTCCGTAGTTAATATTACAAAGGTACAGAATCCCATTCACCAGTCAAGATTACTATAGCCTTTCTGAAGTCTATATGTTCCTTTATTCTCTGTGTATGCTCATTGTTTTATACAAATTCTTCTGTATACTACTCAGTTTGCCATAAACAAAAGCTGTATCACAACAGTAGCAAGGGTAAACGTTAGCTGATAATTTTAGAGTATGCAGTTTATAACTGTGTGCTTTTATAAAATATCACTTGGTATGCATTCCCTTCCAAATGATATCCATAGATATTACAAACTAAAGTATACCTGTTAGTCTCTATGGGAAATAGTCAGTTCTTAAAGGACCACTATAGGCACCCAGACCACTTCAGCTCAATGAAGTGGTCTGGGTGCCAGGTCCCTCTATGGTTAACCCTGCCTGCTGTAAACATAGCAGTTTCAGAGAAACTGCTATGTTTACATATGGGTCAATCCAGCCTCTTTCTTATTGACAGCCGCTAGAGGCGTTTCCGCGCTTCTCACTGTGAAAATCAACTCTCGGCTCTTGCCGTGCATGCGCATTCAACCGATGACGTCCAAAGGAGGAGGAGAGTCCCCAGCGCCGAGGGAGCCCGGCGCTGGAGAAAGGTGAGTGTTTAACCCCTTCCTCCCCCTAGAGCACAGCGGGAGGGGGGCCATGAGGGTGGGGAGGACCTATTAATACTAATTTGTTCCATAATTACTAATGGTATTTCATGCCATAGAACTCTCTCTCTCTTATACACTCATGAAGATTGATATAACATACAGATACATACAAATGCTGCAAGTTCTAATTATTTTTATTTCCAAAGGCTAGAACACTAGAATCTCTAAAAGTGTTAGAGACTCTTAAATTTCTTTGGAGTTCCTACCAACTTTGTTAGTGAAAATCCAGATCAATATATTTACCAGTAGGGCAATAGCACAGTTTTATAATCAAATAATTCACAAGTAATGTTTTCATTTGATTTTGGCCTGCTAAAAAAATCCATGAGCACTACAATTACAAATGCTATGTTAAATAAACAAATTTATCATTATTTTACCAAAATGATCAGGAGGCATGTTGGACTAATTCAGTTACGAATTGAGCCACTTGTTTCTACTTGCCTTAGGTCAGATATTGGGAGCCTTTTCTTTACCCATTCATTTTGTAATATATACAGTAGTGTATTTAGGATTTGTGCTGCCCTAGACAGGACGGTGCACGGGCACCCCCCCTAATTAAAATTTTCCCAACCCTTTCCTGTCAAGGCCGCACTTTGACTGACAGACGCTCACTCACTGACAAACGCTCACTCACTGACAGACGCACACACTCACTGATAGATGCATACACTCATTGACAGACACACACTCTCATATACACTGACAAACAATGACATGCACACACTCACTGATTTGACACACTGATAGACAGACACACACTATTACTTGGACACACACTGACAGATTCACACTCACTGACAAACTCACTGACAGATGCACACTCTCACTGACAGACACACTCATTGACCAACACATGCACACTCACTGACTGACACACACACACATTCACTGACAGACACACACACATTCACTGACAGACACACACAAATTCACTCACAGACACACACACACAAACACATTCACTTAAACACACACACACTTACAGACAAACACACATGCACACTTACAGGCACACACACTTAGACACACACACATTCACTGACAGACACACACAAATTCACTCACAGACACACACACACACACAAACAAACACATTCACTTACACACACACTTACAGACAAACACACATGCACACTTACAGGCACACACACTTAGACACACACACATTCACTCACAGACACACACACACATTCACTCACAGACACACACACATGCATTTCCACCAACACATACAATTTTTTTTTTTATTATTGAAATCCACCAAGCCTCCCTTGGAGAGCTGGAGTGGATTAATTACCTGCGGTCGAGTGGGGCTGCTGCGTGGGCAGGCAGGGGGTGGACAGGCTGAGTAGGCGGCGAGGGAGCTCTGACTTTCCTGCTACTCGTGCGCCGCTCAGTGATGCAGGGAGCCGGAGTGACTTCATATACCGGCTCCCGGCTTCATTAAGCGGCGCGTGAGGGATCTGAGCAGGAAGAGCTCAGGTGAGCATGCTATCTCGCTGCCCAATGCACGCCTCGGGGGGGCTCAAAAGTGGCCAGCTCTTGAGCCCCCCCAGGACACAAGGCAAACAAGGGATCTGCCTGGACGTTTGGGGGCTGCTTTTTTTGCTGCCCCTGCAAAGTGTAGCCCAAGGCAAATGCCTTGTTTGCCTCGCGGAAGATACATCATTGAATATATATATAATCTTTGAAATAGAGGAGGAGAATAAATAACAATATACAACTACTTTTTAACTCTATATCTTTGAATAAACTATTTTTTGCTTTACATCTGTATTGTGTTTAATTTATAGTGGAAAAATCATTTATCAGCATTAAATGATAGAACACACAGCTGTAGTAACTGTAACTTATGCAGGAGACATTGGTAAAAATAAAAGAACTGTAATGCAATAATGGTCATTACATTTAACACTTCAGATGTGCATAACTTATATGTATTCTTTCAGACACCATCTAGTTATTCCTGTAGCATTAGGCAATGAATGTGTATTTGTTTTTTAGTACTTTTTTCTACATCATGTTTTATTTTTGATTGCTAACTTTATATATCTTGATATTACAACTCATCTTTTCTAGTTGAATATTTATTTTTTATCACAAATGTGTCGTGTTACTTTTGTTAATGTATTCAAACTTTGGCTAAATATATTAACTTCAAACATTTGAAAAATTACTGTAATCAAATATGTAATCCATTCATAACGATTGTAACCTAAACTCTGTATTAGAGCAAATATTCTTTGTCAAAACAATTAAAGTGATTGCCAATTGTAATAAACAGAGTGTGGTCTCTATCCATCAGCAAAGAACTCCAGTCATTCGCAAAGACAGAAAATGTCAACTATTGTGACCCATTCATAATTTCTCAACTCTCTTCATTAAATCAAAACACGACTGTACATGGATTTGGCACACATTATTATTTTAATTAAATTAGATATTCATTCATAATTTCCAAAACTGGTTAGAGGCATTATTCTTAAAGATTAACTGCAGTTTCTCATTGCTATATTCTAACATAAGAGATCAAAGAAAATCTGTAAAATTCTGTTGATTCTGCTGACAGCACCGCCAATAGGGGGTGACAACCATGACAGTTGTTACGGGCCCTGTGGTCCTGGGGGCCCGGGCGCCCAGGACCAACATTCCCCATCTTAGGCTTCAGAACAGCCGCACCAGGGCCCGCACGCTTTGGGTGACTCTTGCACTTAGGGCCATAAGTCTTTAAGGGCCTGGTCACTTCCTCCCAGCTTACGCTGCGTGGGAAGGAGGCGGTGGCGGCGGATAGGGGAGAGCCAGACTCCCAACAATCGCAGGCACCCTCCTGCACCCAAAAAGTAAGAAACAGGAGGATGGCTGAGAAATGTGTGTGTGTGTGTCTGTCTGTCTGTCTGTGTCTGTGTGTTTCTCAGTCTGTGCGTCTGTCTTGTGTCCATCTGTGTCTGTCTGTGTCTGTCTGTTTTTCTGTCTGGGTCTGTCTGTCTTTCTGTCTGTGTGTGTGTGACTGTGTCAGTGTGGGTATGTGTGTGTGTCTGTGTGTGCATATGTATAAGTGTGTGTGGAAGTGTATACACTACACACAAATGCACGCCTATATTCAAACACCAACATTTACACACATACTCCATACAAAAACATGTTTACAGTCAAACACAAACTTTGTGTGCGCACACACACACAGACACATATACTGTCAGGAATAGCTAATGCCCAGCACGCAGAACTTAAGTAATAAATGAAGAAAACCCTATTACCGGGCCTTAGGATGGCCGGATTTAACATATAAAAAGAAAAACCACAAGACAAGCTATGGAGAAGAACGCATAAATCACAGAAACAATGAACAAGCCAAGGGTCAAGGAATATAGAGGTCTGGATAGCCAGGAGCCAAGCCAAAGGTCAAGGAATACAGAGATCGGATAGTCAGAAGGAAAGCCAAGGTCCAAATACACAAGAATCAATACCAGGAATGTGTTCTTGGATAACCAAAATGGAAACCACGACAGGGCACAGAGAAATGGATAAAAAAGGTATATATAGCTACAGGGAAGCATGTGATAGTGAACGTGTGTGTGTGTGTGACATCACATGTACAAAATGGAATGGCACTTTAAGGGTTAATTACAAACCCAGAAAATAATCTAATCTGCAGCGGACGGCGTCTCTAATCATTGCAGATCCGGCCGCTGTGTGAGGGGGAGGAGCTCCTGTCAGAAGCTTGAGGTCAGTGATGGGCGGCATTCCCATTACAACGTGGGAATGCCGCCAGAACAAGATGCACCTGCCGGGTCCCAGTCCGCTCTTGGGCATGAGCAGACCCGGCGGGTGTCTGCAAGTCTGGTAAGGATTCAGTGGCATTTCCCATGATGTGTGGGGATAATGTACAGTTTTCTGAGAAAGGGCAGTGTTTACATTGCACCCAAGGGACACCTCCAGTGGTAGAAGAGGTACTTCCTAGGGCAGTGCTGCACAATGTGCAGCATTGCCGTTCAGCTGAATCTTCCTGATAGAGATGCATTGATTCAATTCATTTCTATCAGGAGGTGCTGATTGACCAAGCAGGCTTTTGCCCCCACCCCCATCCCGCCTCCTTGACGATTTAAGCCAATCCAATGCTTTCCCTATGGGAAACATTGGATTGGCTAAAAATAATAAATTCTGATTGAGTTAGACCGGGGGCGGGGTCAGCACCAGCAGACCCGCACAGTGCCTGAAATAAGATAAGTTGTATTATTTTTTAAGAGGGTTTGGGGGGGCACACAATACTGTTTTAATCCAAATGTCAATTTACATCCAGCTTGATCGACGTTTCGACCCGTTCGGGTCTTTCTCAAGATCTTGGAAGGATCTTGAGAAAGACCTGAACGGTTCCAAGCTACCTATATTATATATATATTATATATATATTTAGAACTGCTTTCAGGAATTAACATGTGACACGTTTTAATTAGTCCTTATTAAAGGGGGTGCAGTGTGGAAAAGATAGTGTCAGTGAATAAAGCTCAAAAGCCTTTTGTAATTTTGTTTGTTAAATGCCATTTAGCATTTTAAAAAGTTTTTCCTGTTGTCACTTTCTAGAATTTACTCTATCTCTACAGGGGAAGAAATATTTTTACAGCTCTGATACTACAGTTCTACAGAAGATAATTTTATGTAGGATTTTAACCTTATAAAATTATTCTGATATTCAGGTTTTTGTTTAGACTGCAAAACCTTTGTGATATGAGAAAATAAGTAAACATTTTAATAAGGTATTTTGTGGAAAGCAACCCATTGATTTTGGAATCCCTAAAAGCACCAGGCTTAGATTATAGATATTCTTCAAATTCTTTCTTTTAAATTGGGATTTGCCTTTCTTAACTCAACATTTAAGTCATGGTGAGAAATGTATAATCATGCGTAAAACATGAAACATGTAATATGGCAACAATACAAGACAATAAAATATAAAAACTAGAGTATTCTACCTGCATTGATTGTGATATGCATATATGCAAATCTTATTGCTTGAACATCTATGCAATTGCTATTACTGCAGAAAAACTACCTTCAATAAACAGATGGCACTGTAGTCCAATTTGCATTACCAAAATTGTAAAAATACAATAAATGAGAACACAAAAATAAAAAACACAAAAATAAAAAATACATTCCAACAGTTCATGAAGTTGGTTTAGTCTAATGTCACAGATAAACAAAGATATAAATTGACAATGGAAATTGGATTACATTCAGTGGGAAAAAGCTCCCAAATAGAACACAAAGCAGCAACATCTTCTGGTAAACGAGACAAATTAGTAATATAATAATACACATACCTAGTGGTCAAGGATAATAAAGTACAGAGATAAAAAAGCAACGCAAAAAAACAAAAACTCTCAATGTTTTGGCAAAATTGCCTTTCTGAAGGAAGTGTTCAGGTTGCCTAGGTTTGGAAAAGCTATTAGAATCTCTCTCAGCTTCTGAGAGGCTAAAAAGATAGCTCCTAAGTACTTCCACAAGCCCTGTAATGCATTCTTAAACTCTGCAGGGCGATGAGACTCAAGAGCAGGTATAGGCAACTTTCAGCACTCCAGATGTTGTGGACTACATCTTCCATGATGCCTTGCTAGCATTATGGCAGTAAGCTTACCAGGAAAGGTTAAAGGATCTTAAAATGTATAGCTTGGAGGAAAGATGACACAGGGGGATATGATAGAAATGTTTAAATACATAAAGGGAAACAACACAGTAAAGGAGGAGACTATATTTAAAAGAAGAAAAACTACCACAACAAGAGGACATAATCTTAAATTAGAGGGACAAAGGTTTAAAAATAATTTCCGGAAGTATTACTTTACAGAGAGGGTAGTGGACGCATGGAATAGCCTTCCAGCTGAACTGGTAGAGGTTAACACAGTGAGGGAGTATAAGGCTATCCTAGACTTATGATAAGGCCAGGGACTAATTAAAAGTATTTTGAAAATTGGCAGACTAGATTCGCCAAATGGTTCGTATCTGCAGTCTCATTCCATGTTTCTATGTTTCTAAGAGCATTCTGTGAGATGTAGTCCACAAACATCTAGAGTGCTAAAGGTTGCCTATCCCTGTACTAGTGTAACAGCCCCCAGTAGAATGGAAGAAGGCTAAACTTAACAAACCCTTATCAGAATTAGAAATGTAATTATTTTTCATAAAATATTGCTAAGACATTCCACAAGTTTCCTATTAGGGGCATTCCAAGTGAGATGCTTCAGGCCATTATATCTCCTATCCTGAAACCTGGAAAGGACCCTACACTGACATCAAACTACAGACCAATATCTCTAATTAATACTGAAGTAAAAATATTCTTAAAGATTATAGCTAATCGTTCGGGACCTATGACTCCACATATACATAAAGACCAATCAGGATTTGTCAAGGAGAGAAATTCAGTTGATAACACCCGAAATATATGAAATAATCTACATAAAACAGAACTATCAAAAATTAGCATAGTTTTTTTAGCCTTGGACACTGAATAACATAGAATATATCACATCATTGGGTTGATGATCTGTTACAATGTTTGATATCTCAAAAAAAAAAATATTATCTAAAATATTGAACTATTTTGTACATAGTACTCAAAATACAGCTATAGAAGGAAGTAAGCCCTCTCCAATGAATAAATTGGAACTAGAGCTGGGTATTCAATTCCCTATAGAAGATTGGCTTAAAGGAATTAAACAAGTATCACAAACCATACATTGCATTTCTATTTTAGAATTAAATAATAAATGAATATATATGTGGTACTTAGTACCCACAAAATTAAAAAGAAAATTCTAGAAATAACTTGGATATCTGTTGGAGATGCCACTCAGATATGAGGAATTTAGCTCACATTTGGTGGGACTGTCCAGCCCTAGATATAATGAAATCTCAAATTAAAAATTGTTTATACAAAATGTTCAAAATGGATAAGCTTATTCCCTTCATGTTTCTACTGCATTTGGATTTTCCAACTTGTAATAAAAAACAAGAATACTTAATAGAACACATAATATTTGCTGCTAAAATGGTTTCTAAAATCTTCTGAGCTAAAATGGATTTCTATTGCAAATGAGATATCATAATAATAGTGAATGGAACTGCTAAAGAAACAGTGGAAACGTTTTAAACCATGTGGTTACCCTGGCAGAAATACACAGAACCATAGACTTGCATAAAAGATAATTTATTCATTAATATATAAACATCTAGTAGTGTTTAGCTTTTCTCTATAGTTTGACAAGGTACAATAAAACAAAAATACTATTGTGACGAATTGCACTTTGCCACTAACTGTGGGAGAGGCCTGCATGCCAACCTCTTGCCCTGTGACTATGGCCCCTGGGGTGTATTGTTGTTTAAAAACTCTATTTGTGCATATTGGATTCTAAAGTACTGTTTCTGCCCCTTTAAAAACTATTAGAAAGAATTTGCACTTTCGAAGTGACACTTCGGATACAGCTGAAGTAGTCGAAGTGGCCGCCATTCAAAATACAAACACGTGGCTGCGGCCATTTTAATTCAGTCGAACGCTTCAGCGGTGTTTGGTTGTCGAGTTCATGGAACTCAAATCAGATACGCGATGGCACGAACACCGCTGAACTTTACCTTCTCCAGACTTCAACAAATCGAAGCGCGACCGACAATTCGAACGCCACTTTAACTTTGAGTATTTGCACGAACGCCCCCTGTTCGTGCATTCGAACGAGACTTAGTATTTGAACTATTGGAAATAGACCGGCCGCACAGCCAAATTCTCTGGAACTGTTTTGGGCATGAAAATGTGCGTGCGGTCGGTCAAATATGACTTCGTAAAAACATTTGAACCCCTGCTCTGATCTGGGTGATTTTTGGATATGTTGTTCACCCAGATCAGGGCTATCCATGGATGTATAATTGGGGATATGTGGTGTTTCGTGTAAAAATTGATATTTTCTGCCTGTGGATAATTAGGTTATTCCATTAGCTAGTTTAATTATATCACAGGCAGAGGGGAGGGCTTGCTAACTGTATGTGGGAGTGTTTCTGTGTTAATTATTGCTCCTATTGGTTTTGTGACTTTGTGTCCTGTGCTCCACAAGGTCCACTTGGGTAGTAACCTTGTGGGGAAAATGTGTATAAAAGAAATGCCTTTTTGCTCATTAAAAAGATCTTCTTACCCTCAACTCGCAGCCTTGTCTCGTGTTGTAGGGAACAGCTATATCACTTCTAGCTCTTGTAAGAGCTCTCTTCAACTATACAGCTATGTTCTCCTGGAGGAGAGGTCCTTCTCACAGCTATACCCTCCTGGAGGAGAGGTCCTTCCCACATGGTCCTGGGTCCAGAGGTTGGATCAGGGTGGGAAGGAGATGGCGAGACCCCTACCAAGCTATGGCGGTTTGTGGAGTCTGCAGTGGCTATGGTGTCCGGTGTGGTGCCTTGGTAAAAGCTAGGAGCATCGATTGGTGGACGGTCCGTCACAACTATAAACCCCTCCTCATTTCTACCCTTCACAGAAACCCAATTTTTAGTATGAATGATTAGTTTGAATAAACTTACTTAAAAATTTAAGTAATTTATTGTAATGTCTATGTTTGCTTTCTTTTTTTCTTTTTTATTATTTAAATTAAAACAAAGAAACAGTATGCAATTTATAAATCTATAGTACAAAATATAAAATGTATTAAATATTTTATTCTTATGTTATAGCATGTATAATTTGTAAATTGTATTATGGAATGAATTAATACAAATTTAACAATAGAGAATATATAAAGCAAAAAAGAATTGAAGAATGGGAATATTTTAGAAGAAGCGGATATCTTTCATTACACATTACATAGTTACATAGTTACATAGCTGAAAAGAGACTTGTGTCAATCAAGTTCAGCCTTCCTCACATATGTTGTTGCTGTTGATCCAAAAAAAGGCAAAAAACCTAGTCTGACGCGCTTCTAATTTTGCCACAAACTAGGAAAAAATTCCTTCTTGACCCCAAAATAGCAGTCAGATGTCTCCTTGGATCAAGCAGCTATTACCCCACTAATTAGAAATTATATCCCTGTATGTTATGTTTTTGCAAGTATTTATCCAATTGCAGTTTAAACCTCTGTAGTGACTCTGACAAAACCACCTCTTCAGGCAGAGAATTCCATATTCATATTGCTCTTACTGTAAAAAAAAACCTTTTCTTTGCCTTAGATGAAATCTCCTTTCTTCCAGCCTAAATGTGTGACCTCGTGTCCTATGTATAGCCCTGTTTATGAATAGATTTCCAGATAAAGGTTTGTACTGGCCCCGAATATATGTGTATAAAGTTATCATATCCCCTCTCTGGCGCCATTTTTCCAAACTAAACAGATTTCATTTTTTTAACCTTTCTTCATAACTAAAATGCTCCATTCCTTTTATCAATTTTGTTGCTCGTCTCTGGACTTTTTCTAGTGCCATGATATCTTTCTTTAGAACAGGCGCCTAAAATTGCACAGCATATTCAAGGTGTGGTCTTACCATCGATTTATAAAGAGGCAAAATTATATTTTCATCCCGAGAATTTATTACATTACATCAAGCATGTCAAACTCAAATGCTAACACGGGCCAAATAAACAAGGTTTAAGTTTATGCAAAAAAAAAAACACTTCTGTTTTTATAGAAACTAAGTTTTTTGTTTTTTTTAAAGTACACTATAAAAAAAGTCACAGACATTAGACGTCCTCACGCTCATAGGGCTTCAAAGTAAACAAAAGAGCTACTTTATTTTGAGGAGATGTGCATTTGCATATATCCAATGTTTCAGTCCAACTACTTTGACATATTAAGAAAGCTGTAGAAAGCAAATTACGTCATCTTGTTGACTTTGAAGTCCTATGAGTGTGTTCTTCACCTTGACTGAGGTCATCAAACCCCCACCACTCTAATACACTGCCCCTGCCTCCCACAATTTAATTCACTGTCCTCCCTTGCACCACTCCAATACACTACCCCACCCCTCATTCAATTTAACACACTGCCCCCATCCACCATTCTAATAGAGTGCCCCCTACCTCCCCCAATTTAATACACTGCCCCCATCCCTCCTCCAAATTAATACACTGCCTCCTCCCTCCCCCAATTGAATACACTTTCCCCCCTGCACATTTTAACACACTACACAGGAAGGTCTCTCAAGCCCCTCTTCTCCTACCTTATGATGTCCTCCAGTTCCAGCCCTGCTCTTCTCTGCATAAGCATGCTAAAAGTCTTTGGCACTGCCAGCAGGACAGACAGAAACTCTGTGCGTTGTAGCGCCACTGGATATGACTTCATACGCTGTATGCACATATCCGCCGGCCGGCTCTTGTGGCTGCCAGAGCAAGCGATCGGCCGTGGCAGGGCAGACAGGATAGATCTTTCCTGTCCTGTAGTTGGTCACAGCCATATCACAAAGTGGCCCCAGGGCAGGCAGGCCGCAAATTTGACATGCATGCATTACATAAATGGCAATACTATCACATAACATGTGCCTTGATCCTGAGGAGTAACAGACATGTAGAGTGAGGGTAATCCATGGAACTGAAAGTTATTGTATGAGAAATTGCTGAAAGCAATGTATATCTACGTATGTGATTTCTATAATAATAAATCATGAGAAAATACTCACATTATGTAGCCAATGTAAAGCAAATCACCTATGTCTACTAAATGTATTTGTATGATCTAAAAGATAGTGAGAAGGAAAATATCTGAGACATAAAATGGTGGATATACCCTAGTAAGTTTGGCAAATCTAATTTGCATATCTGAGTTCCTTACAACATAACACATACAGAAAGTTATATGCAAATTATTAAATTTGACTGAATCAGCTCCAGATCAATCCTGTCTGCCAACTCCCAGCTATAACAAAGAAACACAAATGCATCATATACATATATCATAAATACTTCTGACTTACTGTTCTCCTGCCATGTTCACATGATCATTGAGCTAGAATATTGGACTAAGAAGTGGAAAATATTGTGAGCAAATGAAAGATGAGAAATTGTGTATTTTGAATGAATGTAAAATAAAATGACACATTTTTCATTATTGAACTTCTTCATGCCTATCCAACATGTGCCCTTTTGACAAAAAAAAAAGATATATTCCTATATCACCACTTAGTGAATAGTATATACAAGTGACAATGTACTTATCTTAATATTCAAATAGAACAGCCTCCCAGGTCATTACCCAGAATGAATGACCTTTACACAGCAAAATAGCAAAATATAGAACAACCAGAAACGTTTGGCATAGGGCTGTGAAATCTAAAATTAAAAAACATAAATATACATAGTGTAAATCAGTATCAAATAGTGAATTAATGTTCATGAAATGCACTCACAAGATTAGACGAAAAATAGCGCTCTAGGGTGCCTCCCCTGGTAGTGGTGGGGAGCTGTTATATTCCTCCAGTTGCTCCAAAAGAATGAAGGGAAAACAGGACTCCCAGGATGGTGGAAAAAAGTATAAAGCGGCTTTATTAAGGATGAATCTTCACCCAGCAATAAAAGGAAAACATAAACTTAAAAATGAGGTCCTACGCGTTTCGTTTACAATATGGAACTTCCTCAGGGACCAAAATTAAAATGAAATATTATACAGCAATTACAAAGTATAAAATACAGCCTAATCCCACCACTCCATCAGTCCTGTTATATAGGGCTAACCCCTAAGTTGATTGGTGGCGTCCTGGGCGTCTTCCTGGGTTCCTTCCTTTATTGGTGGTTAATCGCATCCAGCTGGCTTTTTTGTGGTTTGAGTGCAGTCGAAATTCCCGCATCCAGTGTCAGCCGAAAACCGGAAAGGGGAAGTGAACGCACACTTCCGCGCTCCATTCAGTCATGCGTTCCAGCCAGGGAAGCCAAGATGTGTATTAACAGAGCCCTCTGGTGGTCGCCAGGGGAACAGTCCCAGATAGTAAATGTTGGAGATAATCATATATCTATTGAGACAAAACACAATAGTATCGGCAGCAACGTGGTGGAATATAACTATAGAGCATCAGAAATTCACTTTTACCATTCTGGAATCCCCAATAGGTATTTAATTCAAATCTAATCTCGAAGAAGTAATTATAATCACAAAGTAACAATTGTGGATAATGTGAGTAATTTGAAAATAATAAAATCAAAAACATACACTATGTATATTTATGTTTTTTAATTTTAGATTTCACAGCCGTATCCCAAGCGTTTCTGGTTGTTCTATAATGTGCCCTTTTGAGAAAGAATATACAATGCCTGTGGAATGGTGTCATAGCAAATTGATGCATGGGCTAGCTACTACAGAGCACCAGCTTGACTTCAGCTGACTGATTTCTGAGATTTGGATATATTAGAGTTTTTATGTTATTGTTATTTAATGGAGGGGAGCATAGCATCTTCTCCACTTTCAAAAACATTAACAGTCAATCACAATGCAGCATAACGAAAAGTCCACCTCTTAATATAGCAAACAATAGGAACCTTCTCCTTCATGTCATTCATTCCTCCCTGTTTGTTTAAAGCCCACAAGTCTCCATATTTGTGTTTCCCAATGATTGTAATTCTGAGCTACATTATACCAGTACATCCTAATATTACTGCTTGCTTTGTTGTTGGCATACCTATGCCTGCTATCTCAACACTGTGTACCTCTTTGCCCTCTGATCTCGCACTGTGTTACTGGCAAAACGTTTGTCTTTGTCTCTGAAACTACATCTTTAAGATTCTGTATCCTTCCGCCCAGTGTATTTCCAAATATATCAAGGGGAATCCAGCCAAAACAACACTCTTAACCATATATTCACTCGTGCTACATAGCTACCATCAAGATAACTTCATAAGCTGCAGTTGTGTTCCACCTAAACTTTTATGCCCTACTTTTTGCATTGGTGACTTGGATCTGGTCTAGTGTTTCCTATATCCATAGTTTTAGATTAAATGCATTTAATTTCATCACAATGACTGTGAACTGTATGTCTACTGTTGTTTTTTTTCAGTCAAGGTTGAAGTTACCAATATTAACAACATGGTGATGTTACATGCAGATTTGAAAAACTCTTTGCCTGAAGTTATTGAATATGCATGTTACAAGCAGAATGTTCATAGACTTTCAAAAGTTTTGTCAACAGTAGTTCATTAGCTATCATGAATCTATTATGTATTATGTGTAGCACTGAGCTAAATGCATTGCCCTTAGATTATGTCTATTGACCTCATTCTACATATTTTATAACTAACGAAATGTGCAGTTTATATATCCTACTTTGCTATTTTTATTCACAAGTTCATGCCTATGTAACTGTGCAACAAAAAATAAAAAACATAAAATCACGTTTTTTATTTGTGTGAAACACAAATTGTTTTAATTAGGTGGATCCAGGAATATTGCCTTTCAGAAAAAAGAAGAGAGACACTTTTTATTCTCAATTAATATTTTGCTTACAATAATTCAGTAACATAAGGAAATGGCATTGGAAAATGTTGTGTATATGTGTGGTATCCAAAATAGCAATAACAAAAATATCACAGGAATAGGGACAATAGACACCCAGGTGTTCCAGACATTTGCATTTTGTTAAGTAGTACAGGCTCTTTAATGTATACCAAGCCTATATACAACATCAGAACATGTAGATAGGAAAGAAACCTGCGCTCTGGCTAGAACTCAAATATCAGTGGACCCTCAATTAGTTTAAATCTGAATTTACAGTTTATAACTTAACACTAAATGTATAGTAGTAGATAATTGAAAAATAAATACAACAGGTATGTTAACATACCCAAAAGCCATAACAAACCTGGGGGGTGGAGGGACAAAGAGAAGATTTCTCAACAGCAAAATATGTATACAAAAGCTTCCAAGGAAATAATTGAGGGAAGAGTCTTTGACATGGCTTTGCCTGCATTCAGCTTTGCTCTTTATGCTACTGAGCTTTGCTCCTTATGCCACTGGATAATATATAATTTAGAAAATGTGTAACCTGATGGGTATATCTTTGAAGAGGATATTTTATTAAAGCAGGTTCATTTTAATTGTTTTATTTAAAAAAAATACCATATCCTTGACCTTTTAATATGGATCAACCTATGATTAGCTTAACAGTAACAACATTTAAATATGTGTACCAAGCAAAAATATCACTTATTATTCACATGGATATCAAAGAATGGCTAATTGCACATTTGTTCAAATCCATGTTTGATATATGCATCCAAACATGTAGTAATACTAAGTAAACCATTTATACAGTTACTCTTACATTGCCGCATATCACATGGGCACAATCAGTGGCTGAGGGTCAGCAAGAATATTTCTGCTCAAGAGGTCACTTCGACAGGAGAGTTGGGTTATTCGGGAGAGATACACAGGGTCTTCTGCATTGATCGGAAGTTCAATATGTTCAAGTTGGCCCTTTGATTTTCATGGGATTTATACATCACTCCTTTCTTTAGGGCTTGAAGCCCAGTGTGAGAGATTCCTGGTAGTCATTTAGAAATAACATCAACATATATAGTTACAGATGTTTTTTTAAGTCACACTTTCAATCTGATACATCCATTTTAGTTATCCCTTTGTTTGTGTCTTCCCCTAGTTTTTCTTCATATTGCAGTTGTGAAGTTTCCTAAGTTTATTTTACGTTATAGCCTTTGTGGCTTTGAATTCAGAGTTTCTTCTTCAACTGGCACTTAATTGTTAATATAAATATGCTAATACATGTAAAATAAATTTTAGTATACAGGGCTATGAAATAAACTTGGCATAAGGTCTATATCATTGACATATCCATTTTATTATGACAATAGAATATGTAGACTGCAGTTCAGAGAACATTCAATTCAGTTGGTTCAGTTTAGTTTATGAATTACAACTTGCCTGGTTAAAATACGGTCTATAGTAAATTACTCCTTTGTACAAAAATATATTTTCATGATTCCCTGAATGGGAAGCGCTCTTCTAAGAACATTCTTTTATTTCTCTGTCAAAAATACCTCACAGATTTAATTACAAAATCATTTATATATTCCACAATATATCAGTTGAATAGTTTCCTTCTAATATATATCAAGTTTTAAAATCCTGCAATGTATAAAATATGAACCAACTCAGCTTGTAATACTTCATTTTAATGTGTCAGCATCCCTTTAAATAGAGTTTTCTCTCTTTTAATAAGTGAGTGCCCTACAGCCTAATAAAAAAAGCTAGCACATACACTTTCTATGTATAAGATATTTATTGCAATATTTATAGCTGCTGTGAAATGCTAATATATATATACATATATAGGAGCAGAAAAATTTAAATTTAGTGTATAAAAATATTTCAATCACATTCAAATTGGTACATGTTAATGGGGATTTGTGATATGTTAACTTTATACATACAGTGTATATGATAATGCTAAATATTTATATATTGATGTTCAGCTCTGACTTATATATTAATTAAAATTAAAGTTCTAATGACATGAACACAGCCATCATTTTCTTTTCTATACTTGCACATATAGTTTTGTATTTTTATATGGTTTTAGATTGTATTGCATAAAAACAAGACTTCACTTTTAAATAAACAGACCTAATAAACTTTGATAATTGTAAAACATATATTGAAGAGAGATAGTTTGATATTCTTTCATTTGTAGTATGCATATTTTGTAGACCTGCTGGATGAGCTATTAAAGGAACACATGCATAATTGAAGCATTGTGGCACTCAATTATAAAGAACACTTTATGACATGTGTTTTAAATATATAATCACGTATAAAAATGAATCATGAGCAAGATTAGCCAAAATCTAACATTTGAACTGTTGCGTGTATAGTCATACCGTCATACCAACGTGTCCTGAGTTGAGAAAGATAGCCTTTAACTTGTGGTTCTGTGCTGTCATCCAAATTATTAATTGTGAATTGTGTCATTCACAATTAATATTCAATGTGTATGTAAAAAAATATAAGATGCCAAAATACCAAAGTTTTGCAGTATGCAATGATACTTTTTTTTATTGGACTAACATAACATTTGAAGGACAAGTTTTCAAGAGTTTTCCTCTCTTCCTCAGGTCAGAAGCAATACTGAACCAATCTGATAGAGTTTAACACTTAAAACAACTGATGTTAGAGAAGGGGAGGGAAGGAGGGTGGTGAGTGGGGTGTCATAAATAGCAGAAGATGTGCCTGAAAGTGAAAGGTGCAAGTTGGCTGAGAATATCCAGAAAAAGTAAATAAACAGAGAGTCAATAAGTTAGTTAACCCCTTAAGACCGGAGGGCGTACTATTACGTCCTCTAATAGGCGGCTCTAAACGCCGCCGGGCGTAATAGTACGCCCTCCGGTCTTTCTGTACTTACCCGGTCGCCGGCGGTCCCACGCCGGCGATCGCGGTGGGGGGGACTCCCAGGGAGCCCCCCGCAGCACGACCGTCCTCCAGGAAGCCCCCCGGCGGTGTGAGAGTGGGGTCCTAGCGAGGACCCCACAATCACATGGCCGGGTATAGCTGGCTTCTGTATTGCCAGCAGGGGGGCTGCCTGTAATTACAGGGGGTCCCCCTGCTGGCTGAAAATAAAAGTAAAATAAGTTAAAAGTGTAAAAAAATAAAATTATATATACTTAGATCATATATATATATTATATATATATGATCAAAGTATATATATACACATATACATACACACATGTACACCGTCTAGGTGTATTTTACTATTAATATATATATAATTATATATATATATTAATATCAAATTACACGTAGACTGATACTGATTAAATATATATATAATTATTGTTATATATATATTTATATATATTATAAAAAAAATTAAAATGTAAATACGTTAAAAAATAAAATTACAAAAATAATTAAAAATAAATAATTAAAAATATATAGATGTGTGTTATTTCGTTCTAACTGTATTGTGAAATTAATATATATATATATATATCAAAATACACATAGAACGAAATAATATATATATTTATACACATAAATATATACGTATATATCACTATATATATACCTATATATAAATAAAAATATTTTAAAAAAATTATATAGATATATACATATATATACACATACGTATATATATACATATATTGATTCTACATATATATTTATGTAATATTTTTACATAATTAGGTATCTTAATTAATTACAATTAGCAGGACCTGCATGACAACCCATGCCGAAAGTAAAGGGAATTTAATTTGCTAGCACTATATTTAACCCTATAACTTTCCGAGACACCATAAAACCTGTACATGGGGGGTACTGTTCTACTCGGGAGACTTCGCTGAACACAAATATTAGTGTTTCAAAACAGTAAAATGTATTACAACGATGATATCGCCAGTAAAAGTGACGTTTTTTGCATTTTTCACGCACAAACAGCATTAAACGGACAATATTATTGCTATGATACTTTTTACTGTTTTGAAACACAAATATTTGTGTTCAGTGAAGTCTCCCGAGTACAACAGTACCCCTCATGTACAGGTTTTATGGTGTTTTCAAAAGTTACAGCGTCAAATATAAGGCTTGTGTTTCATTTTTTTCACATTAAAATTTGCCAGATTGGGTACGTTGCCTTTGAGACCCTATGGTAGCCCAAGAATGAAAATTACCCCTATGATGGCATACCATTTGCAATAGTAGACAACCCAAGGTATTGCAAACGGGGTATGTCCAGTCTTTTTTAGTAGCCACTTAGTCACAAACACTGGCCAAAATTGGCGTTTTTTGCATTTTTCACACACAAACAAATACTAACGCTAACTTTGGCCAGTGTTTGTGACCAAATGGCTACTAAAAAAGACTGGACATACCCCATTTGCAATACCTTGGGTTGTCTACTATTGCAAATGGTATGCCATTATGGGTGTAAATTTCATTCCCGGGCTACTATACAGTCTCAAAGGCAACGTAACCAATCTGGCGAATTTCAATTTCAAATGTAACGTGCTATATTTGACCCTGTAACTTCCCAAAACGCCATAAAACCTGTACATAGGGGGTACTGTTTTACACGTGAGACTTTGCTGAATACAAATATGTGTATTTTATTGCAGTAAAAGCAAACAGTATTATGACACTGACCGTTAAAATGTCATGTAGAACTAAAAAAATCAAAAAAAATCGTATTTTCTCCCATTTTTTTCATATTAAATTATGTTTCATAGCTAAATATTTGATATTAAATGAAAGCCCTGTTTCCCCTGAATAAAATGATATATAATAAGGGTGGGTGCAATTAATATGAAAGAGGTGAATTACGGTTGGACAGACATGTAGCGCAAATGCCAGGTTTGTTTACATTTTGTTTCGTTCACAACGTGTACATTTGGC
>OW240912.1:148733126-148754963 GCA_933207985.1 Pelobates cultripes
TGGGGGAGTAGGGGTGTCCTTTTTTGGTTCTTCTAGTTACCTAGTTGGAACCCTGATACTATGGTTGTTACTTGGGGCTCATAACAATTTTGGCAACTTTCTTACATACCAACAGACCCCTACTCTTACCTTGATTAACTACTTATATACAAACAGATTTAAAACGGTACATATCACAGAGTGAATTACCTTGTTCAACTTACTATTGCTATGCGTGGTCACTGGTTGATGATATTATTATTTACTGGGATATTTCAATTGGGGACGCATTTATCAATTTTATATCTATTATTGCTAGCTTCCCGGTTGATCTAAAATCTGGGCTGCTATAAACCTCCAGAAATATCCCTTAATCTGTATATACTTTATTTATCAACACTTATTCTTTTTCCATCTCCTAAGGTGTGTATATATGCTTGGGTTTATATATTGGCAATTAGAGATATCTCCACTTATAAATTCTTTATTTTGAAAAGGTTTCATTATTTTTTGGAGGATGGGTGACAGAAAAGAAATGTGGGATAAGGGTTAGTAACTTGTTGAACAGTTTTCACATCATAAACAAGTAAAGGTTATTGCATTTTTATACAATGTAGGTATAATCAGCCATCGACTTTATTTGCATTGTTAACTTCGTTCATCTGTTGCATTTTTTATTTTATTTTATTATATAGATTCTTTATTATGAAGACTTTGTTTTGTGGGGTAGGGGTACAGAAAAAAGGGTCTGGGGAAAACATTTTGTAATTCTTACATCTTGTGTTAAACATAGTTTCTTTGTGGCATTTACATAGAGTGAACCAGCGTGTAGGGGTTAGGGGTTATCTCCACTTTAAAGTCACTTACAACTAGTATGACATTCTTTGGCCCACAGCCAAGAATGAATTAATACACCCTTTAGAGCAATGTCAGATACAGACTTGCAACTTTGTTGCAATGATTTGCAATATTACATAAAATAGCAGTCCCAGTCTGTAACTATCTGGATAAAATTGCTATAACGGTTGGTCCTATTTTAATCACTTATTATCTTTTTGCACCTTATTTTTTTCATTTATTTATTTTTTTCTACACTTGTTTATTCACATTTTTCCAAATTTTTTGCCTCATTAGGGATTAATAAAATTATAGTTTATTTTTTTGCTCTCAATTTACTAGGGCATTTTAACCTATCAAGGATAGAGCACTTTCTCAAGGATACTAGGTCTGCTAGTAGGTTTGTTTATTTAACTTACCTCCTCCAGCCCTTCTTTCTATGGATCAACTTGTAATCCTGACACGTCTGAGGAGTCAGTCCTAATAGAGTTGTTTTATGTAGCAGTAGTGTATGCTACCTTCTTGTATTCAAGTAGGTTTCCACAGTGGTGGTGGATGACAAAGCTACCGAGAAGGGTACTGCGGTCTAAGCAGGATGGCTAAGAAACTTATGGGAGTCTAATTTCCCCTCCCCACCTTACCCCCTCGTATCCTGGGCAGTCCTGGTGACACTAGGGAGGAAGAAAGAGTTGTAGGGGTGGGGGGGAGAGAGCAGAATGAGGAAAACAATGGAGAAAGAGAGAAGAAGGGGAAGAAGAGAAGAGGGGGGAAAAAGGGAGCACCCCTCCACCAGCTACTGATTGCGATTCTGACTTTTTAACTGTGCGTCCAATACCTTCCAATACCTTCAAGACTTGTTCACTGTCACGTTGACCCTCCTGGGGCTCCGGCCAGGGCCCGGCCAGTATCAGCAGGATGCAACAGGCAAAATCTGCACTTGAGCGTGGGGGGGGGGGGTCTGGGGCCCCTATTGGTCTATTTCTATGGAGATTGAAGGCTCTTAATCAGGTTGGGATGAGTGTTGCACCATCTAGGTACCAGGGGATGGACTACTTTTTCTAACAGTAAGAATAAGGTCCCATTGATTATTACATTTCAGGTAGAAATAAAGTTATAAAAAGGAAAATATTACTTGTAAATATTTTATTACAAAGCACCATCAATGGTGCAATTCTGTAGCCTATGCTGTATGCTGTGTTGTTTCATAAAACCATTAATAATAATTAGAGTAATAATACTGGTAGTTAATTAATAAGGCTTATTTAATTCTAAATATAAAAAATATTGTAAGATATATCTGTTTGCATTTGTTCTATTTGTTTATGAAGGATTTTGCTTTGTTTATTTCTCTGCTAATGCTTATGTTAAAATGAAGGACATCATGGGGTTGTAGTGATTAGTTGCTTCTGTGTGTCTGTGTTAATGTGCAGAATTTATAGCTCTGACCATGATGTACGAGCTGGATGCTGATCAGTTACTCACTGCAGGTGCTTGCAATCAATGCGTGTATCTGTAAAAACGTCATTACACAGAGCTCCGATCTGATCCATTATAAACTATTTCTTACTTTTTTGCTGAAGCCATGTCTGGTTCTTGCTTTCAAATCTCTACATAATGCTGCTCCCACCTATCTATCCTCCATTATACACAAGTATGTCCCGTCTAGGCCCTTACGATCTGCTGAAGACTTACGTCTATCTTTTGTCCGTACTCCCACCTCTGATGCTCGCCTTCAAGATTTCTCGAGGGCTGCTCCGTTCCTGTGGAACTCGCTTCCCTCCTCAGTTGGATGCTCAACCAGTCTCCACTCCTTCAAAAAATCATTAAAAAATCCATTAAACTGTTAATAGCTCCTGACTGATTCCTCTTCTGCAACTGTCATTAGTCTAATAGTATCCTTACCTTTTTGTGTCATTTTACCCCACTCCCTCTAGCATGTAAGCTCATTGAGCAGGGCCCTCAACCCTTCTGTTCCTGTGTGTCCAACCTGTCTGGTTACAACTACATGTCTGTTCATCCACCCATTGTAAAGCGCTGCGGAATTTGATGGCGCTCTATAAATATCATAATAAAAATAATAATTATAATAATAATAATAATAAGGCATGCAGTAACTGGGAGAATTCCCCTTTCCCCTTCCTCATTTGATTGCTTATGTTTGTTGTCCAATTATCCCAGGGGCTTACAACTTAACACCTTAAATTGTGCATGGCAGTCAGTTTGTTGTTTTATATATATATATATATATATATATATATTTGTGCTCGGAATTTCTAACAGGGTATGGAATGTATGGGAAGAAGCAAAGTTGGTTGAGGTGTGCCGAAACCAACGTACGAGTAGGCCTGTAATAAAAAGAGGGCCCACAAAGGTGAATTGTAATATGTAGATGGGTGTAGGTTGGTGGGGTCAATCAGCTTGAACGGCAGGGGTGAGTAGGGACTAGGAGTTTAGGTAGGGGCCATAACTCCTCCCACAAATTCAAGCCTAATGGCCTTTTAACTTGTGCTCGGAATATCTAATAGGTTATGGAATGTATTGGAAGAAGCAAAGTTGGTTGAGGTGTGCCGAAACCAACGTACGAGTAGGCCTGTAATAAAAAGAGGGCAAAAGGATGATTCAAGGAAAACACACTTTATTGCAAGTTACAAAGCTAGACTTCTGAAAGCTTGTCAAAGCTCCCTCTCCATCGTGGTATGTAAGTATTGTAAATTGAGGCTTTCCAACGGCCCAGTCACGGCCGTCTTTAAAGCGGGGCAAACGGGGCAGCTGCCCCGGGCCCACTTGCTCCTGGGGGGCCCAAAGCAGCTACCACGTGGGCCCCGCTGTCTGCTACCCCCTGGGCCCGCCGGTGCTGCGGCTGCACCGGGAGCCCCCACACTAAGAGGCCCCGGTCGGCACTTTGGCCCCCTTGTTTTACGGCAGCAGGCTGGGAGGAAGTGACTGCCGTAAGTCACTTCCTCCCAGATAGAATGAAGCCGCGCGGGAGGAAGGAGGAGGAGGCCGTCAGGAGGGATCTGGAGTGCAGGAGCCTCACACTCCCAACGACCTCAGCCTGCCACTGGACCCCAGGGAACCCATAAGGTAGGGCTGGAGGGTGACTTTATAAATGTAAACTTTGCATGTGTGTGAGTCAGTATGTCTGTGTGTGTCTTAGTATGTGTGTGAGTATGTATGTCAGGGTTTCTGTGTGTGTCTTAGTATGTGTGTATGTGTGTGAGTTTGTCTGTCAGGGTATTTGTGTGTCAGGGTGTCTGTGTGTGTCAGTAAATCTGTGTGTGTGAGTATGTGTGTCTTAGTATGTCTGTGTGTGTCAGTATGTCTGTCAGGGCTTATGTGTGTATGTCAGTATGTCTGTGCGTGTTAGTTTGTCTGTCTGTGCATGTCAGTTTGTCTGTGTGTGTCAGTATGTCTGTCTTTGCGTGTCAGTATGTCTGTCTGTGCGTTTCAGTTTGTCTGTGAGTGTGCATGTCAGTTTGTCTGTCACTGTGTCAGTATGCCTGTCAATGTGTAAAAATGTAAACGTTGCATGTGTGTGTCAGTATTTGTGTGTGTCTTAGTATGTCTGTGTGTATCTAAGTATGTGTGTGTGAGTATGTCTGTCAGGGTGTCTGTGTGCGTCTGTGTGTGTATCAGTATGTCTGTCAGTGTGTGTCACTATGTCAGTGTGTCATTATGTCTGTCAGTATGTATATCTGTGTATCTGTATTTAGTATATCTGTTTCTCTATGTGGTCTGTGTGTCTTTGTATGTGTCTCAGGTTTTGTATATGCGTGTCTGTATGTGTGTCAGTGTGTGTATCTGTAAGTTATCATTGTATGTATTTATGTATCTGTACGTTCTCAGTGTGTGTACCTGCGTTTGTATATCTGTGTGTGTGCATCTGTATGTAGTCAGTGTTTTTATCTGTGTATCTGCATGTGTGTCAGTATATGTATCAGTGTGTCTGAGTATTCATATGTGTCAGTGTTTGTATATTTGTCTCCGTATGTGTGTCAGGTTGTGTATCTGTGTGTCTGTATGTGTTAGTGTGTGTATCTGTGTCAGTCTGTATCTGCTTGTGTGTTAGTGTGAGTGTCAGTGTTTATATCTATGTATCTGCATGTGTTTCAGTGTGTATTTGTGTATCACAGTGTGTGTGTGTGGCAGTGTATGTGTACATGTACGTACATCTCATCATTCAAATCGCCAACACTACACACAAGTACACCCCTGCATTCAACCTTCAACACTACATACAAACACAGTCCTGCATTGAAACGTCAACAATACATACAAATACATCTTTGTGTTAAACACCAAAAATATATATAAACACACCCAGCATTAAAAAAAAAATACACAGATGCATGCTTGCATTCAAACACCAACACCACCTACAAACACACCCCAACATTTACACAAACACACTCCATACAAAAACATGCTTCCATTCAAACACACAAACACAACTCAGTGCTAAATACAACTCTGCAAGCATGGGAAAATGGTTCCGTTACTGCGTTGGGAAGTGGAGATCGTGATTGCATGCCAGGGAGTTAGGGTCAGGGGGCCCTATCAAATGCTTGCCCCGGGCCCAATCATTATTAAAGACGGCCCTGGGCCCAGTCTCTTAATGATGTGGACTGGTGTGTTTGAGCTTGATGCTGAAGATGCTGAAGTTGTAACCCAACCTTGAGAGTAGAGTTCTGACGTGAGATGTGAATTTAGCTGTGGTAAGTGGGTGCCCTTTAGAATGTCTAGTGAGTGTGCTTGGTGAGAAACAAGAAAGATGTCAAGCACTTTGAGAGCGGAAAAGATCATCAGCAGCTGTGTTACGAATACCAGGAATGTAAATGCAGACTAAGTGAAACTGAGTGGTTGCTGCCATCCAAGTCAGCTTGTGTACCAGCCTCATAAAGGTAATAGAGGAGGACTGGAGTACCCTTCTGGTGCAAGTATCACTCCGCAGAAACAGACCGATTTCATCCCTAATGTGGGTCAATTTCTCAGGTGTTAGGCTGGCTTGGAAGGATACTGTGTCCAAAATGATGCCCAAGAAAACAAGCTTGGTGACAGGGGTACCCCTAGTATAGTGAAGAGGGCTGTGGTGTTGTGAATGCTACTTGGTGTGTGTGACCCCAGTTCTACCAACAAAAACCGTCCAAATAGTGGATAACAGATGGACACCTAATTATGTTTAGGAAAAGCCAACAGAGCGTTTTAGCAAAAATGTCAAACAGCTTCACTGGCCTTAGCCGTCAACAGTCTGTATAGCTCTGCCTTTCTAGCAGTGGCTGAAAAGGGAATACCCCTAAGTCTAAGTTCAGCTGCAATTTTTGGGATAGTCCAAGATCTCAGGGACATGGGGGTAGAGGGGGTGAGGGATTCTTCTGGACACCCGGGTCTGGTTGGCGTGATGGGTACTTCATCTGATGGTAAATCATCGATGGGAATTTATTCTTGTGACATTCTGAAAAAAATTGTAGTGAGTTAGATTAACAATACCTGGTATTCAAATACAGGATACCAGGTTGGCTGTCGGTGGTTGAAAGCGCAGGAAGCTTGCAGGGACTGCGGTATTAACGCAGGTCTAGGTAATAAACGTAGAAATAACAAAATGAGTGATGTACAGTTATTAATTTGCAGAAGCAGAGTGATATTGGTTGGGTGGGGATTATGGATGAGGTCGTAGTGAGGGGTCTCAATGTGACCCATGCTGTAGTTTGAAGAACCCCCCTGGGGGAGGGAGGGCGGTGAGGTTTTTCCCGTGGAGGCTGAATGAGTCCTCGGGGCAAGATAGCTGTAACGAGTAAACCACTATACCTGATACTGCAGTATAGGATACCGCACGAACCGCTGAAGTGGACGAACGGGTAAGTATACTAGATACAGTGATCACTTTGTTCGTATTACAAACGGTGTAATAAGTTATAACTTGGTGCAAGAAAAAAGGGGTATTTAAACAGTGAGACAGGCTGGCGTTCGACTTAAAAATACATGAATCATAAGAACTGTATTCATACATAGTGTCTGCGGTCTGCTGTTTGACCGCACGAAAGAAATTAACGAATGAAATGAGTAGGGGCTAGGAGTTTAAGTAGGGGCCATAACTCCTCCCACAAATTCAGGCCTAATGGCCCTTTAACATATATATGTAAAGGTTACTTTATTTATTTGATCCGTATGAGTGGAGCGCCAAATCAAATTGTTCTATATATAGCAGATGAGAGAAAGGATACGACAAATAGGAAACCTAACAACTTATTAATAAAATACATAAAAAATATAATGAAATACCCTTGATCTCTGTCAATCTACAAAATATCTTTCTAGAAGATAAAAGTGCAGAAATTAGTTAATATATCCTATATTTATATTATACACTATACACCAACAAAAGGATTAGTACTAAAAATTATTATTTTTTTTAATTCATTAGAGTCATAACTTATGAGACATAAAAACTAACACATAAAAGCTAAACAAACTTCCTTTCATCTATATAATCTCTAAAACAGAGAGAGCATGAGAAGTGCTGACCTTAAATGTATTACTCGGTGTCCCGAGTCAGTAAAGAGTGGAAATATACTGGTTACCAACGTAAGGGCATGGGCTCAGTGCTGGCTCTGATGAACGTGCAGTCCTCTCCAAATGCGTTTCGCCGCTACTGCGGCTTTTTCAATGGATGCAGACTGCTTTTTCCTCTCTTCTTATATAGCAGCATAATCATTCAATTTGCAACAACATTGATATACAATGTATTACATATATAATGATTGCACTCTGTTACATTTTTTGATACAATGTTTAACATCATGCACCCTTCTTATTTTAATCTATAGTTAAAAATGCATTAATATTCCCTGAATGTTGCTATAATTACTCCCGCCTGGGATTATTTAAAACCAAACTGTCATTTGCTCAAAATACACATATGTACAATAGTTCATAATTAAATCACATGCAGGGAATCAGAAGAACAGGAAATATTCAAACATGATTATAAGGGAATTCACATATGTATATTAGACAACTGAGAGGAAATCATAGATAAAAAAAAAAAATTATAAAAAGTTTATAATAAAAAAATCTTAAAAATCATGTAGTAAATAACCATTGCTTTTGACACTTCTTATTTGTACACCTCTTGTGTCTTTGCACCTCACTTGAGGCTACAATTACTTAATTATGAGACACTTCTATTATGCATACATAGATGTATAGCTCTATATATTCGCACATTACAATGTCATAATATCTTAAAGAGACCACGTCATTCTCATAAAATACAAAAAAAAATAAAATATAAAGAAATGAAGAGTCTATCAATAATGAGGAATTTAGCACAGAATACACACTACCAGGTCCAAGTAAATGAAAACCCAGAAAGAAAAGAAGGGAGACAGAGAAAACAAATTTATTCCAGAAAGAATGATGGAATGTTCAGTGGCTACGGCTGGAGGCTAAAAGGGACAGAGGGGATTTTGGACATAATAGAGTACACAGTTGCTCCAGCTTAAGACTCAAAGAGGACATTAAAATTCTCTAGTCGTCTCGATAACTATCTATCTCTAGCTATCTTACCTAAAGGGAAAGTGTATCAATGGAGAGGTGGAGGTTCAACCTAAAAAATGGCACAATTCAAACTCGGCATTTAATCCATTTGGTTGTAGTGTATCCAAGTTATAGATCCATTTCATGTCCTCTATTCCTAGTTGTTTATTGTAATCCCCACCTGTCCAATTTTTCTTCACTTTACAAATAGCCATGTCTGATTGATGGTATTGCCCTAAGTGGGCTGATACGGTGTGGTGTAGGTACTTCTTTTTGATGTTCAGCATATATTCTCTAATTCTGATGTATAGTTTCCTTTTGGTCCTCCCTACGTACTGGAGCCCACATGGGCACTCCAGTACGTAGATCACATTAGTACTTTGGCACGTAATGAAATCCCTAATCTTAAAATTTTCATTTGACTTGCTTGAATTTCTTTTTGGAATCTCGTATACCCCTTTCGTCAATTTCATCTTACTAGTTCTACAGGTGATACAGTCCTGACAGTAGAAAAAGCCTTTTTTCTTTGATCCTGTGTTTTCTTCTTTTCTTTTGAGGTGATTGTTGGTTAATTTCCTCTTGATGTTCTGAGCTCCCCTGAAGATTATACGTGGTTTTTCTGGTAGGCTACTTGCAAGTAGTTTGTCCTTCTTCAGTAGATGCCAGTGTTTTCTAAGTATCTTCTTAAGTTGAGCGTTTTCCTTGTTATAATCTAGGATTATCGCTGGAAACTTATTATCTGGCTCTGATGTCTCTATCTTTCTTTTTTTTTTTTCAGAAGATCACTCTGTTCTAGTTTTTCTACCTTCACAAGTGCATTATGTACTTCCGAAGAATCGTAATTTTTGCCTAAAAATGTATCTCTCACACTTTTTGCTTGTTCTATAAACACTTGATGGTCTGTGCAATTTCGTCTTAGTCTTCTAAATTAATTATATGGAACGTTCTTCAACCATGTAGGAAGATGACAGCTTTCTTTTAAGATAAAGCTATTATCATCAACTTCCTTGAAGTGGGTTTTAGTTTTGATTGTACCAGACTTTATGTAAATGGTGAGATCCAGGAATTCAACCTCTGATCTACTGTAAACTGTATTTAATGTTACTCCCCAGTTGTTTTTGTATGTATATTCAAGGAATTTTTGTAATTCTTCTATATCTCCTTCCCAAATGAAGAAGATATTGTCTATATACCTTTTATAGTTATGGATATTGCCATTCCAGGGTTGGGTATTCCAGATGTGATTCTCTTCCCATTCCCCCATAAACATATTGGCGAAACTAGCGGCGAATTTCATCCCCATCGCATTACCCCTTTTCTGTAAATAGAATTGACCTTCAAACAGAAAATAATTGTTCTTAAGTATAAATCCAATACCATCTATAATAAAGGTAATCTGGGCATCTGTCAGTCTTCCAGTTCTTTTTAGTGTATTCATTACGGAGTTACACACTTGTTCATGCTCAATTATGGTGTACAATGAAGTAACATCCATAGATACTAGGGTAGAGTTCTCATTCCATGTTATGGTAGCCAGTTCATGAATCATCTGCGTAGTATCTTTCAAATGAGACTTGACGTCAAACACATATGGCTGAAGGAAGGAATAAAAAGAAATAGAATGTAGGTGTTCTTGGAAAATTCATGTCCAAAAATCTGCCTCCTTCAAGATCCCTATGTCCTTGGCTTTCACAAGCAAATTCTTCAGTGCTTTCTGTATTTCAGCCAATGGGTCTCTCGGCAGTATCTCATAGGTATCCATGTCTCCCAGTAGTCTGTTTGCCTCTTGCATGTAATATTCCTTAGTCATGATAACGATACCTCCTCCTTTGTCTGCTGGTTTGATGCAGATCTCACTGTTAGTTGCTAGATCTTCTATTGCCTCTACTACTCTTTTACTGAGGTTATTGGTAATTGTTCCTCTTCATTTTTCTTATGTCATTTATAACTAACTCCTCAAACATCTGCATCCCAGCAGAGACCTGGGTGATAGGGTAGAAGGTAGAAGTAGGTTTAAATTAATATGTTGAAAAACACTCGCAGGTTCTTCTCTCTTTGGAAAATCTGTCATTTGTTCAAAATGTTTCCTGATGCTCACTTTCCTGATGAATCTTTTCACATCTATGGTGGCATTGAATTTATTGACATGTGCTGTTGGAGCAAACTTTAAACCTTTGTTTAATGCTGTAATGTGTTGAGAAGATAATGCAATCCCTGCAAGATTGAATATTCCTAATGGTTCCTCTTGTTCCTTTTCCTGTTTGTTTCCGGCTCTTCTGCCTCCTCTATTCCTCCTGGGCTTGTTCTTTCCTTTTTGTTCTTTTTGGTGTCATCGGGTGAAACCATGATGTGATTTCTCTTGTGTTCTTCCCTAAAAAAAAACTCCTCTCCTGATGGATTATGGATCTCTGCTTGTATGGTTATGTTGTTGCCTGCTCTGGGAAGATCTTCTGATCTTCTTATTTCAGGTGTTCCTTCTTTATCTTTGTTCTCTTGTCTTATCTCTTTCCTCCTTTCTGTATTAGAATTGATAGTCTTCTTCTGTGTCCATTTTCCTGTATTTCCTGATGCTCTGTAGTTGTTGTTTTCTCTATTCTGTATTTCTATTTCCCTCTGTACCGTAGGTTGTATTCTCCTCCTTACTTGTTGGTCGGGGCCCATATTCTTGATGTTTCTCAATTTCTCATTGCCCCTTCTGTCTTTGTTCACTGGGATAAGGTTATGATTGTCTTGTGCTGCTTGGTTGTTCCTTGAGTTTGGATGCCTTACATTTCTATTTTCCAGTTGATACTTACGATGATTCCTATCGAATTCATGGTTATTCTGCTTATCATAATGATTCACCTTGTTGTA
Organism: Pelobates cultripes; assembly: GCA_933207985.1. Lineage (NCBI taxonomy): Eukaryota > Metazoa > Chordata > Amphibia > Anura > Pelobatidae > Pelobates > Pelobates cultripes. The sequence continues at coordinate 148,744,332 of OW240912.1, forward strand.
CTGTGTGTTATATCTCTTATGGAAGTTTCTGACTCTGTCATTCTTATAGTCTTCCATATCACGTAGGAATTTATTTTTCTTAGTTTTCTTAATTTCTTCTTCCAACCCGTCTACACTCTCTGATATTTTCACAATCCTTTCTTGTGAGTTGCCTGCTTCCAACAAGGGCTCCAGAATATTCTGTATCTCCTTAATGTCATGGTCTAATTGTATAAGCTATTTTCTCCTGCATTCTATACTGATGTCTATGAAGATGAAGGAACAATCCTCCATTTGCTTCATACCATCTTTCCTTCAACTCAAGATCTTCTATTGAGAATGCTGGATCCTTAAACAGCCTCAGACCTCTTGGAGTAATGTTGTCTATAATATACTGTTGAAGTATTTTTAGTTCTTGTTTTAATAATCTCTCTAATTTTAGGAAAAGAAAGTTCTTATTGTATTTAGTAGTATAATCTTTCAGGATATCTTTTCCAGGATATTTTATTAATAGGTGGTTAGGTTTCCTATTTGTCTTATCCTTTCTCTCATCTGCTATATATAGAACAATTTGATTTGGCGCTCCACTCATACGGATCTTATCTTTCATTTGCTAAACCTAACTAGTGTTGAGCAGCCAAATATTATGTATATACATATATATATTTTTTTTTTCCGTATTTAGAGCTTCTTCCTGTGCACTCTTAATTCCTATTCTGTATTTATTCTTTATTTCTCAAGTGTAAGAGGGATATTAGAGCCAAGTAGTAAGATGGACATTAATGCAGTAAGACAAAGAGTGGCCACTAATGCCACGAAATGTTTTGGAACAGATATCCTGAAAGATTATACTACTATAATCATGATGAAAGGAAGTTTGTTTAGCTTTTATGTGTTAGTTATTATGTATCATAAGTTATGACTCTAATAAATGTAAAAAAAAAAAATTTTTTTTTAGCACTAATCCTTTTGTTGGTGTATAGTGTAGAATATAATAGTATAATATAAATAATATAATATAAATATAGGATATGTAACAACATCGCATTGTAAGGCAAAACAATATGATAACATGGGTTTATACATTTGATACGGATTGGTTGCAAGTTACATACCCCGCTCATACATGTAAATTTAAATGTGGTGCTAACCTGACGGTTCCTTCGATTGGTTACCTAATTGTCAAATATTCCCTCTATTAATTAAGCTGCCTCTCACTCTCAATACCTGCCAGGTGTCTTGTGTTGAACTACTTTTTTTTTTTTTTAACGTATAAAAACTGGTTATTAACATTTTCATTAATGAACAGAACAGTGCCTAGCACTTAGTGATGCACCGAATGGTTCGCTGGCGAATAGTTCCTGGCGAACATAGCATGTTCGCGTTCGCCACGGCGGGCGAACATATGCGCGGTTCGATCCGCCCCCTATTCATCATCATTGAGTAAACGTTGACCCTGTACCTCACAGTCAGCAGACACATTCCAGCCAATTAGCAGCACACCCTCCCTAGCAGACCCTCCCACCTACTGGAAGGCATCCATTTTACATTCATTCTCAAGCTGCATGCTTAGTGAGAGGAGGGAAAGTGTAGCTGCTGTTGATTAGATAGGGAAATGCATAGCTAGGTTAGGGTATACAGTGTCCACTACAGTCCTGAAGGACTCATCTGATCTCTGCTGTAAGGACAGCACCCCAAAAAGCCCTTTTTAGGGCTAGAACATCAGTCTGCTTTTTTTTTCTGTGTAATGTAATTGCAGTTGCCTGCCTGCCAGCTTCTGTGTCAGGCTCACAGTGGATACTGTGCCCAGTGCCACCACTCACTCACTGGTGTCACAATAGCTTGCATTTAAAAAAAACTAAAAATTTTTTCACTATAATAGATTGAATAGCAGTTGGTTGTCTGCCAGCTTCTGTGTCAGGCTCACAGTGGATACTGTGCCCAGTGCCACCACTCACTCACTGGTGTCACAATAACGTGCATTTAAAAAACAAAAAACATTTTTCACTGTTATAGATTGAATAGCAGTTAGTTGTCTCAAAGCGGGTGTGTCAGGCTCACAGTGGATACTGTGCCCAGTGCCACCACTCAATCACTGGTGTCACAATAGCTTGCATTTAAAACCAAAAAACTTTTTCCACTGTTATAGATTGAATAGCAGTTAGTTGTCTGCCAGCGTCTGTGTCAGGCTCACAGTGGATATTGTGCCCAGTGCCACCACTCACTCACTGGTGTCACAATAGCGTGCATTTAAAAACCTAAAAACTTTTTTCACTGTTATAGATTGAATAGCAGTTAGTTGTCTCAAAGCGGGTGTGTCAGGCTCACAGTGAATACTGTGCCAGTTCACAGTGCCACTCATATCTGGTGTCACAATAGCGTGCATTTAAAACCAAAAAACTTTTTTCACTGTTATAGATTGAATAGCAGTTAGTTGTCTCAAAGCGGATGTGTCAGGCTCACAGTGGATACTGTGCCCAGTGCCACCACTCACTCACTGGTGTCACAATAGCTTGCATTTAAAAACCCCAAAAACTTTTTTCACTGTTAAAGATTGAATAGCAGTTAGCTGTCTCCAAGCGTCTGTGTGTCAGGCCTACAACGTGTACTCTGCGAACCTTTGCCAGTTCACAGTGCCACTCATATCTGGTGTCTCTATAGCGTGCTTTTACAAAGAAAAAAAGTTTTTCAGTGTAAGCTAATAGCAGTCAGTGTCCTTAAAGCGTGTGTCAGGCCTCCTTCAGCGTGTGCTCTGCAGACCTCTGCCCGTGTACTTTGCCACTCATATCTGGTGTCTTTATAGCGTGCTTTTACAAAGAAAAAAAGTTTTTCAGTGTAAGCTAATAGCAGTCAGTGTCCTTAAAGCGGGTGTCAGGCCTCCTTCAGCGTGTGCTCTGCAGACCTCTGCCCGTGTACTTTGCCACTCATATCTGGTGTCTCTATAGCGTGCTTTTACAAAGAAAAAAGGTTTTTCAGTGTAAGCTAATAGCAGTCAGTGTCCTTAAAGCGGGTGTCAGGCCTCCTTCAGCGTGTGCTCTGCAGACCTCTGCCCGTGTACTTTGCCACTCATATCTGGTGTCTCTATGGCGTGCTTTTACAAAGAAAAAAAGTTTTTCAGTGTAAGCTAATATCAGTCAGTGTCCTTAAAGCGGATGTCAGGCCTCCTTCAGCGTGTGCTCTGCAGACCTTTGCCCGTGTACTTTGCCACTCATATCTGGTGTGTCTATAGCGTGCTTTTACAAAGAAAAAAAGTTTTTCAGTGTAAGCTAATAGCAGTCAGTGTCCTTAAAGCGGGTGTCAGGCCTCCTTCAGCGTGTGCTCTGCAGACCTCTGCCGGTGTACTTTGCCACTCATATCTGGTGTCTCTATAGCGTGCTTTTACAAAGAAAAAAAGTTTTTCAGTGTAAGCTAATAGCAGTCAGTATCCTTAAAGCGGGTGTCAGGCCTCCTTCAGCGTGTGCTCTGCAGACCTTTGCCCGTGTACTTTGCCACTCATATCTGGTGTCTCTATAGCGTGCTTTTACAAAGAAAAAGTTTTTCAGTGTAAGCTAATAGCAGTCAGTGTCCTTAAAGCGGGTGTCAGGCCTCCTTCAGCGTGTGCTCTGCAGACCTTTGCCGTGTACTTTGCCACTCATATCTGGTGTCTCTATAGCGTGCTTTTACAAAGAAAAAAAGTTTTTCAGTGTAAACTAATAGCAGTCAGTGTCCTTAAAGCGGGTGTCAGGCCTCCTTCAGCGTGTGCTCTGCAGACCTTTGCCCGTGTACTTTGCCACTCATATCTGGTGTCTCAATAGCGTGCTTTTACAAAGAAAAAAGTTTTCAGTGTAAGGTAATAGCAGTCAATTGTCCTTAAAGCGGTGTCGACTCCTCCTTCAGCGTGTGCTCTGCAGACCTCTGCCGTGTACTTTGCACCTTATCTGGTGTCTTTTATGGTGTGCTTTTACAAAAGAAAAAAGTTTTTCAGTGTAAGCTAATAGCAGTCAGTGTCCTTAAAGCGGGTGTCAGGCCTCCTTCAGCGTGTGCTCTGCAGATCTCTGCCCGTGTACTTTGCCACTCATATCTGGTGTCTCTATAGCGTGCTTTTACAAAAAAAAAGTTTTTCAGTGTAAGCTAATAGCAGTCAGTGTCCTTAAGGCGGGTGTCAGGCCTCCTTCAGCGTGTGCTCTGCAGACCTCTGCCCGTGTACTTTGCCACTCATATCTGGTGTCTCTATAGCGTGCTTTTACAAAGAAAAAAAAAGTTTTTCAGTGTAAGCTAATAGCAGTCAGTGTCCTTAAAGCGGGTGTCAGGCCTCCTTCAGCTTGTGCTCTGCAGACCTTTGCCCGTGTACTTTGCCACTCATATCTGGTGTCTCTGTAGCGTGCTTTTACAAAGAAAAAAAGTTTTTCAGTGTAAGCTAATAGCAGTCAGTGTCCTTAAAGCGGGTGTCAGGCCTCCTTCGGCGTGTGCTCTGCAGACCTTTGCCCGTGTACTTTGCTACTCATATCTGGTGTCTCTATAGCGTGCTTTTACAAAGAAAAACTTTTTTCACTGTTATAGATTGAATAGCAGTTAGTTGTCTCAAGCGGGTGTGTCAGGCTCACAGTGGATACTGTGCCCAGTGCGACCACTCACTCACTGGTGTCACAATAGCTTGCATTTAAAAACAAAAAACTTTTTTCACTGTTATAGATTGAATAGCAGTCAGTGTCATTAAAGCGGGTGTGTCAGGCTCACAGTGGATACTGTGCCCAATGCCACCACTCACTCACTGGTGTCACAATAGCTTGCATTTAAAACCACAAAACTTTTTTCACTGTTATAGATTGAATAGCAGTCAGTGTCCTTAAAGCGGGTGTGTCAGCCCTACAGGCGTGTACTCTGCCAGTTTACAGTGCCACTCATATCTGGTGTCACAATAGCTTGCATTTAAAACCAAAAAACTTTTTTCACTGTTATAGATTGAATAGCAGTTAATTGTCTCAAAGCGGGTGTGTCAGGCTCACAGTGGATACTGTGCCCAATGCCACCACTCACTCACTGGTGTCCCAATAGCTTGCATTTAAAACCAAAATACTTTTTTCACTGTTATAGATTGAATAGCAGTTAGTTGTCTCAAAGCGATGTGTCAGCCCTACAGCGTGTACTCTGCCAGTTTACAGTGCCACTCATATCTGGTGTCATAATAGCTTGCATTTAAAAACCAAAAACTTTTTTCACTGTTATAGATTGAATAGCAGTTAGTTGTCTGCCAGCGGGTGTATCAGGCTCACAGTGGATACTGTGCCCAGTGCCACCACTCACTCACTGGTACCCGGACGAAATTTCTTTTCACAAAAGGCAATCCCCAATCTGTACTCGATTGTGCAAAAGGAAATAATGGCATGTCTGGCCCACAGTGTTGGGACAAGGGTCCATCTGACCACTGATACCTGGTCTGCAAAGCATGGTCAGGGCAGGTATATCACCTACACTGCGCATTGGGCAAAACTGCTGACGGCTGCCAAGCATGGAATGCGCCACGACTCCTACTCCATCCTCTTCCATAACCTCCTCGGCTGAGTCCTCTTCTGCTGTTGCGTCTTTCTCCACATCAACGGATAGGGGACGTAACAGGGATTAAACTGATAAGAATAGTACTACTTAACACACCACCCCTATCTGGTGGCACATTAGATTGCACGCGCAGTGCCCCAAATTTGAAGAAGGAGGACCGACCAAGCATCTTTTTCCATCTCCCGGTTCCTAAAATCGATGCCATATACACGTCCCCTGATAGTGGACGTAACAGGGATTAAACTGATAAGAATAGTACTACTTAACACACCACTCCTATCTGGTGGCACATTAGATTGCACGCGCAGTGCCCCAAATTTGTTGTGATCTGTGAGTAAGGTAAGCGGTTGTCCATACAAGTAAGGTTGCAGCTTTTTGAGGGCCCACACCACCGCCAGGCACTCCTTTTCAATGGCAGTGTATCTACTTCCCTGGGCAAAAGTTTCCGGCTTAGTTAAGCCCCGGTTTGCTCGCCGCCATCTGCTCCGACTTGGCTCAGTACTGCTCCCAATCCAAACATAGAAGCGTCTGTATGGATGAGAAAGTGTTTAGTTGGATCAGGAGCAGAAAGTAAAGATGATTTAATGAGCGCCGTCTTGAGCTGTTGGAAGGCCTGTTCACACTCTGGGGCCCATACTACTATCTTGGGGAGGTTTTTACGCGTTCCTATATGGCACTTACTGGGCTTTAGGGTCAGTCCGGCCTCCCTAATCCGGTCTATTACGGCTCCTATGTGGGTCAGGTGTTCGGGCCAGGAGCAGCTAAAAATGGCTATATCATCCAATACTCCTGAAACCCATCCAGTAGCCGATTTACCATCCTCTGAAAGTTAGCCGGGGCATTCTTCATCCCGAATGGCATGACCTTAAACTGATACAGGCCAAACGAGGTGACAAATGCTGACTTGTGGATGGCGTCCTCGGCTAATGGAATTTGACAGTAGCCCTTGCACAGATCTATTGTGGTGAGGTCCTGGCCTCTGGCCATTTTGTCTAGGAGCTTTCCGGGGCATAGGGTAGGCGTCTGAGGTTGTTTTATCGTTTAGCCTCCGGTAGTCTACACAGAAACGGGTCGTGCCGTCCCGTTTCGGTACTAGTACTACCGGGGAGGCCCAGGGGCTGTCAGAGTGTTCTATCACCAATAACTGCATCATTTCCTCAATTTCTTTCCGAATATTTTCTTTAACTGCTTCGGGTATGCGATAGGCGGTTTGGCGAAGGGGGGTCTGGTCTAGGGGTTCAACTTTGTGAGTGGTTAACGGAGGTAGGTTGGAAAACGTGGCCCCCTTGTCCTGGATTAGTCTTTGGACCTGGGTTCACTCCTGGGGGTCTAACCGTTCTCCTAACTGTACTTCTCCCAGGTCTCCGCTCTGGCCCTCTTGGTCTAGGAGATCTGGGAGTGGCAAATTATCATAATCTTCAGTGGCAGGTGCACAGATCGCGGTTACCTTTTCCGTGCGCTCGTGGTATGGCTTGAGCATGTTCACATGGAGCATGCGCTTGCCTCCCGTGCCTGTGACTGCACCGATCACAAAGGTGGTATCACAGACCTGCTCTACCACCTTGTATGGGCCCTGCCAGGAAGCCTGCAGCTTGTCCTTGTGGACAGTGTCAATCCATATCTGCCAAGTGACCCTATGTAGGGAGAACAGTCCCTATTCTGCTCTGTGTCAGTGTGTATCATGGTCTCTGAGGACAGGTGTCAATCCATATCTGCCAAGTGACCCTATGTAGGAGGAACAGTCTCTATTCTGCACTGTGTCAGTGTGTATCAGGGGCTCTGAGGACAGGTGTCAATCCATATCTGCCAAGTGACCCTATGTAGGGGGAACAGTCTCTATTCTGTTCTGTGTCGGTGTGTATCATGGTCTCTGAGGACAGGTGTCAATCCATATCTGCCAAGTGACCCTATGTAGGGGAAACAGTCTCTATTCTGCTCTGTGTCAGTGTGTATCATGGTCTCTGAGGACAGGTGTCAATCCATATCTGCCAAGTGACCCTATGTAGGGGGAACAGTCTCTATTCTGCTCTTTGTCAGTGTGTATCAGGGATCCTTAGGATAGGTGTCAATCCATATCTGCCAAGTGACCCTATGTAGGGGGACCAGTCCCTATTCTGCTCTGTGTCGTGTGCATCAGGGGCTCTGAGGACAGGTGTCAATCCATATGCAAGGTGTCAATATGTCATATGTCAGGTGTCAATCCATATTCATTGTGATTTAGGAATGTTAGGTGATTTCTGCCCTTTATGGATTAAAACCAGACTCTGCATCAACTGTGTAATTTTCCATGGGAGTTTTGCCATGGATACCCCTCCGGCATGCCATAGTCCAGGTGTTAGTCCCCTTGAAACAACTTTTCCATCACTATTGTGGCCAGAAAGAGTCCCTGTGTGTTTTAAAATTCGCCTGCCCATTGAAGTCTACGGTGGTTCGCCCGGTTCGCCGGTTCGCGAACATTTGCGGAAGTTCGCGTTCGCTGTTCGCGAACCGAAAATTTCGGGTTCGCGACATCATTATTGGTAATATATGTACAATTTTTAAAGAAAACTATTATTCTTAATATAAGTAGTTGATGTTGTTTTTGTCACTCTAAAGGGGAGAGTGAAAAAACAAACAACTAGAAAAGCAACAATTTCTGGGGAAATTGTGTGAGGTGTTCTTGCCTCCACCAGTAGTCTACAACTGGAGTAGGCGGAGTAACTGTTATTATTTTTTTTATAGCACATTTAATTACAACGTTGTGATACAACGTGAATCACAAGACCCAGACCTACATTTTAATGCATAGTATGTCTCTGAAATATTAACAATGAAGGCACAGTCGCAGTTTAGAAATTGCCCTTCAATTTTGAACTGGCTAGAGTGGAGTTTCAATGAATGTCAATGAACGGTGTGAGTTGCAAACAAATTGTCATATTGTGAAAACTATCAGGATTATGGCTTAGCCGTGGACATTTTTAGTGGCAGCAGGGATAGCTGAATGTTTTGATATAAGATTTGTGTAGGTGGGCTTGAAAAGGAGGGAGTGCAAAAGTGGTGACAGTTTAGAAATCATGTCCTGATTTTTCAGCTTTTGCCAGCTCCCACTCTAGCTTTGCCATTCATTCCTATGGGACAAATTGCGCCACAAGAACGACGATATTCCGTGAACCATTCGGCAAAACGTTCCACAAAGTAATAGCAATCCGATCGGGAACAATCTGCACGTTTTGGTAAATTTTCATCTATGTAGTGTAAAAACTGTGGGAGGAGTTAGGGTGGCAAATTTGGCTATAATAAGAATAAGAATAACTAGAAAAGCTACAATTTCTGGGGAAATTGTGTGAAGTGTTCTTGCCTCCACCAGTAGTCTACAACTGGAGTGGGAGGAGTAACTGTTATCATTTATATAGCACATTTAATTGCAATGTTGTTGCACAGTTACATTAAACCATACATTTATAAAAACATTAGCAGGTGTTCAAAAGGCCATGTCTATGACATCACTTGCTGCTGCAGCCTGGCACAGGTCAGAGTATTTTGGCGGTTGCCCTCTTCAAACGGTCGTATTTTAAAAACTATAAATCCTACAGTGAAGAGCTTTATATTGTGAGAATCACAAGACCCAGACCTACATTTTGATGCATGTATGTCTCTGGGATATTAACAATGAAGGCACAGTCGCAGTTTAGAAATTGCCCTTCAAGTTTGAGCTGGCTTGAGTGAAGTTTCAATGAATGTCAATGGAAGGCGTGAGTTGCAAACAAATGGTCATATTGTGAAATCTATCAGGACTATGGCTTAGCCATGGACATTTCTAGTGGCAGCAGGGATAGCTGAATGTTTTGTTATAAGTAGTGATGTCGCGAACCCGAAATTTTCTGTTCGCGAACGGCGAACGCGAACTTCCGCAAATGTTCGCGAACCGGCGAACCGCCCGAAACGCCATTGACTTCAATGGGCAGGAGAATTTTAAAACACACAGGGACTCTTTCTGGCCACAATAGTGATGGAAAAGTTGTTTCAAGGGGACTAACACCTGGACTGTGGCATGCCGGAGGGGGATCCATGGCAAAACTCCCATGGAAAATTACACAGTTGATACAGAGTCTGGTTTAATCCATAAAGGGCAGAAATCACCTAACATTCCTAAATCACAATCAATATGGATTGACACCTGACATATGACATAATGACACTTGACATATGGATTGACACCTGTCCTCCAGAGCCCCTGATGCACACGGACACAGAGCAAGAATAGAGACTGGTCCCTACATGGGGTCACTTGGCAGATATGGATTGACACCTGTCCCTAGGAATCCCTGATACACTGACACAGAGCAGAATAGGGACTATTTCCCCTACATGGATTATGGCGGAGTAATAGGATTGACAGCACCTGTCCTAAGGTTCCCTGATACACACTGACACAGAGCAGAATAGGGACTGGTCCCCTACATGAGGTCATGGCAGATATGGATTGACACCTTGTTACAAACTGCTGGCCCTGTAACGGGCCCTTTAAATGGCAAGTGCCCTGCTTCCCTGGGTTGTGGAGAAGTCTATTTGCCAGCCTCCTCCCGCATGACTATGGCCCCTGGAGATTGTGAAAATGTATGCACTTTTATTTGGTGTGTATGGCCTTTAAGACTGTCAGTGGGCATATTGGGGCTTATGGACTCTTTATGTGACTGGTGCTGGCCCTTTAAACACCTTTTTGGGACATCAGGAAGATTGGGACACTGCCCCTTTAAGGCTGTGTCCCCAGACTTGTTGGGGACACTGCCCCTTTAAGACGGTGTCCCCTGTGTCCCCAGACCTGGTGCAAACCCTTTGTACCTGCCTTGCTATTTCCCACTTGGTTCAGTAAATGGGAAATTATTTCAGCTGCAGAGACTAAGTCCCATTCGGCGATGGGACTTAGTCTTTTTTTCAGCCGTTTTTTTCAGCCTTATTTTAGCTGCAGAGACTAAGTCCCATTCGGCGATGGGACTTAGTCTTTTTTTCAGCCTGAAATAGACCGACCTCACAGCCCAAATCTATGGAACTGTTTTGGGCAGGAAAATGTGCTAGCGGTCGGTCATAAAGGGACCTCCAGCTAACTTTTTAACCCCTGGATGGATTTGGCTGATTTTT
>OW240912.1:148755063-148805102 GCA_933207985.1 Pelobates cultripes
GACTCTATCTATCTATCTATCTATCTATATCCATAGCAGCAAAGCAATTGTTTAGCTCCTTCCATTCCCAAACAGACAGGAGCCTAACTAAAATATACGTATAAGTACCCCCTCCTAACCTACTAGCCCTCAGTTTCTGACAATGCCGTTCTGACACATCAAAATTCGTTGTGCCTCCTTGCTCCCTGTCATTTTTCTGTACATTATGGGTAGCACATTTTTGTTTAATTTTTTTTTTTTTTTTTTAATATACTTTCAGTCTTGGAGCTAGTGGTCAGAGACGTACCTAGGGTTTCTAGCGCCCTTGGCGAGGAGCTCTACCTGCACCCCCCCCCCCCAATCATGAAAAAGTAAAAATTTCCTCCCTGTCCAATAAAAAAAACAAAAATGAATAAAAATGAATTGAAAGTTCCTGAAGTTTTCCTGCCAGTCACCCAAAGCCTTTCACACTATATAAAAACCACTGCAAAGAGAACTCCTACAAACCCTCCCATCTGCTAGTGCACATGAAATGGCAAACTCTGTATACAATGCTTTCCCAATAATGCCAATGATAATATGTGTTATCAGCCTCAAATAATAAATATATATTTACACATATTTATCCTTGTGTGATGATGGTGAAGTGCCAGAGGAATGCTGGTCATATTGCAAGCATAGTACAGGCACATCACACCTTATCACAAGCATAACAAACGCCAGCACACCTTATTGCAAACACAATATACCTTTTTACAAGCCTAACACAGGGACATCACACCATATCAGTGCCAGACTGGGGATAAAAAACAGCCCTTTAAATAATTTTATACCAGATACCAGACCAATAGCATTGTGTCGTTTATACTGTTCACAAAAGGGAAAACCATGCATTTTAAAGCACATTTGAAGAGTGTATTATTTATAGATAATACTCATATATACCCCTGCAGAGAGCAATATATATCCTTAGTAGATACACAAAGTTATATCTCACACACTACCCTAATATAAAACCATACACAGGGCAATATATAGGCCCTAGTATGTACACAGATTTATATAAATTGTCCTGTGCAAGGGGAATATATCAGGACAGTGTGTGAGACATGTCCATGTGTATATGCTGGGGGCATATACTGACTTACTCCAGCATGCAGGTTGTACTCACAAGACTTACTCTAGCACCCAGGATTTACCCCAGCACAGAGATTGCACTTACACAGGGCTGGCGCTACCTGTAAGGCGACCTAGGCAGCCGACTAGGGCGCAACTTAGGACCACGAAAGGGGAGTGAGGACCACTGAGGGGGGGAGGGGGTAGTGAGAAGACCACCAAGGGGGGACTGCAGAGGAACAGGGGGCCAAGGGAGAGCACTAAGGGACAGAAAGGGAGAACACTGAGGGACAGGAGGGAAGGGGAAATCCCTAATTGACAGAAGGGCACTATGAAATTTTTTTTTTTTTTTTAAGTAAAGAGCTGCTCCCCTCTCAGTCCCTATCCTACCCCACAAACCCTCTCTTTTACACTACACACATACACAATTCATTTCCCCCCCCCACACACACACACAGAAACATACAATGCATCCTTACTCACACACAGACACACCTGAAACACACAATGCATCCCTTACGCTCACACAAACACTCATTCTCTTACACACAGAAACAAAATGCATCTCTTACCCACTCAATGCACCCCTTACAGACACACACTGCATTCAATTACATACACAGAAACACACCTTGCATCCCTTACACACACACACACACACCCAGAAACATACAATGCATTCCGTACACGCAAACACACACTGCATCCACTATACACATACTACATCCCTTACACAAATTGGTATCCTTATACCCTACATTCTATAAGAACACACACACACACACACACACATTACATCCTCTACAATAACACATAAAACATCCACTACACACATACACTCCATTACCTGTGAGAGAACTCATGGGTGGGCCATGTAGGTGGATTAATGTGTGCGCATTGTAGGCATACTCACAGTCGAGCCCTGGGGGCCCAGACCTTGAGCTGTGTAAGGGGCCCCAAAAAATGGCGCTGCTTCCAGTTCATTAATTGTTGTGAGCACTGTTACAATAAGTCTCCAGAGAGCCTCTTCTACACCAGACCTGTGGAGCCAGAGTGAGCCCATCATCAGCCTCTTGTCCTCATCCGGTGGTAAGTAGGCAATCCAATATATTATTAGTGGCACTAATCTCAAATTTACCTCACATTAAATGGATACTATAGTCACCAGAAGCACTACAGCTTAATGTAGTGGTTCTGGTGTCTATAGCCTGTGCCTGTAGGCTTTTTAATGTAAACACACTGCCTTTTCAGATAAAAGACACTTTGTGCAGACTGACGTTGGCCCATATGGCAGAGCATATGGGCGGGGCATTGTGATGTCACATGGTGGGCAGGACATATGGGGGGGTGGCAAATTTTGTTTTGCCTAGGGCGGCAAAAATCCTTGCACCGGCCCTGCACTCACAACACTTTCCCCAGCATGGAGATTGCACTCACATGACTTGTCCTAGCACCCATGACTTACGCACCCCAGCACTGAGATTGCACTCACAGTAGCTGCCCCAACACCCAGGACTTGCCCCAGCACCCAGATTGCACACCCAGGACCCATCCCAGCATGGAAATTGCACTCACAGGACTCACCCCAGCATTTAGATTGCATTCACAGGACCTGGACCCAGCACCCAGGACTTAACCCAACACTGAGATTGCACTCATGGACTTGCCACACTTAGATTGCACTCACAGGATTTGCCCTAGGACTTCATACAGCATAAAAGATGCCGGATATGAGATTTCCAGCGGCAACAAAGGCAACATCAAATTGGCTAAGGGAGTACTCTCTCACACTCTTGTGGCCGCATTTCACAGCAGTCCTAGGGCAGTCTGACCCTGCACCATATTACAAACAGGAGTCTTTACTAGGGTCACTACATTTCTTTTCATAACTAACAAATATCTTGGTTGTGACCATTGACTTCTGACTGTCTGAGTGTAGTGGAGGCTGCGTGTGATATATTGCGGTGTCTGGGCGTGAAAACGGCTGGAGAATGAAGACGGATGCTTATACTCCTGTAAGAGGTGAGTACCATGGCGGACATCTATGGTTACCAGAGAAGGCACCCTGACAGTACCCCCCTTCCAGAATTGCCTACCGGGCAGAAGGACCCTGGACAAGACGGAAAACGGGAATGGAAAGAACGGAGAAAACGAGGAGCATGGATATTGGAACACCCTCACTAACAAGATGATGCTGGAATCTGGGGGAGACCTCCAAGATACCAGTGACATCACACCCGGTAGGAAGAGCAATAAATAAACCACTTAACACCTAACCAATTATTGATGTATTATTTCATGTTATCTCTGACAAAGCATATGATGCAATTTTGCTCTATAAGGGGCAGGCCGTGCCCTTAGAATAAGCATTCCTCAAGTTTTTCATTAACCCGAAACCTGTGTCTTGTGTGAATTACTTTAGGAGCGTGCACGCACTACTGCTTTAATTTGGCCGGGGGCAGATACACAAGATAATCAATTAATTGATTGATTCCACATCATTGCACATACATACATACATACTTACACAGCTATTCATGCACATTAACACACAGATGCATATAAATACACCGACACATACACACAAATTCATATAGACACCAACACACACACACACACACACAAACATTGATACATGCCCACACCATGACACAGATACACACTGACATAAAAAACACACACCCTTACACAGAGATGCACATACACAGATGTGCACGCACACAGACACAGAAACACACTGACATATATATATATATATATATATATACACACACACATATACAGGGGCGTATTAGCCGCGAGGCAAACAAGGCATTTGCCTTGGGCGGCATTTTTCAGGGGGCGGCAAAAAACGCCGCCCCCCAAATGCCCAAGGCAAATGTCTTGTTAGCCTCGCGGCTAACAGACATTCTGGGCGCTGGGCGGCAGTGGCTGCAGCGCTGGGCGGGCGGCCGCCGAGGGAGCTCTTCCCCTGAGCGCTCTGCTCAGCTCCCTCGCATGCCGCCAGCAGAGTGAGGCCGGGAGCCGGAAGATGGCGTCATATTCCGGCTCCCAGCCTCACTCTGATGGGCGCGCGAGGGAGCTGAGCAGAGCAGAGCGCTCAGGGGAAGAGCTCCCTCGGCGGCCGCCCGCCCAGCGCTGCAGCCACTGGACCCCAGGGAGAGGAAGAACCCCCCCCAGCATTACCAAAGGTAAGGAGGCTGGGGGGGGTTAAATAAAAAAACAAAAAAAAAACACTAGTGTGTGTGTGGAAGTCTGTTAGTGTGTATGTTAGTGTGTGTATGTATGTTAGTGTTAGTGTGTGTATGTATGTTAGTGTTAGTGTATGTATGTTAGTGTGTGTGTGTATGTTAGTGTGTGTATGTTAGTGTGTGTGTGTATGTTAGTGTGTCTGTTAGTGTGTCTGTTAGTGTGTGTGTGTTAGTGTGTGTGTGTGTGTATGTTAGTGTGTGTGTATGTGTTAGTGTGTGTGTGTATGTTAGTGTGTGTGTGTGTGTTAGTGTGTGTGTGTATGTTAGTGTGTGCATGTTAGTGTTTGTGTCTGTTAGTGTGTATATGTTAGTGTTAGTGTGTGTGTGTCTGTTAGTGTGGATGTCTGTTAGTGTGTGTGTTTGCCTGTTAGTGTGTGTGCGTGTTTGCCTGTGAGTGTGTGTGTCTGTTAGTGAGTGTGTGTGTGTGTCTGTTAGTGACTGCGTGTTTCTGTTAGCTAGTGAATGCGTATCTGTCAGTGAATGTGTGTGTGTGTATTTAGAAGGCGGAGCAGGGGGGAAAGTTGGGTGGTGGTTGCGCGGGTGGGGGTGGCGCGGGGGGGTGCCTGAGTTTTGTCCTGCCTAGGGCAGCACAAAACCAGGATACACCACTGCACATATATATATATATATTTTGTGATCCTTGTTTGCAGGTAGCACGGTCCTCTAGGGTAAACAATAGGCACAGTCCTTGTAATTGCATATACTCCAGGCACTTTATTTGTAAATCCACACAGGATACAGGAGTAAATGAAAACATAAATGTAACACAAAACCTTATAAACAAAAACCTAGCTCGTCTGAGCACTAACTGACATTAGGTACCCTCTCTCTCAGGGTTAAACTAAACAAAACAATATTGGTTTCACCAACCTAGAGTCTTTGTCCACTCTCAGCACTCCAGTATTTAGCCAGCCTGCTGCTTCCAGCCTTTCAGAGAGAAACAAAACATTCTCTCCCTACCTGCCTAGCAGGGAGGGATTTATTCCCACTGCTGCAGCCGATTACCTGCAGCTGAGCAGTAGATTGGAGACAGTCCAAAACCCTTGGCTGCTGTACTCGACTCTCGTTTTCTCAGGGGTCGACTCCAGTACATTGGAAGGGTTATGGGCCTGAGGAACGCAGTTGGCTTTCCGCTGACGCTGTCCATGCTCCTCGCCTTGTGCATTCCTTCCATTCTCGTTTTCCTGCCAGGCCTGGTCCTCCCCGCCCGGTGGCGTGTCTTCGGGGGGGATACTGTAGCGGTACTTACCTTACCCGGGGGCCGGCCAAAGTCCTCACTTCCCGCCGCGCGCAGCTGCCAAATGCAGGCGGGCACGGACCGCGAGATGCGGTCACGTGTTCCGCCTAGCTCTAAGCGCGTGCTGCGCGTCTCGGGCACGCTCTTAAAGGGGCAGTGGGAGCCAAAAAAATGAAATGTGCTCTGTTACAAAAGACTGGAAATCACTATGTTGCTGTTTTAACTCACCGATTGATACTGTTTGCCACTGCATAAGTTAAGCAGAAAACCACACGAATGGATTATGCGAACCCTTATGAAGGCTCCATTCGTGGTACGAACGGGGGACCCCCCACAAACTGGCGTGTGCCGCCACTTAACCCCGTCACCCCACAAACTACCGAACGGTCGACCACCCGGCCCCCGGAGTGTGGCAGCCATTAACCACCCAGGTGCCTGCGGTTTGCGGTTAACCACAACGTAATTGGTAGGCCTGGGGGCATCGACGTTCGCACCCAAAGTACCGAAGGGAAAATACCGAACTATCAACCGAACGACGACCCCCTACAGCGGGTCGTGTGGCGCTCGTTAACTTGTGGTTTTTGCGGTTAACCGCAGGTCAAGTACCCTGCTCCCAGGTGGTCCTCATTCCCTTACCGAACGAGCCCACCACCAGCCAGACAGCGGGACTTCGCATGAACTGATACCGAGTTTAGTTCCACGAGTTAGACACGAAGTCCCGCTGCTCGCTAAAACAGCAGAAAACATGGCCGCCAACAAAGACTAATAATCCCAAAATGCCGAACGGACTTCATACGGCAGAAACAGTACATTCTGTTCGTGGGATTAGAGCGCCATTCGCATGTTTTATTTACACGAACGTGAGCCTTCAGATGAATGGTAGAATGCGGGGTTTGTCTTTATTAATGTAAAAGTTATGGATTTTTATGCAGTTTTCTGGGACATAATAAAACGTGGTCTTTGGTGCGCTTGGAGATAATTAGATTGTATAACCGTTGGCCTCATTATCTCCAAGCTGGGCGGGTACTAATTCAAAGGATACACTGTATTGTGATTGGATATGTGTCTGTACTGTACCTGTATTCCATCAGGTCCACAGGGGGCTGTCCTTGGACCTGAGGAATCACATAAATTGCCATGCTATGTGCCAGTAAAGCCAGTTCGTTTTGACCCTCAACTTGCAGCCTCGACTCATGTTGTAGGGATCCGGGATATTGATGCTTATATCGTGCTTGGGGATATTCTACACTTACAGCTTACTACCGAAAGACCTCCGTTCGACTCTCTGCAGCGGGAACCAGGACATCCAAGCGATCAACCCTCCTGCTAGACCGGGGGCAATCGTAACAATTGGTGGCAGCGGCGGGATCATCCTGGAATTCCTGAAAGAGATATATAGGATGGATGGAGAGTAACTACGACAAGCTGAAGCATACCACGTTAAAGGATTTACTCGAGAGCCGCGGAGGGAACGCAAGTAACCGGCCGAGGAGGGAATTGATTGCCGACCTGAACGAGTTGGATCAGAGCTTCACCATGTCAGAACCGACGGCAGCATGCAGCGATGAGAAGACCAGGCTTGTCCGAGAAAGGCTGCCGCTGTACGGACCGAACCCATCCGTGGAGCTGATACAGCAACTAATGGCAGAAGCCGAGGCGGACGTACAACGGACTAGAGCCCACGAGCTGAGCATGAAGACCGCTGATAGCCACAACGGCCCCCTAGAAACTACCGAACAGCCAAAGATTCCGTTCGCGGCATTCAAGCCGTTCGCGGAGAACGAGATGGGGATAGACGAATTTTTGGCCGATTTTGAAAGACAATGTGCCCTGCATCAGATCCCCGTCGCCGCGTGGCCACGTATCCTGGCAGGAAAATTAACCGGGCGGGCCATGGAAGCTTTCCGAACCCTCAGCGCAGAAGAGGTAGCCCAATACACCACAGTAAAAGAGACGCTGCTGAAACGGTACGCTGTGACCCCAGACACCTACCGAAGGCAGTTCCGCAGCACGAAGAAAAAAGCGAATGACACACATGCTGAATGGGCACACCGTATGCGGAGAGCTGCTACCCATTGGATTACCGGGTGTCGGGCCGTCACGGCCGCGGAAATATTAGAACTTTTCTTGTTAGAGCATTTCTATGAGGGTCTGGAACAAAAAGACCGGGAGTGGTTGAAAGACCGGCGTCCCGCTAACCTACACGAAGCAGCCCGGTTGGCAGACGAACACCGGGATGCACAAGTACAGGAGTTCAACAATGCCCGAACGGTAACTCGCCCCGAAGCAAGAGCGGGATACCGATCAACCCCACGAACGGAGTTTCGCAACCCTGTACCCGCAGATCCTACACGGTACGCGGGACCACCCAGCCACTACCCTCAGGAACGCTCCTGACCCACCTGTTATAAGTGCAAGCAACCGGGACACCTGATAGTGAGTTGCCCTCTCAACAACAATTACCCTGCACGGAACTATAATTCCTCTCCGACGGGAAACAATCGTCCCGCTCGAGCGTTTTGCTTGGAACAAGACAGCCCTTTGGAAGAATACCTAGGACCCCTACATGAAGCTAATCCTGTGTATGCCGCCAGTGACAATCGACAACACCACCGGCAAGAGGTACTGCTAGAGGGTCGTCCTACACAAGGGTTAAGAGATACCGGAGCCACGATCACCTTGGTACAAAGCCGGTTAGTCCCTGACTACAAACGCTCTTCTGACACAGTGGCTGTCCGGGTGGCTGGAGGGGACATATATAAACTACCCACAGCAAAGGTACACTTGGATTGGGGTGCGGGAAAAGGACTTGTGAGGGTGGGAATTATGGATAATTTGCCAGCCAAAGTTTTGCTGGGAAACGACCTGGGACCTATGACTTCAGCTTATGCCCCTTCCTACAACGCTGAGGCACATCCGGTGACGACCCGGTCACAAGCTGGACGAGCACGAGACCCTTCACCAGTGCGGGAGACTCAGGTAAGACTTAACCCGACTGTGACCCCCCCTCCTACCCCGTTGCCCTGGGACACCCCTGCAGCCTTCGAGGCTGAGACCAAAACTGATCCGACGCTCCAAAAATATAGAGAAAGGGCTGATACAGGGACTGGGGGATCAGACCAGGAGACGTTTGCATGGGAACAGGGTCGACTGTACCGACACACAGAGAAGAAGGGCCACTGGAGGAGACAGTTAGTAATACCCCACAAGTATAGGCGAGATATCCTCCGGGTGGGTCATGATATTCCCTTAGCCGGGCACTTGGCAGTAACCCGTACCCTGCACCGTATTACCCATACCTTGTTCTGGCCAGGAGTACATGCAGATGTGAGGTCCTATTGTAATACGTGCGAGGTGTGCCAACGGGTAGGCAAACGAGGAGACCACCCCAAGGCACACCTCGTTAACATGCCCATTATCGACGAGCCGTTTAGCCGGGTAGCCATTGACTTAGTTGGGCCCCTGGCCACCCCTAGTCCCTCGGGCAAGAGATACATTCTTACCATAGTGGACTATGCTACCCGCTACCCAGAAGCTGTGGCCTTATCTAATATCCAGGCAGACACAGTGGCTAATGCCTTAGTGCAGGTATTCTCTCGGGTAGGATTCCCTAGGGAGATCCTATCCGACAGGGGATCACAGTTCACGGCAGAGCTGACCCAGCAGCTCTGGCACGTTTGCAAAATTAAATCCCTGCTTAGCTCCCCGTACCACCCCCAGACCAATGGGTTATGTGAGCGGTTCAACGGAACCCTCAAGCAGATGTTAAAAACCTTTACCCAGGAGTATAGGGACTGGGAACGTTTCCTGCCGCACCTCCTGTTCGCTTACCGGGAAGTGCCCCAGGAAACCACCGGGTTCTCTCCCTTTGAGCTGTTATACGGTCGCAAGGTACGGGGCCCCCTGAACCTGATCCGTGAGCACTGGGAGGGAGAGACCGAGAACGCCGGGGTCCCCATCGTGCCTTACGTACTGGAGCTCCGGGACCGAATGGAGCAATTGGCTAAGTCAGTTCAGGCCAACCTCCAGGCGGCCCAGGGGCGACAGAAAGTCTGGTACGACCGGGGGGCACGGCGAAGAAGCTTCTGTCTCGGGCAGAAAGTTATGGTACTAAAACCAGTTAAGACGGACAAGCTGCAAGCAGCCTGGCAGGGTCCCTATCAGATAGTGGAAAAGAGAGGGGACACCACTTACGTAATCGCCAGCTGTCACGATGAAAACTTAAGAAAGATATTTCACGTGAACATGCTGAAGGAATACTTGCAGAGACCCGAGGAAGTGTCAGCCATATGTAGCCCTGCGCACGAGGACGCAGATGGTTTACCCATACCCGACTTATTAACCCCTAAATCCCCGGTTGAAATAGTGAGCCAAGTACAGATTGGGGACAGACTCAGCCCAGTTGAGAGGGAGCAGCTACACAAACTGCTCCGGGAGAAACAAGCCATGTTCTCCCAAGAACCAGGGTACACGGAGCTGACCACTCACCAAGTAGATACCCCCGGCCAAAACCCTTTGAGACAAGCTCCCTACCGAATTCCGGAGGCAGTAAGGACAGGCATGAAAAAGGAAATAGATGAGATGCTGCGATTAGGGGTCATTGAAGCTTCCGATAGCCCCTGGGCATCCCCGGTGGTCCTGGTCCCCAAAAAGGACGGCACCACCAGATTCTGTGTGGACTACCGGAAACTCAATGACAAAACTGTCACCGATGCATACCCCATGCCCAGGGTGGATGAGCTACTAGATCGCATAGCCAGGGGGAACTACCTAACTACCATTGACCTCTGTAAGGGTTACTGGCAAATCCCCCTGGCCAGGGAGGCGGTCCCCAAGTCGGCCTTCGTCACCCCGTTCGGTTTGTACCACTTTAAGGTCATGCCGTTCGGGATGAAGAATGCCCCCGCCACATTCCAACGCTTGGTGGACAGACTCCTTGATGGCTTCCAGGAGTTTGCCTGCGCATACCTGGACGACATAGCGATTCATAGCGAGACCTGGGAGGAACACTTAGCTCATGTGGGAATAGTTCTGGACCAGATCCGAGCCGCCGGCCTAACTCTAAAGCCAGAGAAGTGTCACTTTGGGATGGCGGAGGTTCAGTACCTGGGTCACCGGGTGGGCTGTGGGAAGCAACGACCGGAGCCAGCCAAAATAGAAGCGGTCGCCAACTGGCCCACTCCCCACACTAAGACCCAAGTACTAGCTTTTCTGGGTACCGCTGGGTACTACAGAAAATTTGTACCGGAGTATAGCGCCATTGCCAAACCCCTGACCGACCTGACAAAGAAAAACCTTCCCCGACAGGTCCTGTGGTCTCCCCACTGTGAAACGGCTTTCCAAGCCCTCAAAACTGCGTTGATTAATGCTCCTGTCTTGGCTGCCCCAGCCCCTAATCGACGTTTTATTGTCCATACAGACGCTTCCATGTTCGGGCTGGGAGCTGTCCTCAGCCAAGTAGGAGATGATGGGAAGGAACACCCGATTGCCTACATCAGTCGAAAACTCCTACCACGCGAAGTCAGCTATGCAGCGGTAGAAAAGGAGTGTTTGGCTCTGGTGTGGGCACTAAAGAAGTTAACCCCCTATTTGTATGGACAAGAGTTCACTCTGGTTACAGACCATAACCCGCTGGTGTGGCTCAACCGGGTCGCTGGGGACAATGGCAGATTGTTACGCTGGAGCTTATCCCTGCAGCCCTTTAATTTCA
Source organism: Pelobates cultripes (assembly GCA_933207985.1). Lineage (NCBI taxonomy): Eukaryota > Metazoa > Chordata > Amphibia > Anura > Pelobatidae > Pelobates > Pelobates cultripes. Next base: position 148,766,357 of record OW240912.1, read on the forward strand.
CAATCACCTACCGACCCGGGAAGCAGAACGGCAACGCCGACGGATTATCCCGGCAAACAGATCTCAGCCCAGCCTAACCCCACGAGTCTGGACAGCCTTAGTCTGCCCCGAAAAGGGGTCAGACAGTGTCTGCCAGAGTGTTCCACAAAGAGGGAGCATTGTTACAAAAGACTGGAAATCACTATGTTGCTGTTTTAACTCACCGATTGATACTGTTTGCCACTGCATAAGTTAAGCAGAAAACCACACGAATGGATTATGCGAACCCTTATGAAGGCTCCATTCGTGGTACGAACGGGGGACCCCCCACAAACTGGCATGTGCCGCCACTTAACCCCGTCACCCCACAAACTACCGAACGGTCGACCACCCGGCCCCCGGAGTGTGGCAGCCATTAACCACCCAGGTGCCTGCGGTTTGCGGTTAACCACAACGTAATTGGTAGGCCTGGGGGCATCGACGTTCGCACCCAAAGTACCGAAGGGAAAATACCGAACTATCAACCGAACGACGACCCCCTACAGCGGGTCGTGTGGCGCTCGTTAACTTGTGGTTTTTGCGGTTAACCGCAGGTCAAGTACCCTGCTCCCAGGTGGTCCTCATTCCCTTACCGAACGAGCCCACTACCAGCCAGACAGCGGGACTTCGCATGAACTGATACCGAGTTTAGTTCCACGAGTTAGACACGAAGTCCCGCTGCTCGCTAAAACAGCAGAAAACATGGCCGCCAACAAAGACTAATAATCCCAAAATGCCGAACGGACTTCATACGGCAGAAACAGTACATTCTGTTCGTGGGATTAGAGCGCCATTCGCATGTTTTATTTACACGAACGTGAGCCTTCAGATGAATGGTAGAATGCGGGGTTTGTCTTTATTAATGTAAAAGTTATGGATTTTTATGCAATTTTCTGGGACATAATAAAACGTGGTCTTTGGTGCGCTTGGAGATAATTAGATTGTATAACCATTGGCCTCATTATCTCCAAGCTTGGCGGGTACTAATTCAAAGGATACACTGTATTGTGATTGGATATGTGTCTGTACTGTACCTGTATTCCATCAGGTCCACAGGGGGCTGTCCTTGGACCTGAGGAATCACATAAATTGCCATGCTATGTGCCAGTAAAGCCAGTTCGTTTTGACCCTCAACTTGCAGCCTCGACTCATGTTGTAGGGATCCGGGATATTGATGCTTATATCGTGCTTGGGGATATTCTACACTTACAGCTTACTACCGAAAGACCTCCGTTCGACTCTCTGCAGCGGGAACCAGGACATCCAAGCGATCAACTGTAGCGTTACTTACCTTAACCGGGGGCCGGTCGCGGTCCTCTCTTCAAGCCGCGCGCGGTCCTGCGGCTGCACGAGCCACGCGCGGCTCATCCAACTACTTCGGATGGAGGGCGGGCAGTGACCGCGTGAGGCGGTCACGTGTCCCGCCTGAAACTAAGAGCGCGCCGCGAGTCTCGGGCGCGCTCTTAAAGGGACAGTGGGTGCCTAAATTGGAAAAGGCATCCCATTGGTCCCTGTCATGCCACACTCCCCATACACTTACCTTTTGGGGGCGTGGATGTGACAGGGACCAATCAAATTAGATGTTTAGGTATTTATACTCACCTTCTTCCCTTTGTTCCTTGCCCTATCGTGGTTTCTGTTTCAGTTCCCTTTAGCGCTTGTGGTGTTCAGTTGTGTTTTCTCGTATTGACTTTGGCTTCGTATTCTGACTTCGTTTTCGCTTTATCCTTATCTGTACTGTTTGCCGGCTTGCTGTTTTCCGTGTACCAGACCCCGGCTTGTCCTAGTTTACGCTGTCTCTCTGTGCCCTTGACCTCGGTTTGTTCCTGGCTCTGTCTTCTCTCATATACGTCAAGTCCGGCCATTCTAAGGTCCGGTAGACGTATCTCTCCTCTGTATTTGCCTCTGTTTAGCTGGATCCTGCGTGTAGGGGTATATTCTCGTTACATCAACCCTCCTGCTAGACCGGGGGCAATCGTAACATGCTCCTATTGGCCCCTGTCATCCCACATTCCCCAGACACTCACATTTTGGGGGCGTGGATATGACCGGGGCCAATCAAAGTAAAGTTTAGGGTATTTATACTTACCTCTCCCTTAACTCCCTGCCCTATCGTGGTTTCTGTTTCAGTTCTCTTTAGCCCTTGTTGTGTTTAGTTGTGATTTTTGTGCTTGACCTTGGCTTTGTATCTGACTCCGTTTATCTCTCTATCCCTGTTTTGTCTTGTTTGCCGGCTTACTGACTACTGTGTACCAGACCTTGGCTAGTTTTTGTTCTAGCTGTCTCTTTGTTCCCTTGACCTCGGCTTGTTCTTGACTCTGTCTATTCTCTGCTATACGGTAAATCCGGCCATTCTAAGGTCCGGTAAGTCGTATCTGCTCTATCTGTCGATTGTTGAACTAAATCTTGCGTGTAGGGGTAAACTACCGTGACAAGTATCCTATATAAGTCATATATAAAAGAGCCACAGCTTGATGAAAATTCTAGAGCCTATGATGTCTTGGGTTCAAAATAATCTCCAAGGATTAGTAGTTGTTTATCTCCCAGGTCAAGACAACACTGTAGCAGATTACCTGAGCAGTGAAATGGTCTTTATCAAGCAAGGTCGTCCAAGACCTCATGAACAAATGGTGCAAATCTAAAATACATCTAATGGCTAACCCAGTGGTTCTCAAACTTTTTAGGTTCAAGACACCCTTTATTTTTTAGTATTTTTCCAAAGCACCACAAGTCAAAATTTCTAGGCTGTATACCTGTACAGCGCTGCCACATCTACTGGCACTATAGTGTAATAAACAGTGTTGGTGTTAGAAGGGGTACTTGTATACATTTATTGTGTTTTAATACAGGGGTGTGTTTGTATGTGATGTTTGCGTTTGATTGCAGGGTTGTGTCTGAATGTAATGTTCACTTTTAAATGTGGATGTACATTTGTGTGAAGTATTTGTGTTTGAGTGAAGAGGTGTGTTTGTATATTTTTTTTGTTTGAATACAAGGGTGTGTTTGTATGTAATATTTGTGTTAGATTACAGGAGTGTGCTTGTATGTTGTGCTGGTGTTTGACTGCTTGGGTGTTGTGGACAAAAATATTAACTCAATTTATGTTGGTAAAATGCCTATTTACTCAGCATACCTACAATCAGCATTATTCAACTTTATATGTGATTTACCTAAAATGGCCACTAGGGAGTCTCCCTTTGACATCGACTAACACCCTCACTAACAAGATGATGCTGGAATCTGGGGGAGACCTCCAAGATACCAGTGACATCACACCCGGTAGGAAGAGCAATAAATAAACCACTTAACACCTAACCAATTATTGATGTATTATTTCATGTTATCTCTGACAAAGCATATGATGTAATTTTGCTCTATAAGGGGCATGCCGTGCCCTTAGAATAAGCATTCCTCAAGTTTTTCATTAACCCGAAACCTGTGTCTTGTGTGAATTACTTTAGGAGCGTGCATGCACTACTGCTTTAATTTGGCCGGGGGCAGATACACAAGATAATCAATTAATTGATTGATTCCACATCATTGCACATACATACATACATACATACTTACACAGATATTCATGCACATTAACACACAGATGCGTATAAACACACCGACACATACACACAAATTCATATAGACACCGACACACACACACACACACACACACAAACATTGATACATGCCCACACCATGACACAGATACACACTGACATAAAAAACACACACCCTTACACACAGATGCACATACACAGATGTGCACGCACACAGACACAGAAACACACTGACATATATATATATATATATATACACACACACACCATACTCATACTCACACACATACACTCATACACATATACTTACACTCATACACACACTCATAATCATCGAGGATACAGTGAAACCTTCTTCTAACACTTTTTGTCATTCTAAATTAGGGATCGACCGATTATCGGTTTTACCGATATAATCGGCCGATATTCAGTATTTTCGGCAATATCGTTATCGGCCAATTCAGATACCGATATTGCCGATAATACCTCCTAGGACTGCCAGGCTCATTACAAGCCCGGCGGTCCTGGGGGGTGCGGAGAGCAAGCGCTTACTCACCTCCCAGCAGCTCCTCCAGCTCCCCAGTGTAACTCTCCCGAGACCCGCGGCCATCAGAGCGTTGCCACGGGTTACCATGGCAACACTTCGCGCGGCACGCTGGCTCCGAGAGTTACACTGGGGAGCTGGAGGAGCTGCTGGGAGGTGAGTAAGCGCTTGCTCTCCGCACCCCCCAAAGCTCAGCCAATACCACTGGACCACCAGGGACTGCTATATCCCCCCCTTCCTGGCCAGGAAACAAGCAGGGAGGGGAGACAACAAAAATAATAATTAAATATAAAAAAAAATTAATAAAAAATGCCCCCTCACACACACACTCCATTATATACACATACACTACACAAACACACTGTGTATATAATGCAGTGTGTGTGTTTGTATAGTGTATGTATATAATGCAGTGTGTGTGTGTATATAATGCAGTGTGTGTGTAGTGTGTGTATATAATGTAGTGTGTGTATATAATGCAGTGTGTGCGTGTATAATGCAGTGTGTGTGTAGTGTGTGTATATAATGCAGTGTGTGTGTATATAATGCAGTGTGTGTGTGTAGTGTGTGTGTGTATATAATGCAGTGTATGTGTGTAGTGTGTTTATATAATGCACACTACACAAACACATTGCATTATATACATACACTATACAAACACACAAACTCTGCATTATATACACACATACTACACACACACACTGCATTATATACACACACACTACACACACACACACTGCATTATATACACACACTACACACACACTGCATTATATACACACTACACACACACTACACAAACACACTGTGTATATAATGCAGTGTGTTTGTGCAGTGTGTGTATATAATGCAGTGTGTGTAGTGTGTGTATAATGCAGTGTGTGTAGTGTGTGTATATAATGCAGTGTGTATAGTGTGTTTATATAATGCACACTACACAAACACACTGCATTATATACATACACTATACAAACACACACACTGCATTATATACAAACACACTACACACACACACTGCATTATTTACACACACTACACACACACTGCATTATATACACACACTATACAAACACACACACTACACAAACACACTGTGTATATAATGCAGTGTGTTTGTGCAGTGTGTGTATATAATGCAGTGTGTGTTTATGTAATGCAGTGTGTGTGTAGTGTGTGTGTGTGTGTGTGTGTATATAATGCAGTGTGTGTGTAGTGTGTGTGTATATAATGCAGTGTGTTTGCATAGTGTGTTTATATAATGCACACTACACAAACACACTGCATTATATACACACTATACAAACACACACACTCTGCATTATATAAACACACTACATTCATTATATACACACACACTACACAAACACACTTTGAATTTAGTATATACTGCATTCACTTTACGCACACTACCCACACACTACCCAAACACTCTGCTTTCATTATATACACACTACACTAATACACACTACATCCACTACACACTACACAAACACACACTGCATCCACACACACTACACAAACACACACTGCATCCACAACATACACTACACAAACACACACTGCATCCACAACACACACTACACAAACACACTGCATCCACTACACACACTACACAAACACACACTGCATCCACTACACAAACACACACTGCATCCACTACACACACTACACACTGCATCCACTACACACACTACACAAACACACACTGCATCCACTACACACACTACACAAACACATACAGCTCCCCTGTCTAAACACACTGCACCCACTACACGTGGCATGTATATTTTGTGCATTTACCTTTAGAAATAGTTTTTATTTTCCAAAATGGTAAATGTACAGAATATCGGCAAATTATATCGGCTATCAGCCTGAAAGTTCACAGAATATCGGTATCGGTATCGGCTCTAAAAAATCAATATCGGTCGATCCCTATTCTAAATGGAGCCAGGAGGTGACTGCAAGCATCCAAAGCTCATGGATTATTTCAGCTATTATACAAGTTTACCAAGATGCACAGATTCCTGCTCCTAAAGCACTTTAATCCCACTTGACCAGATCCTCTTTCCTTCTCCTGGGCAATTTCCCGGTGGGCCGTCGGCACCTGGGGCCGGGCAGACACCTGGGTCTGCTGTCGGCCGCTGGGGAGGTCTTCTGGCGGCCGCTGGGGGACTTGTCCTGGTGGCCGCTGGGGGAGCTGTGCTGGCTCTGCTCCCCAGCGCGCAGCTGAATGAGATCGGCGCCGGAATATGACGTCATATTCCGGCGCTGGTCTCATTCAGCAGCGCGTGAGGGCGGGAGAGCAGAGCCAGCGCAGCTCCCACAGCGGCCGCCAGGACAAGTCCCCCAGCGGCCGCCAGAAGACCTCCCCAGCGGTAAAAGTCCCCCAGCGGCCCCAGAAGACCTCCCCAGCGGCCCCCTGGCAGGTATTAGTAATGTGTCTGTCTGTGTTATCATGTTTGTCTGTATGGTGTGTGTCTGTCTGTGTCATGGTGTCTGTCTGTCTGTATGGTGTGTGTGTGTGTCTGTCTGTGTCATGGTGTCTGTCTGTATGGGGTGTGTGTGTCTGCCTGTCTGTGTCATGGTGTCTGTCTGTATGTATGGTGTGTGTGTGTGTGTGTCTGTCTGTGTCATGGTGTCTCTCTGTATGGCGTGTGTGTGTCTGTGTCATGGTGTCTGTCTGTCTGTATGGTGTGTGTGTGTCTGTCTGTGTCATGGTGTCTGTCTGTATGGTGTGTGTGTCTGTCTGTGTCATGGTGTCTGTCTGTATGGTGTGTGTGTGTGTCTGTCTGTCCGTCATGGGGTGTGTGTGTGTCTGTCCGTCATGGGGTGTGTGTCTGTCTGTCATGGGGTGTGTGTCTGTCCATCATGGGGTGTGTGTCTGTCTGTGTCATGGTGTGTATGTGTGGGTCTGTCTGTGTCATGGTCTGTCATGGTGTGTGTGTCTGTCATGGGGTGTGTATCTGTCATGGTATATGTGTGTTTCTGTGTCTGTCATGGTGTATATGTCTGTTTAAAAATTGTGTTTTTGCTCACCTTTTTTTTTCCCACGCAGGTCTCCCCTCGACTGGCCCTGCCTCTATAGCTGAGATCATCAAGCTTGATGATCTCAGCCAATCCAATGCTTTGCCATAGGATTGGCTGCAAAACACCACTCCAATTAGCATCTCCTCATAGAGATGCATTGAATCAATGTATCTCTATGGGGAACGTTCAGCACCTACAGAGTGTGGAGGTCCTGAATGTAGGTGCACTAACACAGGAAGCACCTCTAGTGACCGTCTGAGTGACTGTCACTAGCAGTGTCACTTTGAAGCAATGTAAACACTGCCTTTTGTCTGAAAAGTCAGTGTTTACGTTGAAAAGCCTGTAGGGACATGCTATAGATACCAGTACCACCACATTAAGCTGTGTGTGTGCGTCTGCTAGTGAGTGAGCTTGCTTGCATGCGTGTGCCTGCTAGTGAGTGAGCTTGTGTTTTTATGTCAATGAGCTGATGTATATCAGTAAGATTGTTTGTCTATGAGGCTGTGTATCAATGAGCCTGTGTGTGTCATTGACATGTCAGTGAAATTGCCTGTGTCTGCATGTGAGTATGCTTACTGTTTAATTAAACGTTTTACCCTGAAAGGACCAATATTTTATATTAGAAAAAGCAATATATATATATATATATATATATATATATATATATTACTCAATCATCTGTCCTGGCAAGACATAGCCTTACATATTACACGTGACAATATATGGCGCAGTGACTTATGGGGCTGGCACAAATTTGTTTTCCAGGGCTGCTTTGTATCCCCAGTCCGGCCCTGGCTACATGGTCCTCTAGAACTGTCCAGTTTGCATTATTTATGGCGTTTGTGTTTCCTATCCCTGGTGAGGTGTGTGGAATGAACTGCAAAGGTAAGCAGGGGGTGTGGGTTTTTATAGAAATGCTATCTCCACAAATACAAGCCTTTGGCCTTTAAATAAATAAATAAATATATATCCTGATGAAAGTTGGTTTGCGAACTGAAAAGTCGATTTTACTGGCAACCACTGAATAAAAGCTAAGTTTTATTTTTATACTGTACTAAGTCCCTTGAGTGCTGTTTTTTTTAAATTGGGTTGTGTATATATGCATATATACAGTGGGACCTCTGTTTACAAACGACTCGGTTAACATAATTTTCGGTTTACAAATGAAAATCCATTGAAAATAATGCCTCGGTTTACAAAAAATGTTTGCAATACAAAGCAAGTTTCCCCAGGATGCATTGCACCTGGGAGGTTTATAGCACCGCCCCCAGCATGCTGGAGCCTGTGGGTAGTACGTGGCGTAGAGTGCGGAGGTGTTGGAGCGGCTTTTGCATTGAGTTTTGGAGCAATTTTGGAAATTGTTTGCAGTTATTTTGGAAATTTTTGGTGCTGTGGAAAGGTAGGGAGTCGAGCTTTGTCGTTTGCATGACTTTTATTGTGTGTTCTGCATTCTAGGTTGGTTTCCATGCCAGCTCATTTTGTCTTTTTTCTGACCTCAAGAACGGATTAATTGGTTTTCAATGCATTCCTATGGGAAACCGCGTTTCAGTTTACAAATGTTTCGCAATAAGAAACGTCCCGGAGAACGCATTAAATTCGTAAACTGAGGTCCCACTGTATATGTGTATTATTAATGCTTAATTATGTGATTATATAAGTTATATATTGAGGGAAATGCCTGACAACCCAGGCAGAAACTCTTGAAAATTTAATTTGAAAGCCCTTTATTTGACATTGTGACCTTTCAAAACCACATAAAACCTGTACATGGGGAATACTGTTATACTTATGAGCGTTTTAGGACAGTAAAATGTATAATAGTGATAATATCAGTGAAAGTGTCATTTTTGTGTGAAAAATACAAATAACAAATATAAACACGAACTTTGGCCACAGTTTGTAACTAAGTGGCTACTAAAAAAGTCTGGACATACCTCATTGTGTACTTTTACAAATTGTATGCCAAGATGGGGGTCATTTTCATTTCTGGGCTGCCATACGGTCTCAAAGGAACATAGGCCCAGCAAACCAGTCTGGCAAATTTCAATGTGTCAAAATAAAACAGGCAAGCTTCTCATATGCTCCTGTAACTTTCCAAAACACCATGAGACCTACATATGGGGCATCTTTGTACTAGCGGAACATCACAGCATACATGAATATATATCAAGTGAAATGAAAGCCCTATTTCTGAGAAAATTATATATAATAAGCGTGTGTGGAAAGTGGTAAATTATGATTGAACAGACATACAGGTGATACTCGAAAATTAGAATATCGTGCAAAAGTTCATTTATTTCAGTAATGCAACGTAAAAGGGGAAACTAATATATGAGATAAATGCATTACATGCAAAGCAAGATAGTTCAAGCTGTGATTTGTCATAAATGCGATGATTATGGCTTACAGCTCATGAAAACCCCAAATCCACAATCTCAGTAAATTAGAATATTACATACAATCAATAAAACAATGAGTATTTGACCTCTGAAAAGTATAAGCATGCATATGGACTTAGTACTTGGTTTGGGCCCCTTTTGCAGAAATTACTGCCTCAATGCGGTGTGGCATGGAAGCTATCAGCCTGTGGAACTGCTGAGGTGTTATGGAAGACCAGGATGCTTCAATAGCGGCCTTCAGCTCTTCTGTATTGTTCGGTCTCATGTCTCTCATCTTTCTCTTGGCAATGCCCCATAGATTCTCTATGGGGTTCCGGTCAGGTGAGTTTGCTGGCCAATCAAGCACAGTAATCCCATGGTCATTGAACCAGGCTTTGGTGCTTTTGGCAGTGTGGGCAGGTGCCAAATCCTGCTGGAAAATAAAGTCAGCATCCCCATAAAGCTCGTCTGTGAAAGGAAGCATGAAGTGCTCCAAAATCTCCTGGTTTACGGCTGCGTTGATGAAGCATACACCAGCAACACCAGCAGATGACATGGCTCCCCAAATCATCACAGACTGTGGAAACTTCACACTGGACTTCAAGCATCTTGCAGTGTGTGCCTCTCCATTATTCCTCCAGACTCTGGGTCCTTGGTTTCCAAATGAGATGCAAAAGTTGCTCTCAGCAGAAAAGAGGACTTTGGACCACTGAGCAACAGACCTGGTCTGTTTTTCTTTAGCCCAGGTAAGATGCTTCTGACATTGTTTGTTGTTCAGGAGTGGCTTGACAAGAGGAATATGACACCTGAAGCCCATGTCCAGGATCTGTCTGTGTGGTGGCTCTTGATGCACTGACTCCAGCCTCAGTCTACTCCTTGTGAAAGTCCCCAACACTTTTGAATGGCCTTTTCCTAACAATCCTCTCCAGGCTGTGGTCATCCCTGCTGCTTGTGCAACTTTTTCTTCCACACTTTTCCCTTCCACATAATTAATGTGCTTTGATACAGCATTTTAGGAACATCCAACTTCCCTTGCAATTACCTTTTGAGGCTTTCCCTCTTTATGGAGGGTGTCAATGATGGTTTTCTGCACAACTGTCAGGTCAGCAGTCTTTCCCATGATTGTGATTCCTACTGAACCAGACTGAGAGACCATTTAAAGCAGGGGTCCTCAAACTCCAGCCCCCCAGATGTTGCTGAACTACAACTCCCATGAGTCTCTGGCTATCTATGTAATTCAAAGAATCATGGGAGTTGTAGTTCAGCAACATCTGGGGGGTCGGAGTTTGAGGACCCCTGATGTAAAGGCTCAGAAACCCTTTGCAGGTGTTATGGCTTACTCTTGCTTTGCATGTAATGCGTCTATCTCATATATTAGTTTCCCCTTTTACATTGTATTACTGAAATAAATTAACTTTTGCACGCTATTCTAATTTTTCGAGTATTACCTGTATAGCCTAAATTCTAGGTTTTGATCAGAACTTGCAGTACTGCATGGAGATGATGAACATTCCTCTGATTCAATGCATCTCTATGAGGAGATGCTGATTGGCACAGCGCTGTGTTTTCCAAAAGCATTGGATTGGCTGAGATTATCGAATTTGATGATCAAAGCTATGGAGGCAGAGTCTGGCAGAGCCAGCCGTGAAGAGACCTGTGCTGCTCTGGAAAAAAGGTAATTAAACTCCCCTTTTTAATAGAGGAAAGGGGGGGCTAGTGATCTAAACAGCGCATTTAGCACTTTAGCAATACATTCTCAACTATAGTGATCCTTTAACTCCTTTAACTCTTCTATATTTCATTCCTTATTTCACACCTGTGTCATAGAATAAAACATAAGTAAAAAATAATCTGTGCACATTCCTACTTATACATTTTGAAGGCAAACTGCTTAATGTTGAGAATCATTCTACTGATTTCCACAGTAATTGTTTCATTTGTTTTTTTTTGTTTTTTTTACTCTTTGCCACAGAATAGCACATGATGACTCGCCCCCTACAGTTCCAACTAGACTTGTGTTATGTAATGAAAATTCATCTTGGGCAAAACATTTTTTTTCGGAAAACAGAACATTTTTTGGAATACTCGGTTGGTTCAGCTCAGCAGAATTTTGGTAAAGAAAAACTGATTTAGGAACAAAATCAGATGACCCAAAAGGTTGTGAAAATCGGCTAATCAGTGTACTGCAGAACGTACACACAATATTATGTATATATTTTGCAGTACAATGATTTGGTCCCATTTGGTTCACAGATCAAGTGAGGAAAAGTAACCAATAGAGTGAAAAACAGGAAGAGCAGTATAAAACCAAAAAATATATATTTATATATTATATATGTTGTAAAATAAACAGTATATAAATGTAGATTTATTGCTGATTCTACTTTTTCCAGTTGTTGCTCATTTCTCACTTTTTCTATGAATTAAATCAATATATAGTAACTGTTCCCTAGCAATCCCCTTTTCAAAATCGTGAACCAAAATGAACATGCACATTATGGTTGGTTTGCAATTCGGGTACCATTTGGAAATTTGCCCAAATTTGGATGAATTGCAGTTCTGACCAAGATTAATCTCCAAGTCTACTTCCAACATGCATGCAATTTCTGTCCATTTGCTGAAATGACTTTACTTATTTTTTTCACACTCATTGTTTTCTTTCTAGCAGTATTAGCTTCAAATAATGGACTAATTCCTGTATATATTGTAAAATTATCTTATTCTTGATTTATTAGAGGTGAATGTTAATATTTTTAGCAGGGGTAAACATTTTGAAAAAATTATATTTACTAGTGTCTGTATCTAATTAGTTATCTGGCAGCTCTCAGAGAAAATTGATAAACTTGCTTAGAAAACTTACACCTTTATTAGCTAGAGTAAGCAACTTGTAATTGTGCGACTTGCACTAGGACAGTTTGATAGATTTACACCAAAATATACCCTTTGTATCTGTTATGACTTTCTACCTTCCATCAAGTAGTGACTGTTTAACATCTGCCAATGTCACAAGTAGCTGTTGGGATTTACTGACAGATGCTTCTAAAAAGCCAGTAGCTAACATCTTCTATTATTCTTTATGGGAAGAACTTGCTCCTACCCTATCCCTACTTTTAACAATTGCCTCTAAACGGACTTATTGATAATGCATAATCTTGCTGATGGTAAATAAGTATTTACGGATTGTTCGTTTTTCATTGATGAACGTATCTAATATTGGCGCCACTTTGAAGGCTTTACGCAAGGGAATTGATCACACTTAAACTGTACATTTACGCTACTTTCTAGTACAGCACGTCATACTAGAAAACCTTATACATTTTTAAAGAAATTCCAAACATAATTCTTATTCTTGCTTATGATGGACCATACATGCACTACAAAATCAAGACATATATCTGCATATTCTTGCAAAATAAGAGATATGAAAATCCTACTAACTTGTTTAGCCCAGAAAAAAATTACAACAATTCAGCCATAATTAGGTATAAAAAAATAACCAATGAAAACAATTATTATCCTTCATCTTCTAAGAATGTGGTGAACAGTGAAAAAAAAATATTATAAATTTTAAGTTGTTCTTGCACTCATCCATATCAAATTAAAATTCTTTTTCCTAAGCCTAAGGAATAAAAAAAAAATGTCATCTTCTTTTTGGCTTTTTGCTTTTTATAAATGTAGTTACATGAGATAACATTTGTATTGCGTAAATATGAGTGGCGACTATTTTTAAAATGGGATGCCAGACTCCACCCACATCATTTGACTCTACCCCCTCTTTCTGGAAACCCCACCTCTTGATATATTGGACTCATGAAATAGTAAAAGAAAAGAAAAAGAAAAAAGTTATTCGTTATTTCATTGGCTTCAACGCTTTCAACTTTTCAACCCTTGCTGGTAAAATGACCAATACGTAATTATGTATATATTATTATTATTATATATTTTTATGTATTTTTAGTGTGCATGAAATTGCTTAGGCTAATGAGTTATACTATAACTGCTCAGATACAATAAATAATGCTAAATTATGAAATAATTACATTTATAAAGGAAAACTTAAGCAAACATGTTAATACAATAATGGAACTGCCGCAGAAACTGGGAATATGAGAACTTGGAGAACTTAGAGAGCTTAGAAAAACTCATTAGCATTCCCTTTGGCTAAGCCCGCTCAGGTCTCAAAAGAGTTAGACACCAGGAACGCAATTGTGATATAGGAACTGCTACCCCAGGCCTGTATGTACTATAAAAGGTACATAACAAAGAACCATCGTTTTGGAGACATCGGTAAACTACGTGATCATTGGCCTACTTGATCTTTTGGTTTATCATGATGTTTCCAGAAACCTTAAATGGCATTATTTTCCTATAATAATAGGTTCATCATTATTTATTCCTATAAGGTATTTCCATCTGTAGCAAACTCCTAATTTAACGTTTAGAAAATTGGCGTTTCTCCTTCATCAAGGGGAATGTAGTATTATAATTTTTTTATTCTGTTGATTTATAGCTGTGACATGGTATGCTTTTACTATGCATTAATGTGCATAAATACATGGAACAGAATGTAATGCAAGTAATTTAATCATCAGAGAGTATTTAACCTAACATTTTAATTATCAGTATTGCATGGATCCTGCACTCAGGAATAAACATTTGCTTCAGGTGCAACTGTCTATAGTTCTTCACCTCGGCAATGCACTAAAGACATTTCTAATTGTTAGGGTGCCTGAATTAGCGGCCAGGCAGTGTAAAGACTTTGCTGCCAATGGGAATAAATTAATCACAGCATTTCCTATGAGATCCCTTCTATGATTAATTTATTTGCCCTAGCAGCATTTAAATTTTAAATAATGTCAGCACTATTCATGTACTTCTTGACAGCATGTGCCACAGCATTAGCATTGTTGTTTTTCCCCTTAATTTTTGCAAAATGTTTACTACAGCATTAATAGTGACTACAATATAATGTATTGACCAAAGCATGAGGTCACTGCTAATTTACTTCCCTCACTTTATATTAAAAATACCACGTTTTATAAGTTTTAAGTCACTGATTGTAATGTAGTTTCTAAAGAGGATAAGTGGTATAACTTTAAGTTGACACTTCAAAAATGTTGTTGGTTCAACATAAGTTAAGGAAACTGTGAAGGCCTTAAAACAGAAACTCTATGGTTAACAATGGTTCTAAAACTCCTAGCAGAATGTTTACTAGAACTATGTAAAGCCCTAACTAGTGTTGTACAAGCAGGTTCCAGCAATTTTCCTGAAAGAGAAAAGACAGAGAGAAAGACCAAGCCAATCACTCCTTCCAAGAAAAGCAGGAAAAGAGAACCACTAACTAAATTTGAAATGAAAAGAGATGACAGGATGACTTGTGTTAATTATTGTGGTGATACAGGTCACCAAATTACTAACTGTCCCAGAAGACCTCCTAAGCCTCCTGCAACCAATGATCCTAATATACAGAACACAAAAAAAATCATTCCTTTATGCAAGGACTATAACTACAACAATTCTGATTTACTGACATACTTACCTATCCTCCCTCAGTTAATTCCCTTACATTTCATGATTCAGATAGAGCTCTGTAGAGCTGGATTGTGACACTCCGCCTTCAGATGGCTTGGGTTCAGAGGATCAAGTCACGAACGACTGTCCTGAACAAATAGCCGTTGCAACGACTACCTCTCCTTTCATCCAGTCAAAAGAACAACAAAATGCTCCTAAGAAGAATACGGCAAAACCTCCATTTGGTGCCCCTGGTCTTGTAAAAGTCAGTGATGGTACTATACATCAAACTTATCAGTATTACTTGTTCCTATATATTGTTGCTTAGTCGTATATAATTGTCATGTAACCTGTAATTTCTATTATAGGTTTTTCTTCTCTTTATTTTCCTATAATATCTAAGCTATTGTTATCTTACGACCTGTTTGGGGCATATTAACCCCTTAAGGACTGAGCCAAATGTTGTGAACAAAACAAAATGTAAACAAAACCTGGCATTTGCGCTACATGTCTGTCCAACCGTAATTCACCTCTTTCATATTAAATGCACCCACCCTTATTATATATCATTTTATTCAGGGGAAACAGGGCTTTCATTTAATATCAAATATTTAGCTATGAAACATAATTTAATATGATAAAAATGGGAGAAAATACGATTTTTATTTATTTTTTTAGTTCTACATTTTAACTGTCAATGTCATAATACTGTTTGCTTTTACTGCAATAAAATACACATATTTGTATTCAGCAAAGTCTCACGTGTAAAACAGTACCCCCTATGTACAGGTTTTATGGCGTTTTGGGAAGTTACAGGGTCAAATATAGCACGTTACATTTGAAATTGAAATTCGCCAGATTGGTTACGTTGCCTTTGGGACTGTATAGTAGCCCAGGAATGAAATTTACACCCATAATGGCATACCATTTGCAATAGTAGACAACCCAAGGTATTGCAAATGGGGTATGTCCAGTCTTTTTTAGTAGCCATTTGGTCACAAACACTGGCCATCAGTGAAGCAACCTCGAACCAGTTGGCTAGGTGATGGTCAGACATAAATTGTTTGTACAAGTGAAAAGCTCTGTGATACGCGTGTTGGGTGCTGGTGGATAAGGCTAACTTGGTAAGAACGTGGCTGTGCTGAAGTAATTCGTCTAATCCACGACAAGTTCTTGGAAAGTTGGCGCTGGCACCCGGGGCGGACCCCGCCCCCCCCTTAGTACGCCACTGGCTGAAGTAATTCGTCTAATCCACGACAAGTTCTTGGAAAGTTGGCGCTGGGGTTGCTAGAGCTGCCGAGCGTAGGGACAGTTTGAAAGCCTGAAATTGAAAGCGAGAGAGTTGGTCAGCTGCCGTGTTGTATATGCCGGGAACGTGAGAGCATACAATTTGGAACTGATGGGTAGCTGCCAGCCATGTCAGTTTCCTAAGGAAACTAATAATCGCCAAGGAGGAAGAGCGACCTCTGTTGATAATGTGGCATATTGCCAGGTTGTCGGAAAAGCAGCGTACGGACTGACCTTTCCACAACCTACACCAAGTGACGGCTGCAGCAACTATTGGGTATACTTCAAATAGGGCTGAGTTAGTGTGAAAACCCTCAATGCCCTGTGTTTCTGTAGGCCAGGTCCCCCAGAGCCATTCTGTGCCGAAAATGGCCGCATATCCCGCTGATGACGCTGCGTCTGTCCAAATGACCGGTGACTGTGAAGCAATCTGCGGGAGGAACATGCTCCTCCCATTCCATTCCGAGAGGAATTTGTACCAAATCTGGAGGTCAGCGGTCGCAGGACAGTCTAAGGATATGCGGACATGGACGTTGGCGAAAGTGGGGAACAGGGCGAGGAGCCTAGCAATGAAAGCCCTGCCCTGGGGGATTATGCGCATGGCAAAATTTAGTGAACCCAGAAGTGATTGTAGTTCTTTACGATTGCAGGACCCCCTGTGCATGTAGTGGCTAATATTGTGTAGGATGTGAACTACCTTTTCTGGCCATCATAGTTGATGAATCCAGCAGAATACTCAGAAAGTTAATCAATGTATCTGGTCCTTCGGTTTTAGTGGGTGACACGGGAACACCAAGGGATGTGAATAGTTTGGTTGCTTTGTCTAGGCTACGTGGGGGGGTGGAATTGGTTTCGATGAAAAGAAAATCATCTAAGTAGTGTATCACATTTGGGCACCTGCAGGTATTGAGGAGGAGCCAACACAAAACTTCTGCAAACGTGTCAAAAATCCTGGGACTACTCTTGGCACCGAAAGTGAGCTTTGTAAAAAAGTAGTAGGAGTCTTGCCACTTAACGCCATGCAGGTGCCACAAAGAGGGGTGTATAGGTAATAATTTAAAAGCATTCACAATATCCGTCTTGCTGAGCCAAACCCCCAACCCTGCAGATCTGATAGCTGCAATAGCGTCGGCAATAGTGGAGTATTGTAGGGAAAATTCCTCAGATGGAATCAATGAGTTTAGGCTGGGGATGGCAGAGGAGTGGGGTGCGGATAAGTCTTAGTTTCTCAGAATTTTTGCTGGAAACCAGCCAGATAGGGTTAGTTCTCCAGCTGGAAAATGGGGGGTTAACAAAAGGCCCAATGACAAATCCCTGATCCACTTCCAGTTGTAACAGTGTGGTGACTGCCATAGGGTGGTTAGTGGCAGACTGTAAATTGTGACACTCTAATACCCCAGTTGGCATGTAAATGACCCCTGTGTGAAAACCCTGGATGAGACCCGTACATAAAAAATCAACGAGGTGTTTGGAGGGGTGAGTGGATAGCATACATGCAAGTAAAGGAACGTTTACCAGAGACAAATAAGGTTTCTGGTACATTTTATTAGGGCACATGGATTTCGCATGTGCCCTGAAACAATGTGAGCACACGTGCAATAAGCGGCAGGCGCTGTAGCCGCAGGAGCCCTCGTTGAAATTATTGCAAATCTGTGATTTGCCTAGATACACTACTGGATGACCCAGTTTGTCTCTGGTCTGTTTCTCAGCCTTAGTGGGATGATGCAAGGATGGGCCGGGAGCGCTGTCTGGACAGAGCGGGCAAAAATTTGCTGCGTGAGCAGGAGATGTACATATGGCACAAGCTGGTGTCCTAAGACCCGCAAATGTCTGAGGAATAGCTCATTGTCTAGTTGGCTCTAATCCATCTGGATGCCGTACTGAGACAATGTGGCAGACACTTTTGATGAAAAGGACTTGTGGTAATCGTAAAAAGTATAGCCACCATACTTATTACCGAGGTCCACCAGCTTATGCATATATAGATCGAGTTCCTCCCTCCTATGGGGATGAGCCGTGCATAGAATATCTCTAAAGATACTGAAAGCCAGCACGAAATCAGGAATGGCAAGTTTCTTACTGAGTCTTGGGTCTCTGGCTTTTAAAACCACCGAGATATCCCCGTAGTCGTAAGACCAGTTTTCCACGATATCCTGGGAGGCAATGAGCAGTGAGACTAAGTTAACGTCCTTGCCTTCCAGGATGTCCTTTTTTAGATTTGCCGGAACCATGTGGGCAGGATTAATAACGTGGGCGGCTGCTTTTGAGGCTATGGAATTACCCGTTATTGCTGTGGGTATGGCGGGGATTAATTTGGAGAGAGGGCCCGGAGGTTGTGCGGGGAAGCTACGGGCTTCCAGCCTCTCCAGCCTGTCGTTGACCTTCCCCATAAAAGAGGTTAGGGAGGCAACCATAGCATGGAGAGTCGGATCTTGAGAGCTGCTTGTGCCTTCCCCTGCATCTGTATTAACGGTATTGGTTCTTAGCAATTTGAACAGTTCTGCTTTCCTGGCAGTAGCTGGGAAAGGAAGACTGCGTTTACGTAATTCTGCAGTGATGCGGGGGATAGTCCATGATCTGATGGACGAGGGGCTTCCCGTGTCGCCCTTGCGGGTCGGAGTAATTGACCAAGCAGGGGTGCTAGGGATTGACATATCCTCACCATCATCTGGGAGTAGGGACATACTGAAAAATATAATAGACATGTATGGTAACCAGGGTTGGGAGTTGACGGGTGGCTAGCTAGTGCCAGATGGCGAAAGATTATTCTAGGTTTGTGACAGGTGAGGCCCTGATAGTGCAAAGTGGCTAGAGAGGCTCTATCTATGAGTTGGCGCGAGGGGTGTGGTAGCCTATCTAGGTGATGGGTCGTTGGCCTCTCCATGCGTGTGGGGGGGGGGCATTTGGTGGTGACTGGTGTCACCCTATCTATATAATTTGCGAGGTGGCTAACTATGATTTGGCCCGAGGGGCGTATAGTACCTCGAAGTGAAGGATGGGAGTTGTCCTCGCGGACCGCTAGGATTAAGGGGCAGGGAAATAACTAACATGGCCGTGTTGAAAAAAAAATGTGCAAATCAACATACCTGCAGAAAATTGAGCACTGGTTCTGTGTAAGAGAATTCAGATGTCTCTTGAGTAGGGGGGGGGTTAGCCTAGGTATTCGGGTTCCTGGGGGTATAAGAATTTTAGATAATGTACTCTAATGTGGAACATATACATAATATGAATAAATTGACGTAGTCAGAGTTCTGGGGTGAGTACTGTCCCCACAATGTACACAATGCCACCGGTAGGCCATGTACTTTAACCGTAACCGTGGTATAATTATCTTAAGACTTAACGTTGCTACTATACATGCAGATATCTCATAATATATCTAATCAGCCATAAGTAAACATATATCATATACTATCATGTTTATCAAGCATATCATACCATATATGTTTAACCAGCGTTTTACTAATTTAACCAGCGTCCTAATTAGCAGTATATGTATAAATAACAGCAAGGTATGTAACTGTAAAGTATTTGAAAGGAAAGTGTATGTTATAATCATGTAAGGTTGCAACTGGCTGAACTAAGGGTCAGCCAGCAACGGAACATACCATGGCCCCCCTTTTTAAAATTGTGCAAGATAGGTAGACCGGCACCCTACTATTATGCCCCCACTTGTGTGTTGCTGGTGGGAACAGGGACCCTTTACGATATAGGGGTCTGGTTGAGGCTTGTTCCCGTCCGGGCCGTATGTATTGTCTCCCCCCCCCCCTTTTTCCCATCATAACTTCCCCCTTAAGACTGGGTTTCACCGGCGGCCGGGAACAGGGACTCCTAACGGTAATGGAGTCTCTGTCCTGCACCCGGGCCAGCTGCTATATCCTCAGTAGGAGCCCTGCTTACTGCACCAAAAATGGTCTGGTGGGGGGAGAGGCCGGTCGGGTTGGTGGCCGGCGAGTATCCGGTTATGGGGCCGGTGATGCCGGGCTGAAAACCGCTGTTCAGGCCAGGTTCGGAGAGCCAGTGGGCTTTGGAGCCTGTGGAGCCGACGGAAGTCAGCGTGACGTCAGAGGAGTGTGCCGCGTCTCGCCGGAAGTGACGTCACGAACCAGGAAGCCGGCGAGTATCAGCCTGTTCGTCTAGACCAACGAAGGTAAGAAGGGAAGGGGGGAGTGCCTTAAGTAGGTCTATAGCCCCTCCCACAAATTCAGGCCATGCCTTCCAATATATATATACATATATATATATATATAGTGATATATACGTATATATTTATGTATATAGATATATATATTATTTCGTTCTATGTGTATTTTGATATAAATATATATATATTATCACAATACATTTAGAATGAAATAACACACATCTATATATTTTTTTAATTATTTATTTTTAATTATTTTTTTAATTTTATTTTTTAACTTATTTACATATTTGTTTTATATTATATATAAATATATATAACAATAATTATATATATATATTTAATCAGTATCAGTCTATGTGTAATTTGATATTAATATATATATATATATAATTATATATATATTAATAGTAAAATACACCTAGACAGTGATTTTTTACCCTGATTAACATTTATTTGATTTGAATTCAGCCCTGATTAACATTTATTTGATTTGAATTCAGTCAGCAGGGGGGCTAACTGTCATTACAGGCAGTCCCCCTGCTGGCAATGCAGCAGGCAGCTAACCCAGCCATGTGATTGTGAGGTCCTCGCAAGGACCTCACTCTCACATGGCTGGGGGGGGCCTGCAGGAGGTCGGATGTGCCACGGGTAAGTAAAAAAAAATGGAGGGCGTACTATTACGCCCGGCGGCGTTTAGAGCCGCCTAAAATAGTACGCCCTCCGGTCTGAAGGGGTGAAATAACTCATTCCTATAAGCTTTACTTTATACTTGCCTATAATTTTGTTTATAGGTTCTACTTGGTACTCACCTATAACTTTGTTTATAAGTTCTACTTCTCTCACAGCCTGTATCCTGGTAACCTGCTTAGGGCATATTGCCTAAACCTCTGTTTCTGTTGTCTTTCCTTATATTACCTATAATTTCGTTTATAGGTTCCACTTATAGTTATCTATTATTACCTGCTTAGGATATATTGCCTTATCCTAAATTTCTATTATCTCCTTTCGTCTGTATTGTTTCCCTTTACCTTAAGTTCTGCTATTCTTATTTTCTTGACAAATCCTGTCTAAAATTCAAAATAAATTTTAGACCTGATTCAAAACCTGACAGAAACAAACCTAAAACAAATTAAAACCAATTTGCCATATCAGAAGCACTAGTCTAAAAGTAAAAAAAATGGCCTTCATAATGTGTATATATCAGATTAGATTGCAGTATCATGAACAGAATACAAACATGGAAAGAGAGCTGTTAAAAGAGCCAGATAGCATTTTACCTGGGCAGCATTAAGATATAAAACTGATATTTAAAAATATGTGTAATTAAGTAGATGCATGGGGGGAGGGGGGGGGGAATGAATGAAAATGCAGATCCACTGAAATGAGTGTTAGAAATGTATGATAAATAAATAGCTACACAAAGTATAGGAATAATATATAGTAAGGTACAAACAATGACTGATATGTAAATCACTGTTAGAAAATGTTCTGGCCTAACATCCAATAATTCCCCTTACTTTTGCACCATCTGTGCCTTTTTTTTGGGGGGGGGGTAATTCTTTATTTTTGACATGCACATAAGTACAACAGTGCCGGTATTGCCACAGTAGCATCGACAGGCTCAATTTTCATGGTCATGACAAGACAGATTTATGACATCCTGGGTTGGCCTACAATAACTATTTAACCCGGATCTGACTGCCTGCTCATCTATTATCTGGTGTTAGTGGAGCCGTTCAATAAAAAGGCTCAGCATTGGATCCGAAAACCATTGGCTACTGTAAGTGTCTAGGCGTGTCCCGAAGGGTAAGGCAGTATGGAAGAGTGCTGTTAGTACAGCTGCGGGTATAGTATCCTTAGACGTGCTAGCTAAAGTGCAATCAGAGGTTGTAGTGTAATGTTATTTATGTTTTGTTTTTCGAGGTTACTTCGGGTGTGTCTTGTGGCCAAGATTATATTACACCGGGGTCATTTGGTTGGGATCTGTACTTTAAGGAGCCCATGTAATAGAACACCCTGGCCCCGGAAAGGCTGGAGGATTTCAGGCGAGATATGAACCACTGAGCAGGGGGGTGCTAAGTTGCAAGTTATGGTGCATGTACAGTTGAGTGCAGTTGGGATCAGCGGTCATTAGGGTGGTGTCTGCCTCCTGGGTGATCTCGATATGATAAGCCTGATGATACGTGTGATTGTGTGTCGAAGGTAGGTCGGTTATGTACACCAACTTTTGTTATTATGACTATGGAGGGGCAAGTCATATATGGAAAGCCTCTTGGGTGTGCTTGCACGCTACCATGAAGTCCAATATGAGGGTACTGTCGTCGTGGTGGGCACCCGGTTACACAGTCTTGTGGTAGTCATGGTCAGGTTCAGTTATTGCGCATCCGATTGTAGGGATTCTACTGTGGTGCGGTGTGGCATGTTTTTACAATATTTATCTAAGAGCTGGATGTCATGGGGAGATATCTTGTTATATGGGTAGTCAAGCTTGATCTCTGTATCCCTTAAACCCAGACTTCTATGCTGTTGTAGGTGGAGCACATCAGAAGGTAGAGCGCATCAGTCCGTTAGTCGCTCTTTATGTAAGGTGGACTGTTTGTGACCACCGTGTTGTATGTGTCTCCTCAGACATGGGAGCGGGTGAAATCTCAGGTGAGGCGAGTGTAGAAAAATGTAGGCAACAAGTGTATAAGGAAGGAATATAGATTAAGAATAATCAGAAATGGAGTGAGGAAGAAAGTAAAGAAGGGGAAAAGAGCAAGACTGGCCCACACCACTGCCCCCCCCCCCCCCAAGGACCCCCAGCCGAGGCGACCGCGAGGAGGGGGGAACAAGGCGGTGGCGCAGGAAAAAGGGGAAGAGGGGGGGCGAGAGGCACAAGGCAAAAACCGCAGGTAGGCCACCAGGAAGCTAGCCACCCAAGGCTCCCACATCTGTGCCTTTTTGATATCTTGATATATCCCTACCTGTTCCTTACTAGTTATTTTTAATAGCATTTATGTTCAAGTATGTAGTAAATATAACATGCTCTGATCATTATTTCATAGTTACATGTAAATCTAGGTTGAAAAAAGATTAAAGTCCAATTTTTAAAACCCATTCACACAAAAAAATTGTTACAATTTACAATTATGCCACAAGAAAATTGAAAAAAATCTTCTTGACTCCATAATAGTAATAAGCTTTCACTTTGGATCAACAACCTGTGTACATACATATTTGTTATATTTTTAAAAATATCTATAGAATTTAATAACAGCCTCTTTAGCTATAGAATGCTACATCTTTATTGTTCTTACTTTAAAGAACTCATTCCTCTGCAGTAAGCAGAAATGCCTTTTCTTCCAGTCTCCATGGGGGTAAAACGTCTGCTACTGAACAGGTTAGCACATGCTATCATATCACCTCTAAGGCGCCATTTAAAAAAAAAATTTTTTAAGAAAACAAATGCAGTTTTCCTACACATTCTTCATAACTAATATTGTCTATACTTATTAGTTTTGTAGCTTGCCTTTTCAATTTTTCTAATTTCGCAAAATGATTCTTTAAAACTGGTGCCTGAAATTGCATAACATATTTGAGGGATGGGAGGAAAGTCTTTCTATTGATTTGTAAAGAGGCAAAATTATATTTTGATCACATGAATCAATACTCCTTTTATACATCACAGCACCTTGCTAGCATTTGCAATAGAAGGCCGGCATTGCGTACAGTTTCCTAATTTGTTATCTAGAATTGTTCCTAAGTTCTTTTCATTTGATGTTCTCCCAATGTAAAGGTGAAATCTTATTGCTGCTCACCTGCCCAGTTCTTCAAGTTATCTAAATCCCTCTATAGTGAAGTTATATATTGTTCATACATCTTACCTAGTTTTGTGTCGTCGGCAAATATGGACACATGACTTTTTTAATGACCACTTTAAGGACATATATAAACAAATCAAGAAGTGTATACAGGACAAGCAGCATGCCACTGACAACGTTTTGTCCTGTTTAAAAAAAAAAAACATGATTTTTATTTTTTTTCAGATTTTTTTATTTTTATTGTTT
Source organism: Pelobates cultripes (assembly GCA_933207985.1). Classification (NCBI taxonomy): domain Eukaryota; kingdom Metazoa; phylum Chordata; class Amphibia; order Anura; family Pelobatidae; genus Pelobates; species Pelobates cultripes. The sequence continues at coordinate 148,790,872 of OW240912.1, forward strand.
TTCAACATAAGGAGACGGGTACACAATGTAGCATGGTTCGTAAATAGCTTAGTGCATACATGGGTTCAGTTTTCATACATCTCGGTTGCGTCATGACATCATTGCAACAAGGTAGTGATACATACACCTTAATACATATATCAGTTGCTTCACAGTATACCAACATTTTTCAGATGTCCCCCATTCTGGTATTACATCTCACCCATGTACATCTGGTCTTCTGCATTCGCAGAAAATTACCCTTGTATATATACACTTACAATTCTATTGAAATAAAACCAAGAAGAGAAGAGAGGGGAGGGGACACAGGAGGGGATAAGTGGGGAACACCAACCCCGTTTAGCCAGACTGATAACATTATATCCGTTACACTGTTACATTTTGCTCTACTCTATGCTCTACTCTATTGGGCCTGATTGTACGTATTCTATTTCATATTTCAGCGAGGGAGGGAACCGTTTTACTTTTCCAATGCTAATTTTGGCAGCCAAGAGAATTTGACATATCACCGATTTGTGTTGTGAGGTCATGATTTCTGGTGAGACATGCAGTAGGAAGCATTCTGGGCAGAGAGGTATCTTTACTGAGGTCAGTGAGTGGATCTTTGTGTTCAGTTGATCCCAAAGTGTTGTCAGCATGGGGCAGTCCCAAAAGACATGTTTTAAAGTGCCTTCCTATTTGTTACAGCGCCAGCATAAGGGGGATATTGTGGGGTACATTTTAGCTAACCTGGCGGGGACCAACTACCAACGCATTTAGTAATTTACAATATGACTCCCAATGTGTGAGGCTGTGAGAGGATGTTCGCGTCATCTGTAATGTTTGCAGCCAAAGGGGCAGGGGAAACGCTGTACCGATGTCATGTTCCCACAGCTTCATGTATGGGTGCTTCATCTACTTCATTGAGGGCGGTGTAACTCAAAGAAAGGGTTTTAAGTGTTTTATGTTTTCTAATACACCCCTGGCCAAACGTTGTTAACTGAGATTCAGGGTGCAAAGTAGAGGAGATCCCCCGGTAGTATCAGGCCTTTAGCCCATCTGCTCCAGCTGTGTATGAGGAATGTGGTGCTACAGGGTATAGGATTTGTAGTGCTTGTCACCCCTGAGAACATCCACAGTAGGTGATCTATTGTCTGGGGAGCGATGCATGCATTCTCCAGGGGGAGCCTTAGTGGCGGGTTGGGCCGAGACAGGACCTCCACCCCCTGCGCCACTGCAGCTGCTTTATAATATGATTGAATATTAGGGATTCCAAGTCCCCCCTTATGTACTTGGAGCCACGTAAGACGTCTGGCTATTCGCAGAGGTTTTTTCTTCCAAATATATGCATTAAACAGAGTCTGAAATTCACTAGTGTGTCAGGTAGTTGTATGGGAATAGTGCGGAATAGGCATAGCAAGTGTGGTAGGGCCATCATTTTGAGAGTGTTGATTCATCCCATCCACAAGACCTCCAGATGCTGCCATTTACCCAGGATCAACTGGAGTTTGTGGGTGAGTGGTATATGGTTTTTCCTTAATGAGACGTGTGCCTGTTTTTGTCAAGTTTATGCCCAAGTATTTCAGGGATGTTTTCCTCCAGTCGAAGGGATAAAGTGATTATAGTACTTGAGTTACCTCTAAGGGGAGGCCAATAGGCAGCGCCTGTGTTTTCTTTCCATTATTTTTGTAGTATGATACTTTCCCGTATTCGTGTAGTAACTCCATTAGTATCGGGATCAATGTCCTTGTTTGTGTGAGAAACAGCAGGACATCGTCCGCAAAGAGCGCTATTTTTTTGTGGGCCCGCAGGAGTGGTGAGTCCTGTGATTTGTTCTTGCTGTTTAATGTGGTGTACTAGAGGTTCTAAGCATAAAATAAAGATGAGTGCTGATAGTGGGCAGCCCTGCCAGGTACCATTACTGATGTAGGATGTATCGGAGAGGAAGCCCGAGTTAAATACCTTTGCTGATGGAACTTGGTATAGGGCCATGATTCCCTTGATGAAGAAGGAGGAGAATCCCATTTTAGCCAAAGTGGCCTGCATGTACTCCCAGTTAAGGCGGTTGAACGCTTTTTCAAGAACATGATTTTTTTAATCTGAACCTCCTGTTTTTGGTTTTAATAGGAACCTGTAACCGTTTAAAATGCTGTAGCAAATTCCAAGGAGATAACATCCACCTGAACACCCCAATCTATGTTTCTACTAACTCCTTCATATAACTATCTCCCATAAAACCATGTTGATTCCTGCTAATGACATTGTTGTTCAAAATTCATTTTAAATATTATACCTTAACAGGCCTTAAAATTATTTCAAAATCACATATGTTAAGTTCACAGGTGTGTAGTTGCAAGGTTGAGCTATTGGGTTATTTTTAAATATAGGCACCACGTCTGTTTTCTCCATTCCCTTGGTATGATTTCTGAAAGTAAACATTCCTGATTAGTTCTATTTTTAGCTCTCTAGATACTCAAGGGGGAATACCATCTTGCCCCTGAGCTCTGTTTACATTAAATGAATTTGATTTCTGAAGCACTTTATCCTGTGCTAACCAATCAACTGTTTGCTGTAAGGCTTTTGTAACTGGGATCTCAGATTCAAATGGACCAACACTTTGCCTCTTAACCTTTTTGGAAGTAATGTACTTGAAAAAAAAACTGTATGGGTTTGGTCTTGCTGTCTGGGTATAAGTGTTTAATTCTAGTTTAGTCTACCTAATCACCTTTTTGCAAACCATATTGACATGCTTCTATTTGCTATTATTATTATTATTATTATTATTATTGGTATTTATATAGCACCAACTTATTCTGCACCACTTTACAATAGTATAAAAGGAGGAGATGTAATAATAAATTAGACTATTACAAACTGTTACAGGAACAATAGGTTGATGAGGACCCTGCTCAAACAAACTTTCAGTCTAGAGTATGCCATTAACCCATCTAATTTAAATGTTTTGAATGCCCTTTTCTTACTGGACAGATCCTTTTACGAAGTCACATTGGCTTTAATTGGCTGATTTTATATTTGTTTCCTAGTTGGATGTATTGAAAAACAGCACTTTTTGTAGAATTTGACTAAAGACCTTCTAATAATCCTATATGCTTTTCCAGTGAATAGCTCCTGCCAGTCAATTGTTGTAAAGTCCTTATCCTATATTACATGTTATGAAGATAAAGTATGGAACTAAGGAATCAAGCAACAGATACAATTTATTGTAGATACATTAAATGTTATATGATCTTCAAAGTGGTATTAAAAGTCTTCTTACAGTATTTGTAGATGACACAAAATTAAGTAAAATGATATCAGTTGAACAAGAGGTTCCTGATTCATAGAGTGGTATGGATACTGTGGGTTGTGGGGGAGGCAAATGGCAGAGGATTTTCAATGCATTTAAATTAAATGTGAAAATACAAATAGAAAAACAAACTTGCAATGCTTCCTGCAGATATAAGTAATCCAGCATCAGCAGATTTCTGTTCACATCATTTTCTCCGTCCCTATATGAGTAGAATTTTAATATACAGCTCCAAAGAATACCTTGATCTGGCTCTTTTATAGAAGAATTCCCCTGACAGAACCAAGACTATATCTTCTGGCAAGCTTTATATTGGGACTTTATAATGGACATGTTATTGTTATTATTCTTTTTTGTCTTTTTATCCTTTTGTAATATATTTACTCCTACTAGTGTTTTTTTTTACTATTTTGACACTACCTCTATTCCCTTTGTTTCTATTATCCCAATTGTTTGTAGGGCTGAGAGGGAAGCCTTATTAATTGGTGTGCTGCCTATTTAATTCAATATTGTGAATTTTTGGTTTGGTAAATTAGCACTGATCCTTTTGATTTTATTCCCCATATATCCCCAGCATCATGGTGTGTTCTTCTAAAGGAATTTCTGACGTGGAAAACTTCTCATTTGTCTCCATTTATATGTCAGTCTATGTGGGGCTTTTTTAAAGATATCTACTTGGCAGTGTCCACTTATGCCATCATATCTCTCTGTAACCAATCACAACCCAGTATAGGGTGTATATACTTGCAGGTTATCCTTGTTTCCTTGCACTATCATGGTTTCTGTATACCTGGGAGTGCGTTATTAATTTACTGTTTATTGACCTTGACTTGTCTGACTAGTTTTGCAGGGATGTACCTAACGTGAGGCAAACAAGGCATTTGCCTTTGGCGGCAATTTCCAGGGGGTGGCAAAAAACGCCGCCCCCAAATGCCCAGGCAAATATCTTGTTTGCCTCGTTTTATGGGAGCCCAAAGGTGGCTCCCCCGGGGCAGGCGGGCGGTTCGTTCGCGGGCGGGCAGGCAGCCACACTAAGCTGTCAGAGAGCGAGCACTTTCCTCTGAGTGCTCTGCTCAGCTCCCTTGCGTGACGTCATATTCCGGCTCCCGGCATTACTGCAGGTCGCGCAAGGGAGCTGCTCAGAGGAAAGTGCTCCCTCGCTGACAGCTTAGTGTGGCTGCCTGCCTGCAAAAGAACCGCCCGCCTGCACGTCCGGCTGCCTCCCTGCCCAGCAGCCACACTGGACCCCAAGTGAAAAATCCACCCAGCTATCCCAAAAGTAGAGAGGCTGGGTGGATTTCAGTTTTTAACAACAAAAAATAATAATTGTGAGTTGGGGAAATGTGTGTGTGTGTGTCAGGTAATATGAGTGTTTGTCAGGGAATGTGAATGTGTGTCGGTCAGTGAGTGCGTGCGTCTGTCAGTGAGTCTGTCCGTGAGAGTGTCTGTCAGTGTGTGTCCGAGTAATAGTGTATTTCATTGTTTGTCAGCGTATATGAGAGCGTGTGTCTGTCAATGAGTGTATGCATTTATCAGTGAGAGTGTGCATCTGTAAGTGAGTGAGCCTCTGTCAGTCAAAGTTTGGCCTTGACAGGAAGGGGTGGGGAAAACTTAAATTGGGGGGGGGGAGCCCGAGCACCGTCCTGCCTAGGGCAGCACAAATCCTAAATACACCATTGTACTCTTGCTCTCTGTAATTCTGACCTTGGCTTGTTGCTCAATTCTGTGTAAAATGCAAATGAAATTTAGACAAACCAATTTCATTTTCAGCTTCTTACTCATTGTCAGCGATTTAGGGGCTTAAAAATGGAAATGTCAGGAACCAGAGTAACTTAATTCCTCAATGGTTAAACTAATAAATAAAACCCTGTCATATAATTATGAGGGAGATTTACAACCTTATGCAGATATTGGGGGCATATAAACTAGAGAGTAAGGAGCCAATGGCTGCCCTCTGTAATAAAAGGCTAGTGACTACATTATATACATTATATAAATAATATAAGTGAAGCCCCTATCAAAAAAATATATATACTTACCATCAGATGTCTTCTTTCTTCTTAGAGGGATACTATAAGTGCCAGGAATACAAAGCTCCCTTTGCCTTTCCCCTCCCTCGCGCCTGAGCCACGACGAGCAGGTGCTAATGAATGCTTTCCTATGTGGTTCTCATGCAGAGGGTGAGGATGTCCAGCGTCAGATCAAAGTGCCTCCAGTGTCTGTCTGGGAGAAATCCATGGGAGGCAGACTTAGTGCTGCAATATAAGCATTGTAGAATTAAGGGCAATAGGGGCACTGTACCCAGACTACTTCAATTACCTGAATGGATGGGGTTGGGATAAACTGCTGGTCTATGAATTAGTAAGTCCGGTCTCTGAGGAAGCGGGCAAGAAGGAACCTGGCTCATTTTGTTAGGAGTGGAAACAAAGGTCTCCAGATTTTTCTTACAAATTGGTGAATCATCGGTAGGAGAGGGAATCCATACCCCAGATCGAATTCTCATGGAAGAGATAAGGCATCTTGGCCTGCTGAGAGATGGTCTGATTGGAGAGAGAAATATATAGGGAACTTGTGTATTCTTTCTCAGAGCTATTAAATCGATCTGGGGAGTGCCCCACCAAAGAGATATCATCTGAAACACCTTTGGATTTAATTTCCATTCTCCCGGTTGAATCATAGTTCTGCTCAGGTAATCTGCTAATAAATTTTCTGTCCCCAGAAGGTATACTGCTCTTAGACCTTGTAATCTGGTCTGAGTAAATTTCATCAGAGGAACTAACTCCTTCAAAAGAGTTTTGCTTCTGGTTCCACCTTGGTGATTAGTGTATGAAGCCACAGCTCTGTTGTCCTTTTGGATTCTCACCCATGAATTTTCTAGGTGAAGATAAAACCCCTGGAGAGCCCTGTAAATTGCTCTCAGCTCTCTTAGATTCAAATGAAAGTTCCCTGTATACATTTCTTGTCTAGATTAGCACCCCATCCGTGAAGACTCGCATGTGTAGCAATAGTTATCCATTTTGTTTTTTCTAATGGAAATCTTAGAGATAGGTGTTTCACTATTGTCCGTCACAATAGTTTGTCAATGCTGCTTGGACATGGAAGAATTCTACGAACCCAACAATATCCCATTTCTTTGAATTGGTGTAAGAACTCCATCTGAATAGGTTGTATGTTTCACTGGGCCCATTTTACTAGTCCTATAGTGCACGTGCGCGAGTCCTGCAGGCTCATAAATTCTCTTGCTGTTGAATGTGTTTTTGTTTTTAAGATTCCTGATCTTTAGTTGAATCTTTTCCATCCTTACTGGTGATAGGGTCACTGTCCCACTGTCTAAACAAAAAATGAATACACCCCAATCAAGGAGGGGGGGGTCAGTACTTTTATTTAGAAAAGGGAAAAGATTAAAAATTAAAGCTATGATAACTAGCTTATAGATCCGTCTTATGGGGCAGTACTACAAATGTCCACAGCTATAAGTGCCAATACTATCTAGTAGGGAAATACTTTATTGGTTAAGACAGGAAAATACACATTGGACCAGTTAGAGCTAGAAGTACTAGGGAAAGGCCTTTCGTTCATCTCAATCCCATGCTTTGATAAGTTCAACTGGGTGAAGGATATTCACTTGTTTGCACAGAAATGAATACTTCATAAGACTCACATTTAAAAAAAAAATGAGAAAAAAAACAAATCATTGGGCCCTGAACTCAGGGATTATCAACTAACTTTGATGATAGCTGAACTACTGCAAGAAAATTATTTAGATGAGGGAGGCCAATGGAAATTGACAACATATCCATCCCAGAGCTAGCTCCCAAACCAAACTCCAACCTATCAGCAAAGGAAGTTAAAGCCTTGAAGGACCTACAGGAGAGGGAGGGGATAACAATCAAACCATCAGCTAAAGGAGGGAATAATGTAATCCTAGACACCACCCAATATGTTGAGATGACCAAAAAAATCCTCACAGATACCACCACTTACAAGATCTTAAAATTAGATCCCACAAAGGTCTTCTTGGAAAAACTAAAACATATCCTACAAACAGGGTTTAACGATAATATGATATCCAAGAATGAATATGATTTTATGCTGAATACAAACCCATGTATCTCAACGTTCTATAGTCTACCCAAAATACACAAACAACACCCAGTGTTATCAGGGAGACCAAAAGTATCGGGAAATAACAACATGATGCAAAATGTTAGCATATATCTAGATCATATTCTAAGACCTCTAGTAGTCAGACTTCCCTCGTATTTGAGGGATACAAAACAAACCCTGGTGGATTTGGCCCAGTTAATTTGCAGCCTGGACGTTGAGGCCCTGTATAGTTCGATTCATCATATTCTGGGGCTTAAACATACAAGATATACATCTTGAGAAATATATCAATTTACCTATTGAGCTTTTACAGTTCATTCTAAACCACAACTTTTTCATATTTGATGGCGTATTTTATCACCAGGTGCAGGGAACTGTGATGGGGACGTCTTGTGCGCCCTCATACGCCAACCTGCACCTGGGTTGGTGGGAAGAACAAGTAATATTTGACCCGCTTAATACCTTTACTCAATGTATCTACTCATGGAAGAGATACATTGATGACATTATGCTCATTTGGACGGGTACAAATGACAAATGTTTTCACTTTGTATGAGTATTTATTTATCCAAATCAAATGCCCTTGACTAAATAGTAAAATGGATGTCCGCAATTGTTTAAGTGTATATAGTGTATGGTAACATGAAAACTTAATCAATACAACAATGTATCTCCATGAAATTCCTCCCCCCCCCCCAAAAAAAAAAAAAGAAAGCAAGAATGAAAGAGACCAAATACTATTATAATAAAACATAGAGACATACAAACAGACCAAAAAAAACCATAATGTGGTTTATGAAAAACAGACCAAATCAATATCTACATTTAATCCCATGGGTTCTAGTGTTTTTATTTGGTGAATCCAAAAAGTTTCTCTTTGGGATAAATTCTTGATCCTATCACCACCACGCCAATGAGGGGTAACTCTTTCAATACCCAGGCATCTAAACTTTTTCCATGAAAAGGAAGGGCATGTACTGCAATGAGCAGAAACTGAGTGGGTGATTAACCCTTCCTAATATTGTTCAGATGCTCAAGTATTCGAACTTTAAATATTCTTGTGGTGCGGCCCACATACTGTTTGCCACACGGACATTGCAGTAAATAAACTACAAAGTCCGTGTGGCAACCTATATCCGATTTAATATGGTATACCTTCCCAGTACTGACACTAGAAAAGGTGTTTGATCTCTCAGTAGTCACAGTCTTACAAGCTTTGCACGCTTTACATCCCCTACAGAATCCTACATTCATATTAGTGGAAGAGGTTTTACATATAATATATAATATATACAAAAAAAAAGATTTTATTATTGTTATTCTATTTCTATGATTTTTTATTATTTTTAAATTACTTACATTATCCACAATTGTTACTTTGTGATTACAATTGTTTTTTCAAGGTTAGTTTTGAATCAAATACCTATTGGGGATTCCAAAATGGTAAAAGTGATCAACTTTTGATGCTCTATAGCTATATTCCACCATGTTGCTACCAATACTATTGTGTTTTGTCTCAACAGATATATGACTCTCTCCAACATTTACTATTTGGGACTGTTCCCCTGGCGACCACCCGAGGGCTCTGTTAACAAACCCTGGTGGATTTGGCCTCACTTGCTGGAACGCACGACTGAATGGAACGCAGAAGTGTGCGTTCACTTCCGGTTACGGTTTTCGGCTGACATTGGACGCGCGAATTTCGATTGTAATCAAAGCAAGAAAAAGTCAGCTGGATGTGATTAACCACTACACCAATGAAGGAAGGAACCCAGGAAGACGCCCAGGTCACCACCAATAAACTTAGGGATTAGCCCTATATAACAGGACTGATGGGATGGTGGAATTAGGCTGTATTTTATACTCTGTCATTGTTGTATTATAATTGATTTTAATTTTGGTCCCTGAGGAGGTTCCATACTGTGAACGAAACGCGTAGGACCTCATTTTAAGTTTGTTTTCTTTTTATTGCTGGGTGAAGATTCATCCTTAATAAAGCCGTTTAAAATTGTTTCCACCATCCTGGGAGTCCTGTTTTCCATTCATTCTTTTGGAGCAACTGGAGGAAGATACTACTACTATCAGGGGAGACACCCTAGAGCGCTATTTCTCGTCTAATCTTGTGAGTACATTTCATGAACATTAACTCACTATTTGATACTGATTTACACTATGTTTATTTATGTTTTTTAATTTTAGATTTCTCAGCCGTATCCCACATATTTCTGGTTGTTCTATATTTTGCTGTGTAAAGGTCATTCATTCTGGGTAATGACCTGGGAGGTTATTCTATTTGAATATTAAGATAAGTAAATTTTCACTTGTATACACTATTCACTAAGTGGTGATATAGAAATATATATTTTTTTCTTTTTTCTTCACTTAATAATAATGACTTGAATTTGAAATTTACTGCGGAGGTTGGCAGTCCTTCTTGTAACTTCCTTGACTTGACCGTGACTCCTGAGACTAATGGTAGAATAAAAACTGATCTATTCAGGAAAAGCACATCTATGAATAGCCTACAAGAGATGCTATCACCCAGTACAGCAAAAAAGAGGTATACCCACAGGGTAGTACCTGCGACTCAGGCTAAATTGTTTGGATATTGAAGATTTTAAAACAAGAGATAAGGAACTCTATGTTTAGATCCAAAGGATATCCAAACAAATACCTTAAAAGAGCGTATTAAGGAGGGGGTTCAGTACTGGTATTTAGAAAAGGAAAAAAATTAAAAATTTACAGCTATGATAACTAGCTTAGACATCACTCTTATGGGGCAGTACTGAGAAAGCCTTTTGAGGGAAGAAAAGTCTCTATCCATTCATACTAACTCAGACCAAAAACAACTCAGATGTGTAGCAACATTTGATGCAGGCTGGGACCAGGTAAAAACAATCATGAATAGATTCTGGCCACGTCTTAGACAAAACGCTTCGAAAACAGCGCACATACCGAGAAATTCCATCCTTATTCCTTCTTTAATTGTAACACTAAAGGGCTAGTATACTTAATTGTATGCCAGTGCAACATGCTATCTGTGGGCAAGACATTCCGTCCTTTTGAAAGACTCATTTTGGAGCACATTAATTCCATAAAAACTTGCAGAAACATCGAGATCCCTATCTCAAGGCATGTAAAGACAGTCCATCATGGGGATCATACAGCACACAAATTCCTGGGCATTGAATTAGTGAAACTAGATCAAAGGAAAGGTAATGTAGATAAACGCCTGAGGAGAAGAGAATGCTTTTGGATCTACCACCTGAATACACTTACTTTGCATGGTTTAAATGAAGGATATATTTTTTTTTCACTTGTAGTATGTTGTGGACAAAAATATTAACCCAATTCATATTAATAAAATGCCTATTTACTCAGCATAACCACAATCAGCATTATTCAACCTTATTTGTAATTTACCTAAAATGGCCGCTAGGGAGTTTCCCTTTGACACCTCATTAATTATGTTCTATTACTATAGCTTGACTGCCTAGCGGGCAGGGAATGCATCCGCCCGGGGGGGCAGGGGGGGAATTTACTATAACTTGACTGCCTAGTGGGCAGGGAAAGCATCCGCCCGGTGAGGGGCTGGGAATTTACTATAGCTTGCCTGCCTACCGGGCAGGAAACGCATCCGCCCGGCGAGGGGCTGGGAATTTACTATAGCTTAACTGCCTAGCGGGCAGGGAACGCATCCGCCCAGTGAGGGGCTGGGAATTTATTATAGCTTGACTGCCTAGCGGGCAGGGAACGCATCCGCCCTGTGAAGGACTGGGAACCACCTAGAGAAAGGCTGGGAATTTTGTCGTACTGTTCAGAGCAGAACAGGGTTTTATTTACTGTTTAGTTGTTACTATGCTCGTTGTTATATTGTTCTTTATTATATTAGGGTTTTTATTTAATTTTGGCCATAGTGTGGGTACCCTCGCTGTGTGTGTGTGTTGTGTAGCTCATCCTGGATTCCGGATTATGTGCACATCTCTATATCTGTGACTCTTGTAAATGTCTTCTGATTAGTCTCTCCGCGTTCACCTTTTCCTTCATTCTCTACCTCTTCTGTACTTTTTACCCAGAGCTGTGTTAGTCACCCATGCTCGTCTGCTCAGATCCGTGGCCGCCATCTCGGGAGGGCGGATCCCGTGACTAGTCTACGTTTAGGGAAGACGCACGAAGGATGAAGGATCAATTCCTCATGGCACTCGAGCACTGTAGACATTCCTTCTTTTTCCTCTCTCTCTCTCTGTCCCTCTTACGTGGGAAGCCGTGTTTGGTAAAAATGGGACAAGAACACGCCAGACCTTCCAAAGGCTACTTAGCTTGTGACATAGTTAAGGAGAGAGCAGGAGAAGAGGCTATGTTAAAAATAAAGAAAATAGCAAAGATTTGTGGCTTTCAAATGTCACCCAGTGGTAGATTACAGCCAGAATATTGGAGGAAATTGCTTATTGACAAAGAGAGCTTATTGTTGGATAATGGGTTAACGAAAGCCGTGGATGCTTGGTATTGGGTGGCAAGAGGACTCAAGCGGGAGGGTTGGTTAGAGGAATAACTAGACTTTGGAGGACAATCGATTTATGCATATCATAGAAATGTTTGTGATGATGATTCATCTCTTGATGTTCCCCTGCCACCGCCCTATGATGGCGCCCAACACAATGTGAAAGAATCTGACTCCGCCTCCCCAGCCACTACCCAGTGGTCACCTCCAATTGGCATAGGCTCCTCTGTCCCCACCCCTCTGTACCCCATCCTCGGGGCGGATGGATCTTATTACTATCCCGTCCCTCTCCCACCTCCCTCTGTTTTTCCCACTGCTCCCGCCCCATTCCCACCTCCCTCTGTCATTCCTACTGTTCCCGTCACTCTCCCACCTCCCTCTGTCATTCCTATTGTTCCCACCTCTCTCCCACTTCCTACCGTTGTTCCCACTATCCCAGCCCCTCTCCCACTTCCCTTGGGTCCCGTCTCTCTTCCACCTTCCCCTGTCGCTTCTGATTCCGTCCCTCTTCTACCTTCTTCTATCACTTCTTCTGAGATCACCCCTCTCCCACCTCCCTCTGTCATTCCTTCTATTCCAGCTCCCCTTTCACCTTCACCTATTGCCTCCCCTGTCACCCCTCTTGTTCATCTCCCCGTCATTCCTTCTATTCCTGCTCCCCTCCCGCCTTCACCCCTTGTTCCCCTTGTCACATCTCTCTCTGCCATATCCCCCTTCAACCAATCTTCCTGTGCCATTCCCTCCACTCCTACATCTCCCTCTCCTCTCCCCATCACCCCTCCCGTCCCAGTTTCAGCTTCCCCTCCCCTTTCAGCCTCCAATCCTGTAGTCCCTCTTTCATCACTCATTTCCGCCCTCTCTGCTCCCTCTCCTCTTGCCATCACCCCTCCTGTCCCAGTTTCAGCTTCCCCTCCCCTTCCAGCCTCCAATCCTGTAGTTCCTCCCACCCTTGATCTTTCATCACTCATTTCCGCCCTCCCTGCTCCCTCTCCTCTTCCCATCACCCCTTCACCCAGTTTCAGCTTCCACTCCCCTCCCAGCCTCCCCTTCCAGCCTCCAATCCTGTAGTTCCTCCCTCCCTTGATCTTTCATCACTCATTTCCGCCCTCCCTGCTCCCTCTCCTCTTCCCATCACCCCTTCACCCAGTTTCAGCTTCCACTCCCCTCCCAGCCTCCAAGCCCGTAGTCTCACCCTCCCTTGATCTTTCATCACTCATTTCCGCCCTCTCTGCTCCCTCTCCTCTTCCCATAACCCCTTTCATCCCAGTTTCAGCTTCCACTCCACTTCCAGCCTCCAAGCCCGTAGTTCCTCCCTCCCTTGATCTTTCATCACTCATTTCCGCCCTCCCTGCTCCCTCTCCTCTTCCCATCACCCCTTCACCCAGTTTCAGCTTCCACTCCCCTTCCACCCTCCCCTTCCAGCCTCCAATCCTGTAGTTCCTCCCTCCCTTGATCTTTCATCACTCATTTCCGCCCTCCCTGCTCCCTCTCCTCTTCCCATCACCCCTTCACCCAGTTTCAGCTTCCACTCCCCTCCCAGCCTCCAAGCCCGTAGTCTCACCCTCCCTTGATCTTTCATCACTCATTTCCGCCCTCTCTGCTCCCTCTCCTCTTCCCATAACCCCTTTCGTCCCAGTTTCAGCTTCCACTCCACTTCCAGCCTCCAAGCCCGTAGTCTCACCCTCCCTTGATCTTTCATCACTAATTTCCGCCCTCTCTGCTCCCTCTCCTCTTCCCATCACCCCTTCCGTCCCAGTTTCAGCTTCCACTCCCCTTCCAGCCTCCAATCCCATAGTCCCTCCCTCCCTTGATCTTTCATCACTCATTTCTGCCGTCTCTGCTCCCTCTCCTCTTCCCATCACCCCTTCCTTCCCAGTTTCAGCTTCCACTCCCCTTCCACCCTCCAATCCCGTAGTCCCTCCCTCCCTTTATCTTTCATCACTCATTTCCGCCCTCTCCGCTCATCTCCTTCAGCTTACTCAGACCCTGTCACCTCCGGTTATGACTATCACTTCCCCTCCCAGCACCCTTCCAACTATTTCCTCCTCCGCCCCCTCACCCAGTCCAGTTCCTGTCTCCACCTCCCTCATGGCGACTCCCAGTTACCCAATCATGATAGTTGGGTCGACTGAATCTGTTGCATTGGGACAACCTCATGCTGTAGGCGCCTCTCCTGCTGCATCAGGCTTTCATCCCACTACCTCTCAATTAGTTACTCCCCAGGACATTGCTGTTGGTTCCCCCAACTCCGGTGCTCCGGCCGCTCAAGCCCCTAATTCACAAGATGCTGCCAGCTACCACAGTCTCCCGTTCCCGATTCCCCCCTGAAGATGACAA
>OW240912.1:148807901-148820827 GCA_933207985.1 Pelobates cultripes
AACCAGTAGTGGCTGGGTTAATAAAACATGTCACTAATCCTTCTAATGCTAAACCATCATTTAAAGTAAAGGATGTTACTGTAAACATAAGATCTGTAACTAGCAAGATTCGATTAAGTAAAGATACAATGTTTAAAATAACTTGCATTATTTGGCTATTTCCCTTGTTGCAAGATGAAGCTGGATAATCAGCTGTTATGCTCTTATATTCGTGTCCAACAGATTTCATATGTAGGTCACACCACATTTGCAAATTACATTTTAGCAACCTTCTTTTTTTTTATATCACGGACAAATTGTTGATACAGGGAAACAAATGGCATGATTGTTTTAGTAATTATCTAAATGGGACGAGCATAATAGGGGTAGGCCTCATGATGGAGGCAGCCATGACAGGGGCGGGGAAGGAAATGACAGCAAGGGAGGAAGTGAGAGGGGTGACGTCCATGATATGTGTGGGAAAGGACGATGATATGTGGGCATGGTAAGGGCGGAAGTGACGTTACTTTAGAAGCAACCGTGACTGTGGATAGGTCACGGGACTGGCAGGCGCCATCTTTAGGGTGGTGGTTGATGTACTTTCAACCATACACTATATTAAAACTATTAAAATAAGTCAGAGAAGCAACATTCTGTTCTGCAAAATGGAATACTAAACTATGAACAGACCTGGCAGGTTAAATAAGACAGTTGAGAACATTATGCATTTAACAGCCCATACAGCTGTTTCTAGAAACATGTACTTTAAAATAACTTTAAAATAATAAAATGATGCAAAATAAACTCGCGGAATTCAACCAAATTCCCTTATCTTCCTCAAACCATTAATCATTTTCCTCCTCTTATACTGACTTAACAACATCGCATATTCCCTCTACACCTTCCTAAATCCCGTATTCAACACTGAATGCAATCTTGTGAGCTCGTCACTCCCACAATCCTCAGTACCTTATACTCTTATCAGTAGCTTCTGAATAACTCTACAGAACACCGAAGAGACAGACCTAAATCGCAAGCATGTCACCACCCCCCTCCGCCCCCTCCCCCCCGCGTCTCACAGAAGCGAGGGGAGGGGGGGGGGTGTTTTAGCAGAGGGGGATTTGAGGGGAACAAGAGAGAGACTGCCTGCCAGCACGAATTTAACCATGTCAACGCTGTACAGTAACAAGACAGAAGGACAATTACATTACAAAGCAAAGAGACACAAAAACACAACATTTCATTTAAACCCCCACCCTCTACCAGGGTAATGGCTAACACAAAATACAAAAAAAACCCACAGCGTTTTAAGATTGGGGTGGGATGGTGACCATGGTCAGCTACATTTCGGTCATTACTGACAGGATGATGGAAGTGGTCACCTCCTGGACAGGGCACTGGCTGGGATAACTTCCCAGTAACACAATTATTATGATATACATACAATCTTAAACCTTTGTGATCAATATCTTCCTCAACCTATCCCTTTTGCTGAATAGCTCTTGCTACTCGGTACCAGGCTTCTGCTGTACAAACCAAATCTTGGTCCGACAGCTTCCCTTTCTTCTGTCAGTAACTTACGCCAGCTCTCTGGCTACAATCTGCCGCACAGAGGTACGGTAATTCCACATACTTTAGCAATCTTACTCACTTTCTTAACCATCTCTTCTCCTTCTCTGTCTTCCACTAGATCACATGCTAACCAACCCTTACTGGGTTTATCTAACTTCTGTCCCATCCTCCCTATATAAGGCGTCCCAGACATAGAGAGAGAAAGGAACAGAACGTCTACCGTGCTCGACTGCTACTTTAAGAGCAAGCTCTTTAAGTACGTCTTCCCAAAACGTAGACTAGTCACTGATTCCGCCTACCCGTGGTAGCCGCGGATTGGAGCGTGGCGAGAAGTGTGTGACCAATCACTTCTCTCAACAAAGAGAAAGAGAAATAGGAGGGGAAAGTGTAAATAGTACAGTGAGTAAGATAGAAGTAAACACAGGAATCTGTGTGACAGACAATTAAGACAATAACATTTCAGTGTAAATACAGTGAATGCATCACAGTTCAAATAAGTTCAACAGTTTTATCCCTTGCCTTTACTCGTGTGGCCAAAAGCCACCTCCCTCAACCTCGTAGTGTCCCTGTTGCGGACCCACCCGCAAGTCTCACTACCAGCAGCCACAGGAAACAGCAACAGCTTCCAACCCGAATCCTGTATAGCCTAAAGAATTGGAATCTTACCTGCCTCAGCGCTCGAGGCTGGAATTTTACCAAGAAGAAGTGTCCGATGAGGCTAGCTAAGCGGTCAAAGTGACACTCTGGGGAACCCCCAGGAAGCAATGAGTCTACATCATCCTCCACAGATTCCCCCTACTCTTTTTCCTTACAGCCACAGCTACGTGGCTCCTAAAAGCGTTAAACAGGCAATAGAGGACCCCCAGGAAAACTTCCACAGGTCCACCCCCCTTTTTCCTTACTACCACAGCCACGTGGTACCTAAAAGGAGTTAAACAGGCACTTACACTCCCCGGGTACTAAGTTAAACACATACCAATACAAACACACCCAGGCAACAGATAGTCAACATGCAGGTAAACCAGGTATCATTAACAATACAAAGACTCTGGGCAAGTTATTACCTGACTTTGATGTCCTCTCGGCAGCAGTCACAGACACTGGGACAGGTCAATCACAGGGGCAGGAACATACCGGCTAGGTGCTGCAGCAATCTCTACCGTGTATTCAGAGGTGATCAGGCTCTTTTCCTTCCCCCAGGATTCAGCCCCCCCAGCGTCTTCTTGGACAGCTGCCCAGACTGGACATAGCCCAGAGCCCCACGTTGAGAGCGCCAATTGTTCTAGATAATTTACTGCAAACCAATTAGTTTGAATGACTATCTGTTCCTGTCCAAATTAATGATAATAAAGTTGCGTGCACGCAGAAGTAAATTCACACTGAGACACAAGGTTCAGGGTAATGAAAGAACTTCAGAGAAGTTTAATGGCTTCTGACAGAAAATGGGTGCGCAGACCCTTATAAAGGCATTATTACATCATTGAAGAAAATCAAGATATAGACAAATAGACATTGTTAATTGGCTTAGGTGCTAAGATGTTAGTAAAATGCCCTCCCCATTCTTAGGTCACTATCTACGTAATTTCTTAACTCCTACAGGTTTTAGCGCCATTTTGTTAAAATGAGGAGCTCACTCGACGGGAGGGGCCTTTTGGCAGCTATCCATTTGGAGCGTGGCTGGCACTTGTTAGTTTCTCAAGGTTAAGTTTCAAGGATTTTAGTAAATACACATTTTATCAAAGCTATTTCTTGCTGACATGCAAATTCTATGTTCTATAGACAAAGCTTCCTTGTAAAACTATGGGGGCCTCTTAGAGGTATAGCAAGAGGATTTAAAGGGGCCTTACAAATTTATAGAGGCCTAATAATTCTACAACAATACAGATTACTGGTAGTTTTGCCATGTGTTTTATTTATACATTTTACTGGTAGTTTTGCCATGTGTTTTATTTATACATTTTACTGGTAGTTTTGCCATGTGTTTTATTTGTACAGATTAGTGGTAGTTTTGCCATGTGTTTTATTTGTACAGATTACTGGTAGTTTGCCATGTGTATTATTTGTACAGATTACTGGTAGTTTGCCATGTGTTTTATTTATACAGATTACTGGTAGCTTGCCATGTGTTTTAGTCACATATTTCTGTGAGTTTCCATATGTAGATATATCACAGATTACTGTGAGTTTCCATATGTAGACATATCACAGATTGCTGTGAATTTCCAGCTCTATATATCACAGACTACTGTGAGTTTCCATGAGTATATATTCCACAAATTACTGTGAGTGTCCAGGTCTATATATCACACATTACTGTGAATTTCCATGTAGATATGTCACAGACTATGGTGAGTTTCCACCTAGATATATCACAGATTTCTCGGATTACTGTGAGTTTCTATGTGTATATATATATATCGCGGATTTCTGTGAGTCCTTGGGCAGTATATACTTATATCACGGATTCTGTGAGTTATAGGACAGTGTATACATAAATCACAGATTTCTGTGAGTTCTATGTCAGTGTATATAGCACCGCTTGCTGTGAGTCTTAGTGCTATAGATCTCACGGATTGCTGTGAGTTTCACTGACGGTAGATGTCAGTCCTGTCTATGTCGATACTATTCTATCTTATCAGGCTTCTTGGGAAGATTCATTGAGTTGGCAATTGTTTTTGCTCTACACCTGAAGAGACCATGAGTACAATACCCTTCAGGCGGTACGAGGATGATGATGACCTACAATAAAGATAAGATATCTCATACGGATCTGTATGTACATGTGCATTACAATTTGCACCTTAAAGAAGGTATTGCTCAGCAGAGCTTGATTTTATGGACACTCACTGGAACATGTCCAGCTTAAACCCAATACAACTGGTTTTACCTCTATGTTGCCTGCTGGGCACTTAGGGACCGCCAGTCCCGGTTATGGTTTATTCACACAGTAGTACGCTGTCTAAGATTAGTGTCTAAGGGTACTAGGTCACAGGATACCCGGAGGATTTACAGATATTTAGGGGACTCTGCCAAACTCAGAGGTCCCCATTACTCATTTAAGATGAAACCCAGGATTGGCCTGCTATGTCTGTGCCCCATTAATGGGCCTGCTATGTCTGTGCCCCATTAATGGGCCTGCTATGTCTGTGCCCCATTAATGGGCCTGCTATGTCTGTGCCCCATTAATGGGCCTGCTACGTCTGTGCCCATAAGATTGGCCTTCTTTGTCTGTGCCCCTAAGATTGGCTTGCTTTGTCTGTGCCCATAAGATTGGCCTGCTCTACCTGTGCCCGAACTCCCCTTTGGACCACAAACCTCGGGGAATATCACTGAAGTAAGCACAGTACCCTCTAGGTGGGTGTCCGGACAGACACTGCAGGTGCCAGAGGACACCAGGATATGGACATCTAACTGTGATTGGAGGGTGAAGGCCCTACACCTCATGCCCTGAAGGGCAAAGTTTTTATGAGAATTCCGGACGCACTTAATTCACGGGTTATACCCAAACGGCGACACATCTCAATGGGAATTTAAGCACAGAAGCAGGGAACAGTGCTCAAGGCGCCATATTAGGTATTGGTAGTGTTTTTCTGTCATGTTTAGCTCCTGACCTTTTCAACTGGATTCACTTGATTCGTTTTCCAGTTCTGCTATCCGACCTGCTTTCGAGTGCGTATTTTCCACTTTCACTTCATTGGTGCGTTTCTTTGTTTTAGGTGCCTTCTATTGTCCTGTGCCGAGATTGAGTAGAGGCCATACTTGACCTCCTCCGAGCCTCGGGCACTTGTGGATGGGAGAGCGTCCTAATAAAATCTGAACCCTCTCATTTACCGAATTGGACACTGATTCATTATTAGAGGGCTGAGCTAGATATAGAGGACATGCTCCGAGTGACTCATTCTCATAGAAGGAACGCGGACTCAGAGTGCGATCACATTTTACAGAGTGCGACTCTCTCATACACTCAACGCACTATGGTGCCGTCCATTTGTTCCTCACACAGGCTTGTACCTGTACAGGTCAACTATGACCGCATAGAGGGGCGTCCCTTCTACATCCAATTTAAATATGATGACCGCGCTACTGATTTCGTTCTAGAGGGCTACCTGATCGGGCTAGGTATACATAGTTTGTCTGGATCCATCTTGAAATCCACATGAGAAATGCCCTCAGAGGTATTAGTGGGGGAGGTTTCCCACTTATGTACACACATTCCGGGAGACAGTACGGCTAAGGAGGAACCTCAGTTCTTACAAGAGTACAGGTTTTGGTAAAACCTGTGCTATATCAAACAGACTTTGCACTCTGTTTCAGATATTCATTGTGTACAAACTGTGCAGACTATTCTCCCGTGTAAGGGTGACATGAGATTCTGAGACCTGCATAGGACAAACGGGCACTGCTTTGCTTGAGTAACAAGACTGGAAAATTCACATAAACGGTTTGGTAGACTGGAGTCTCTTATGACACAGCTAGTATTGTCCACACTATTATCTGTATATAACTTTATTTCGGAGGAGACAATTCACCAGGTAGGTCATAAAGGAACGAATAGACACTATTCGGCTCTATTCGAGTATTGACGGTGGACTTAGGCGCAGGCCTGAGGTTGGAGTTTGTCTGCAAGGCCACATCGCCTGGTGAACCTGACACGATCGGAGGAATCACCTCTCACATCAAGAGTCGAGACACGGTGGAAGTCTCTTCTCGCGACCCCTCGGCACTTTACATCTACAGGAATATGGCTAATAGGTCAACTTGGCAGCCCATGGACCGACTGCTAGGGAACAGGTCGTAACCCCACGTACAATGGATCTATCAACGGAGGTCACTTCTCGCAGTTGGAAGGTCGATTTAGGATTGCTCTAATATTCTCGGAATGGGTACCAGTGAAACAAGCAGCGTTGGATTTGTTGGCTGAGCGTTAAAACAGCAAATACGAAGCCCCCTGTCATGTTATAAAATTGTAGATTATGCTAGCTTTAGTGTACCTATAATCTTAATTTTATTAATGACAGGAGGCGAGTATTTCCCACCCATTCTTATCCCTCCCTTGTTTAATTTTATAGTTTGGATTTATCAGGTACGTATACAACTCTGCTTGTTGTTTCTGCTACCTGTCATCTGTCCTTATGTCTGTTTTTCATAAGTAGGGTTGGGATATCTACATATTAAGGTAATTTTGTTTTGCTACATTGGGTATCTACAAGTTTATTCAAAATACATTTCATTGGACAATCAACCTGTTCGATTCTGTTTTTCTCTCGTTTCAGTTTCCAGTCCTTCAGCACTATCTGGTGTGGCGCTTCTTCGTGGATGGTGGGCATTGACTTATTTTCAGTCCATCGATGCTATCCGGTTGACAGTTCTTCTCAGACGTTGGACATTGCTGTATTCATCGTATCTGGACTTCGTTGCTTCCCATTATTTTTTCTGCCTTTGTTCTGTTTTGTCCCAGCTTGAAAGAGGAAATGAAGCAATGGGAAGGGGGTTTTATAGTACCTAACTTTTTTCTGATTGGTTGTTTTTCTGTGCTGCTGTGGAGTTCTAGTAAAGAGAGACTAAAGCAAATACTCGCCTCCTGTCATTAATAAAATTAAGATTATAGGTACACTAAAGCTAGCATAATCTACAATTGTTACAGACAAAAGCCCTTTAGCAGAGGTCATATGCTCATCTTAGAGTTAAAAGTGTCTCTCCTAAAGACACCATATTGTCTTTCACTTCCTTTCTGCCACCGTTGCCAACACCTCTCATTGCACTTTATCTCTGTCACTCGGCTTTCATTTCCTCATATCCAGTGAAGGCAGTTCTCAGAGTCAAAAGTTATCAAGTCCAACATTATCAAGTTAGGACATAATCCTATGGCATTTCACAGGCATTCATTCAGGACTGGGGCAACTTCAGCATTCCTCCAAGAATAATACCCACACACATTATAAAGATCATGGGTAATTTCAGGTCAGCAGTATATACACACTATATACCTTTATCTTTGGAAGAGACACAACATGCATTCTGTAATTGTGTAAATAAATGTTTGCATTCAATTTGTGCCCTCTTTATTTATGGGCCTAACCTGTTCATCATTTTTGGCACACTTTAACCAACTTTGTCATTTGTAGTTTTGACAGGGTGACGTGGGTGCTCTAATTCAAATAAAAATATATGATAAACAAATGATTTACACAAATAAAATGTGAATAATATAAAGGAGAAATTAATAGAAAATCTGAAATGCACTACAATCATTAGCAGTTCTTTATGAACTGGTGTGATTGATGTTCATTTGGGGCTCCCCCAGCACTGCTAACAATAAGGGTTCAGGTTAAAACAGAGATCTCTAAATTGAAGTCCACGGCGTTCTGGTTTATCATATATAATGGTCTTCACCACTGAAAATAATTTTCTTACAAAAACAAAATTGGCCGCCTGGCTAAACCTTCTTTATAATGTGGAGGCAGAGAGAGGTAGCTGTACTGGTTGTTGGAGGACCCACTTGGAGGATTAAAGTGACACTATAGGCACCCAGACCACTTCAGCTCATTAAAGTGGTCTGGGTGCACTATCTCCCAGACAGTCACTAGAGGGCTTCATGGATTGAAACAAACCTTTGGTCTGGTATCTGACGCTGGACGTCCTCACGCTCTGCATTAGGACATCCAGTGTCACATTTTTCCCCATAGGAAAGCATTGATACAATACTTTTCTATGTGGAGGTCTAATGAGCGTTGGCCCAGCTCAGAGGGACTTTGGCATTGGGATCAGGTAAGTAAATAAATGGTTTTTAATGCGTGGGAGGGGGGAGGCAGGGGAAGCGTTAGTGCCAGGAATACAGCTTTGGTAGGTTTTCCTTACATGAGGCTACACTGAAATAATCTATTCACTATTTCAAACAGTTTTCAATGTTGCTGTTCTGTGGTTGTTAATATAATTAGATACAATTTCCCCTTATTTGTACACACTTGCATGATCATTGAACCAGACTGATTCAGTGAACTCATGATGTTAGAGAAAGCCAAGAGGTTAGTGCTCTGGCAAACACTGCTCAGAACTCAATATGCTCAAAATGAATTTGCAGTGGAGCAATCATGATTTGCTTTACTGAACCTTCAGTCTAGAAACATAGAAACATAGAATGTGACGGCAGATAAGAACCATTCGGCCCATCTAGTCTGCCCAATTTTCTAAAAACTTTCATTAGTCCCTAGCCTTATCTTATAGTTAGGATAGCCTTATGCCTATCCCATGCATGCTTAAACTCCTTTACTTAAACTCCTAATACTGTTTAGCTTTTCCATGTTATCTTTTTCTTACAGATATCTCTAAATTTTAAATGCTGTTTTAGTATGTTTTCTGCATACATGCTCATTTTAAATGCCTCCTATGTTTTTTTAGATTCAAGGGGATTTATGCCAATTTTAACACCGTATGCATGCTCTCTAAAATACACTCTGTAGATTGACACATGTTTAAAAGACTCAACTTCTTTTAAGCAGTAATTCTGTTTTCTCCTGATTAGTTCTTATTGTTTTATACTACTGTTCTGTAATAAATTTCTGTCTGCTTTGTGATGTCTCCTGTGATGCCCTCTTTCTATTTAGTTTATTGAATTTCTCTATTAATAATCTTAATAAGACTTTATTAAGATCAAGCATTCCCAGAGGCCCTTGATATTCTGTCACTTTATTAAACTCACTAATATCAAATAAAATCACTGCACCTTAATTCTGCCCTAGAGCGTGCTCTATTTTTGTACCATTCCCATCACATTCACACAGTGCTGTCACTACAGCCAACATATATACGGTACATACCCATAGAATACTGCACACATAAAACAATTTACAGGAATGTGCATACTTAAAGAACACATTGATGTAGAGATAACAGATCACAAACTACCTACTATTACAATCAGTGTAGATAACACTGTACAGTCCTTGACCTCATCTCTTTCATGGTATATGTCAAATATATGTCTACAAATGGATCGACAGACACACATATAGCAACTGAGAGACTGATTGATAGATGTCGATTTTTCAATCTGTCTGCCTGTTTGTCTTTCTGTTGTACACAGACAGACTTTGATGGATTTAGACAGAGATAGACATACGGTCCGGCAGACAGACATACTGACAGACATATTTTTTTAGTAGATAAATAGATGTTTTAGTGACAATATTCAAGCTATACAAAGTTGAGTGATTTATGTCTCTAGAACCCTAAAATGGGCATTATTTTCCTTAGATTCATGCTTCATTATTATCTATATTTTATTCATTTTTTTAGGGTTTGGTTTAAAACTTGGTATGTTTGTCTTCCCAATTTATTTTGGTAATATTATTGTTGGGTGAAGTTGGAATTGAAATGGCCTGGAGCACAAGACTGTGGCATGCATGCCGCAATTCAACTAGGGCAAGCATGTCAAACTCAAAGTCTGGATCGGGCCACATAAACAAGGTTTATGTGGGCCGCAAAAAAAATACTGTAAATTTTCATAGAAACTTAGGTTTATTTTAAAACGTACGCTATAAAAAAAAAACAACAGCATCCCCCTCTACTAAATCCCAGCCCCGCCCTCGCCTAAACCACAGCACCCTGTGCCAAACCTGATCCTCCTGCTGACACACACATACTCACAGACAGACGCACAGACACACTGACAGACACACACATAGACACACACACACTCACTGACAGACAGACACACAGACATACTCAGACACACATTGACAGACACACACATACTCACTGACAGACACACACATACACTCACTGACAGACAGACACACAGACACACACAGTGAGAGACACACACATACTCACTGACACACAAACATACTTGCTGACACACACACACACACAGACTGACAGACACTCATACACACACACACAGACACACACACATACTCACTGACAGACAGACACACACACTGACAGACACACTTATACATTCTTGCACACACATACTTTTTTTTATTGCTCCTTAACTTATGGAGCCGATGTGGGGCATCTCCCTGGGGTCCTCCTTGCTCCTCACTGCTCCCTCGCGCGGTTTAGTGATGCCGGAATATGACATCATATTCCGGCGCCTGGCTTCACTTCAGATGGCGCGTGGAAGGGAGAAGTGAGGAGCAGGATCCACCTGCATCCACCATCCCTTCCTCCCCGTCCAGGTAAGTGTTAGCAAAGTAGGCAACTGCAATGTGGGGAAAGCAGGTGCCTAATCTACTATAACACCAGCATGTACTCGCGGCTCGACGTTGGCCGCAAGTTTGACATGCTTGAACTAGGGCATCTTTAAAACCATGCATATAAGGTGTCACCAGTATTGCTGCATAGGGTTTGAAATTCCTAACCTTAGGCAACCTTTTAGTAGTACTGTATCAAAACAAGATCTTGAAGTCCCTTGGCATGTTGGGCCTATTTTTTTTTAAATTGAGGTGTGTATGTTGCCATATTCTGCTTCTGTTATTAATGGGTGCTGCAATGGTTTTGTAGCATTGTATGTGAGCTGTTATATTGTATTGCTTCATGAGTAGTTTGTTGTATTCTGAATGATACCTATTAAGATACCTATTAAGATGGGCTTTGTATGGGGGCTGTATGTTATATTGTGTGTGTGGATGATATGTCATACAGTTTGGTGGTGCATGTGAAGTTGCTTATGGAGTTGTGTGTGTGTGTGTATATGAGGATTGTCAGTGGTGTTGTGTTTGTGGGGACTGTGTGTATGTTTGTGTTTTTTTTATTATTTTGTGTAAGGGGGAGGCTTCTTGTGCAGCTCTGTGTATATCTAGCTGTTAGGGTGGCTTCCCATGGGCACATACACATCTGCATTACCTTTACAGTTAAGACCTCCCCTTAAGTACCCTAACACACTACACTACCAGTAGTGGACTGACCACATGGGTACATACCTCATGAACAGAGGGCGCAAGGAAATCAGGATGCACAGATATTACCTAGATGGGACTGGTATAATTTAGTATGATTTATTCTAGCGATAGTTGCAGGCCTCTGGTGGTATGGAACCTGCTACCTATCCCCTTCTCAATACTCCTCCCCTGCTGTGTAAGACCTGGCAGCATGCGTCTTCTACACATACACACACACACTCTAACATTGACTGCTCAGATTCACACACAGACACTCTATCCCTGCATCCATACACAGACTGCTCTCATTATTACACACAGATATCCAAACACCAGCAGTGACCTTCATTTACACAAACAGCTTCTTCTACACAAATGCATTTTATACCCTTTACTTTACATAGACCCAAGCACTACACAAACTGACACTTCAAACATATATACTCCTTAATTCACACCAAAATTAAATAATACTACACCCCTGCATGTACATGACTTAATTCTCTCCATCTATCTATATCTATATATATGAATATACATCCCTGCATTCAGGTTTAACTCCTGCAATATTGCTACATTTTCAATCAAGCCTTTCATCATGTGCCCAGTGCTCAAACTCTGGTAAAAGACTTTATTTTATCTTAAGGACTTTTATTTCCTATCAAGATATTGCCTTATTTTCGGCTTCTATTTTGCATTGGGACTTTTTCATCATTTGCTTTATAATAAAGACCTTAAATTTAAAAACTGTGTCTGTCCAAATCTCTGCATACTGAGCCTATTCACCCCAAACCCGTGACACACTGGCACTTCAAAAACTATTCTTTGGGTTTCCCACATATCAGCATTACACAAATACGTCACTACTATGATGCATACAATGATACCTTGAAATTATATAATTATATAATACTGCATTACAGAGGCGTACCTAGAGCATTTGGCACCCGGGGCGGGCCTTATTTCTAGCACCCCTGCACAAAATGTAAATAAACACCAACAAATGTTTAAAATGTATTTAGCACTGAGTAGTGTTTGTGTGTTTGAATGTAAGCAAGTTTTTGTATGTATGAGTGTATGTAGATGTGTGTTTGTATGCAGTGTTGGCATTTGAATTCAGGCATGCATTTGTGTGGAGTTTAATGCAGTGGTGTTATTATATACAGAGGTGTTTTTGTATGTAGTGTTGATGTTTGAATGCAGGAGTACAGGAGTGTGTTTGTATGTAGCATTAATGTTGGAATGCAGGGGTGTATTTG
This sequence comes from Pelobates cultripes, assembly GCA_933207985.1. NCBI lineage: Eukaryota > Metazoa > Chordata > Amphibia > Anura > Pelobatidae > Pelobates > Pelobates cultripes. The sequence continues at coordinate 148,820,596 of OW240912.1, forward strand.
CGTGCAGGGTTGGCGGGATGCTGAGATGTATGCACATATGCACACACATGCAGATACACACAATCACAAACAGATACACAGACATGCATGCAGCTAGACAGACACAAACACACATACAGATACAAATACACACAGATACAAACATTGATAAACATACAAATATATTCCCTTATTTGTTATCCTTGATATATTTAAGGACACTAAATAAGGGAGCTGTCTGCTAAACAGTGCC
>OW240912.1:148820927-148866689 GCA_933207985.1 Pelobates cultripes
ATTCAGTGTTGAATACGGGATTTAGGAAGGTGTAGAGGGAATATGCGATGTTGTTAAGTCAGTATAAGAGGAGGAAAGTGATTAATGGTTTGAGGAAGATAAGGGAATTTGGTTGAATTCCGTGAGTTTATTTTGCATCATTTTATTATTTTAAAGTTATTTTAAAGTACATGTTTCTAGAAACAGCTGTATGGGCTGTTAAATGCATAATGTTTTCAACTGTCTTATTTAACCTGCCAGGTCTGTTCATAGTTTAGTATTCCATTTTGCAGAACAGAATGTTGCTTCTCTGACTTATTTTAATAGTTTTAATATAGTGTATGGTTGAAAGTACATCAACCACCACCCTAAAGATGGCGCCTGCCAGTCCCGTGACCTATCCACAGTCACGGTTGCTTCTAAAGTAACGTCACTTCCGCCCTTACCATGCCCACATATCATCGTCCTTTCCCACACATATCATGGACGTCACCCCTCTCACTTCCTCCCTTGCTGTCATTTCCTTCCCCGCCCCTGTCATGGCTGCCTCCATCATGAGGCCTACCCCTATTATGCTCGTCCCATTTAGATAATTACTAAAACAATCATGCCATTTGTTTCCCTGTATCAACAATTTGTCCGTGATATAAAAAAAAAGAAGGTTGCTAAAATGTAATTTGCAAATGTGGTGTGACCTACATATGAAATCTGTTGGACACGAATATAAGAGCATAACAGCTGATTATCCAGCTTCATCTTGCAACAAGGGAAATAGCCAAATAATGCAAGTTATTTTAAACATTGTATCTTTACTTAATCGAATCTTGCTAGTTACAGATCTTATGTTTACAGTAACATCCTTTACTTTAAATGATGGTTTAGCATTAGAAGGATTAGTGACATGTTTTATTAACCCAGCCACTACTGGTTATTCATTTTAGTTACAGGGTGGTATAATTGTTATAGTCTAATTAATATAAATGATAGTACCGCAATAGTTAATGTTTTATCCAAAGACATTTAGGAACTTTACTTAACTTACTATTAACCATTATTTATAATGATAGACATGTTCAGACTGCAAAAAGCTATGGCTAATGACATAGAAAGGGGTTTGAGTCAGTAACACAGCCCATACAGAGGAGAGCAAACCCGCTGATGCTTAATGCCCCTGCCATGGCAGTGTCTACAGGGAACAAGGGGGGCCACTAGCCACTGTAACTTTACCTATTGAAGGTCACCCTACTGCTTTCCTGGTTTCCTGGTTAACACAGGTGCATCCCGCAGTGTTCCTAGAGAACAAGACCTGCCTGACTCATCGTTCCTGCCTGACACCGATGTCTCTTGTGTTGGTGCTGATGTCCTATCCCGCCTCCAAGCATCCATCACCCTCACTGCAGACGGCCAGGTTCAATTAAATACACCTTTGTCACGAAAAGACACTACAGTTCTTTGTTCCCTTCCCATTTTACTGTGGAGATGATCTACCCACAACAGAACAATGCTCAATTCATCTTCTTTACTATCTAGCAGAACAAGGATGTGAAGCTTCACGTCTCAAGCTGCAATTCTGCCAACCTACTGTTATCTTCCTTGGCCATTGTCTGTCTCAGGGAACCAGACATCTCACTCGTGACCGAGTTAGAGCAGTACTGGACAGGACCTCAAAGTCACTACACGCCTTCCTAGGCCTCATTTCCTATTGCCGAGCATGGATCCCAGAAGCCTCACTCCTTATGCAACCTCTTTATGATGCTCTCAAGTCAGACCCATTTTGCTTGTCCACAGAAGCCCTTGACAACTTCTGTTCTCTCAAACGTGCTATTGCTTCTGCTCCTGCTCTTGGCCTACCAGACTATACCAAACCCTTCAAATTGTTTGTTTCTGAAAGACAAGGCCATGCAACAGGAGTACTCACTCAGGCCCATGGTCCTGGAGGCCGCCAAAGGCCTATTGGATTTTTCTCCTGCCAACTGGATATTGTGGCCAGAGGACGTCCCTCTTGCCTTCGGGCCGTCTTTGCTGCCAGAGAGCTCATTGAAAGAACTGGAGATCTTGTCCTTGGCCACCCCCTGGTTGTCTTGGCCCCCATGACATTTCTGCCATAGTCAACCAGGTCCAACTTAAGCATGTTACTCCTGCTAGGCATCTTCGCCTTCAATGTCATCTTTTGTTGCCTGACAACATTACCCTCCAAAGATGTCAAGTTCTCAATCCGTCCACTCTTCTGCCACTCCCTGAGGGGGGTGTATACTACGGATTCATCATGGACGAAACTTATGTTTTTCTTCTCACTGGCACCATCAAGAAGGAAATGCATCCCAACCTATCCTTTCATGATGGACAAGCTCTCCTTCATGACGGAGCAGGATATGCCTTCTGTACCATGTGGTACAAATCAAACATCACTCCTGAAACCTGCTATGAAGATGAACTCTATCATCTGGTCGAAGTAAAACTCACTGCACAAGACTTCTACTGTGATTCTGAAGGCAACAGTATGGTCTTGATTCATCTACCTCCGGAACTCAAGCATTTGTACCGCCATTGGGACACTGCCATTCCACATGTCCCTGTGACCAAGTTGAAAACAATATCATGGAATGATCTTGGGCCTATGGCAAAAGCATGGGCCACTATGGACGAATCACAGCTACAGGAAAATGGTGTTGTCAAATATCCAACAACTGACCACCTAAAAGCATGGCCACGTCATTTCCTGGAGAATGAGTTCCAAGATTTAACCATAGTGAATGAATACGACCCAGATACACCTCATGACTGTTTTGAACAGATGAAAATGGAAACAACACATCTACCAACTGTGCATGAAGACCCATTGGTAGATCCCGATCTCACCCTGTTTGTGGACGGCTCAAGATATGCTGATGAAGAAGGAAGATACCATACAGGATATGCCGTAACCACAACAGATGAAATTGTCAAATCATCATCTTTACCATCAACTATGTCTGCACAAGAAGCTGAATTGCAAGCCCTGACTTCAGCATGCAAGATCTCTGAAGGAAAGCGCGCCAATATCTACACGGATTCAAGATATGCACTGGGCGTGGCTCACGACTTCGGATTAATTTGGAAAACAAGAGGATTTCTTACTACCGCCGGTACACCAATCAAGCACGGTTCCGCAATCAAGGAGCTGATGGACGCCCTCCTACTCCCAGAAGAAGTGGCCATTCTGAAGGTAAAGGCACATGGGAAGTTGGACTCAGATGAAGCAAAGGGCAACCATCTAGCTGATCAGGCTGCAAAACAAGCTGCAAGAAAACCACAGGAAGTGGGAAGAAGAGTGTCCGGAAATGAAGAAACTCCCATATTTACTCTGCAGACTCTTCCAACTGACCTGAAAATCCTGCGGGAACAACAGGCTACAGTTGCCCCTGAAGAAATACAGAAGTGGAAACAGAAAGGGGCAGTTCTGAAGGATGGAGTGTACTCCAACAACCTCAATTTCTGCCTCCCTAAGAATTTGTACCCAGCAGTCGTACAATGGGCACACGGACCTGCACATTTATCAAAGGATCTAATGAATGCTCTTGTACAAAAATACTACCTCACTGTCCCCATATGAGATTCTATTTGGGACTGCACCTAGGCTAGGTTGCTATTTTCCCCAACAACTACAACTTCAAACTGATGTTTTTGTAGATTATGTAACTGAACTCGCAAATGCTTTGAACAAAATCCATGCCCAAGTTTTCTCTTCAATTCCAGATCCTGATTCTGACACAGGCAACCACAGTCTGCTCCCCGGTGACTGGGTTCTGGTCAAGAAATTTGTGCGAAAACAGTAAATGTCCGTTCCAAGTTCTCCTGATCTCCCCTACCTCTGTCAAATTGGCCGGAAGGCCTAACTGGATCCACGCTTCCCACTTCAAGAAGACACCTGCCCCAGAGGAAGCTAACTCTATGCAACCATGTGCCTCTGGTACATTATCTCCTTAGTTGGCCTCCTTAAAGCCCAGCAGGTGGCCATCACCAAAGATGCTAGTGGGTACACTTTCTGGTATAATTCATCATGTACCCATGTGGCTACATTCACTTTTGATTACTGTGATATTGTAGAGTGCCCATTCCCTAAGTCACAGATTCAAGCCATTTATAAAGATATACCACAAGCAAAAGACCCTTACGTTTGTGTAGTAGATGAACAATGGGGTTATGACTGTAACTACTGGGGGGCTGCGGGATGGAATACTGGGCCTGCCTGGGGTTATAAACCCAAAAGTGCTTTATCTAAGATAGACAATCAGGGTAGATCCCTCCTTCAAAGAATGACTTTAAGAAAGCCTGGAGGAAGTACCCCTATGAAATTAATGTTAAATATTGAACATCCTGGCCCCGAGGATGCAGACCGATATGTAATGGGAATGTATTGGAAGAAAGGTTCCTACAACAAATTAGGTCATTTCTACCTCAGAGATATGTACCACTCTCCAGAGTGGCAAGGGGCTGATCATATGGTCCCAAATCCGCTAAAACCACATATCCAGTCCTTTAAAGATATGATGGCCATCGCTAACCCCACTTTTGAAGATACCATGGCCGCTGAAACTGGATTCAATGACATTAATTTGTGGTTAGAATGGATGAGGTATAATGCCAACAAACATAATAAAACAGCATGTTATGTATGTGGCGGTGCCCGACCCCACCTTGGCACCGTCCCCCTAATTCTCCCTTTAGAGATAGAAGATTGCTTCTTAAGCCTTTTTGCCTACCAATATGACTTTAATAGGTCCCTCTGCATGGCATGGACGGCAGAATACCCTCTCTTAGTTGAAAATGTTAAGCCACCAGATGGAATCACAGTCTATAGAGGTAATTACACTTGTTATGCCGTGTATGACGGGATTGGTAAATTCATGGGTAACTTTTCTAAAGGTTATTGCGCCACTTACAGAACTGTTCCTATACGCCTGTTGCAACACCATACCAGGTCATTGGGGGATATTTACTGGTTATGTGGGGATCTACAGTTAAGATCTAGGCTGGAAACTGAGTGGTGGGGTGAGTGTACCCTGGCCAAAGTTATCATGCCCATTCATATTATTTCTGATAATCATCATGACACATACGACCCTCCACATACATCAGCCAGAGTAAGGCGCGAAACCCCAGTAAAAGGCAGTTTTGACCCCCACATTTACATAGATGCCATTGGGGTGCCTAGGGGGGTACCTAATGAATTTAAAGCTAGAGATGAAGTAGCTGTAGGTTTTGAATCACTTTTTACCATAGTCACTGCCAACAAAAACCTTAATTGGATTAATTATATCTATTACAACCAACAGCGCTTCGTGAACTACACCAGGGATGCCCTCCAGGGCTTGGCCGAGCAATTACAGGCCACATCCCAAATGACCTTCCAGAACAGACTGGCCTTAGACATGATCTTAGCCGAAAAAGGGGGGTCTGTAAAATACTTCCCGACACTATGACTTGTTGCACTTACATTCCAGAAAACACAGGTCCTAATGGTAAAGTCACTCTGGCCATAGCTAAATTAAATAGACTCTCAGAAGAGTTAAAGAGAAACTCTGGAGTTACTGATCCCTGGGAAAAATGGTTTGGTTGGATGACTGGTTGGCAGAGAGCTTTAGTCCAGATTGGTATTGCCTTACTAATTTTTCTTTTTATTCTCGCTCTTCTCATTTGTTGTGTCCTCCCATGCCTAAGGAAATTCCTGCAGAAAACTGTAGACCAAGCAACACCAACCTTCACTCATCTGACAATCGATGATCAAGACCTCATCTCACCCTGTATTCCGCTACAAACTCTCCCTTATACTGATGAAGTGCAGAAAGTCTAGGAAGGGACAGTACAGGGACAGCGTCCGTCTTTATGGGTAGACTGCCGTACGGAGAAGTAGTGGATAAGCCACTATGGGTTACCAGCGGAGTGAAGAGTGTTCCTGAACCGTACTGACGGATGTGCTGCAGCCTGTTAGGGTCAAGAGAGGGATAGACTTGCACTTTGCATTAACACTAAGTCAGCGGTCATGGGGTTTCTGTGTCTTTGGGCTAATACTTCTTCTGATACTAACAAATAAAGTTTTGTCTTTTAGCAAATAACATTTTAGGGGGGACTGTTGTAGAATTATTAGGCCTCTATAAATTTGTAAGGCCCCTTTAAATCCTCTTGCTATACCTCTAAGAGGCCCCCATAGTTTTACAAGGAAGCTTTGTCTATAGAACATAGAATTTGCATGTCAGCAAGAAATAGCTTTGATAAAATGTGTATTTACTAAAATCCTTGAAACTTAACCTTGAGAAACTAACAAGTGCCAGCTACGCTCCAAATGGATAGCTGCCAAAAGGCCCCTCCCGTCGAGTGAGCTCCTCATTTTAACAAAATGGCGCTAAAACCTGTAGGAGTTAAGAAATTACGTAGATAGTGACCTAAGAATGGGGAGGGCATTTTACTAACATCTTAGCACCTAAGCCAATTAACAATGTCTATTTGTCTATATCTTGATTTTCTTCAATGATGTAATAATGCCTTTATAAGGGTCTGCGCACCCATTTTCTGTCAGAAGCCATTAAACTTCTCTGAAGTTCTTTCATTACCCTGAACCTTGTGTCTCAGTGTGAATTTACTTCTGCGTGCACGCAACTTTATTATCATTAATTTGGACAGGAACAGATAGTCATTCAAACTAATTGGTTTGCAGTAAATTATCTAGAACAGTATAAATAAAACACATGGCAAAACTACCAGTAATCTGTATGTATAAACACATGGCAAAACTACCAGTAATCTGTACAAATAAACACATGGAAAACCTATCAGTAATCTGAGTAAATAAACACATGGCAAAACTACCAGTAATCTGTATAAATAAACACATGGCAAAACTACCAGTAATCTGTGTAAATAAACACATGGAAAAACTATCAGTAATGTAAAGGAAACATTCCCAAAAGAAAAGAAAAGAGCCAGAAAGGCACATAAATCTCACAAGCAAGCATAATTAATAACAATCATAAATAAATCACACTAAATCCCAAAGCCACCCACTATAAACAGGAGGCAGTGGTACTCTGACCTGTACTGACTGCGGAGCAGCAAAGAAAGAGGAAATGATGCAATGGGAAGGGGGTTTTATAGTACCTAACTTTTTTCTGATTGGTTGTTTTTCTGTGCTGCTGTGGAGTTCTAGTAAAGAGAGACTAAAGCAAATACGAAGCCTCCTGTCATGTTATAAAATTCTAATTTGATGAGCATGTGACCTCTGTTATCACAGGATGCTCAGTAACAAAATATAAATTATGATGAGTGTGTGACCTCAGCGAAATAGGGATCTCAGTAATGAATACTAATTTGATGAGTGCATGACCTCTATAATAGAGGATGCTCAGGAACAAAATACCAATTTTGATGAGCGAGTGACCTCCATGACAGAGGAAGCTCAGTATCAAATTACCAATTTGATGACTGACCGGTGTGGAGAAGACGCTCAGAAATGAATACCGGTTTAATGATTGTGTTCTCTGAGACAGAGGATGCTCAGTGTCTGACCTCTGTAATTAGAAGCTCAGTTTAATGAGAGTGTAACCTCTGCAAAAGAGAAAGATCTGTAACTAATAATAAGTTGATGAGTTTTTTTTTTACCTGTGCGATAGGAGAAGCACAGTAATGAAAACCAATTTGATGAGCATATGACCTCTGCGATAGAGGAAGCTCAGTTTTAAATACCAATTTTTATAAATGTGTGACCTCTGCGATGAGCAGAAGCTTGAATACCAATTTGATGAGCTATTGATCTCTGCTATAGAAGAAGAAGCTCAATAGTGAATACCAATTTGATGAATGTGACCTCTGTGGTAGAGGATGGTCATTAATAAATGCCAATTTGAAGAGCGCGTGACATCTGTAATTAGAGGAAGCTCAGTAACCAAATATCAGTTTGATGATCGTGTAACCTATGCGATAGCGGAAGGTCTGTGACTAATAATAATTTGATGCATTCGTGACCTCTGTGATAGAAGAAATTCTGTAAAAAATACCAATTTGAGGAGTGTGTAACCACTGTGATAAAGCAAGTCCCATTACTACACACCAATTTATGAGTACATGGCATCTGTGATAGAGGAAGGTTGGTACTACGGTCCATGCTGAGCATGAGTAAGAGGGAGCTTGGTACGTTTCACTAGAATGCAGCATAAAACATGTACTTACACTAAGGAGGAAAAGGTGGCACCACAAAGATAATATATAAAATTAAATATAAGCAAGTAGTAATATGGAAATAAACATATGTAAAGGCTTGCCTGGAGTTGTGGGAGGGGCGTGGTGATCCTATTTAAACTCACCCCCCTTTCTCTGCATCACCGTGTAGTTTTGACTTCGGCAGGCATCACTTCCGGTTTCGGACTTCCGGGTTACGATCACTTCCGGTTCGCGGTCTGTGTGTTTCAGTTCGGCAAACAGCTGCTGTTTTCCCACACGCTCGGGGGCACAAAAATCGTGAGTCTTGCATACTCCGGTCCCCTCACCATCTGCCACACGCCGGATGGTCCATAGAGGTGGGGGGGCTGGCAGTAAAACGCACGGACACAGCAGCCAGAGACCACACAGGTCTCCACACTGCTGACAGGTTTCAGCTTATTTAGTACACTACTAAACAAGCTTACATGTTGCTGGGGAAGTTAAACTGTAAATACTGCAGCACATACCACAGTACAAGTACTGGGCTGCATAATGTATACTGTTATGACATACTACTCACTGCATACTATTTTATACTTAGCACATACTAACTAAACTGCATACTAATGTATACGTTATGTCCTACTACTTACTGCATTCTACTGTATACTTAGCACATACTAACTAAACTGCATACTAATGTATACTTTGTCATACTACTTACTGCATACTAATGTATACTTAGCACATACTAACTAAACTGCATACTAATGTATACTTTATGTCATACTACTTACTGCATTCTAATGTATACTTAGCACATACTAACTAAACTGCATACTAATGTATACTTTAGCGTACTACTTACTGTATACTACTGAATACTTAGCACATACTAACTAAACTGCGTACTAATGTATGCTTTGTCATACTACTTACTGCATACTACTGTATACGTAACACATTCTAACTGAACGGCATAATGATGTATACTTTATTTTCATACTGCTTGCTGCATACCACTATATACTTATCATATACCAATTAAGCTGCATACTAACGTATAGTATTTCATGCTAGCTTGCCACATTCTACGTACGGCACTACAATAATACATACTGCTATGTAACACACTACTAAGCTGCTCTACGGTATTCCATACTACTGGGCTTATCACTAAGGTTCAAACGGTGTTACATTCTATTGCGTTACATACTACGGTATGCCATAATACTATATGACTTGTGGCATACTATGGTGTTATATACTACCATGGCACAAGTGGTTCAACATGCGGTGGTATTTCATGCCACTTGACTACGTGACCGTAGGGCACATTCTAAGATACGCGCTACGCGATAAAGGAGTGCGGCCGCTTACATGTTATAGTGGTGTGGGTTGCTGTGGATTACAATGTGTTCACATGCCTTACGTGCATTATGCTACAAAGCTAGTATCAGTGATCACATTACTTATTTCTCTACGCTTACTTTTCAGGTTCAAGTTGACTCAAATCAACTACGTTCATTACTATCAAATCTTTATTTAACATTGCCCAGTAAGTAAGGTGTTAAGTAAGGGGTACTCTCAGCATAAAAAAGGGAAGTACGTTTATTACCATGTATAACATATACTCCTCTCTACTATCACCAGATATAAACCTCGCTTCCATTAGTTTAGTGGTGGAAGTCTCAGGTTCTCTGTTGGTTGTGACCTAATTTTTTATACAACAACAAGCGATCTCAGGTAAATTTTGCCTAAACACCCCCCACCCCTCCCCAGTTAGAGCTTACGATTTAGTATTACTGGCATATCTAGGATAGGCGGCCACTAGTAAATTATCCGGGCTTCTTCGCCTTAGTAGTAGTGGTCCCGCGAGGCCAACCCATTTCCTCCACGCTTGAGGACATTCGCCCCTCAGGCCAAATCATAGTTAGCCACCTCGCACGGTTGAATAGAGAGGGCCTCACTTGTCACTCCCATTCTATATTATGCGCTTTAATCGTCATCGAGAGGCCAACACCCTGCCACAATGTTTCGGTGGCAACAATTCCCTCGCGCCAATCGATAGAGCCTCTCAAGCCACTTGGCAACTAACAGGGCCTCGCCTGTCACCACACCTAGGAAATTGTTTCACCATCCGGCATTAGCTAGCCAGCCAGTAACCAAAAGATGGTATAATGGCTGATGGTTTGATTATTTCCTTTTAGTATGTCACATCTACCGGATGACACAGAAAATGTATCTCTACCCAGTTCTCCGGCCAGATCCTTGTCACCTACTCGTAAAGGCGACGTTGGGAGTCCAACCTCAATAAGGTCATGGACCATCCCTCGCAATACGGCAGAACTCCGGAGACACAGCATTCCTTTTCCTGCCACGGCCAGGAAAGCTGAGCTCTACAAATTAATGCGGACTCATAACTCGGGGGCGGGAGAGGGCACAAGTGGTACGGGCAACTCGGACCTACATGCCTAGCATCCATGAGCAAGGTCAACGAGAGACTGGATAGGATCGAGGCTCGGAGCCCTCCTGTCAGGTCTCCCAGGCCCTCGACTGCCTTACTCCCCAATGCTCCACTATTGCAATCGGGTAATTATGTGCCTTCTGGTTCTGAAACTCACATTATTAATCCTGTTCACATGGTCCCAGACAAGATTAAGAAAGACATCTTGGAGGGGAAGGATGTCAATTTTGTGGCGCTACTTATTGCTTCTCACGATGTCACTGATAACCGCACTTATGCTTATGGTGATATTTCAGTGGTATTGAAAGCCAGGGACCCTAGATTGAATAAGAAACTGTCCATAACTGATTTTGTCTTTGCTTTTGGTATATATCGTGATGTAATTTGTTCTGTTTATCCGCATAGACGAGAGGAACTCGACCTCTACATGCACAAGCTGGTGGACTTGGGAAGCAAATATGGTGGGTCATCCTTTTATGACTATCACCAATCCTTTTCGGCAAGAGCATCTGCAATATTGGCTCAGTATAACGTCAAAACTGACTGGAGGCTCTGGAGCCGCATGGATACTGAGCTATTTTGTAGACATTTTGCCGGTCTCAAGACACTAGCTTGTGCAGTTTGTGCTTCAACATCTCATTCCTCGGACTATTGTCCCACTATGCCAGAGTCCACATCTGGGACTTTCCGCGAACCACAGACCAGGTTGGACACATCTGGCAAGGACAAACTTGGTCGCCCTATTGTTTACCTGGGAAAGTCTCAGGTTTGCAATAACTTTAATGTAGGTACATGTGGGTATAGTGCCTGCAGGTTGTTACATGTGTGTTCACATTGTTTTAGGGCATACGCTAAGTCCCAATAAAAGTCACACTAAACCATACTTGACATCTGTAAAGATTGGTTCTTTGGCACACGCATTAGCCTCTCATCCATCCAAACACCTAGTGGACTTTTTGATAAATGGTTTCACGGAGGGATTCCATACAGGGTTGGTTTATACCCCCACTGGCATTTACGAATGCAACAATTTACAGTCAGCATTTGCAAACATGGAAATGATCGATGCTCTATTACATAAAGAATTAGAGAATGGGTTTTTATTGGGACATTTTCACGAGCCCCCATTTTCCAATTGCGAACCAACCCCATAGGATTAGTCACCGGGAAATCCTCAGGGAAACACAGACTTATTTTAGACCTATCAGCACCTCACTCCTTGGCCATACCAAGCCTTAATTCCCTAATTCCATCCGAGGAATTTTCACTCCAGTATGCCACTAAAGACAACGCTATACACACCATCATCACAGCTGGCGTAGGTGCTTGGCTCAGTAAAACTGACATCGTCAATGCGTTCAAGTTACTACCCATTCGCCCGTCACTATGGCATCTGCATGCTTTAAAATGGAAAGGTGTCTATTATTTTTTCACAAGACTCACGTTCGGGTCAAAAAGCAGCCCAAAAATATTTGACATCTTTTCCAAAACCTTATGTTGGCTGCTGTTAAACAATTGCAAATGCCAGGCCGTTATACATTATCTGGATGACTTTCTGTTCAGGAGAATAATTCCTCTTCCCCCAGTGATCTGACAAAGGCCATATCATTTTTTCATTCTTTGGGGGTGCCAGTGTCCCCCAAGAAAACAGAAGGCCCTGACACATTAGTAAATTTCCTAGGTATCCTACTCGATTCAGTAAACATGGAAGCGAGCTTACCACCAGGAAAAATTGACAGCATACTACAATCCATTAACAAATTTTTGGTCAATAGGACATGCAATAGGAAGGAATTGCAATCTTTGTTGGGATCGTTGAATTTTGCTATACGAATCATCCCGCAAGGCAGGGCCTTTATCTCTAGACTCCTTTGCCTCCTCCCTCTCATACCAAATGACATTACTCGTATCAGCTTGGAGGCGCAGGCTACAGCTGATTTGCTAATGTGGCGCAAATTCCTGTTGCAATGGAATGGCAGAAGTATGTTCAGATGCGACAGATGCGGCAGCATCAACGGGTTTTTCGGCCATATTTGGCAACGAGTGGCTTTGGGATGCTTGGTCAGAGGAGGTCCAACACATTGAAGGTTTCTCACGCACCTCGGCCTTATTTGAGATATACCCCATTGTGGCGGCAGCGGCGGTGTGGGTCAGTCTTGAGCAGGTAGCTCGGTACGCTGTTTTACCGACAACCTAGCTACCTGCCACATCATAAACAAAGGCCAATCGGAGTCTCTAACGATCATGAGATTCATGAGAAGACTGACCTGGCTGGTGGCCTGCAATCACTTTTATTTGGTGTGTTCTCATGTACCAGGGGTCTTTAATACTGCAGCTGACAAATTGTCTCGCTTCGAATTCCAGGCATTCAAAGAGACGTTAGCCACGGCCTCCCCCACAGGCACTGCAGCACCATGTTTTCAGGAGCTGGTGATGGACTGAAAGAACTGGCAAAGCATGGGCTCGCCTTGCTAGTCTAGCCCTGTCCGACAATACTAAACGGTCTTACGACAGGGCCTTCAAACTATACAAGAGGTTTATGATAGAACACAACTTGGTGCAGTTTTTTGCCATTTCAACACTGGTAGCTTTTGTTTAATTTTGTTATCTTAAACTCAAACTGTCACACAACACCATCAAATTATATTTAACCGGCATACAACACCACATGTATACCTTATACCCAGATAACTCTAGTTTCTTATCTTCTTACCCCATTAAAAACATTCTTAAAGGCGTACAGAAATCCAGTACCACTCCTCCATCAACAAGATTACCGATACATAAGCATCTATTTAAGGATATGTCCGACTTGTTGGACACGGCCCCATTTGAACACTATACAAACATGGTAATCAAAACAGCCATCTACTTGGCATATTATGGTTTTTTTAGACCTGGCGAGTTTGCCATACACGGACATAAATACGCACAAAACTGCCTCAAACGGTCCCATCTCACCAAACTACATGATCACTATATCTTGTCACTACCAGTTACGAAAACAAGCCAGCTGGGCAAGATGGTACCAGTCACATATTATCCTACTGCAAACAGATGGTGCCCGGTGAAAGTATTGGATACATACCTCCACTCATTACCACCGCAGTCTGACATCCCGCTGCTAGTCTTACACAAAGATGTCTTAACAATAGCCAAATTCATGCAATACGTCCGCATGTTACTGACCAGACTAGGTCTGAACGCTGGCAACTTTTCTGGCCATTCATTTCGGATAGGGGCAGCCTCCAGCCAAAATATTCCAGTACATGTAATCAAGTCTTTGGGCCGCTGGAAGTCCTCAGCCTTTGCTTTGTATATACCTCAACCTGTGCTAGAAAGTAGGGCGGCATTTGTTAAACTGTCATCTTGAGGTATTTTCTTTGCGTTATGTTTTTCTATGCAATAAATATTTTCTTTGGTAAAGACACTGCTTATTTTTGCCTTCTTTATTACAGGCCTACCGCATACGTCGGTTTCGGCACACTTCAACTGACTTGTTCATACCTATGGTTACACCATACAATACATACGTTACGTTACAAGAATAGCACCGAACACAAATATATATATTACAGAGAGAGAACAATAAAAATAATTTTTATATATATATATATATATATATGAAGAACAGTCCAAAAAGCAAAAAGAGTCCAGTAAAACCTTTAAGATGTGAGAAAAATCACAGTTCTATCTGAGGTAGAGACGTCTATGCAGTAGCGGAATCGAGGGCTTCGTGGGATCCGTATGACAGAGAAAATAAAATCTATATGGTCCTACTCACGTTTTTGAGAGCTAAAACCTAGCTCTAGTATAAACAGCATATAGTGGTATAATCCCCACTTTTGGGATACGTGAGGGAGTGTTGTAAGTAGATATCTATGTAACATAAAAAACATTAGTGTTCACTGTGATAAAACCAGGAGAGTGTATAAAAATACCAAATGGTTACTCACATTTAATTGGGCAGACGCACTGCTCAATGATAGGGCGTAAGTGATATAATCCCCAGGATGCTTTGGATTAGTATCTCTCTGGAACAAGAAAAACTCAGATGTCAAGTAGTAAAATAATAAAAATGGTCAAAAAGATAAAATGGCTAACTCACAACAAAGAAAGTGGCCAAAATACCATTATTAAAATACAGTGTATGTGTGTGTGCGGTGTAGATTAGTAAAACTTTGTCATTAAGAGTGAGTATGGATCAGTGAGGAGTGATAGTGTTTTTGTTTTTTTTTATTGTATTTCAATTTGTTTTTTTAAAATTGTATTACAATTTGGGTTTTTTAAATTGTATTACACAATTTTATATATATATATATATATATATATATATATATATATATATATATATATATATACTTACGCCCTATCAAGCAGTGTGTTCCAAGCAGTTGTATACTGCAAACACAAATTAAAAGGAATCCATGTTTAAAATGGAATGAGGCAAAAATGTGATTCTTTGTTAAACTAATTTGCATATGCCCACCCAGAATCCTTTGCGGTTGTAACATCACTGCTGATTTGGGATTTCTGTGGGAAAAGCAAGTCTTATGGCTTGACTGGTGTGCAGATTTTTGTTTAGCATTGTATTAACTATCCACATACTTCAGGTGGAAGGGGTTTTCAATCACAATTTTTCCCCACCATAACCTATTTAGATTTTGCTTCCCAAGCACTACCAAGCCTCAATTAGCAAACCAGTAACCAACCTCATGCTGAAGAGTTGCATTAACAACGAAACAGCTGTCCATGAGTGGTTCACTGGTTTTGCATCTTATCCTAAATTGTGTTCCAAGCAGTTGTATACTGCAAACACAAATTAAAAGGAATCCATGTTTAAAATGGAATGAGGCAAAAATGGGATTCTTTGTTAAACTAATTTGCATATGCCCACCCAGAATCCTTTGCGGTTGTAACATCACTGCTGATTTGGGATTTCTGTGGGAAAAGCAAGTCTTATGGCTTGACTGGTGTGCAGATTTTTGTTTAGCATTGTATTAACTATCCACATACTTCAGGTGGAAGGGGTTTTCAATCACAATTTTTCCCCACCATAACCTATTTAGATTTTGCTTCCCAAGCACTACCAAGCCTCAATTAGCAAACCAGTAACCAACCTCATGCTGAAGAGTTGCATTAACAACGAAACAGCTGTCCATGAGTGGTTCACTGGTTTTGCATCTTATCCTAAATTGTGTTCCAAGCAGTTGTATACTGCAAACACAAATTAAAAGGAATCCATGTTTAAAATGGAATGAGGCAAAAATGTGATTCTTTGTTAAACTAATTTGCATATGCCCACCCAGAATCCTTTGCGGTTGTAACATCACTGCTGATTTGGGATTTCTGTGGGAAAAGCAAGTCTTATGGCTTGACTGGTGTGCAGATTTTTGTTTAGCATTGTATTAACTATCCACATACTTCAGGTGGAAGGGGTTTTCAATCACAATTTTTCCCCACCATAACCTATTTAGATTATTAAAATAGTTAGTTAAAATTTCCACAATGCGCTTCTTCCCTTAGGGCTTTCTCAAGTGGATAAAACATGTACCTGACAACATAGGCCTCAAATTACTTAATGTTGGCACCATAATGACGTCATGGTCACATTAACTTTTTTTTTGCATAACTTTATTATAGAACATGTATCAGCCATGTTAGTGAGGGCAATGAAACTTGTGTCAACTATATTACGGATGGTATGTATACACAATGAAAACGGTGCACACAAGCCCAGCAAGGTGAAAACAGGCTCTAACACTTAGGTGAAGGAATCCCTTAACCTCCACAACATAAAACATGCAAATAAAACAAAGTATAAGTGGAGCTCCGGATTACCTGTATAAACAGTAGTATATTGAAGGTAAATACAAATATTATAAAAATGATCTGTAAATAGATAGTGACAAATCTAAGTGCAGACGGTAGTTACAAATGGATAAAAATAAGAGATAAATTTTAGATGGGTAACTCACAAAGGTGGAGCCAATAGCACACTTGGCTCTAGTGGTAAGCGCCTTAGGATCTTCTAAGGGAGATCCACCACCCTCTTTTTATTTCCTCCTGATGTCTTCCACCTTAAGTTCAAGTAGGAATGGAATGGCAGAATCCAAAGGACGGTATAAACAAAATTTATTATATTAAAAATATCAAATATATATAAAAACGAAGTAAATCAAAATGCTTAAAATTCCAAAGTAATTCCAAAACGCGTTTCGCCAGTGGACTGGCTTCCTCAGTTGGTATACTAGTCATATGTCCTCTTGTTCTTTTATACATGCCTAATGACAAAATTGCCGGCATCTGCCGGACCGGAAATTCGCTCTGTGGAACGCATACAGAGCTAGTTGGAACGCACGTACATGCGTACGTGCGTGCGTAAGTCACGTGGTTCGGCTGTTCGACTTCCTTTTTCTTCATTGGAACGCACATATGCGTTCCACCGTCTTGGGTCACAAGATCTGGCTGTTTTGCTTCCTCATTCTCCGTCTAACGCACCGTATGCGTTCCATAATCTTTATTGTCCATAACAAGAGTTCTTAAATAAATTGTCCATATGATCTCAAATGCACAAATAGAAGGAAGGAAAGATAAACGAATAAAATGTTTATAACACAGAAAGGCATCACAGTTTCCATCAATATTAATGAATAATATTACTTCTTTCATGTGTATAATAACAATGATATACCCCTAAAATTGTGGAAAATGTTAAAAATGAATATGTAAAAAACTGGAAGGGTGGGGAAAAAATTGTATAATTAGATATTTTATTTTCTCTTTTTTCTATAAAAAGTGGCATAGTTCAAAGTCCAAATTTAATCCATGAGGGACCATAGTGTTAAAATTTAAAATAAAAGACATTTCTTCCATCCCAATTTTCTTTGTAAAATCCCCTCCCCTCCAATTTTTTTTAACCAATTTAAGTGCGCAAAACATAAGACCTTGTGGATTTTGATGATGGTACTGTTTAAAATGTTGGGAAACACTGTGTGTGTTGACTCCTTTTTTAATGTTTCTCACATGTTCCGAAATTCTAACATGGAGACACCTAATAGTCCTCCCTATATACATTTTGTTACACGGACAAATTAATAAATAGATGATATTTTTAGAGAAACATGTCAATTGGTCTTTTATGGTATACTCTTTGTTAGTGATTTCTTTTGTGTTCTTTATATGTCTTTTTTTACTTATTGTCTCCCTACATGCTAGGCACATTCCACACCCATAGAACCCTTTACTTTTTGTTAAGAAGTTCTCATTTTCAGCCTGATGATTCTTTAAATTGCTATTTACTAAAAATTTTTTTATATTTTTGCATCCCCTATGGACAATTTTGGGTCTCTCTGGTAATATTTCTTTTAAAATCGGATCATCTTGTAATAAGTACCAATATTTATTAATAGCGTACCGTACTTTCTTATTGTTGGCAGAAAAATTACAAATTAAGGGAATATTGCATTTATTGTTCTCTATTCTCGCTTTTTTCTTTTTATATATTAACAATTCCTTTCGTTCTAATCTTTCTATTTCTTCAATACCCTTTTGGAGATCCTCTTCTTTATATCCTTTTTCTAAGAATTGATTCTTAATTATTTGAGTTTGTTTTAGAAAATCTTCATCTTTTGTACAATTCCTTTTTAACCTCATGAACTGGCTCTGCATTCGTGAGCCACGGGGTATGGTGACAGCTAGTGAGATCAATATAACCGTTACAGTCTACCTCTTTAAAATAATTTTTTGTAAAAATATTCCCCTCTTCTATAAAAACAGTAAGATCCAAAAAATTAATTCCTACTTTACTTTGAGTAGAAGTAAGACTGATTCCCCAATCATTGCAATTTAAAAAATTGCACCCCGCCCAGGCCCCCCAGCTTCAGAGACCTCTTTAGAGGTGGCCACAGGTGTGTATAAATAGGAGGAGTTTTATAGTCATGTCACTTTTATTATTTTTTTTATGCAGCACAGATATTATCTGCAAATGTGAGTATACTCATTCAAGCACCAACACTTTAATTGTTTAGTTGTTACACTGTTTTTAATTGCTTTTATCACTATTGTATACTCACTTTGCTCTTACAAAGAAATGAATTCAATACACTGTAGCTTATGTTTAGCACTAGTACTATTTAATTTATCTCCCACATTTTTGTTATTAGCGTAGGACCCACTGATATTGGGGTACTTTGAAGTAGTAGTGGGCTTAACATCATATGGCCATATGGTGGAACTAAATCCCCATATTTATTCTTAGATAGGCGTTAGCCTTCTTAGTTATTAATTTACAAGTCTGAGTGCGCCGTAACTAGTTTTTCTGATTGACAGTTAAAATGTCATGTAGAACTAAAAATTTTTTAAAAAATCGTATTTTCTCCCATTTTTTTCATATTAAATTATGTTTCATAGCTAAATATTTGATATTAAATGAAAGCCCTGTTTCCCCTGAATAAAATGATATGTAATAAGGGTGGGTGCATTTACTAAGAAAGAGGTGAATTACGGTTGGACAGACATGTAGCGCAAATGCCAGGTTTTGTTTACATTTTGTTTCGTTCACAACGTGTACGTTTGGCTCCGTCCTTAAGGGGTTAAGCAAAGCTTGTAAATAATTGCCCTAACCATAACATTTTAGAACTGTCTTCAATATAGATAAACAATATATATGGTGAAATAGCATTTGAAAAATAAAACTGTGTATAAAGTAAGCTTACTTTGTGTAGTAAAATAATGGATAAAGCCAAGTGCAAAATGGAAGTGATGAATGTTTCAGCCAAAATGCATTTAGTCTCAGTGTATGGACTGTATATATTTTAAAGGCCAAATAACCCCTCCACACACAACTTCAGGCCTGTAACTATTTTTGTTAATAGTAAATATTCCTTTATTAAGTTCTATCTTTGGTAAAGAATCACATTACCAGAAGGGACCTATTTAATAGTATTTTTATTATATATATTTTGCAGGTTATATATTTATTCATTCTGCTGCAACCAAAGCCACTTTGTTACAAGTTACCTTGGCAAGGGTAGATTTATAGGTATGGGCTTGGCTGGTGTGTCCATAAGGTGGCACAGGCGTCCGCCTTGGGGTGCACCGACCCATGGGGTGCTAGATTCGAGTGACCGTCAGGAGGGACACCGCGCTCCCTCCTGCCGGTCACTCAGTGTAGCATGGCCAAACGGAGTGGAATAGGATCTTCTGTTTCCTGTATCCGGCTGGACTGACAGGAAGTGCTCACTGAGAGAGCACTTCCTGTAAGTCCTGCCGGGTACAGAAAACAGAGGGGAGCGGATCACTAAGAGGTGAGGGGGAAGGGAGGGGAGCGGACCACTAAGGGAGGTAGAGTGAGGAACACTAAGGGACGGGGGGGACCACTAAGGGATGGAGGGGAGCACTAAGGGACAGGAGGGAAGGGAAAAAGAACATTAAGGGACAGAGGGAGGAGGGGACCACTTAAAGGGAGGAGAGAGAAACACTAAGGGGGATGGGGGCACTAAGAGACAGGTAAGAAGGGGAGAGGAACACTAAGAGGAAGTGTGGTGGGAGGAACACTAAGGGGGATGGGGGCCACGGGCTCCTGGAGGAGTGTGGAGGCTAGCCTCCTGCCCACTGACTACAGGCCATGGAAAAGGCTGGTAAAAAGACTTGGTTCGTGGGAATTATTTGTACTGTTCGGAAACCGTACAAACTCACAAACTGTGGACCATCTCTGTGCTTGTTAACCCCTGTTAACCTCTCCTGGGTGGCCGCTGTTCATATGCACAAACGCGTATTATTATGTTGTTATTATTTATATAGCGCCAACAAATTCTGCAGCGCTTTACAGTGGGTGGATGAACAAACATGTAGTTGTAACCAGACAAGTTGAACACACAGGAACAGAGGGGTTGAGGGCTCTGCTCAATGAGCTTACATGCTAGAGGGAGTGGGGTAAAGATACACAAAAGGTGAGGATAATATTAGACTAATGACAGTTGCAAGAGAGGAATCAGTCGGGAGCTATAAATAGTTTAATTGATAAGTTTTTATGGTTTTTAATGATTTTTTTGAAGGAGTGGAGACTGGTTGAGCATCTAACGGAGGAGGGTAGTGAGTTCCACAGGAATGGTGCAGCCCTCAATAATTCTTGAAGGCGAGCATTAGAGGTGGGAGTGCGGACAGAAGATAGATAAATCTTCTGCAGAGCTAAGGGCCTAGACGGGACATACTTGTGTATTAGGGAGGATAGATAGGTGGGAGCAGCATTATGTAGAGATTTAAAAGCAAGAACCAGAATCTTAAATTGAGCCCTATATCTTACAGGAAGCCAATGTAGGGACTGACAGAAGGGTAAGGTGTGGGCGGGGCGGGCAGACAGGAAGATGAGCTGCGCTGCTGCATTCATTATGGACTGTAACTGTGCAAACTGGGAGCACGTAAGACCACTGAGAAGTGGATTACAGTAGTCAAGGCAAGAAAGGACAGTGGAATGGACCAGCACCTTAGTCGCAACTGGCGTTAAGTAGGGTCGGATGCGCGCAATGTTTTTGAGATAGAAGCGGCAAGATTTGGTGATAGACTGAACATGAGGCGTGAAGGAGAAATTGGAGTCAAAGAGAACACCTAAGCAGTGAGCCTGCGTGGTGGAACTGATGTTAGCACCGTTGACTTGGAGGGAGACAGACCAGGAGTAGCAACACTTGAGGGAGGAGAGACCAGAATTTCAGTTTTGGTCAAGTTGAGTTTAAGGAAGAGACACTAGTCAAGAGGGACAGGGAGATATCAGGAGAGGACAGATAGATTTGCGTTTCATCCGTATAGAAAGGATATTGGAAGCCAAAGGAGCTAATGAGTTTACCAAGGGGGGCAGTATAGATGGAGAACAGTAGGGGATCTTGGGGGACACCAACAGAGAGGAGTTGGGGAGAAGAAGCAAAGCAAGAGAAAGAAACACTGAAAGAGCGCTGAGAGAGGTAGGAGGAGCACCAGGAGAGAGTAATATTTTGTAGAAGATATTATTGGTGTTAAGATTGTTAATAAAAGAGATGACTTTCTTCTGATCCATCCCAGATAAAAAAGAGGTCATCAATGTATCTAAAATATGAGACCAGGTTTGCCCTCCAACGGTGTGTATTAAAAATAGCTGTGGATTCGACTTTCTTCTGATCCATCCCATAAAAAAAAGAGGTCTAATATTTTAAAAGTTTTTTGGTTACTTTTTCACTGTACCAATTCTCTTCTTATTGTGTTTTTATATGCACTTTTTACTTTTATTTTTACTCTCCCAGGCATTTTTATTGTATCCTGCACTCAAGCTATCCGAGGTGGGGATTATTCCACAAACGCTGTGTTAATAGAACAGTACCTTTGCCTGTTTGTCATGTTTCCCCTTTGTCTCTCCACATATACAGATATTTTAACCATCCAGAAGGATCAAATCCTGAGGATTGTACCCCTACCTTATCCTGATATATTAGTGAGACTTTTATATGAATTTTTTTTTATCCGGACGGATCAACTCCTCTATAAACAGCAGATCTATAAACTATAAAGTATAGTTAGGTGTGAAATGTATTCTGTGGGCTAATCAAGTTAAATGCTGATCTGTGAGTGACCACCTGCTGTGGGAGCAAGCAAGTCTATCTAGTATAGCAAAGGGCTGTGTTGATGTAACTAGAGATTGCTCTGAAGGAACAGTGGGTCCACTCAAGATAACCTTTTGTTGTCATGGTGTATTTGCACAGGGGGAGGTGGTAAGTAGTGTAAGGAATCACTTTCTTGCTTTGTAGTTCTTTCTCTGTGATCTGTTCTGTATTGCCATTGGTGAATGTTTTGTGTAATGTTTATTTTACTGTATACTGTGATCTTTGTAAGCTGGAATTGGACACAATAAACAGTCAGAGTGAGTCTGCGTTCTATAGAGTTGCCAAGAAAGAAGCTGGTGTTGTCTCTTCCTTGAGGTCTCACAAGATATATCTATTCATTGTCCTCTATAGAGTAATTACTAATAGGAGTATTGCCAGAAGACTGGATGGATAGAATATCATATAGTAACCAGATATCAGCTCAGTATATCCTGCATACACTACCAAAGAGGAGTCCTAGCATTTAGTGGAGCAGTTTAGTGCTGCAAGTTATGTAAAAAGAATACCCACGGACGATATATTAAGGCTGTATCGCCAGTGTACATATAGGTTTAATTGACACTACTCGTCTATGCTCTGTTAGTGCGACAATAATTTAAAGTACCTGTTTTGATGAGCTTCAAAACATGACTGTCATAGAATATTAAATACGGTATTTGGGCACTGCTCATGCAGATCCTGCAATGCCTGGTTATCCAAATGGTATATGATACACTGCTCAAAAAAATAAAGGAAACACTTAAACAACACAATGTAACTCCAAGTCAATCACACTTCTGTGAAATCAAACTGTCCACTTAGGAAGCAACACTGAGTGACAATCAATTTCACATGCTGTTGTGCAAATAGGATAGACAACAGGTGGAAATAATAGGCAATTAGCAAGACACCCCCAATAAAGGAGTGGTTCTGCAGGTGGTGACCACAGACCACTTCTCAGTTCCTATGCTTCCTGGCTGATGTTTTGGTCACTTTTGAATGCTGGCGGTGCTTTCACTCTAGTGGTAGCATTAGACGCGTCTATAACCCACACAAGTGGCTCAGGTAGTGCAGCTCATCCAGGATGGCACATCAATGTGAGCTGTGGCAAGAAGGTTTGCTGTGTCTGTTAGTGTAGTGTCCAGAGCATGGAGGCGCTACCAGGAGACAGGCCAGTACATCAGGAGATGTGGAGGAGGCCGTAGGAGGGCAACAACTCAGCAGCAGGACCGCTATCTCCGCCTTCGTGCAAGGAGGAACAGGAGGAGCCCTGCTAAATGACCTCCAGCAGGCCACAAATGTGCATGTGTCTGCTCAAATGGTCAGAAACCAACTTCATGAGGGTGGTATGAGGGCCCGACGTCCACAGGTGGGGGTTGTGCTTACAGCCCAACACCGTGCAGGACGTTTGGCATTTGCCAGAGAGCACCAAGATTGGCAAATTCGCCACTGGCACCTTGTGCTCTTCACAGATGAAAGCAGGTTCACACTGAGCACATGTGACAGACATGACAGAGTCTGGAGACGCCGTGGAGAACGTTCTGCTGCCTGCAACATCCTCCAGCATGACCAGTTTGGAATTGGGTCAGTAATGGTGTGGGGTGGCATTTCTCTGGGGGGCCACACAGCCCTCCATGTTCTCGCCAGAGGTAGCCTGACTGCCATTAGGTACCGAGATGAGATCCTCAGACCCCTTGTGAGACCATATGCTGGTGCAGTTGACCCTGGGTTCCTCCTAATGCAAGACAATGCTAGACCTCATGTGGCTGGAGTGTGTCAGCAGTTCCTGCAAGACGAAGGCATTGATGCTATGGACTGGCCCTCCCGTTCCTCAGGCCAGAATTGAGCACATCTGGGACATCATGTCTCGCTCCATCCACCAATGTCACATTGCACCACAGACTGTCCAGGAGTTGGCAGATGCTTTAGTCCAGGTCTGGGAGGAGATCCCTCAGGAGACCATCTGCCACCTCATCAGGAGCATGCACAGGCATTGTAGGGAGGTCATACAGGCACATGGAGGCCACGCACATTACTGAGCCTCATTTTTACTTGTTTTAAGGACATTACATCAAAATTGGATCAGCCTGTAGTGTGTTTTTCCACTTTCATTTTGAGTGTGACTCCAAATCCAGACCTCCATGGGTTGAAAAATTTGATTTCCATTTTTTAATTTTTGTGTGATTTTGTTGTCAGCACATTCAACTACGTAAAGAACAAAGTATTTCAGAAGAATATTTAATTCATTCAGATCTAGGATGCGTTATTTTTGTGTTCCCTTTATTTTTTTGAGCAGTGTACATGTCTCAGGCACATAAGCAAGTTACTGCTTTAATGCCACATAATAAAGATAGGTACTATCTGAGATGCAATATTTTTTTTTCTTAGCACTTCCATATAGTACCCTAGAAATAATAGGCATAGCTCAATATTGCATTTGGTTTCATTGATCCACTAAAAGAAAAAAAATAGACTTGAACATTCCTTTCACAGGTAATGGAAGACAACAATGCATAGGAAACACGCGAGGCTACAGTTGTGGAATTAAATATCAACCAAAGCCAACAGTTAAATGCATGAATTAAATAGCACTATTATTCCGTCTAATTGTATTTCTCAATGGAAGAAATTGTAAAAAGAGTTTAGGCAAGAAAGGTAGTTGTAAATAGTAATCTAGAGTAATGAGAAGATTAAATAGTCAAGCCCAACAATTTTAAAAGAATGCTGAAAGAAGCAGAAAATGAATTAAGATGATAACAAAAAAAACAAGACTGATAAATCATTTAATTAGGAATCTATTAATCAGCAGGAGAATTTCTGTGATCTCTTGCCCATATCATCTCTAGGTATCTATCCTGTCCCTATTGGTTACCTTAATTACAATGTATCATTGTATGACTCAATTTTTTTTTCTCTCTCTTGTAACCCCTTATGTTCTTCTATCTTTCTCTTCCATTTCACTCACTGTCATCCATTTTCCCAAGTCTCTCATGGACCACATTAATATTTTATACAATCACTCACATACATTCCATTAGAAGGCAGGGAGTCTCACAGAGTGTACAAGCTAATGGAATAAACATGTCTTACAAAAAAAACATTGAGTAATATAATGCATGACTACACAATTTGAGGTGGCATAATTTATATATTATAACAGCTTATGTATTTGACTGCCAGCAATGCTGCATTTCGATGATTTTTTAGTCTTATCACTTTGTAAGCACTGCAAGCAGTGTCCATCCTCGTCACGCAATGTTAGCTGTGTGTGTTTGTATTATACTTTATGTATGCACTTTCTGGTGCACATATATAATTATTGTACAGTGTCTGTTGTATATGTAGATGTATTATTAGTACCAAAAGCTTGAAAATGAAGTGTCTGGTGAGGTTTAAGAATGCCATATGCACAAAATTATTTTATGTACTGTGAGAATGCTAGTGTTGTGATCTTGTTCATCTTAAATTTGACTTAAAGGCTTTTTTACCTTGCCATCCAACTTCCCGTACTGGTAGTTACCCATGGGTGGTCTGTACTGCCAAGTGACTGGGCATTAAATACCCCAAATTTAAAGGGACACTATAGACACTAGAACAAATTCAGCTTGATGTAGTTGATCTGGTGTCTATAGCCGGTCCCTGCAAGCTTTTTAACCCCTAAAAGCCATTGCAGCATATTATACAGTCCTAAAAAAGGGTGACTTTGCCACTGTAACATTGTAGAATATTGCATATTCTATGTTTCTATTGATTATATATATGGATGTGTGGATTGACATAAGTAACAGATGGTATCAAAAAGTCACAAGGCTTTCTTTGTCCGAGAGCTCTGGAATGTGGATGTGGGGGTTTTGTCCTTATATGGCTAGAGTTAAATGCTGACGTTAGTATTAGCACATCTTTATAGTAACAGAGGGACACGAGGTCGCACTCGGTCTTGGCTCTTGGCTCTGTACAACGATGTAACTCTCCCATCAGAAGTACAGCAATTACCATCTGCTGTTGAATGTCCATTATCCTGTAACATCATTTGTTGTTTTATTATGTTTTATTATGTATCCGTAACTAAGAATAAACCTGAAGAAACCGTAAGTCAGATTGCGTATTAGTACTTTTCAATAATATAGACATATATTATTGTGGCAAGCATTTGGCCCAAGACTATAAATACAAAAGACGTATATATATCAATCACCTAAAGACAAGAAGAAATTAAGAAGATTTAACAGTGACGATCGCGTTCCATCTAGATTTTACATTGGCCAGCCAGCCAGTGTTCTATTCAAGTTTTGTTCCCACTTCAAGGGGGGAGAGAGAAGAATCGAGTTACAAAGCTATTTTGGAACTGGGAAAACAAACTTGAAGAGAAAAAAAGAAACTAGACTGTCATAGAAGAACTGTGGTTTGTAAGAAAAATAAAGTTTTCAAATCACAAAGACTGTACAAGACTATTTTCTACAACTGAAACAAAAAGCATAAGATACAACGTGAATTCTAGAAGCAAGCACGTGGCAGAGATTGGCAATCATCCAGAATCAAGCCCAGAACTGCGCAGCTGTGTGGATGAAGCAACTAAATAGACAGAGATAACTGATCTGGTGAGTAACATGGAATTCATAAATGATATTGCAGAGAAAAGTAAATTGCAGTTTGCATTTAATAGCAGCTATTCAGATGCTGTATTGTGGCAATCTTTATACACACAACGTGAAATTGCCAATAGTGAAATTGACCAGAAATTGTTTGTTAATAAGAAAAAACAAAAGATCAGAAATGTTATGAAACTAGTCTGTACTTACAATGCATTGATTTGTAAACGAGATGCAGGTCAAGACAATTTAGAGTCAGCAGATAAAGAAGTAGATTTGTATGGGTTAACAGAAGACAAATCAGATTTAAATGAACAAAGTAACAGAGAGCACATGCGGTAATTGTGAGAGATTGTCAGAAACAGTCTGTGAGCTAGAGGATAGAGTTGTACTAAGAAATTATCTTTTTTGCCAGCTTAGAAATGAAGTAAAGCACGTGTGTTAATACAAGAAAAATACAAGCACAGAATTTAATCCCAGAACCAATAGATACTGAAAATGTATCCTCACAGAGTGATTTGCAGAAATGTAAATTTCAAGACAGAGCTGCAAAACATAATTTGAAAATCCATGAACAAATAATGAAAATTGTGAAATGTGTTCCAGTTTATGACACGTCAGTGGATGCATTTACTAATCCTGAAATGTTTGAGTCAAATTTGGACAAATATAGCCTTAATGATGAACAAAGGAATAGACTATTTAAAATATGGCTGCCAACTCAAATGGCAAGTAGGCTGACCACACCTGTAAAATGTGAGGACAATGATAAAACAATATATGGAAATAGGCAAGACAGATTAACACAATTAATAAAATTAACAACAGGGAATCATTTTGCAGATATTGAAATGTTGGAAAAACTAAAACCCCACATTGAAGGGGATATTTTTAGTTTTCTTGTAAAATTTGAAAATGCATATAGACTTGTGGCTGATTTTCCTGAGGATCGGTTAATTAATGAATTTGTGAAAAAATTTCAAGATCTAGATCCAACTGCAATTGTAATTGATAGAGAAAAAAAGCACTTTGAATGACGTTGCTTTATTCTTAGATAACTTAAGGAGAGAAATCAGAAATGAAACCAATAATGAAGGGGTTAAAATGACTTGTGGAATTAGGCAGAGAAAGAAGTGCAGATTTGACACCCCTCGTCCCCCTTCTCCTTTTTCTAGGACTCAGTGTAAATGAGTGATACAGACAGCTGAGCCCCTCCCAATTTTTTGTACTAGAAACTGCACAGTTAATCAAAGGCACAATATAACTCCTAAAGTTATTTGTTTTTGGTGCAATAAACAACATTATTTAAGATCGTGCAGATATTTTATCCGAGATATCAAATCAGAAGTACAGCAATTACCATCTGCTGTTGAATGTCCATTATCCTGTAAATTCATTTGTTGTTTTATTATGTTTTATGTATCCGTAACTAAGAATAAACCTGAAGAAACTGTAAGTCAGATTGCGTATTAGTACTTTTCAATAATATAGACATATATTATTGTGGCGAGCATTTGGCCCAAGACTATATATACAAAAGACGAATATATATCAATCAACTGAAGACAAGACGAAATTAAGAAGATTTAACAGTGACGATCGCATTCCATCTAGATTTTACAAACATTCTGCAGCCACCAACCCAGCAGTCAATCTGGGTCTTCCGGGCTATGTAATCGCAATGGCATTGTGATCGCATGACCGGATCAACAATGAGCAGCACTGCCTGCAGGGGGATTTATTATTCCCACAGTACATATAGGACTCTATCTATCTATCTATCTATCTATATCCATAGCAGCAAAGCAATTGTTTAGCTCCTTCCATTCCCAAACAGACAGGAGCCTAACTAAAATATACGTATAAGTACCCCCTCCTAACCTACTAGCCCTCAGTTTCTGACAATGCCGTTCTGACACATCAAAATTCGTTGTGCCTCCTTGCTCCCTGTCATTTTTCTGTACATTATGGGTAGCACATTTTTGTTTAATTTTTTTTTTTTTTTTTTAATATACTTTCAGTCTTGGAGCTAGTGGTCAGAGACGTACCTAGGGTTTCTAGCGCCCTTGGCGAGGAGCTCTACCTGCACCCCCCCCCCCCCCAATCATGAAAAAGTAAAAATTTCCTCCCTGTCCAATAAAAAAAACAAAAATGAATAAAAATGAATTGAAAGTTCCTGAAGTTTTCCTGCCAGTCACCCAAAGCCTTTCACACTATATAAAAACCACTGCAAAGAGAACTCCTACAAACCCTCCCATCTGCTAGTGCACATGAAATGGCAAACTCTGTATACAATGCTTTCCCAATAATGCCAATGATAATATGTGTTATCAGCCTCAAATAATAAATATATATTTACACATATTTATCCTTGTGTGATGATGGTGAAGTGCCAGAGGAATGCTGGTCATATTGCAAGCATAGTACAGGCACATCACACCTTATCACAAGCATAACAAACGCCAGCACACCTTATTGCAAACACAATATACCTTTTTACAAGCCTAACACAGGGACATCACACCATATCAGTGCCAGACTGGGGATAAAAAACAGCCCTTTAAATAATTTTATACCAGATACCAGACCAATAGCATTGTGTCGTTTATACTGTTCACAAAAGGGAAAACCATGCATTTTAAAGCACATTTGAAGAGTGTATTATTTATAGATAATACTCATATATACCCCTGCAGAGAGCAATATATATCCTTAGTAGATACACAAAGTTATATCTCACACACTACCCTAATATAAAACCATACACAGGGCAATATATAGGCCCTAGTATGTACACAGATTTATATAAATTGTCCTGTGCAAGGGGAATATATCAGGACAGTGTGTGAGACATGTCCATGTGTATATGCTGGGGGCATATACTGACTTACTCCAGCATGCAGGTTGTACTCACAAGACTTACTCTAGCACCCAGGATTTACCCCAGCACAGAGATTGCACTTACACAGGGCTGGCGCTACCTGTAAGGCGACCTAGGCAGCCGACTAGGGCGCAACTTAGGACCACGAAAGGGGAGTGAGGACCACTGAGGGGGGGAGGGGGTAGTGAGAAGACCACCAAGGGGGGACTGCAGAGGAACAGGGGGCCAAGGGAGAGCACTAAGGGACAGAAAGGGAGAACACTGAGGGACAGGAGGGAAGGGGAAATCCCTAATTGACAGAAGGGCACTATGAAATTTTTTTTTTTTTTTTAAGTAAAGAGCTGCTCCCCTCTCAGTCCCTATCCTACCCCACAAACCCTCTCTTTTACACTACACACATACACAATTCATTTCCCCCCCCCACACACACACACAGAAACATACAATGCATCCTTACTCACACACAGACACACCTGAAACACACAATGCATCCCTTACGCTCACACAAACACTCATTCTCTTACACACAGAAACAAAATGCATCTCTTACCCACTCAATGCACCCCTTACAGACACACACTGCATTCAATTACATACACAGAAACACACCTTGCATCCCTTACACACACACACACACACCCAGAAACATACAATGCATTCCGTACACGCAAACACACACTGCATCCACTATACACATACTACATCCCTTACACAAATTGGTATCCTTATACCCTACATTCTATAAGAACACACACACACACACACACACATTACATCCTCTACAATAACACATAAAACATCCACTACACACATACACTCCATTACCTGTGAGAGAACTCATGGGTGGGCCATGTAGGTGGATTAATGTGTGCGCATTGTAGGCATACTCACAGTCGAGCCCTGGGGGCCCAGACCTTGAGCTGTGTAAGGGGCCCCAAAAAATGGCGCTGCTTCCAGTTCATTAATTGTTGTGAGCACTGTTACAATAAGTCTCCAGAGAGCCTCTTCTACACCAGACCTGTGGAGCCAGAGTGAGCCCATCATCAGCCTCTTGTCCTCATCCGGTGGTAAGTAGGCAATCCAATATATTATTAGTGGCACTAATCTCAAATTTACCTCACATTAAATGGATACTATAGTCACCAGAAGCACTACAGCTTAATGTAGTGGTTCTGGTGTCTATAGCCTGTGCCTGTAGGCTTTTTAATGTAAACACACTGCCTTTTCAGATAAAAGACACTTTGTGCAGACTGACGTTGGCCCATATGGCAGAGCATATGGGCGGGGCATTGTGATGTCACATGGTGGGCAGGACATATGGGGGGGTGGCAAATTTTGTTTTGCCTAGGGCGGCAAAAATCCTTGCACCGGCCCTGCACTCACAACACTTTCCCCAGCATGGAGATTGCACTCACATGACTTGTCCTAGCACCCATGACTTACGCACCCCAGCACTGAGATTGCACTCACAGTAGCTGCCCCAACACCCAGGACTTGCCCCAGCACCCAGATTGCACACCCAGGACCCATCCCAGCATGGAAATTGCACTCACAGGACTCACCCCAGCATTTAGATTGCATTCACAGGACCTGGACCCAGCACCCAGGACTTAACCCAACACTGAGATTGCACTCATGGACTTGCCACACTTAGATTGCACTCACAGGATTTGCCCTAGGACTTCATACAGCATAAAAGATGCCGGATATGAGATTTCCAGCGGCAACAAAGGCAACATCAAATTGGCTAAGGGAGTACTCTCTCACACTCTTGTGGCCGCATTTCACAGCAGTCCTAGGGCAGTCTGACCCTGCACCATATTACAAACAGGAGTCTTTACTAGGGTCACTACATTTCTTTTCATAACTAACAAATATCTTGGTTGTGACCATTGACTTCTGACTGTCTGAGTGTAGTGGAGGCTGCGTGTGATATATTGCGGTGTCTGGGCGTGAAAACGGCTGGAGAATGAAGACGGATGCTTATACTCCTGTAAGAGGTGAGTACCATGGCGGACATCTATGGTTACCAGAGAAGGCACCCTGACAGTACCCCCCTTCCAGAATTGCCTACCGGGCAGAAGGACCCTGGACAAGACGGAAAACGGGAATGGAAAGAACGGAGAAAACGAGGAGCATGGATATTGGAACACCCTCACTAACAAGATGATGCTGGAATCTGGGGGAGACCTCCAAGATACCAGTGACATCACACCCGGTAGGAAGAGCAATAAATAAACCACTTAACACCTAACCAATTATTGATGTATTATTTCATGTTATCTCTGACAAAGCATATGATGCAATTTTGCTCTATAAGGGGCAGGCCGTGCCCTTAGAATAAGCATTCCTCAAGTTTTTCATTAACCCGAAACCTGTGTCTTGTGTGAATTACTTTAGGAGCGTGCACGCACTACTGCTTTAATTTGGCCGGGGGCAGATACACAAGATAATCAATTAATTGATTGATTCCACATCATTGCACATACATACATACATACTTACACAGCTATTCATGCACATTAACACACAGATGCATATAAATACACCGACACATACACACAAATTCATATAGACACCAACACACACACACACACACACACAAACATTGATACATGCCCACACCATGACACAGATACACACTGACATAAAAAACACACACCCTTACACACAGATGCACATACACAGATGTGCACGCACACAGACACAGAAACACACTGACATATATATATATATATATATATATACATATATATATATATATATATATATATATATATATACACACACACATATACAGGGGCGTATTAGCCGCGAGGCAAACAAGGCATTTGCGGCTAACAGACATTCTGGGCGCTGGGCGGCAGTGGCTGCAGCGCTGGGCGGGCGGGCGGCCGGCGAGGGAGCTCTTCCCCTGAGCGCTCTGCTCAGCTCCCTCGCGCGCCGCCAGCAGAGTGAGGCTGGGAGCCGGGTTGATGACGTCATATTCCGGCTCCCAGCCTCACTCTGCTGGCGGCGCGCGAGGGAGCTGAGCAGAGCAGAGCGCTCAGGGGAAGAGCTCCCTCGGCGGCCGCCCGCCCGCCCGCCCAGCGCTGCAGCCACTGGACCCCAGGGAGAGGAAGAACCCCCCCCCAGCATTACCAAAGGTAAGGAGGCTGGGGGGGTTAAATAAAAAAAACAAAAAAAAAACACTAGTGTGTGTGTGGAAGTCTGTTAGTGTGTATGTTAGTGTGTGTATGTATGTTAGTGTGTGTATGTATGTTAGTGTGTGTATGTATGTTAGTGTTAGTGTGTGTATGTATGTTAGTGTTAGTGTGTGTATTTATGTTAGTGTGTGTGTGTATGTTAGTGTGTGTATGTTAGTGTGTGTGTGTATGTTAGTGTGTCTGTTAGTGTGTCTGTTAGTGTGTGTGTGTTAGTGTGTGTGTGTGTGTATGTTAGTGTGTGTGTATGTGTTAGTGTGTGTGTGTATGTTAGTGTGTGTGTGTGTGTTAGTGTGTGTGTGTATGTTAGTGTGTGCATGTTAGTGTTTGTGTCTGTTAGTGTGTATATGTTAGTGTTAGTGTGTGTGTGTCTGTTAGTGTGGATGTCTGTTAGTGTGTGTGTTTGCCTGTTAGTGTGTGTGCGTGTTTGCCTGTGAGTGTGTGTGTCTGTTAGTGAGTGTGTGTGTGTGTCTGTTAGTGACTGCGTGTTTCTGTTAGCTAGTGAATGCGTATCTGTCAGTGAATGTGTGTGTGTGTATTTAGAAGGCGGAGCAGGGGGGAAAGTTGGGTGGTGGTTGCGCGGGTGGGGGTGGCGCGGGGGGGTGCCTGAGTTTTGTCCTGCCTAGGGCAGCACAAAACCAGGATACACCACTGCACATATATATATATATATTTTGTGATCCTTGTTTGCAGGTAGCACGGTCCTCTAGGGTAAACAATAGGCACAGTCCTTGTAATTGCATATACTCCAGGCACTTTATTTGTAAATCCACACAGGATACAGGAGTAAATGAAAACATAAATGTAACACAAAACCTTATAAACAAAAACCTAGCTCGTCTGAGCACTAACTGACATTAGGTACCCTCTCTCTCAGGGTTAAACTAAACAAAACAATATTGGTTTCACCAACCTAGAGTCTTTGTCCACTCTCAGCACTCCAGTATTTAGCCAGCCTGCTGCTTCCAGCCTTTCAGAGAGAAACAAAACATTCTCTCCCTACCTGCCTAGCAGGGAGGGATTTATTCCCACTGCTGCAGCCGATTACCTGCAGCTGAGCAGTAGATTGGAGACAGTCCAAAACCCTTGGCTGCTGTACTCGACTCTCGTTTTCTCAGGGGTCGACTCCAGTACATTGGAAGGGTTATGGGCCTGAGGAACGCAGTTGGCTTTCCGCTGACGCTGTCCATGCTCCTCGCCTTGTGCGTTCCTTCCATTCTCGTTTTCCTGCCAGGCCTGGTCCTCCCCGCCCGGTGGCGTGTCTTCGGGGGGGATACTGTAGCGGTACTTACCTTACCCGGGGGCCGGCCAAAGTCCTCACTTCCCGCCGCGCGCAGCTGCCAAATGCAGGCGGGCACGGACCGCGAGATGCGGTCACGTGTTCCGCCTAGCTCTAAGCGCGTGCTGCGCGTCTCGGGCACGCTCTTAAAGGGGCAGTGGGAGCCAAAAAAATGAAATGTGCTCTGTTACAAAAGACTGGAAATCACTATGTTGCTGTTTTAACTCACCGATTGATACTGTTTGCCACTGCATAAGTTAAGCAGAAAACCACACGAATGGATTATGCGAGCCCTTATGAAGGCTCCATTCATGGTACGAACGGGGGACCCCCCACAAACTGGCGTGTGCCGCCACTTAACCCCGTCACCCCACAAACTACCGAACGGTCGACTACCCGGCCCCCGGAGTGTGGCAGCCATTAACCACCCAGGTGCCTGCGGTTTGCGGTTAACCACAACGTAATTGGTAGGCCTGGGGGCATCGACGTTCGCACCCAAAGTACCGAAGGGAAAATACCGAACTATCAACCGAACGACGACCCCCTACAGCGGGTCGTGTGGCGCTCGTTAACTTGTGGTTTTTGCGGTTAACCGCAGGTCAAGTACCCTGCTCCCAGGTGGTCCTCATTCCCTTACCGAACGAGCCCACCACCAGCCAGACAGCGGGACTTCGCATGAACTGATACCGAGTTTAGTTCCACGAGTTAGACACGAAGTCCCGCTGCTCGCTAAAACAGCAGAAAACATGGCCGCCAACAAAGACTAATAATCCCAAAATGCCGAACGGACTTCATACGGCAGAAACAGTACATTCTGTTCGTGGGATTAGAGCGCCATTCGCATGTTTTATTTACACGAACGTGAGCCTTCAGATGAATGGTAGAATGCGGGGTTTGTCTTTATTAATGTAAAAGTTATGGATTTTTATGCAGTTTTCTGGGACATAATAAAACGTGGTCTTTGGTGCGCTTGGAGATAATTAGATTGTATAACCGTTGGCCTCATTATCTCCAAGCTGGGCGGGTACTAATTCAAAGGATACACTGTATTGTGATTGGATATGTGTCTGTACTTTACCTGTATTCCATCAGGTCCACAGGGGGCTGTCCTTGGACCTGAGGAATCACATAAATTGCCATGCTATGTGCCAGTAAAGCCAGTTCGTTTTGACCCTCAACTTGCAGCCTCGACTCATGTTGTAGGGATCCGGGATATTGATGCTTATATCGTGCTTGGGGATATTCTACACTTACAGCTTACTACCGAAAGACCTCCGTTCGACTCTCTGCAGCGGGAACCAGGACATCCAAGCGATCAACCCTCCTGCTAGACCGGGGGCAATCGTAACAATTGGTGGCAGCGGCGGGATCATCCTGGAATTCCTGAAAGAGATATATAGGACGGATGGAGAGTAACTACGACAAGCTGAAGCGTACCACGTTAAAGGATTTACTCGAGAGCCGCGGAGGGAACGCAAGTAACCGGCCGAGGAGGGAATTGATTGCCGACCTGAACGAGTTGGATCAGAGCTTCACCATGTCAGAACCGACGGCAGCATGCAGCGATGAGAAGACCAGGCTTGTCCGAGAAAGGCTGCCGCTGGACGGACCGAACCCATCCGTGGAGCTGATACAGCAACTAATGGCAGAAGCCGAGGCGGACGTACAGCGGACTAGAGCCCACGAGCTGAGCATGAAGACCGCTGATAGCCACACGGCCCCCTAGAAACTACCGAACAGCCAAAGATTCCGTTCGCGGCATTCAAGCCGTTCGCGGAGAACGAGATGGGGATAGACGAATTTTTGGCCGATTTTGAAAGACAATGTGCCCTGCATCAGATCCCCGTCGCCGCGTGGCCACGTATCCTGGCAGGAAAATTAACCGGGCGGGCCATGGAAGCTTTCCGAACCCTCAGCGCAGAAGAGGTAGCCCAATACACCACAGTAAAAGAGACGCTGCTGAAACGGTACGCTGTGACCCCAGACACCTACCGAAGGCAGTTCCGCAGCACGAAGAAAAAAGCGAATGACACACATGCTGAATGGGCACACCGTATGCGGAGAGCTGCTACCCATTGGATTACCGGGTGTCGGGCCGTCACGGCCGCGGAAATATTAGAACTTTTCTTGTTAGAGCATTTCTATGAGGGTCTGGAACAAAAAGACCGGGAGTGGTTGAAAGACCGGCGTCCCGCTAACCTACACGAAGCAGCCCGGTTGGCAGACGAACACCGGGATGCACAAGTACAGGAGTTCAACAATGCCCGAACGGTAACTCGCCCCGAAGCAAGAGCGGGATACCGATCAACCCCACGAACGGAGTTTCGCAACCCTGTACCCGCAGATCCTACACGGTACGCGGGACCACCCAGCCACTACCCTCAGGAACGCTCCTGACCCACCTGTTATAAGTGCAAGCAACCGGGACACCTGATAGTGAGTTGCCCTCTCAACAACAATTACCCTGCACGGAACTATAATTCCTCTCCGACGGGAAACAATCGTCCCGCTCGAGCGTTTTGCTTGGAACAAGACAGCCCTTTGGAAGAATACCTAGGACCCCTACATGAAGCTAATCCTGTGTATGCCGCCAGTGACAATCGACAACACCACCGGCAAGAGGTACTGCTAGAGGGTCGTCCTACACAAGGGTTAAGAGATACCGGAGCCACGATCACCTTGGTACAAAGCCGGTTAGTCCCTGACTACAAACGCTCTTCTGACACAGTGGCTGTCCGGGTGGCTGGAGGGGACATATATAAACTACCCACAGCAAAGGTACACTTGGATTGGGGTGCGGGAAAAGGACTTGTGAGGGTGGGAATTATGGATAATTTGCCAGCCAAAGTTTTGCTGGGAAACGACCTGGGACCTATGACTTCAGCTTATGCCCCTTCCTACAACGCTGAGGCACATCCGGTGACGACCCGGTCACAAGCTGGACGAGCACGAGACCCTTCACCAGTGCGGGAGACTCAGGTAAGACTTAACCCGACTGTGACCCCCCCTCCTACCCCGTTGCCCTGGGACACCCCTGCAGCCTTCGAGGCTGAGACCAAAACTGATCCGACGCTCCAAAAATATAGAGAAAGGGCTGATACAGGGACTGGGGGATCAGACCAGGAGACGTTTGCATGGGAACAGGGTCGACTGTACCGACACACAGAGAAGAAGGGCCACTGGAGGAGACAGTTAGTAATACCCCACAAGTATAGGCGAGATATCCTCCGGGTGGGTCATGATATTCCCTTAGCCGGGCACTTGGCAGTAACCCGTACCCTGCACCGTATTACCCATACCTTGTTCTGGCCAGGAGTACATACAGATGTGAGGTCCTATTGTAATACGTGCGAGGTGTGCCAACGGGTAGGCAAACGAGGAGACCACCCCAAGGCACACCTCGTTAACATGCCCATTATCGACGAGCCGTTTAGCCGGGTAGCCATTGACTTAGTTGGGCCCCTGGCCACCCCTAGTCCCTCGGGCAAGAGATACATTCTTACCGTAGTGGACTATGCTACCCACTACCCAGAAGCTGTGGCCTTATCTAATATCCAGGCAGACACAGTGGCTAATGCATTAGTGCAGGTATTCTCTCGGGTAGGATTCCCTAGGGAGATCCTATCCGACAGGGGATCACAGTTCACGGCAGAGCTGACCCAGCAGCTCTGGCACGTTTGCAAAATTAAATCCCTGCTTAGCTCCCCGTACCACCCCCAGACCAATGGGTTATGTGAGCGGTTCAACGGAACCCTCAAGCAGATGTTAAAAACCTTTACCCAGGAGTATAGGGACTGGGAACGTTTCCTGCCGCACCTCCTGTTCGCTTACCGGGAAGTGCCCCAGGAAACCACCGGGTTCTCTCCCTTTGAGCTGTTATACGGTCGCAAGGTACGGGGCCCCCTGAACCTGATTCGTGAGCACTGGGAGGGAGAGACCGAGAACGCCGGGGTCCCCATCGTGCCTTACGTACTGGAGCTCCGGGACCGAATGGAGCAATTGGCTAAGTCAGTTCAGGCCAACCTCCAGGCAGCCCAGGGGCGACAGAAAGTCTGGTACGACCGGGGGGCACGGCGAAGAAGCTTCTGTCTCGGGCAGAAAGTTATGGTACTAAAACCAGTTAAGACGGACAAGCTGCAAGCAGCCTGGCAGGGTCCCTATCAGATAGTGGAAAAGAGAGGGGACACCACTTACGTAATCGCCAGCTGTCACGATGAAAACTTAAGAAAGATATTTCACGTGAACATGCTGAAGGAATACTTGCAGAGACCCGAGGAAGTGTCAGCCATATGTAGCCCTGCGCACGAGGACGCAGATGGTTTACCCATACCCGACTTATTAACCCCTAAATCCCCGGTTGAAATAGTGAGCCAAGTACAGATTGGGGACAGACTCAGCCCAGTTGAGAGGGAGCAGCTACACAAACTGCTCCGGGAGAAACAAGCCATGTTCTCCCAAGAACCAGGGTACACGGAGCTGACCACTCACCAAGTAGATACCCCCGGCCAAAACCCTTTGAGACAAGCTCCCTACCGAATTCCAGAGGCAGTAAGGACAGGCATGAAAAAGGAAATAGATGAGATGCTGCGATTAGGGGCCCCTGGGCATCCCCGGTGGTCCTGGTCCCCAAAAAGGACGGCACCACCAGATTCTGTGTGGACTACCGGAAACTCAATGACAAAACTGTCACCGATGCATACCCCATGCCCAGGGTGGATGAGCTACTAGATCGCATAGCCAGGGGGAACTACCTAACTACCATTGACCTCTGTAAGGGTTACTGACAAATCCCCCTGGCCAGGGAGGCGGTCCCCAAGTCGGCCTTCGTCACCCCGTTCGGTTTGTACCACTTTAAGGTCATGCCGTTCGGGATGAAGAATGCCCCCGCCACATTCCAACGCTTGGTGGACAGACTCCTTGATGGCTTCCAGGAGTTTGCCTGCGCATACCTGGACGACATAGCGATTCATAGCAAGACCTGGGAGGAACACCTAGCTCATGTGGGAATAGTTCTGGACCAGATCCGAGCCGCCGGCCTAACTCTAAAGCC
Source organism: Pelobates cultripes (assembly GCA_933207985.1). Lineage (NCBI taxonomy): Eukaryota > Metazoa > Chordata > Amphibia > Anura > Pelobatidae > Pelobates > Pelobates cultripes. The sequence continues at coordinate 148,860,157 of OW240912.1, forward strand.
AGAGAAGTGTCACTTTGGGATGGCGGAGGTTCAGTACCTGGGTCACCGGGTGGGCTGTGGGAAGCAACGACCGGAGCCAGCCAAAATAGAAGCGGTCGCCAACTGGCCCACTCCCCACACTAAGACCCAAGTACTAGCTTTTCTGGGTACCGCTGGGTACTACAGAAAATTTGTACCGGAGTATAGCGCCATTGACAAACCCCTGACCGACCTGACAAAGAAAAACCTTCCCCGACAGGTCCTGTGGTCTCCCCACTGTGAAACGGCTTTCCAAGCCCTCAAAACTGCGTTGATTAATGCTCCTGTCTTGGCTGCCCCAGCCCCTAATCGACATTTTATTGTCCATACAGACGCTTCCATGTTCGGGCTGGGAGCTGTCCTCAGCCAAGTAGGAGATGATGGGAAGGAACACCCGATTGCCTACATCAGTCGAAAACTCCTACCATGCGAAGTCAGCTATGCAGCGGTAGAAAAGGAGTGTTTGGCTCTGGTATGGGCACTAAAGAAGTTAACCCCCTATTTGTATGGACAAGAGTTCACTCTGGTTACAGACCATAACCCGCTGGTGTGGCTCAACCGGGTCGCTGGGGACAATGGCAGATTGTTACGCTGGAGCTTATCCCTGCAGCCCTTTAATTTCACAATCACCTACCGACCCGGGAAGCAGAACGGCAACGCCGACGGATTATCCCGGCCTAACCCCACGAGTCTGGACAGCCTTAGTCTGCCCCGAAAAGGGGTCAGACAGTGTCTGCCAGAGTGTTCCACAAAGAGGGAGTATTGTTACAAAAGACTGGAAATCACTATGTTGCTGTTTTAACTCACCGATTGATACTGTTTGCCACTGCATAAGTTAAGCAGAAAACCACACGAATGGATTATGCGAACCCTTATGAAGGCTCCATTCGTGGTACGAACGGGGGACCCCCCACAAACTGGCGTGTGCCGCCACTTAACCCCGTCACCCCACAAACTACCGAACGGTCGACCACCCGGCCCCCGGAGTGTGGCAGCCATTAACCACCCAGGTGCCTGCGGTTTGCGGTTAACCACAACGTAATTGGTAGGCCTGGGGGCATCGACGTTCGCACCCAAAGTACCGAAGGGAAAATACCGAACTATCAACCGAACGACGACCCCCTACAGCGGGTCGTGTGGCGCTCGTTAACTTGTGGTTTTTGCGGTTAACCGCAGGTCAAGTACCCTGCTCCCAGGTGGTCCTCATTCCCTTACCGAACGAGCCCACTACCAGCCAGACAGCGGGACTTCGCATGAACTGATACCGAGTTTAGTTCCACGAATTAGACACGAAGTCCCGCTGCTCACTAAAACAGCAGAAAACATGGCCGCCAACAAAGACTAATAATCCCAAAATGCCGAACGGACTTCATACGGCAGAAACAGTACATTCTGTTCGTGGGATTAGAGCGCCATTCGCATGTTTTATTTACACGAACGTGAGCCTTCAGATGAATGGTAGAATGCGGGGTTTGTCTTTATTAATGTAAAAGTTATGGATTTTTATGCAATTTTCTGGGACATAATAAAACGTGGTCTTTGGTGCGCTTGGAGATAATTAGATTGTATAACCATTGGCCTCATTATCTCCAAGCTTGGCGGGTACTAATTCAAAGGATACACTGTATTGTGATTGGATATGTGTCTGTACTGTACCTGTATTCCATCAGGTCCACAGGGGGCTGTCCTTGGACCTGAGGAATCACATAAATTGCCATGCTATGTGCCAGTAAAGCCAGTTCGTTTTGACCCTCAACTTGCAGCCTCGACTCATGTTGTAGGGATCCGGGATATTGATGCTTATATCGTGCTTGGGGATATTCTACATTTGCAGTTTACTACCGAAAGACCTCCGTTCGACTCTCTGCAGCGGGAACCAGGACATCCAAGCGATCAACCCTCCTGCTAGACCGGGGGCAATCGTAACACCCTGCACTCCTGGAGACTAAAGAAAATTCTGCATATCCTGCATATCCTTGAGTGGGGATTGTTCCACTTCACGTTATCCACACCAGAGCTGGATTTAGCTCTTAATATTGTGAGTAGTTCATAATTACTTCCAAGTACTTAATTTTCATACATACTGTACCATGGAGTTCTCTTCTGTTTTTTATCCATATATCTCATCGGATCACAAGCTTCCACTTGCGACCATCCACTCCATAAGCTGGCTTTATAAGAACTTTTTCCACTGTTGGCGGACTACTTTGTATGGATCAGTGCTAAGTCATCTGGACTATTTTTTATTTATTTATTTATTATTATAATTTTATATGCTGTATATACCATTATTATAATAATACTATTTCCTAAAGGCGCACGCTTTCTTTTTGTTATTCTTTTCATCCTATCCATTTAAGAGGGGATAAGAGGGAACCCCTCTACCTATAGGTGTGCTGCCTACACTCTCTCTATATTCTCTGTGGCCTGCTAGCGCTGTCCCTTATTCTGTTTTGCTCATCCAGCTTGCCCTAAATATTCCTCGGTGTGGGATGTTAACATCGTTCTCAGATTTTTGATATTTGGCCTCAGAACAAATACCTTTCACTCAAACTACTCACGGCTAAGCTGGTCATGTTATTCTGTTAAATTTCCTGTAAACGTGTCTCAGATGTTCTGGCACTGGATATTATAACACGTTCTTTTACTCCAGATGGCATCACCTTTAACATCTCCAGATGTGCTAAGACATCCATGACATCGGTTTGTTACCCGGCATTCCCACATAATATCAACCTATGTTTGGTGGATTGTCTCAAGTAATATGAAGACAGGACATCCTCAGTACGGGACAATTCATAGCCTGATTTATTTATAGCTCTTCGACATGCACATCGACCTGTTACCAAGGTTACAATATCTAGATGGGTTAGATGGATTATGATGGCAGCTGGCATTGACACTTCCACGTACGGAGCACACTCGGTTAGAGGCGCTATGGCATCTAAAGCCTTCTCATTGGGGTATAGATTGGAGGACCTCCTATGTGCTGCTGATTGGTCCAGAGAATCTACTTTTCCGGGAGTTCTATTTTCGTCCAGTTCCACATATTTCTTCTACGGTGGTAACACAGCTTTGAACTAGCATTACATGAGCCTCCATGTCATTTAATAAAATTACCAGATTTGACTCATTTCAAGTCAAGATTTTTTTTAATTATCTTACATAAGTTTCCCTTGACTCTTCAACTACAAGAGACTTAACTTAAAGGATCACTATAAGGTCAGGAACACAAACATGTATTCCTGGTCCTATAGTGTTAAAACCACCATCTAGCCCCCTGGGCCCCTCATGCCTCCATAAATATAGCAAAATCTTACTGTATTCAAACCAGAAGCTGTAGATCTGCATGCTGTTTGCCTCAAAAAAAACAAGCAGTCTGCTGACATTTTCAGAAGTGGTAGCCTGATCCAATCACAATGCTTCCACATAGGATTGGCTGAGACTGACAAAGTGGCAGATCAGGGGCAGAGCCAGCATGATTCAAACACAGCCCTGGCCAATCAGCATCTCCTCATAGAGATAAATTGAATCAATGAATCTCTATAAGGAAAGTTCAGTGTCTGCATTCAGAGAGAGGAGATACGGAATGTTTGGATGCATTTTAGGCAGCCATGACCCAGGAAGGATCTCTAACAGCTATCTGAGGAGTGGCCAGTGAAGTTATCACTAGGCTGTAATGTAAACCATGCATTTTCTCTAAAAAGACAGTGTTTACAGCAAAAAGCCTGAAGGTAATGATTCTACTCACCAGAACAAATTCAATAAGCTGTAGTTGTTCTGGTGACTATAGTGTAGCTTTAAGCACACATCCATCACCTCCATGATAACAAATTACATATCACATCACATATACACAATAATACACATATCTGAAAACTTCATCACTGTTACATTTGCAACATACACAGAGCAGATCTACCGGGATAAGACCTTTATTAATGCCCAAATACAGACTAACAAGAATACATACTATAACACACCCATGCATTCACAATAACACATTCAACCTGTCTTGTTGCAACTACTTTTATATTAGTCCAGTTATTGTACAACTCTGTAGAAAATGTTATCACTTTATAAATAATATTAACCATTGAAGAATGGAGGTATTTGACCAACTTGTGAACCAAAACAAAATCATGAATTTATGCTGTTTTTTTCAACTGTAATTTAACAGATCTTTTCGTTTTCTTTAAACCCAACTACCATAACCACAGATACTTTTAAAGAGTTTTGTACTTTTGTTTTATATTACATCCTTAGTATAATGTAAAATCTGTATTGCTCCATATTAAAATTCTTGGCTAAGACTGTTCAGCAGGGGATAGTCACAACCACAATGATGCATATGCATTTCAGACCTCAAAGGCACTTCAGCAGCAAGTCTCTAATGCCCTTTTGGAGGTGATCACAGGAAAGTATATATTTGAGGAGGTTTTACATAGCCATGTCACTTTAATAATATTTTTTGTTTGATATAGAGCAGGTATATGAAATGCATTATGACTATATACACTTTAAAGCACTATCACTTTAATTATTTGGTTATGACTGTATTTTTTTTTTAATTATGTTTTTTCATCACATTAATTTTGCGTGATATTTATTCACAATGCTATTACAACAGATTAATTAAATACACTTTAGATCATTTATAATTATATTTATATAGCGACAACAAATTTCATAGCGCTTTACAATGGGTAGACTAGCAAACATGTAATAGTAACCAGACAGGTTTGACAAACAGAAACAAAGGGGTTGAGGGCCCTGCTCAATGAGCTTACGTGATAGAGGGAATGGGGTAAAGTGACTCAAAAGGAAAGGGAAATATTAGGGTAATAGATCGGTAGAATAGTATTCAATAAAGACTTAGTGTGTTTTTTTTTAATTGATATGATTTTGTGAAAAAGTGATTTTTTAATGATTTTTTGAAGGAGTGGAGACTGGGTGAGTGTCTAACATAAAAAGGGAAAGGAGTTCCTAAGGCACGGTGCAGCCCTAGAGAAGTCTTGGATACGAGCATCAAAAGTGGGAGTACGAACAGAAGATACACGCAGGTCTTCGGCAGAGCGTAGGGGCCTAGACGGGACATACTTGTGTATTAGGGAGGATAGATAGGTATGTAGAGATTTGAAAGCAAGAAGGCAGCACAAAACCAGGATACACCACTGAATGGAGCACTGAGTTTCTTACAGCAGTATTGGGGCTGGAAAGTTTTGAAATCAGGCTTTGATTATTGCAGATGATCAGCTGATGGAGCACTGACTTTCTTGCAGCAGTAATGGAGCTGGAACGTTTGGAAAATTAGCACTATTTAATTTGTCTCCCATGTTTAATTAAAATGTTTGCAGGGCCCATTGATATTGGGGTACTGCAGCGTAGTGGTGGGCTTAACACAATATGACCAATTGACCAAATGGTGGAACTGAATCCCCATATTTGTTTGCTAAAATAGGTTATTTTAAGTCACTTTGTATGACCCATTTAAATATAAAGCAATAAAGGTATTCTGTGTTAACCTTTTTTAATTTTTACTTATTTTTAAGTGGGATCACTTAACTGGTGTAACGGCAGTCCCCATCACCATGGACACGTCAAGTAGGTGTCTGGATAACCCCTATGTTTAAGTCACCCTGTACCCAGTTTGGGTGCAAGGTGTGTGTAATGTAGTTGTTTGGTGTTAAAATTTGGATGTGGATCCTGTACAGCGCCATCTGTTGGTTGTAAGGATCCTGAAACAGTTATATACACTTCCTTAATAGCAAGGCTTGTTCATTTGCATATTCAGGTAGATTTGCATATTAAGAATTCTGCAGGCAGGGGATCCCAGAAGGAGATCCCTAGATTGGTATTTATAAGGAACACTTCTGGGATCTCTTGAAATCTAACCATTCTAAGTTAATTAGGGTTCAGCGCTAGGGTGGAATTGGTACAACCAATGCTGACCAACCCTTACTAGTAATATTTACTGGATAATAAGGGTTTTCTAGTAATTTTGTGAATGTGTTATTTTGAGTCCCTGCATGTTTCTATTTATGTTAAAATTAGTTTGTCACTATAAGTTTTATGTAATAAGAATACGAACCAGTCCCAAGTAAAAATATAGCCGAGTGTGTAAGTTTCTATTGAATTTGGGTCCTCTGGTTTGTTAGACATAGAGTCCTGTAAGTTTGTCTTTGAACTTGTTGGCTGGATGTTAAGTCCTTTGACTTGGGACAAATCATTAAAATCCAGTTATAAGGACCACAAATATATTTCTAAAGGCAGTAGCTTGCCACAGTTCAGGTAGAGGTGTAGGAAAGGAGCTGAATAATCCGAGTTATACATGTGTAGAGGAGAACTGCAACATGGTCTGTTACAAGTGTTCCTTAGATGGACAATTAAGCTTTAGTGACTGGGGCTAAAGCATTCCAAGGTCCCTGAAAGCAGTAAGGAAGTGGACTGGGCAAATGTATTTAGTTGGGGTATGAGAGCTACCCTGCAACTGGCTACTGTGTTTTGTTACTTAT
>OW240912.1:148874285-148891791 GCA_933207985.1 Pelobates cultripes
TCCGTACAAAGGCATTCCAAAGGGATATTATGTAAAACTTTATAGAAGACATGTTACACAAATTAAGGGTTTAACCTTAATCTCTAATTTAAGTTTTAGCCTAGGTAATTAATTAATGATGTTGTATTGATCCTTGTGTTTGTATGATTGTAGAGACCGTCCTGGAGTGTTTGTGCCGCCTGATTTCTGGGACTACACACCAATCTCTCTGGCTGACCATGCAATAAGTATTTTGCAATTACGTCTGTTTGGTCATTATCCATGCAGGCCGAAGAAACTGAGATACTTATTTATGAGGACATAAACTTTGCATGCAAGAACCTGGAAAGTCCTGAAGGTGCAGTGCTGTCTAATACCGCTGGTTCTGTAATAACCCTTTCAACCATTGGGGTGTTGTACAGAGCTTTGTGGTGAAAATCCAGCAAACAAAAGAAGAACTAAGAACTATATGGAAGCTGACATTGTCTTGTTGTCAGCCATATTGCTACCCTTAGCCATTTTTATGGAACAAAATGTCTGGTGTCTAAACTGATTTCTTTATACTCTGTGAAAGACTTATTCTATTTTTCTGAACTATGCTGACCTATTGAACTATTTTTATTTTTATTTTTGTAGAGTTAGCCAGAGAGAGAGGAAGTGTTAGCTGACCCAGGGATGGATGTACTATGTGTGTTTTTGATATATGTTGAGTGTGCCAAGGATGGATTCCCATGTTTTGAGGAACTGCGTGAGGATATGACTGGTTTTGACTGGACTTTTGGAATAGGGAAATGGTTAAAAAATATAGGACGCAAGGTCCTGGTTGTGCAAAAATATAGTTGCTATAAGCCCAAGTTCCATTCTGTCTTAAACATCCATTTTCTATATATCTGTCTGCAAAAGTATTAAGTGGTTTTTGTTTTGTTTTTTTTCTGCTGAGTTTCTGTTTCTTGTAGACCACATGATTGCTTGGGAATGCCATAATGTGGAAATTTCTCTGTCTTGGGAGAATGTTAACCGATGATATGAGCAATATATATTGCTCAAAGAGGGGTAACAATTGTGATTATTGGGGCTCAGTTGGATGGAACACCGGGACAGATTGGGGTTAATAAGCCACAGAATGCATTAGATAAAAAGGATACGAATGGGAAGTCCCTCTTGACTAGAATGACCCTAACAAAGCTAGGTACATGTACCCCTATAGGGCAAACTGGGCACTCCATGAAATTTACCTTAAATATTTTACCTCTAGACAAACTCTTGTTAATCCTCTAAAGCCCCACATTCAAACCCTTGGTTATATGATGGCCATAGCAGATCCCACGTTTGGAGATACCATAGCGTTAGAAACAGGGTATGCAGATACAAACCTATGGCTGGAATGGATGAGATATAATGCCCATTCCAACAATAGGTCAAACTGTTATGTATGTGGTAGTGCCAGACCTCAACTAGGAACTGTATCCTTACATGTCCCTGATGAGTACTGGGAATGTTTCCTAAGTTTGTTTTCAGGTACTACTGTTAATACTACAGAATGTGAAGAATGGAAAAAGGGTCACCCTATTGGTGAACCCAAGTTTAAATTAAATGATGTTGTCTCAGTATACCCTGGTAATTATATTTGTTGATAACTTTTCTTCAGGATTCTGCTCCGCCTACAGTAATATTACCTTAGTGAATCAAACACAATCTATATGAAAATACGTTCTAGACTCCCCACCCCCTGGAGAGGAGAATGTGCCCCAGCCAAAATAATCATGCCCCTCCATATATTTGGCGACTCTCTCCCTGAAATTAAGGTTGTAACTTATTCCACAAGAAGGAAAAGGGAATCCCCACAAGGTAGTTTCGACCCACATATCTATCTAGATGCCATTGGTATTCCAAGAGGGGTCCCTAATGAATTTAAAGCTAGAGACGAGGTGGCAGCAGGATTTGAATCAATATTTCCCATTATAACAGCTAACAAGAATGTTAACTGGATTAATTATATATATTATAATCAGCAAAGATTTGTAAATTATACACGAGATGCATTACAAGGTCTTGCTGAACAATTACAGGCTACCTCACAAATGACTTTCCAGAATAGAATGGCCCTTGATATGATTTTAGCAGAAAAGGGAGGAGTCTGTAAATTACTTGACTCCGGTGTTTGTTGTACCTATATTGCAGAGAACACTGGCCCTAATGGTAAAGTAACCCTAGATATAAAGAAATTAGAAGACCTGTCCATAGAAATGAAGAGGAATTCAGGTATTGATCACCCATGGGCAGATATGTTTAAGTTTGACAGTATCCTAGACTAGCTAAAGAATATTGCAATAATTATTGTTATGGTTCTGATCCTTGCTCTACTTGTTTATGCTATTTTCAAGATTATTGTATTCTGCATTTACAAACATACACGCAACACTGTTCCTGTAAAATCCCCAGCTTGCTATGAAGTTTGTGGTACTGGTCAGATGCCTAGTCCTATGCTATGGGAATAGTGGCCGAAGACATAATGAAAGACCTGCAGGATTGGCTAGCAATCCTGAATATACCATGGCAGATGGCTGGTTGTCTGACCAGGACTCCTTAAATAGGGTATGAGCAAGATATTGCTCAAAGAGGGGGAAATGAAGGAATATTGACCCCTTAAGGACACATGACATGTCATGATTCCCTTTTATTCCAGAAATTTGGTCCTTAGGGGTTAAACAATTAATCTGTCAGTATTTCAGAACTGTTTGCAAAACATAATTGAAAGGAAGTCACAAGCTATGACAGTTTCTATGTATCAGGAAATGCCTAACCACAATGTATATGTGATATTTTGTAAGATTAGATTATTGAATGTAACAGCAGAAACTACTTCCTCTTTTATGTATCTTGTGTAACCTTTTTGTAACCTTTTGTAACCAATATTCGTGACAAGTATAGTATAAATATAGCGAATCTTGAATAAACGGTCAGAAGATTATGGAAAGCAAAGAGTGTGCGTCTGGTTAATGCGCTTCCATAAAAATCTTCCCTGAATATTCAGCTGACAATCGAGGGTTGGAGAATAGTGACCAGAGGGACCGAGTCACCAGAGTAGCAGATTTACCTTTCAAGGTACAGGGTCAAAGTTTACTCAATGATGACGAATAGGGGGCGGGTCGAACCGCGCATATGTTCGCCCGCCGTGGCGAACGCGAACATGCTATGTTCGCCAGGAACCGTTCGCCAGCGAACCGTTCGGTACATCACTATACTCAATTCGCCAAAGCTATGTCAACTGTCATAGAACCTTGGCAGAAGTCTCATCCTGACGTGGTCCTGCTCCAGTATGTGGATGATGTACTCCTCTGTGCGGATGATCTTCCAACTGCTGAACAAAATTCCGAAGATCTCCTTTGTTTCCTCGCTGAAGAAGGATGTAAAGCCTCCAGAACAAAACTTCAGTGGTGCCGGCCCCTATGTGGTCTCCTTTCCCATGGCACCCATCACCTAACAAAGAACAGAGTACTTGCTATTACCAATCTCTCTCTCCCGTCTACTCACCAAGCTCTTCATGCCTTCTTGGGCCTCATCACATACTGCAGGTCTTGGATCCCTGAGGCTTCTCAGCTCATGCAACCTCTCTATGATGCCTTGAAGACTGAACCATTCTCATTGTCTTTACAAGCTTGCTCCTGCTACTATGCCCTTCAAAGGGCCATCTCCTCTGCCCCAGCTTTGGGCCTACCTAACTATCAGCAACCATTCAAACTTTTTGTCTCTGAAAAGATGGGCCATGTTTCAGGGGTCCTTACACAATTACATGGTTCCGTCAACACCCTATTGGTTATTTTTCATGCATGCTGGACCCCGTGGTCCTTCTTATTTACGTGCTGTGTTTGCTGCCAGTGCCCTGCTGGACAAAACTAATGACTTTGTTCTCGAACATAAACTCACTGTCCTTGCTCCCCATGATATCATGACCATCCTGAAGCAAGTCCACTCGAAACATCTCTCCTCCCAGAGACACCTCCGCCTTCAAACCTCCCTCCTCTTGCCTGATAACGTCACTCTACAAAGGTGTTACTCTTTGAACCCGGCCACTCTTCTGCCACTTCCCAAGGGGGGAGTACCACAATACTGGTACAGTCTGGAGTACCACAATACTGGTACAGTCTGGACATAAATCCTGATGGACCTTCAAGTGAAAAAGCCCATGGTACCACATGACGAACAACCTAAAGGCTACTTACATTGCACCCTGTGGTTCAGGAATACCCCAGGTCCTGACCCATACTATGAAGAATTATTCAGCCTGGTGGAAATACGCATCACCTTGACAGACCTGTTCTGTGACTCTGGAGGAAATACTGTTATCTTGGTCTACCTGCCCATGGAGGTGTCACATTTATACCACCACTGGGAGATGGCAGTTCCTCATATCTCTTTCACCAAATCTCCGAATCTCTCACGGAAAGAACTCGGCCCAATGGCCAAAACATGGAGTACCGCAACTCAAGAACAGCTCATATTGACGGGGGTCGCTAAAAGGACCATAAATTGCAAAACAGTCGGTCACCCTCGATATCGCACAGAGATATGTATCCCTCCTACAGAACAGGACCCGGATGCCCCTCATGACTGTTTTGAACAGATGAAAATGGAGACAACCCATCTCCCAACGGTGCACGAGGCTGCTCTGCCAGATCCTGACTTCGCCCTGTTTGTGGATGGTTCTAGATTTGCCGACGTACAGGGACAATATCATACCGAATATGCTGTCACCACAGAATACTGAGTACTCCAAGCATCTTCACTTCCATCATCTAAGTCAGCACAAGAAGCCGAACTAATACAGCAGCATGTAAGATGTCTGAAGGGAAGCGTGTTAGCATCTATACAAACTCGAGGTATGCCCTGGGCGTAGCGCATGATTTTGGCTTAATCTGGAAAACAAGAGGGTTTCTTACGGCAGCAGGTACTCCGGTGAAACATGGCACAGCTATCAACTAATTAATGGATGCCTTACTGCTCCCTGAAAAGGGGTAAAGGCCCACGGGAGATTGAATTCAGAAGAAGCATGTGGCAATTACTTAGCCAATCAGGCTGCTAAAGATGCGGCATGCCAGTGTCGGGAAGTGGACAGAAGAGTACCCGTTGAACAGACTCCTATTTACACTATGAAAACCCTACCTACCGATCTCAAGCTCCTGAGAGAACAACAGGCCACTGCCACCCTTCAGGAAAAACAAAGTTGTAAAGATAAAGGGGCAACCCTCCAGAATGAAGTGTACACAATCAACCTCAAATTCTGTCTACCCAAGAATATGTACCCACCTGTCGTTCAGTGGGCCCATGGACCAGCCCATTTATCCAAGCACCTCATGAACTCCCTGATTGATAAATATTTTGAGGCACCCGGAATCACTACTTTGACAAGAAATTACTGCAGATCCTGTACTATCTGCGCCAGATGTAATCCGGGAAAAATAATTAAAGCCGCACCAAACCATTTGGCCAAGCCACAGTACCCTTTCCAAAGGATCCAAATTGATCATATCCAAATGCCAAAAAGTGGCCGGTATGAATATGCACTGGTTATAGTGGATATGTTTTCAGAATGGCCAGAGGCTTTTCCTGTCACTAATCTCACTGCTAAAACCACAGCAAAGCGCCTACTTACCAAAATCATCTGCAGATATGGAGTTCCTGAGGTGATTGAAAGTGACCAGGGAACATCCTTCACCATGTTGCTAACCAGGGAAATCTGGGCAGCACTGGGGGTGACCCTTGCATTCCACACACCCTATCACCTACAGAGTAGTGGTAAGGTTGAAGGCATGAATGGCACCTTGAAAGCCAGAATGCTTAAGATGCCCCAAGAAACTAACCTACCCTGGCCGGAAAGTCTTCCCATAGCACTATTTAGTGTAAGGTACACTCCAAGAGGGAGATTTAGTTTATCCCCCTACGAGATTTTATTTGGTACAGCACCCATGTTAGGCTGTTATTTTCCTCAACAACTTCAAATTCATTCAGATGCAATGGTAGATTATATAACTGCACTCTCTCGTGCCTAGACCAAAATCCATGCACAGGTGTTTTCTTCTATTCCAGATCCAGAATCAAACACAGGTACACATAAACTCCTTCCTGGTGACTGGGTTATGGTCAAGAAATTCTTGAGAAAGCACACTCTTGAGCCAAGGTTTGATGGTCCATTCCAAGTCCTATTGACCACGTCTACCTCGGTAAAATTGGCTGGTAAGAATACCTGGATACATGCCTCGCACTGTAAGAAAGTTCCTGCTAGGCCTATTAAAGACCCAACAAGTTGCTATCACCAAAGATAATTGTGTTTACACATTCTGGTATAACTCTTTGATTACTGTGATATTGTTCCTTGTACTTTTCCACAATCACAACACTGAGCAATGTACAAAGACATACCCAATAGAAAGGACCCATACATTTGTGTGACAGGTAACCATTGGGGACATCATTGTAGTACCTGGAAAGCAGCAGGCTGGAACATAGGCCGACCATGGGGCTACAGACCACAAAGCGCCTTGGATAGGGTGGACAGACATTGAAAACTCTTATTACACAGAATGACCTTATGTAAGCCAACAGGGTCTACCCCAATGAAACTCACCTTAAACATAGAACATTCCAGCCCAGGAGACACTTGAGAGTATGTAATGGGGATGTACTGGAGAGGGGGTGGCTCATATAACAAGTTGGGGACCTTCTATTTACAAGACTTGCATACATCACCTGACTGGGTAGACTCTACTACACACATGATCACGAACCCTCTAAAACCACACATTAAATCTCTTAAGGACATGGTGGTAATTGCCAATCCTACATTCGAGGACACTATGGCTGTGGAGACCGAGTTTTCAGATACCAACCTATGGCTCGAGTGGATGAGGTATAATGCTAATTCACACAATAAAACTAACTGTTATGTCTGTGGCGGGGCCAGACCCCATCTGGGTACAGTGCCTTTTAATCTACCCCCGATGTTGAGATGTGTTTTCTAAGCCTCAATGTACAATCAGCCACAAACTCATCAGTATGTGCATCATGGAAAAAGGCATATCCAATAACTCAAGGGAATCTCAGGCCACTTGATGGAATCACTGTGTATCCACGTAATTACACTTGCTACACTATACACGGAACCACAGGTAAATTTGTGAGTAGTTTCCCTCCCGGCTACTGTGCCACCTATCGGACACCTCCCACTACCTTATTGCTAAATCAAGTCAAGTCCTTGGGAGACATTTATTGGCTATGTGGTGATATGCCACTCCAATCTAAAATGACTGGCCTGTGGTGGGGAGAATGCACTCTGACCAAAGCCATCATGCCTATACATATAATTTCTGATAACCACCAAGGCCGACTTGATTCCCCACACACGTACTTCAGGATAAAAAGAGAAACCCCTATTTAAGGTAATTTCGACCCACATATATATATATCGATGCCATAGGTGTACCAAGGGGGGTACCAAACGAGTTCAAGGCCAGAGATGAGGTTGTGGCAGGATTCGAATCCTTGATCCCACTCATCACCGCTAACAAGAATGTTAACTGGATTAATTATATCTATTATAATCAGAAACGTTTTGTCAATTATACTAGAGATGCCCTTCAAGGCTTGGCAGAACAATTGCAGGCTACCTCCCAAATGACATTCCAGAATCGAATGGCCTTAGACATGATCCTAGCAGAAAAGGGGGGTGTGTGTAAAATACTCCCCGACACTATGACATGCTGTACCTTCATCCCAGATAATACAGGCCCCAATGGTAAAGTAACAATGGCCATAGAGAAATTAGAAAGTCTCTCTGCCTAATTAAAAAAGAACTCCGGGGTCTCCAATTCATGGGACAGATGGTTGGGATGGATGAGTGGATGGCAGAGAGTTCTCTTTCAAGTACGTATGGCAGCTCTTACAGTAGTGATTCTCCTCCTCTTCCTGGTTTGCTGCATGATGCCCTGGGTGCAAAGGTACTTACAAAAGACTGTAGATCAGACCATTGACCGCACCACACCTACATTCCTACATCAAGATATTGATGATATAGACTGTGACACCCCGCACACACCACTTCAGTCCCACCTCCTTAAAAGGACAACTACTTCTTTATAGGGACAGCATAGGGACAGCGTCTGTCTCCACGGGTAGGAGTCTGACGCGGCAGATGTAGTGGGTTAGCCACTACACGATACCCGCGCAGTGAAGCGTTCGAGGCCTGTTCAGACAGATGAGCTGCAGCCAAGTAGGGACATTATTAGGGTCAGTTAGTAGTTGTCTCTTTAGTAAATAGTCATTTTAAGGGGGGACTGTTGTGGACAAAAATATTAACCCAATTCATATTAATAAAATGCCTATTTACTCAGCATAACCACAATCAGCATTATTCAACCTTATATGTGATTTACCTAAAATGGCCGTTAGGGAGTTTCCCTTTGACATCGACTAACACCCTCATTAACAAGATGGTGCTGGAATCTGGGGGAGACCTCCAAGATACCAGTGACATCACACCCGTTAGGAAGGGCACTAAATGAACCACTTAACACCTAACCAATTATTGATGTATTATTCCATGTTATCTCTGACAATGCATTTGATGTAATTTTGCTTTATCCAATATCCATTGTTTAGTTGATAATTACAATTTGTTTCTCCACCCTCTACATCTTTTCCATCCTCTATGGCTTCCGAAATCAACATCATTAAGTCGGCTTGAGGGGATTGTCTTTTATCTAATTCTTCAGTTAGACAATCTTTGCAAATATATTTGCCAGTCGGAGCCACTTGATTGCAGTTGATGCATCTCTTAGATTTGCCCTTATGCTTTCTTGGTGAATCACCTGGGACTGTAAGAGAGGCCAATATAAAATATATTATAGGCTTATAATTTCTACTCTTTCCCCGCCAATAATAATTATATAAGACTCACCTATGTCTTCTGGATTGAGTTCTTGAGGCAGAGGGAGAAACCAGCTAACAAAAAGAAGCCATATGCAGAAAGTAAGAATATAGATATAAAAGGAAAAAAGGGGGGGAAATGTTTTGCAAATAAATATAATAATTTATTTTTATACCTTTAAGAACAATTTCTTATCTGAGGCAGCCTTCTGGATCATTTCCGTTTTTGCACTTCCAACAATGCAGTACAAACTTCAGTACTCCCTTTTTAAATTTCCCCTGCTTTAATTTTTGGTGCAATGTTTCTTTAACAAATATACAGAATGATGCACACTCTGTTAATTCATCTACAGTAGTTTAAGACCAAATTCCATAATATATACATACAAAATATATACAAATATATACACCCTATAGATATAATTTTGATGAAGCTGGTAGTTCATATATAGTCTGGTGGATCCACCAATAATTAATCAATAGTAGAAATAGATAGACAAAAATGAAAAAAAAAAGATATAGAAATAAAAAAGGTGAAAAAATGAAAAATAGAAAAGTAAGCAGCTTTGTGAATGAATAAAATTGGTCCAGACAACAGGAGACGGTGACCGGACCGGATGGGTACTATCACCATGTATCTGACAAAGTTACATTTTCTTACTCCAGAATACAGAGAACCTCACCGGTCTGCTTTATACCCATCCACAAGCGTTTGGACTCCATTCTGTGCCTTATATTTACAGCTTCAAATGATCTGTGGTGAGATCCAACCGATTTTTTTCATTCAGAAAGCTGCTTATTTTTCTATTTTTCACTTTTTTTATTTCTGTTATTTTTTTCATTTCTTTCATTTTATTTTCATTTTATTTTCATTTTTCAAATATTTTTTTCAATGTCTCTTTAAGGTTCTATTCACTCGCGCATGTGCGGTTGGCACTTCCTGACGCCGACACTACCACGCCTGCTCTGGCAAGCAGAGAGCAGGAGAACTCTGTATGCTAGCGAGAGCACTTTCTTTGACTCATCAAGGAGCCGAATTTTACCAGGATCATCAAAAGGTGAATAAAAACAGAGGCTTAAAGGTAGAAAAGAGAGGGGGAAAAAGTTTATAAGATATTAAGCTTACCAAGGCTTCTCTTAAATACAGAATCAAGTGGGTTTGATGCTCCCAAGGGGATTTTTAAGGATTTTACCGACCCACATCAATATTATCATTTACAGCCCTAATTCACACAAGTATATACGGATTGTAAATTTTGCTAATTCCCACGATGCAGTACAGATACTAAACTGTACCAAACTCAATTAGTCCTGCTCTTGCAGGCTGATTACTGAGTTCTTCAAATGAAGAGAGGCTGAATTTCATTTGGTAAGCCCATGGTACACATGGGAAGGTGCCCCCCCCCCCAAAAAATAAGACATAAAAAAGACCGATGGGTAGAAGGAGGAGGGACCTTTTATTCCTACTGTCGAGTTCTAATTCATTAATTGTTCCTGTCCTGTTCCTGATGGGCGTGAAGCTACCCATAAGTGATGCTGCCATGTTTAGCCATGATTAGCCAGGAATAAAATGTTAGCAGCCATGTTACAACCTTAAGGTAACCTTATGGTAACCTTGTATCACACTAGGATCAATGACAAAATGACAGTGTCCCACTGAAACCATTTATTATCACATTGTGTGGCTCCTTTTTAAATTATAATGATAACAGAAATCACCCAAATGGCCCTGATCAAAATTTTACATACCTTTGAATGTTTGGCCTTGTTGGTAATTAAAGATTTATTTCCCACAGCTGTGGCTTTTTAAATTGCAATTCGTGTCTGTGTAAAAATAGTCAATGAGTTTGTTAGCTCTCACGTGAATGCATTGAGCAGGTTAGATACTGAGCCATGGGGAGCAGAAAAAAAACTGTCAAAAGACCTGCATTGCAAGATAATGGAACTTTATAAAGATGGAAAAGTATATCAAAAAGATATCCACAGTCTTGAAAAAACAGTCAGTACTGTTCAATCACTTATTAAGAAGTGGAAAATTCGGGTATCTCTTGATATCAAGCCAAGGTCAGGTAGACCAAGAATAATTTCAGCCACAACTACAAGGAAAAACCCACTGGCAGGTTACCTCAGGAGAACTACAGGCTGCTCTAGAAAAAGATGGTGTTTCAAGGAGCACGATACAAAAATGAAGCCTTTACTGTGCCAATGCCACAAAAAAGCTGAGTTACAAAATGCCCGACAACACCTTGACACACCTCACAACTTCTGGCACATTTTAATTTGGAGAGACAAGACCAAAATATAGCTTTGTGGTCACAACCATAAACACTTTGTTTGGAGAGGGGTCAACAAGGCCTTTAGTGAAGAGAATAACATCCCAACTGGGAAGCATGGTGGCTTACTGAAGTTTTGGGATGGTGGGAGTTCTAAAGGCGCGCGTAATCTTGTGAAAATTGATGGTAAGATGAATGCAGCATGTTATAAGTAAATATGGGCAATTTGCATTCTTTTGCACAAAGGCTGCGCATGGGATGCTCTTGGACTTTCCAGCATGACAACGACCCTAAGCACAAAGGCCAAGTTGACCTTTCAGCGGTTACGGGAGAAAAAGGTGAAGGTTCTAGAGTAGCCATCACAGTCTCCTGACCTTAATATCTTCGAGCCACTCTGGGGAGATCTCAAATGTGCAGTTCATGCAAGATGACCAAAGACTTTGCATGACCTGGAGGCATTTTGCCAAGATGGCTGAGCAGGTATACGAGCAGGTATACCACCATGCTAAAAGGGGCAATACACAGTATTAAGAACGAAGGGTATGCAGACTTTTGAACAGAGGTCATTTACGTTTTTTCTTTGTTGCCATGTTTTGTTTAATGATTGTGCCTTTCTATTATAACCTACGGTTGAATATCAATCAAATAAGAAATAGAGAAAATGTGTGTTGCCTGCTCACTCACGGTTTCTTTAAAAATGGTACATATATTACCAACTCTCCAAGGGAATGCAAACGTTTGAGCACAACTGTAAATACAGCAGCCAGTTAATCCTAGTGTCACACCAGAATCAATGACCCAAGTTAGACAAGAGGAACTTTTTGTTAATATTTTTTTTGAACACCACACTAAAAACACTTAAGAATTTTTTTTTTTTAAATTGCTAACAGTACATTGTTAAACTGGTCTCAATCATTAAGATCAATGAGAAAATGTGAATCGCCTCAAAGTTGCTAGTAAAACGTAGCTTAGTCTCACATAAGAATCAATAACGCAGGTGACCCAGTTCCCACTTAGGCACGGCAAAGATAAAATACACGGTATTACTGCTGGTCTGTCACTCTCAGTAACTGCAGTCAAAGCACCTGGAATAATCCTGCTTGGAAGTATAGGTTATTTTACTACTATTATTTTTATGCTTTTTTCTTTCCCTCTACTGGTCAATTGTTACTTAATCTGTGAATAAAATCAACATTAAGTCACTGCCCCCTAACCCATTGATTGTACTGGAGATGCAGCCAGCATGATTGGTCAGACCTCTATTGATCCTCTATTGCCATATCTCTTGTAAAGTATTCGGCTGGGTGGCTGCCATTCGTATGCAAGAACACATGGTGGCAACTATCTTGGTCGCACGAACACAGACAACGGTGTATAGTCACCAAGTGCATCAAACTAAAATCGGACACTCGACCTGGTGAACACCGCTGAACTTCCATCATCGCCTACGTTCGGTTCTTTACATCTTGGAAGGACACTGTTCGGTGGAATTGTTTGAATGGATCGGGTGAAAAATGTTATGTTTTTCTGTACCTGGAGATAATTGAGTTTGTACAGTTCCTGATTCAATTATCTCTCAGACTCAGGGGAGGAGTTTTCTGAATGTAAAAAATTGTAAGTGCTTGCCTTCATTAAACAGACTACTTCTCAGCATTAAGACTCGGCTCATGTGGTGGGGGGAGGGGGGAATGCTGTACTGCTCTTGTACTGCTATACTCTCTGTAGGAGAGGTCTACCCACTGGGAGCTAGGGGCTGGAAGTGCTTATGGAGTCCCGGTGAAGTGTTTATGGTAGCTCGGTGATCACTAGGAAGTATTTTTTTTTCAGTTGGGGTACCAGGCGGTCCGCCACATCTATGCTTTGTGAATCTTCTGCATCCTATTCGGGTGCAAAAGCACACATTTGCATCCAAATGGTAATCCATTGCTGTAGATTTGCTTGACCCAACTGAATTCAGACTGTATTTGGCTTTAGTAAATATAAAAATTGCTATTCCGGCCAGAATTCACACTGGATTTTGTCCAACACAAAATCCAGTGTTTGGTGAATAATCCTGCAAGTTAGACTTGTTTATAAACATGGAAACACCATCTATTGGCTATCAGAGTTACAGCCACTGGAGGTGTGCTTAATCCTGCAAAATATTACTGTATCTCCAAAACGGCAATGTTTTACATATTGGTAGTCCAATGTCAGTGGCACTGCCCCGAGACCACTTCATTGAGTGTCCCTTTAAAATCTCATAGGACTCTAGACGGGTTAATGACTTGTGGCCCCTCTATCATTCTTGGTTATGGGGCTTTGTCTAAGCCATGGACTGCCTAATGTCACTTAATAGTTAACTCTGCCCTTCTCTCAACAGGGTGTAGGGTTTACTCTACAACATAAACATTGCAATCATGCAAAGTTGTTATGGTGCTTAAGTAAAACCTATGAAGTAGTCTTTGTGACAAGAATGCATGAGCACATGTGATCAGTAATGGAGCAAATATGTGGACTCCATTACATAAGCATCCACAGAGCATCCATGACCTGAATGCAAAAGCTATGACTAGTCCATTAAGTTGCAAATTTTGGGAAGAAATGCTGAGTTGTAATAAACAAATGAGAATGTATAACATTTAACATTATAATTTATATGGTTTGTGTGTGGCCCTGAAGGACTGGAGTTTGACTCCCCTGGTGACTAAACTGTCAATTCTGCAGCACTCTTTAGTGTTGCGTGGACATTGCTAGCTCTGCTTATTTGTCTTTGCTGTAGGCAATAAATTATCCCAGCCACTGCTGTTTGCAGTGTATATTATATTGTCAGTCCTGCTATTCCGCCATGTGTGATGTATATTAGTAAGGTATGCAGCAGTTTTCTCCATAGTTTAGCTTTATATTCCTGTAGCTAGTTTGCAAAGCACTGCGTATATACTATATTACTATTGGACACTAATTGCTAATATACCTAATTACATAGCTTCGTTAACTCAGAAGTGTCACCAGGGTGATAAATTAACACTTGTTCAATACACACAAAGTTACACCCCTTCACCCACACACACCTCCTCCTGTCACTCCCCCCACCACCTCCACCCCCCCGCAATCTGTGTTTATCACGTTTTATTTTCTGTGTATCTGTGTTCTTCACATTTTATTTTTCTCTCCATTCCATTTTCTCCTCAATTCATTCTTTTTCCTCCCATGCTCCCTCACTGTCTTAGTTTGTTTCGCTCACTTTTTTTCTTTTTTTCCTCCCTCCCACTGTTGTGCCCCTCACTGACAAATTAACCCCCTGAGTGCCTCTACAGTACTTATAGCTGGCAGGAATTCCCTCCCAGAAACCCACTCACACTAATTATATATAATTAAAATCCCACACATTATCTTGGACCACAGAAAAAAAGCCACAAAGTAACCATTTTGGTGTAAGAAAGAAAAGAAATTTAGATCAACCCTGTTATTTTCTGTGATCTCGTTATAGTATTTCGTGTGTACTGTAGTTATTCTGCAGACTATTTTTTTTATTGATATCAGTGTTCTAGTGATCAACAAATTATGCACTCTTATGCTATAGATACATTTGAATTCATAGATGCTAGACAAGCGCTGCAGGGCAATTCTCAAGGTAGATATTTTTATGGAATAATGTACAATTTAGCAGTGCATTTCAATATTACCTTTTAATGTTGCTCTGAACATCACTTATAGTTTTGTATAACATAATTTCCTCTAGACTTCAACAAGCTGTTCCTTTTAGTTTTTTTTTTTTTTTTAAATCAATCTCAAACACTGCAGAGCATCATTTCTTCTTAGAATTCTGCACAACATTGCACCTGCTGTGGGTGCAACATCTGGGTAAGGTTTTCCACAGCTGCTAGCATCTCCATGGAAACTCAGATACAGAGACAGGCTTAGGGGGGAGGTGATGGGGATGTACGGGGTGTAATTAAATGCAAAAGTGCTCCCAAAAGATGCTGAGTGTAATGATCCTATTGAAAAAAATGTGAGTCATTGGGAGAGAGAGAAATAAACACTGTGAGATAGAAAATGGAATGGAGAGGGAAAAAAAAGCAAAAGAGATAGAGGAAGGAGATGTGTCTGTTTTCTCTCTTTTTATTGTATGATTCTTCGTCTTGTCCCATACACATCCCCTTTTCTTCACTTGACCCATTTTAGTCTTTATTATTCTCTATACTTTAATTTTCATTCATTCTTACTTCGACACTTCTCTTTTTTCCCCCAGTCGGGACATAACAGAATCATGCAACTTTCAATGTGGAGAGTTGTATATCATAATAAAAATACAAGCTAAATGCTATGAAATTAATAATTTATCAAACAGAATTTACCTTTGGGGGGGGTAAAAAACATATTAAGGAAGTGGAGAAAATATAAAACCTTTTGTGATGAATATGGTCCATGGGACTGCTACTAGAGAATCCACCTACGGAAGATCCAAAATTACTCATAATCTTGCCAATTTAGTGCAATCCCAATTGCTACAACAACAAAAAAAACATAGCACCCAAGTGAATTGAGTTGCTGATTGCATGTATGTACGTAGCAGGGAAGGTGGTGCGACTAAAAGAAATAGACTACCCCACTTATCCCCCCAATAATGACAGACAATGCATATTGGATGAAACAGACCACGGCATTTATTTATTTTAAACTTACAACTGTAGGACACTTCCGAACTTTATTCTTTTCCTTTAATTCAAATATAAATAAACACATAAGTATATATACATACCATAATTAATATATAAATTAACACTTTTTGCCCTACAGCCTTCAACTTAAATAACCGTCCTTGCCAACGAACTTAACCAGGTGCCTATGCACCAAAAACTTTACCCACTGTCTCGCCTCCCCCCTCGTCCAAACCAAATTCCCATCATCTTAAATGCTCTAACCACCAGCCGGCTCTTAGCTCGGTGGGCATGTCCAATTCGGTAACTTGAAAGTTTACCTTACAGAGCAGGGGAGGTTGAGACCCACCTTGTCCATCTCCTGACATTCCATCTGCTCCCCAACCCTGTTGGCAAGGACATGCTCCCGCTAGCTGTGACAAAACAAAAAACATAAATTAGGGGGGTGGGAGGGAAGTTGTTTGCTGACCAGAATCCAAACAGGCACTGAGGTAAGATGATCCCTGCCCCACTACAAACACATAACCACTCCCCTAAACACATACAGCCAATCACTAGCACCATCCCCACACTCATACGTGTGCCCTTGTCCGTTTAGCTGTGCTGACTACCCAGGGCCTGAATGTGTTGCCACAATGTTAAACAAATGGATGACTATTGTACAGTTCAGGAATATTATAAATAAAGTATGTATGAATGTTTAAATGAGAGAAGCAGATATAATTTACTTATACTATGCGCTCACTGCTATGGAGAGCAATAAAATAAAGAGGAGAAATTGGGGAAGTAAAAGCCAAAAAGCCAAATAACCGATTTGATTTTAATCATTCTAAAAAGATGTCTAAAAGACAATACCATTATAATGTAAAATATATTTAGTCTCAGTGTAAGGGCTTTTATCGAAGAGAGACAAAGAGAGAGGATTGAGTGTGTTTGTGTGTATTACCAGTACCTGGCAGGAAATTAACATATTCAAAACTAATATGCATTCATTCAGAGACCTGTTCAGGAAGAAATTATAAAAAACACCAATACCAGAGTCAAACCCATCAAAAGGCTACCAACTAGAGTAATCAGTACTTTGCTAGTGACCTTCCCAGGAGCATTGGATCATTTTGATAAACCCCGTTTTTATTAATATCGCGGCCCGGCGGCACACTCCGAGGGGGTTATACTTACCTTGCGGCCGGCGGCCCCATCTCCTGTGCTGTATAACTGTGCTGTATATGCGGTCCGGCGGCACACTCACTGATACTGACAGTAGTACAGCTGCCAGCACAGGAGGGCTGAGGGAGGGGGCACATCTAACTGCCATGCTCCCTCGGGGTTCCCATAATTCCCAGCACAGTGATTACTCTATGATGTGTAGATGCTGGGAATTATGGGAACCGCGAGGGAGCATGGTAGTTAGCTCTGCCCCCTCCCTCAGTCCTCCTGTGACACGGTCAGCAGGGACACAGAAACAGAGGGGTAGTAGAAACTCAGGGGAAGGTGGGGACAAATAGAGGGGTAATAGAGAGACACAGGGGATGGGGGACAAAGAGAGGGGTAATGGAGAGACACAGGGGAAGGGGGACAAAGAGAGGGGTAATAGAGAGACACGGGGTAGTGGGGACAAAGAGAGGGGTAATGGAGATACACAGGGGAAAGGGGGACAAAGAGAGGGGTAATGGAGAAACACAGGGGATGGGG
>OW240912.1:148901662-148921094 GCA_933207985.1 Pelobates cultripes
AGTCACACAGACAGTCACAGTCACACACACACACACAGACAGTCACAGTCACACACTCACACAGACACACTGACCTCCTTCTTACCTCCTGCTTGGAGCTCCTGGAGGCTTGTTGTTGGGGAAGCAGGGACTCCTTCCTGCTTCCAATGCTGCAATTAGCCGGCCCCGCCGCACAGTAAGCTCCGCCTCTGCTGCACGCTAAGCCCCGCCCCCGCCGCACAGTAAGCTCCACCCCGCCGCAATTTTTTACATTTTTTTTTTTAAATGATCCCAGGCGGCCATGTGTGAGCAGGCCGCCTGGCTCCCCCTGCTCCCATGGGGCTCTGTGCGGCCGCACAGCTCACACACGGCCGCCGGGATCACAGGAGCTGTCAGACCGGCCCCAGGTGCCGCGGCCCACCGGGAAATTTCCCAGTATCCCGGTGGGTCAGTCCGGCCCTGTGTGTAATCAATGTAGGGGTTAACCCTGTATTATAGGCTACAGTTGGTCACGCTTAGTATAGGGGCTAGAGGGGGTCACCCTCAGTATAGGCGCTACAGGGGGTCATGCTGATTGATTAAACCTTTTACACTGATTGTTAACTATTTCTTTGCTGCTGGGAGTTTCAGTAAAGAAAGATAAGCAAATATGAAGCCTCCTGTCTTGCCATAAAATTTAAAATTAACTTTAAATTCACCTTGATTTCTCAACTTAATGAGTAACCCTGCAAGTCTTAACAGGCATCCATATTCAATATACAGTACAGCCAATGATCTAACAGGGAAAACATTTTTGGCTTTTTCCCTTTAATTGTAATATGTCTACAAATTCCCTTGTGAACTAAAATAATAAATGTACAAATACATATTTATTTAACCCCTTCATGCCGTTACGGCGTTCTATGCTGTCGCGGCTTTAATGGGCTTTAAAGCCATTGCGGCGGCATAGAACGCCGTAACGGCTTTCTGCCCCAGAGGACCGGCGGTACTTACCTCCGCTGCGATCCTCTTCTGGAGGGCTGCCAGACCCTGCTGGTGGGAAAGTGTAAAAAAAAATAATAAACATGTTATAAAATAAATTAAATATATTTTTATATATATAATATATGTGTATATATTATATATATAATATATATACATATTATATATATATAACGTCATACGTAATGTATTTTAATATTAAGATAAGTTAATATTAAGATAAGTTATATATAATAGATATATACACATATATTATATATATATACGTATAATTACAATAATAAATAAATTAAATAATAAAATAAATAAATAAAATATTGAAACAAAATTTTATATAAATTATATATTCATATGTAATTTCATTCTAACTGTATTTTGTTATTAATATATATATATTGGTAACAAAATACACTTAGAATGACATTCTATATATAGCTATCTATATATAAAATACAAATAACCGCAAATAAATATATATAGATAAATACATATAATTACATAAAAGATTACATTATGTGGGGATATTTATGGGATAATAATTGTAAACAGTTGAGAATTGCCCACGATTTTCAATTCTCAGATCCCAAAGAACGTTTATCGTGTTAAGTGAAATGTATACCAGATAAATAGATCACAAATTGTTAGAAAAATAGATACAGTTTATTTTTAACAATTTAAATAATAATGAGTAACATGCGTACAATAATCAATGAATATCCAGTATAAAATGGTATGCAATACAAAGGAATGACTATACACGTTTCAATGGCTAAACAGCATTTTCTGTCAAGACTTACACAATTTATGAGTATCTTTCACAGAGAGAAAGCTTTTCACAGCAAAGGGCCATAAAACCCTGGCTAACAGTTAAATCAACTGAATAACCCTTTCAATGCTGGCTAGATCCTCCTAGGTAATTAAGATCTATTCTTATGTAATTTTAAATAAAATATTTAAACCAGTTCATTAGTCATTTCCTGGAACCATTCAATAAGAGAATCTACCATATTATATAAGCAGATTTTAATTTGTCTAAAAGATATCTTATCTTAATTTAGAGCAAATCAATACACCTGGATAAAAACAGCGGTATGCTAACATGTGATACTATCACATTAATATATAATTATTCTTAATTCCACCTGCAGAATGGAATATTTATAACTATATATATTCTTTAGTTAACTAAGATTTCTTAATATGGAAATCTGACCGTGATTTATCCAGTCATATATCATGCTATTAGTACATTTTAATTAATTTAATTAATTAAATGAAACCAGTATAATTACCAGTTGAGTAGATACTTCATCAGATTGGTAATCTCAGGAACTTGTTTGGATGTCTCTCTGCATGGAGGTGTGTAGGTATTTCTGAGTGTCCTAGAGTCGATATCTGTCATAGGCCTCTCTGCATTGCTTCCGACTGCTCACTTCTTTGCTTTCTTTGCATACCCTTGCATTCCTCGTCTACCTCCTTTTCTCAACCCCCATTGTCTCAACTTTTTAAAGGGCCAGACTCTCTGTACGTCATCAGTTGATAACCCAATAGAAGCACTAGAGGTGTGCTTACCTAGTTTTACAGATAGAAATTTCGTGTCTCTTGTTAACTTGGAAATAACAAAATGGAGTCTGCTCTGTTCAGAGTGACTCAGAATATACACTTTTAATTTCTATCATAGCACATATGTCTGCCGATATAAATACTCTATACAATTAGTATACACGTAGAATTTAAATACCTATAAATGCATATATATTAAAATTCTACGTGTATATTTAAGTAATCTTTTAACATAATTATGTGATTTGATTAATTAAAATTTGATTGACATGCCTGAAAACACAGGGAGAAAGGGCAGAGAATTTAATTTGCAAGCACTATATTTGACCCTGTAACTCTCCAAGACTCCATAAAACCTGTACATAGGGGGTACTGTTTTACTCGGGAGACTTCGCTGAACTCAAATATTAGTGTTTAAAACTGGTAAATTGTATTACAACGATGATATTTTAAGTAAAAGTGATGTTTTTTGCATTTTTTACAAATGAACGTCATGTTTATGGACTATATTATTGTTGTAATATGTTTTACTGTTTTCAAACACTAATATTTGTGTTTAGGGAAGTCTCCCGAGAATAACAGTAGCCCCCATGTACAGGTTTTATGGTGTTTTGGAAAGTTAGAGAGTCACATATAAGGCTTGCATTTCATTTTGTTGACATTGAAATTTGCCAGATTGGTTATGTTGCCTTTGAGACCGTATAGTAGGACAGGAATAAGAATTACCCCCATGATGGCATACCATTTGCAAAAGTAGACAACCCAAGGTATTGCAAATGGGGTATGTCCAGTAATTTTTAGTGGCCACTTAGTCACAAACACTGGCCAAATATTAGTTTTTTGCTTTTTTCCCAAAAAACAAATATGAACGCTAACTTTGGCCAGTGTTTGTGACTAAGTGGCTACTAAAAAAGACTAAACATACCCCACGTTCAATACCTTGGGTTGTCTACTTTTTCAAATGTTATGCCATTATGGGGGTAATTCTCATTCCTGGGCTACCACACCGTCTCAAAGGTAATATTACTAATCTGGCAAATTTCAATGTGAAAATGGAACGTTCTATATTTGACCCTGTAACTTTCCAAAACACCATAAAACCTGGTAATGGGGGGGTACTGTTGTACTCGTGAGACATCGCTGATTACAAATATGTGCATTTTTTCGCAGTAAAACCTAACAGTATTATGACATTTACAGCTAAAATGTGTGGCGGAACTACAAATTTTTTAAAAAATTTACAATTTCTCAGTTTTTTAAATTTTATTCATAATAATGGCATTTCGGATCTGGACTGCCAGTATGGGTGGGACCAGTCTGATATGCTTCAGATATGTTCTCTCTGTAATGGCACAAGATGAGCTAAAACCAGCTTGGGTTCTGAGCGGGGACCCACCGAAGGGCAGGCTATTTTAGCTGCTGTCCGTTCTCAGAATACTCTTGCGACCCATTTTTTTCTCTCCATTAGTTTAAAGGGTAATCCAGACATGGACCCCTTGCTCACGGTGCCTAGAGAGATATCAGCTATGCCTCACTGACGATGCCTAACAAGGCTGAAACGATCGTCTGGGGTTGCTGTATCTCTCGTGCAGAGAGAACTTGCTGGCATTTCGGATCTGGACTGCCCGTATGGGTGGGACCAGTCTGATATGCTTCAAATATGTTCTCTCTGTAATGGCACAAGATGAGCTAAAACCAGCTTGAGTTCTGAGCGGGGACCCACCGAAGGGCAGGCTATTTTAGGTGCTGTCCGTTCTTAGAATACTCTTGCGACCCATTTTTTGCTCTCCATTAGTTTAAAGGGTAATCCAGACGTGGACCCCTTGCTCACGGTGCCTAGAGAGATATCAGCTATGCCTCACTGATGATGCCTAACAAGGCTGAAACTATTGTCTGGGGTTGCTGTATCTCTCGTGCAGAGAGAACTTGCTGGCATTTCGGATCTGGACTGCCCGTATGGGTGAGACCAGTCTGATATGCTTCAGATATGTTCTCTCTGTAATGGCACAAGATGAGCTAAAACCAGCTTGAGTTCTGAGCGGGGACCCACCGAAGGGCAGGCTATTTTAGCTGCTGTCCGTTCTCAGAATACTCTTGCGACCCATTTTTTGCTCTCATAATAAATTATGTTTCATATATAAATATTTGATATGAAATGAAAGCCCTGTTTCTCCTGAACAAAATGATATATAATAAGAATGGGTGCATTTACTATGAAAGAGTTGAATTACGGTTGGACAGACATGTAGCGCAAATGCCAGGTTTTGTTTACATTTTGTTTTGTTCACGTGTACATTTGGCTCTGTCCTTAAGGGGTTAATATGATTACTTTGTACACAGATATAGTTTTTTTAGTGTTATTTCTTACTAATAACAAGATATAACTATGCATTTAGGTCAGGAAATCCCTCGTGGCCTTTCTTCTGTACCCAGGAATGCCGAAACAGGGTTATTTCATAACCAGGTATGTGCGAGCTACTGCTCTGTTTCAACAAAACAAAAATCTCTTTTTCATTTTTGTAATATTATGTTATATATTTAGCAATTTCTAATCAAATTTCATGGGCATCTGTTTAACCCCTTAAGGACCAAACTTCTGGAATAAAAGGGAATCATGACATGTCACGTGTCCTTAAGGGGTTAAAGAGCATCTGTTAATCTGTGGCTGGCTCAAAAATCAACACCCAAAAATTGATGTACAAACAGTCACACTGGGAGATCTAGGAATTATTGCTCCAATATAAAATTGTATTCCGTCATGCAAAAAGACAAGATCAGGTTACAGTCACCTGACTTTACACGATTTGTGTTGCACAGAGCACTTAATTGTAAGCATGTTAGGCTGGTTTGTGTGAGACTTGTAACTATTTTATACCTGAATTGAGCAGACAAATAATAGGAAAGTAATAGATGGGAATAGAAAGCATACACAAACAATACCAGAACTGCATCTTTGCGCTGTATGCTTTATGGCGTAGTTGTGCCTAAAACAGAGAGGATGGCACGACTGGTGTCCTCCCATTCCCAGCATGTTTGATAAATGAGGTGCTATTTTAAGATGGTGCATGTTTAACGGAAGATAAGGGACAGGGAAAGTGTGAGTCTGTCACACTGGTGTCACTTTCCCTGTAAAATCCATTAATCAAGCTCAGCATACATTCTTATTTAGGCCAAACTCCCCCACTTAGCCTAATTAACCCTTTCTGTACTGTATGTGTATTCCACAGCTTCGAAACTGCACACTTTTTGCGCTGCTCACTTTTTAAAGAGAAGAAGAAAACCAGTTGAGAAGGGGTAAGTGACAGCCTGACAAGACAACCTATTGTGAGACAGACACAGGCAACATATATTTGTGGAATAGAAATAGAAGAGCCAGGGAAAAGGGAAATTATAGTAAAATAAAACATAAAAAGGAGGATATAGTAAATGAGTTTTAGCAAGGCTTCTACTTGCTTTCCTTTTTTCTTTATCCCGATGCTTTCTAATACATTACAGACATAGCTGCAAATGTTATTCCATATGAAATTGTATGTTCAGTCACAGAAACAGTTACAGATTAAATACCCCTGCGAGCTTTAGCTGGAAACCGGACAAAGAGGTAAAAGCATCAGGTAACAACACTTTTCTTACGAGGGCTAATAAATAGTTCTAATCAGGCACAGCTGTTTTAACCCCTTAAGGACGGAGGGCGTACTATTACGCCCTGCAGGAGCCGGCTCTAAACGCCGGCGGGCGTAATAGTACGCCCTCACTTTAATGGCCGCCCACGTGGCCGGCGCTATTCGCCCGCTGCAGATCGCGGTCGGGGGGGGGGATGCCCGGCCCCCCAGGCAACCCCCCCTGTGGCAGGGGACCGCGATCTGCAGTCACTGATTGCAGTGACAGGCTGTCACTGCGATCAGTATTTAACGTGTGTCAGCCGATTTCAAATCGGCTGACACATGTGGCCGGCGGCTTTCTGCAACGCGGTCGGGGGACTTACCTGGCCCCCCAGGCAGTCCCCCTGGGGTCAGTGACCGCGATCTGCTAGCTCTGAGATCGCAGTGACAGGCTGTCACTGCGATCTCAGAGCGCTCTGATCGCAGTGACAGCCTGTCACTGCGATCAGTGTTACATGTGTCAGCCTATTGGCTGACACATGTAACTGGCACAAAGATCCCCCTGCAGATTGGAAGGGGGGGGTGCTTGTACCACCCAGGCACTCCCCCCTGTGGCCAATTACCCAATCTGCAGGAGGTGATCACAGTGACAGGCAGTCACTGTGATCACTGATCCTGTATGTCAGCCAGTGATGTAAAATCACTGGCTGACACTGTCTCTGCCCCCTGTCCTGTAATAAAAATAAAATACTAGTTAAAAAAAAAAAATTACAGTTAAATATAAAATATACTTAGATCATATATATTATATATATATATGATCTAAGTATATATATATATATATATATATATATATATATAGTTACACACACACACACACATTTACACATACACGAAGTGTATTTAAATATTAATATATATAATTATTTATATATATTACTATCAAATTACACGTAGACTAATACTGATTAAATATATATATATATAATTATTGTTATATATATATATATTTATATATAATATAAAAAAATGTAAATACGTAAAAAAAATAAAATTCAAAAAATAATTAAAAATAAATAATAAAAAAATATATAGATGTTTGTTATTTCGTTCTAACTGTATTGTGATATTAATATATATATATTTATATCAAAATACACGTGAAACGAAATAATATATATATATATCTATATACATAAATATATACATATATATCACTAAATATATACACCTATATATAAATAAAAATATTTAAAAATTATATATATATATGTATATATACACATATGTATATATATACATATATTAGTCTACACATATATTTATGCTTAATATTTTATAATTAGAGTATCCTAATTAATTACAATTAGCGGGACCTGACTGACAACCCATGCCGAAAGTATAGGGAATTTAATTTGCTAGCACTATATTTAACCCTATAACTTTCAAAGACACCATAAAACCTGTAAATTGGGGGTACTGTTTTACTCGGGAGACTTCGCTGAACACAAATATTAGTGTTTCAAAACAGTAAAATGTATTACAACAATGATATCGCCAGTAAAAGTGAAGTTTTTTGCATTTTTCACGCACAAACAGCACTTACACGGATGATATTATTGCTGCAATACTTTTACTGTTTTGAAACACAAATATTTGTGTTCAGCGAAGTCTCCCGAGTACAACAGTACCCCTCATGTACAGGTTTTATGGTGTTTTCAAAAGTTACAGCGTCAAATATAAGGCTTGTGTTTCATTTTTCTCACATTAAAATTCGCCAGATTGGTTACGTTGCCTTCGTGACCCTACTTAGTAGCCAAAATATAATATATAACTATTTTATTTTCTATAAGTATATATACTTTAATATTTATGAAGCCAAATGGCTACTAAAAAGACTGGACATACCCCATTTGCAATACCTTGGGTTGTCTACTATTGCAAATGGTATGCCATTATGGGTGTAAATTTCATTCCTGGACTACTATAAAGTCCCAAAGGCAACGTAACCAATCTGGCGAATTTCAAATGTAACGTGCTATATTTGACCCTGTAACTTCCAAAACGCCATAAAACCTGTACATAGGGGGTACTGTTTTACACGTGAGACTTTGCTGAATACAAATATGTGTATTTTATTGCAGTAAAAGCAAACAGTATTATGACACTGACCGTTTAAATGTCATGTAGAACTAAAAAAATCCAATAAAATCGTATTTTCTCCCATTTTTTTTCATATTAAATTATGTTTCATAGCTAAATATTTGATATTAAATGAAAGCCCTGTTTCCCTGAATAAAATGATATATAATAAGGGTGGGTGCATTTACTATGAAAGAGGTGAATTACGGTTGGACAGACATGTAGCGCAAATGCCAGGTTTTGTTTACATTTTGTTTCGTTCACACTGTGTACATTTGGCTCCGTCCTTAAGGGGTTAATATTTACTGTGAAAGGAAGCAAATGCTATTTTTATGATTCCTTAAAAATAGATTTTTCTTATTATTTCTTCCCCAATAAGAACAGTCATTGATCGGACAGTTAAAATAGAATAACACAAATGTAGGAAATAAACATAAAAACAAATGGTAGGGATGCTCTATTAACTATGCTCTATTTTTTTAATGAGCGTATTAGGCGCTCACGCCGGCAGCTGCCCCTTGAGCCCACAGCAATTTAATCAGGGGCCTGCAGCCCTTTAATATTGCAGAGGCCGGGCCCCTTCTTATTTCGTCTCCCCCACCCCAGCAACCCCGCCCACGACATTTTGTATGCACTCAATTCTTCCTCTCCGCGGCCCATTTAAGTCCGTTCTTCCCCCGCGGCCTGCTGGGATGGAGTGAGTTCACATCACTTCCTCCTGTGTCCCAGATGACAGGGCGGCGTGTGGGGAGGAGGAGGAGGAGGAGGAGGAGCTGATAAAAAAAACTTACTGCTGCACACGTGGAGGAGGTAAGGGACTCCCATCATCCGAGGACAGCCAGCTCCCACTGGACCTTTAGGATATCAATCCTGCTGCATCAAAAGTGAGTAAATAGGAGGGTAGAGAAAATATGTAAATTTGTTATTTATATGTGTGTGTACGTGTGTCTGTGTGTGTATATGAGGTTGTGCATGTATTTGTGTGTGTTTGTGTATGTCAGTGTATGTCAGTGTGTATGTATACTTGTGTGTCAGTGAGTACTTATGTGTATCTGTGTGTTTGTGTACTTGTGTGTAAATGTATACATATGTGTATCTGTACCTATGTGTATGTGTAATTGTGTGTCTATGTACTTGTGTATCAATGTGTACTTGTGTATTTGTGTATGTACACCTTTGTGTACGTGTTCCTGTGGTGTTTGTGTATGAAAATATATCTGCTGTTCCTGTAATCAAGGTCAATTGCAACAATTAAAAATAAAAATACACTAATCTAAAACATTTAATATAACTTGTGAAAAGTGTAGATCTTAGTATGAAGGATTCGTAAATACATATGTGTCTGTGTACCTGTCTTTGCTCCTGTGTATCTGTGTGTTTCTGAGTGTGTGTGCATATAGGGACATACTAAAAGGAATGACAGATTGGAATGCCCATAGACTTTAACAAGGCAGTGGAATGCCCATAGAGAATAATGGAAGTGAAAGGAATGCCCATAGAGAATAATGGAAACAAAATATTTCAATTAGAGACAAAACTATTACACATATGAAATCCATATTTTGCCACAATACTCTCCAGATTCAGTGTCAATTTTTGAAATTGAAATTAAGTGGGATTATCATTGTTTTCTATAGAATAACAATGGTGAATGACTAAAGAGAATGCCCATAGGGTATAATGGGAAGCAATATGTGACTTGGAATCTGAACCATGAAACATATCAAGTAAATCTTTTGCAGGCATACTCTACGAGTTCAGTGGCAATTTTTGAAATTGAGTTTAAGTGGGATTATCATTGTTTTCTATAGAATAACAATGGTGAATGACTAAAGAGAATGCCCATAGACTATAATGGGAGGCAACACATAAACTCATTTGCAGGTAAATCTCTGTTATGTAGCAAATTTATCTTTACCACAGGTGTTCCCCAAGTACAGCAGTAGATTCTAAAATTAAAAGTAACTGGGATTATAGCTCTTTTCTATGGAATGACAGGTAAATGATGCAATGGAATGCCCATAGAGTATAATGGAAGTAATATGTGACTTGGAATCTGAACCGTGAAACATATCAAGTAAAGCTTTTGCAGGCATACTCTGCGAGTTCAGTGGCAATTTTTGAAATTGAGATTAAGTGGGATTATCATTGTTTTCTATAGAATGACAATGGTGAATCACTAAAGAGAATGCCCATAGACTATAATGGGAGGCAACACATAAACTCATTTGCAGGTAAATCTGTGTTATGTAGCAAATTCATCTTTTCCACAGGTGTTCCCCAAGTACAGCAGTAGATTCTAAAATTAAAAATTACTGGGATTATAGCTCTTTTCTATGGAATGACAGGTAAATGATACAATGGAATGCCCATAGAGTATAATGGGAAGCAATATGTGACTTGGTATCTGAACCGTAAAACATATCAAGTAAATCTTTTGCAGGCATACTCTGCGCGTTCAGTGGCAATTTTTTTTAAATTGAGATTAAGTGGGATTATCATTGTTTTCTATAGAATGACAATGGTGAATGACTAAAGAGAATGCCCATAGACTATAATGGGAGGCAACACATAAACTAATTTGCAGGTAAATCTCTGTTGTGTAGCAAATTCATCTTTACCACAGGTGTTCCCCAAGTACAGCAGTAGATTCTAAAATTAAAAATTACTGGGATTATAGCTCTTTTCTATGGAATGACAGGTAAATGATACAATGGAATGCCCATAGAGTATAATGGCAAGTAATATGTGACTTGGAATCTGAACCGTGAAACATATCAAGTAAAGCTTTTGCAGGCATACTCTGCGAGTTCAGTGGCAATTTTTGAAATTGAGATTAAGTGGGATTATCATTGTTTTCTATAGAATGACAATGGTGAATGACTAAAGAGAATGCCCATAGACTATAATGGGAGGCAACACATAAACTCATTTGCAGGTAAATCTCTGTTATGTAGCAAATTTATCTTTTCCACAGGTGTTCCCCAAGTACAGCAGTAGATTGTAAAAGTAAAAATAACTGAGATTATAGCTCTTTTCTATGGAATGAAAGGTAAATGATACAATGGAATGCCCATAGAGTATAATAGGAAGCAATATGTGGAATCTGAACCATGTGTAACGAGAATATACCCCTACACGCAGGATCCAGCTAAACAGAGGCAAATACAGAGGAGAGATACGTCTACCGGACCTTAGAATGGCCGGACTTGACGTATATGAGAGAAGACAGAGCCAGGAACAAACCGAGGTCAAGGGCACAGAGAGACAGCGTAAACTAGGACAAGCGGGGGTCTGGTACACGGAAAACAGCAAGCCGGCAAACAGTACAGATAAGGATAAAGCGAAAACGAAGTCAGAATACGAAGCCAAAGTCAATACGAGAAAACACAACTGAACACCACAAGCGCTAAAGGGAACTGAAACAGAAAACACGATAGGGCAAGGAACAAAGGGAAGAAGGTGAGTATAAATACCTAAACATCTAATTTGATTGGTCCCTGTCACATCCACGCCCCCAAAAGGTAAGTGTATGGGGAGTGTGGCATGACAGGGACCAATCAAATTAGATGTTTAGGTATTTATACTCACCTTCTTCCCTTTGTTCCTTGCCCTATCGTGGTTTCTGTTTCAGTTCCCTTTAGCGCTTGTGGTGTTCAGTTGTGTTTTCTCGTATTGACTTTGGCTTCGTATTCTGACTTCGTTTTCGCTTTATCCTTATCTGTACTGTTTGCCGGCTTGTTGTTTTCCGTGTACCAGACCCCGGCTTGTCCTAGTTTACGCTGTCTCTCTGTGCCCTTGACCTCGGTTTGTTCCTGGCTCTGTCTTCTCTCATATACGTCAAGTCCGGCCATTCTAAGGTCCGGTAGACGTATCTCTCCTCTGTATTTGCCTCTGTTTAGCTGGATCCTGCGTGTAGGGGTATATTCTCGTTACATTACGATAGGGATAAGCAGAAGCGTGGTCAAGGGAAGCCAAAATCAGGGAAGCCAGAGGTCAGAGTAGTCCAGGAGGAAAGCCAAGGTCAGAAGCCGGAAAGACAAGAATCACTGGAACGCAGGTACGGAGTAACAGGAACCAAACAAGGGAACCAGAGTCAATGAACTGACACCCCTCCCAGGGTGAGGCAGGCTTTTATATCCTGTTAATTAGGTATCAGATTCAGCTGGAGAGTTACTGACAGATCTGAGCCTTTGGTGAAGTCCAGCCCCCTAGTGCTGCAGGCAATACAAGAATAAACAGGAGTATCCAAAGTCCTGAAATGGCTCAGAGGGAAAATAGCAGGATACGGTCCAAAAGAACCACAGTTCAAATCCCCTATCGGGCGCTTCCAGAGCGACCACGTCTGGCAGACTGGATGTCACGGCGTGAACTGTGACACCATGAAACATATCAAGTAAATCTTTTGCAGGCATACTCTCCAGGTTCAGTGTAAATTTTTGAAATTGCCCGAGACCCATGTGTAGCGACGGAACTGCCGCCAGTGCAGTTGCACTTGGGCCCGCACGCTAATGGGGCCCATCGGGTGGCCCACACACTTAGGGCCACCCGATGGGCCCTATATCTTCAGGGGCACTGTCAGCGCTGTGACCATGTTATAGCGCAACAGGGCCCCTTGTATAAAAAAATGCAGCCGTAACGCAAGTGCTGCTCGGAGGAAGTGACGGCTGGTCACTTCCTCCCAGCTCACTATGCGCAGGAGGAGAGCCAGCGTGGAGGCCTTGAAGAGGGAGAGCCATGCTGACTCCCATCAGCCCCAGTCACCCTCCTGCAAAGAAACAGTAAGAAACAGGAGGGTGGCTGACAAATGAGCTGTCTGTGTCAGTGTGTATGTCTGTCAGTATGTATATATGTATGTCTGTCAGTATGTGTATATATGTAGGTCTGTCAGTATGTATATATGTATGTATGCATGAGTATGAATGTATGTCTGTATGAATGTATGTCTGTGTGTATGTATGGATGTCAGTGTCTGTATGCATGCATGTCAGTATGTATATATGTATGTATACCAGTACCAATGTATGTCTGTATGTCAATATGAATGTATGTCTGTGTGTATGTATGTGTGTGTGTGTGTGTATGGATATCAGTGTCTGTATGCATGTATATATGTCTGTCAGTATGTATGTATGCCAGTGTCAATGTATGCCAGTATGAATGTATGTCTGTGTGTATGTATGTCAGTGTCTGTATGTCCTTATGCGTGTGTGTGTCTAAATATAGGGCTTAGAAGAGCGACCTCAAGACATGTCTCCAAGCCTTCTGGGTATGAGAGCCAGGAATCTTACTTCCCAATTCTCATACTGTAACATACCTTGACATTACGCATGCATGCACAGTGCTGTCATGGTCGGCAATAGAGAATCATTGCATGTGCCTCAGGCACACAATACTCCTCTCTGATGTGCATTGGATAGACCCATCATCCGGGTGGCGCTAAAGCAGGAGGGGGCATCAAGTCTGGAAGGGTGAGTGTGGCAAGCCTAGCCACTTGGACAATATAAAGAGACTGTACCTTTAAGGGTTGCCTGTATGGTTGTGGGGTATGTGTGTGCATAAGTATAATGTATGCTGGCTGTAATACCTTGTATTTCCTGTATTGGCTATCTGCCGAACGCAGATAGCTGTATTCCATTTCGTTTCACGAACGGCACCTTTGCGGGCCGTTCGTGAACCGAAATAACCACCATGTAATAGCCCACACACTTAGAGGTGCTGAACTTCCAGGCTGTTCGGGAGTTCCGGGCCGTTCGGTATTATATTCCCTATACTTCAATCGGTCTTTTGAATGTGTGTTTTAATGAATATGTTTTTCGTGCGGCGTTCGGTTGTTTTAGCTGGGATCTGAGCGGTAATCTCACGAATGATGCGCTCAGACCCCAGCTATCTACCGAACGTCCATTCGTGCAAATAGTCCAAATAGTCGAAGAACTGTACATTTTAAAGTAATTGCCGGTTCTGCTGCACGGAGGGATAATCCACTTAACGGTATATTCCAGTGGGAGGATCCCTCTCGTGCAGCAGTGCGGATCGGCAATATTAAATCCCACGAATTCCGCTGGTACAGAAAGTAATCCACAGTCAAGCGCTGAAAAGTAAGGCAATATCCCAAATCCCCCAGTAACTGGACGAAACACAGTTCTGGGAGTCAACTGAGGTCTTAAATCACATGCTCCAGTATTTATACAATTCCCCATGCAAGGGGTTTCCTGAGTCACATCACAGGGGCATTACAGGAGTGGACTACATGGGAAACTTAATGTACAGGGCATTTATCCCATCAGGCACTGCTGCACGAGAGGGACACTCCCACTGGAATGTACCGTTAAGTGGATTATCCCTCTGTTCAGCAGAACCGACAAGTTACATTAAAATCTATAACGTCAATAATATTTGGCAGATTTAAATGAATGGACGTTCGGTAGATAGCTGGGGTCTGAATGCACAGTTCGTGAGAACCCTGCTCAGATCCCAGCTAAAACAACCGAACGCCGCACGAAATACACTTTGCCATAGAGTTTGCCCCAAAATACCGTTTGCGCCGTCGAGTAGCCGTTTTCAGTTCCATGCACTCGACGACCAAACACCGCTGGGGGGGAACAAAGGATCCAAGATGGCTGACCGCCGTGTGGCCGGTAGCCCGAACGACGGCCACCTAGGAGAGCCACTAATTACCGATTGCAACATTGTTGCAATCGGTTAACAAGCGCCACACGTCCCTTAGTGTGTGGGCTATTAAAAGATAGTTAATTCGGTTCACGAACAGCTCGCAAAGGCGCTGTTCGTGAAACGAAACACAGTAAGGCTACCTGCTTTCGGCAGATAGCTGACAGATCAATGAAACATACAGAGAAGGCAGTCAATTACAGCCAGGCATATAGTACAGCACAATAAAGATACAGGCAACTTTTCCCACATATTGTCCAAGTTAGTCCAAGTGGCTAGTTTTGCCACAGAGACCTATTTATTAAGGTGCATCAGGACTGTAGTGTAAAGAATACAGATATGTATACCTAATCAGTGATGTATTTAGGTTTTGTGCTGCCCTAGGCAGGACGGTGCTCGGGCACCCCCCCTAATTAAAATTTTCCCCACCCCTTCATGTCAAGGCTGCACTTTGACTGACAGATGCACTCTTACTGACAGACTCACACAGTCACTGACAGACACACACTCTCATATACACTGACAAAAAAATGACATACACACACTCACTGATTTGACACACTGATAGACAGACATACACTTAGACACACACTCATACTGACAGACACACGCACTGACTGACAGACACACACTCACTCATTGAAACACACACATTCACTGAAACACACACATTCATTTTGGAGAAAAAAAGACTGTAATGGATAAGAGTGACTGTAGTGGGGGAAAGGGACTGTGGTAAGAGAATAGGGGTTTTAGTTGGAGGGATAGAGGCTGTAGTAGGGAAGTTAGGGGCTGCAGTGGGGGATAAGGACTATAGTGAGGGGTTCTGGGCTACATTTGGGGTTAGGTACTGTAGTGTGGGATAGGTGCTGCAGTAGGGGTGGGGGTATGGGACTGTAGTAGGGTGCTTAGGGCTGTAGTGGGGGATATGAGCTACTTTGGGGTATGGGGGTTCAGTGGGAATAAGGGGCTTTAGTGGAGGGGTTCGGTGCTGTAGTTGGGTTAGGGGCTGTTGTTGGATTAAAGGGGCTTTAGTAGGGGGTTTGGGGCTGTAGTAGGGTATGGAGGCTGCAATTTTACAGTAAGGGGCTTGTAACGGATCACCTGGTACCCCGATTGGGCACCTCCGTTGACGGACGATTCCTAGCTGACTCCGAGGACCATAACCACGCACCGGAAACCACAACCACCGCAGACTCCACAACCGCCGTAGCTTACCTGGAGTCACACCGTCTTCCTTCCACCCTGGATCAACCTCTGTCCTCCAGGACCGTGTGGGAAAGACCTCTCCTCCAGGAGAGCGTATCAGGAACAGCTCTTAAAAGAGCTAAGTGATTAGAGCTCAGGGGAGTATAAAAGTATAGCAGTTCCCTACAATAACGAGACAAGACTATGTATTGAAGGTTAAGCAGGAACAGAAGGAACTGAGGCTTTATTTATTTATTTTTTTATAATTTGTATTTTATTGTAGTTTGCACATACAAATTACAACTGTTCGCAGTATGAGATAAGTAAGAAAAAAATAAAACAGTAGTTACACATGGTCTAAGATGAGGCAATACATACATAATGTCACCTAAGAGGTAAGTATGAAACCATGTGTTACATTCAGGGCCACCCTTAGGCCTTTAGGCGCCCTGTGCGAAAAATCTTCACAGCGCCCCCCCCTCCCCCGTCATCCATGTATGATGTAATGTTTGTGTTGTCTGTGTATGTGATAGGTGTGATGACTGTGTGATATATATGCTATGTGTGATATCTGTATTGGGTGTATTAACTGTGTGTGTATGTGTGTATTGGTTGTATGTGATATTTTGCCACACAACACACAGAGGCAGACAGCCACACAGAGGCAGACAGCCACAAACACACACACACACACACACACACACAGACTCTGGCAGACAGTCAGATTTAGTTCAATTAGGCGAACGGCAACCATTTGTGCAAACAGTCAATGTTAAAGTGCTGTTCGAATTGTCAAACAGTTTTCGACTCCAGTCGAAGGGTTGAAGTCTGGAGAAGGTAAAGTTCAGCGGTGTTCGTCCCGTCGCATATCCGATTTGAGTTCCATGAACTCGACAACTAGACACCGCTGAACGCTTTCGACTGAATTAAAATGGCCGCCGCCACGTGTTCGTATGTCGAATGGCAGCTTCTTCGACTACTTCGGCACTTCAGCTGCATCGAAGTGCCACTTCAAAAGTGCAGAACTGTACCAGTACCATTTAAAGGGGCAGAAACAGTGCTCCAAAATACAATAGGCACAAATAGAGTTTTTAAAGGGCAATACAACCCAGGGGCCATAGTCACAGGGCAAGAGGCTGTCAAGAAGGCCTCTCCAAAAGCCAATGAAGAAGGGTAGTTTGTTACAGGGCTGTAGTAGGGGGTTATGGGTTAAAGTAGAGTATGGGGGCTGTAGTGGGGACTAAAGGACTGTAGTAGGGTGTAGGGTCTGTAGTAGGGGGATGTGGGCTGCAATTAAGGGTTAGGGGCTGTAGTTGTAGGCTAAATGCTGTAGTCTAAGTTGTCTAAGGAGGGATGCTATGTTTAACTTGCTATGTCTTTCAGATTTCCTTACAAAAGAGTTGATATACACTATACTCGATGGGCATTCCATTGTATCATTCACCTGTCATTCCATAGAAAAGAGCTATAATCCCAGTTACTTTTAACGTTACAATCTGCTGCTGTACTTTGGGAACCCCTGTGGCAAAGGTTAATTTGCTATGTAACACAGATTTCCCTGCAAATGAGTTTATATTCTACTTCCCATTATACTCTATGGGCATTCTCTTAATTCATTCACCATTGTCATTCTATAGAAAACAATGATAATCCCACTTAATCTCAATTTTAAAAAATTGCCACTGAACTCGCAGAGTATGCCTGCAAAAGATTTACTTGATATGTTTTACGGTTCAGATACCAAGTCACATATTGCTTCCCATTATATTCTATGGGCATTCCATTGTATGATTTACCTGTCATTCCATAGAAAAGAGCTATAATCCCAGTTACTTTTAATGTTATAATCTACTGCTGTACTTGGGGAACACCTGTGGTAAAGATGAATTTGCTACATAACACAGATTTACCTGCAAATTAGTTTGTGTTGCCTCCCATTATAGTCTATGGGCATTCTCTTTAGTCATTCACCATTGTCATTCTATAGAAAACAATGATAATCCCACTTAATCTCAATTTAAAAAAATTGCCACTGAACGCGCAGAGTATGCCTGCAAAAGATTTACTTGATATGTTTTACGGTTCAGATACCAAGTCACATATTGCTTCCCATTATACTCTATGGGCATTCCATTGTATGATTTACCTGTCATTCCATAGAAAAGAGCTATAATCCCAGTTACTTTTAATGTTATAATCTACTGCTGTACTTGGGGAACACCTGTGGTAAAGATGAATTTGCTACATAACACAGATTTACCTGCAAATTAGTTTATGTGTTGCCTCCCATTATAGTCTATGGGCATTCTCTTTAGTCATTCACCATTGTCATTCTATAGAAAACAATGATAATCCCACTTAATCTCAATTTCAAAAATTGCCACTGAACTCGCAGAGTATGCCTGCAAAAGCTTTACTTGATATGTTTCACGGTTCAGATTCCAAGTCACATATTACTTCCATTATACTCTA
Source organism: Pelobates cultripes (assembly GCA_933207985.1). Taxonomy (NCBI): domain Eukaryota; kingdom Metazoa; phylum Chordata; class Amphibia; order Anura; family Pelobatidae; genus Pelobates; species Pelobates cultripes. The sequence continues at coordinate 148,920,256 of OW240912.1, forward strand.
TGGGCATTCCATTGCATCATTTACATGACATTCCATAGAAAAGAGCTATAATTCCAGTTACTTTTAATTTTACAATCTACTGCTGTACTTGGGGAACACCTGTGGTAAAGATGAATTTGCTACACAACACAGATTTACCTGCAAATTAGTTTATGTGTTGCCTCCCATTATAGTCTATGGGCATTCTCTTTAGTCATTCACCATTGTTATTCTATAGAAAACAATGATAATCCCACTTAATTTCAATTTCAAAAATTGACACTGCATCTGGAGAGTATTGTGGCAAAATATGGATTTCATATGTGTAATAGTTTTGTCTCTAATTGAAATATTTTGTTTCCATTATTCTCTATGGGCATTCCTTTCACTTCCATTATTCTCTATGGGCATTCCACTGCCTTGTTAAAGTCTATGGGCATTCCAATCTGTCATTCCTTTTAGTATGTCCCTGCATATATGTGCGTGAGTTGCAGTACATATATCTGAGCATTCCAATGATAACACTTCACAAAAATACATCCCTGCATGTGTACATGTCTGTGTCAATGTGTAAGTGTGTATTTGTGTGTGGCAATGCATGCACCCCTACATTCCAACGCCAACACTGCACATAAGTACACACACTCTCAGACATCTACTTGGGTATAGAATGCTAGACATACTCAGAAATACAGACAGCAGAATACACATTGTGACTGCATGTCTGTATTTGTCCATGTGTGTCTGTGCATCAGTGTGGTATTTATGTCTGTATTTGTCCATGTGTGTCTGTGCATCAGTGTGGTATTTATTATTGGGCACACTGACTGTGATATTTATTAATGGCCACATTGTGATAT
>OW240912.1:148921194-149054987 GCA_933207985.1 Pelobates cultripes
ACCTTACACAATGGGTAATGTAATTATAACAGCCAGAGAAATACAGTTTTTCCACATTATTCATAACTTGAAAAGTATGCCTTACATTCACATAAACTTACATTTTCAGAATCAGCATACTCCAAATACTATGTCAAAATCATCCAAATTGGTCCATTGTTTCAAAAGATAGATCAAAGTCCTTTGTGACCAAATGAAGCATGGCTTTTCTGCCCAAAACCAGTTCCACAGAGTCTTCTATCCTGGAGATAATTGGGAAGTAATTCAATTATCTCCAAAGACAGAGGCAAAACTCCATTTAACACATAGCAGCAAAAGACAATAAAATACATAAAAACATAACTGTGCAGCCATTGCACAAAACAGGTACATTCAACATATCCCCAGATAGCTCAGATCTGAGCGCACATTATTACTGGATGGCGTTCAGATCACACACATGCAGTTCAATTGCCATGGAGCCAAAGTCTTTCCCATAGTCTTTCATTATATGAATGGGCTCCATGGCATAGCTATCTCGGGTATCACCGCTCAAACAGGGCACGCACCGAATGACCCGGCTTTCAAAATCAAGCGTTTCAGAATGGGGCCACAGTCTAAAGGCAGCAGGCGGGCAACCAGACTCCTCCAATGCACAGTGGCGAGATTGGTCTCGTCACAATCAGATTTGCCAATGCTTTGGAAATTGATTTACTTCATAACTGTCCAAAATTATCACAAATGTATATTAAAATCTCTTAAAAATGTTAGGCCAATAAAAAAAAAAACCCTATGTTTTAAGAAACACTGTTTTGGTCAGAGTAACCCCACCCAAATAAAGAAAGAAAGAAAACAGCTAAAGAATACCTCTGTTTCAGCAATGAGGTCAAGTTCCCCTTGCAGCCATATCGTCTTATGCTGAGTGGAGGTGTTGGGCATGCAGACATTGACTGTCTGGTGCCAGCATGCTATGTGTGCTGTCCTCAAATGCCAAGTTTGCACAGAGTTCACACATTAGCCATCCGAAACTCTAGAGTGAAAGCTTGCTGAAGTGCATTATGTGCCTGGAGTCTATCATGTTTTCACAATTTATAAATGTGCAGATAGAAATTAAAACTTGTATATCTAAGGACAAAAAAACCTCCCAAGCTGTCAGACAGCGGAGAAGCTTTCTTTAACTTCCGTTAGCTCTACAGACTACACTACAAAAACGGTTTGATTCCTTCTAAAGTGGGGGAGTAGTGGTTATGGTGCTTGGAGTATTACTGTAACTTCTAAAGCACTTTAACTTTTATTGTACAAAAAGTACAAATTTCAAAAGAAATTGGCAGTTTTATAAATAAACCTTGTTACTTCCCACTAACTGTCAGACACGGTCCTGTTACTTCCTGGTTGTTCGGCTCAATGGAGCTAAACTTGAGATGCAGAAATTGTCCAGTACACCTGTCTTGAAAAGACTTCACTTTGAGCTTCATCGGGACGTCTGTGATTGGGCAGCCTCAGAAAGCCTGGGCTGGATTAGAAAGGGAGGGCTTCCAAAGGCTGCAGTCAAGAGATCCGCAGCTTTTGTGCTCAGTTTATAGATAAACCCGAATTTAAAAAATGCATAATTAGATACATGCATTTTTCATCGGTGGTATGTCTACAAAATCGCTTTAAAATTTTTCCATTGGAGTGTTCCTTTAAATGTGGTAGCGCACCAAACAATAAAAATGGTTTACGGTTTGGGGGTATGTATAATCACTGTCTTCATGCTCCAAAATTACTCAACCCCTCTACAAATTAAAATTAAAACTTTAGCCCCTTGATCTATACTTCTCTTTATATAAAAGATTATAGACAGCCAACTCATTTTACTCACCATCAATTTCCTTTTCCATAGGATTAGCAACAGCAAGAACAGTAGACTAGAATAGATGTAGGACAGGCATCATCGAAAGAAAAAACAAACAACTTTTAAGGAATACTCAAAACACCATAACCACTTCAATCCACTGTAGTGCTTATAGTGCAAAAACTGCCCTGGTACCCTACCATTGGTATTTCAACTGTTTAAGCTCAGCCAATTAACGCATTTCTGCAAGGCCATGCTTAGATCAGCATCAGGAGGTTTGCAGCAGGTAGCTGGCAGAATCCAGGTAGGTTGTGAAACCATTTTTGAACAGTTTAACTACTTACTGTGGGAGAGCGCCAGGGTACCCTAGGGTTATGGTGCATGCACTGCTGATTTAAGGGTTTATTAACAGGCACTCCTCTCTGAACCTTGCAAACGTTTCAGAACCTCACAAAGGACAAGACACTATCTTATGTCAATATACAAAGAATGTATTTGCAGAAGGGTCTAATAATGCATCTAAAAGGCCTCTCCTCCTTTGGAGCAAGAATTGCAAAAACCACACATTATTAAATAGTGTTAACAGTGTCTGGATTTGCTGTCCAAATGGCCCTCTGCGTAACCATATAGCTTTGCGTCATTTGGACTTTAGTAAACAGAATTGTATGGATTTTGGTGTCACATGTCATCCACCTTTTTTTTTAGTTCTAAAAAGGAAGGCAGGGCATTTTGTACAAATTTAACCTCTACTACGACTATTTTTATTCATTGCTGAGTAGAACAACCACATTGCTAAATTTAGGCTATAAGTAGCCAAATTGGTGAGAATTTTATTAAAAGTCATATAATCTCGGCTCTGCTTTGCAATGAATTTTTCAATTCACTACTTAGCGAATAAACCCTTTTATGTTTCTGTGCTTATTTTGTAGAATTATTTTAATGTTTGCTATAGTGGAGTTCCTCATTTCCAAAACCTGCAATGAGTCACGTTCTAAAGTGGATTTGCAGTCTGAAATCAGAATTGATACAAGAATAAGAAACTTGCTAAAATACACTTACTAACTTCCCCGGACATAGACCAGCTCTCTAACATGGGGAATCCCTTGAATCTCCACACTAGAGAGCTGGTCGCAAGTGCAAACCGTCGTAAAATAGTTAGGTCATAAAGTCAGGACCACCTGTAGCCGAAAACATCTGGAGTGCCGAAGGTTGCCTATGCCTGGACTAGAGGCTCTAATTGCAGTTTCACTGAGTTTCAAACAAAGCTGTATGTCCTCACTCTTTGCATGAGGACATCCAGCGTCAAGCAAAAACCCATAAGAAAGCGTTGAGTCAATGGTTTCCTATGGACAAAGCCTTATGAACCCGCGGCGCTTGCCATTAATGCGCCTTAGATTCCGGCTGATGTTGGTGGAGGAGGCCCGACCCAACATCTAGGGACATCAGCGCTGTAATTAGGTAAGTGAAAAAGGTTTTTTTTAAACCCTTTAATGGAAGGGGAAGGGGCCACATGAGCAGAGGTACACTATAGTGGTAGGAAAACAAAAAAAGTCTGGCAAGCCAACAACTAATAACAGTTAAGCAAGTATGGTGAGCCCACAGGATGCCTCCAAGACACATTTTGTCACAGCTTTGTTAATCAGTTGTAATGTTTCTGATCAGTGTTCTTTCTGACTGCGATGGTTATTTTTTTTCTTAAAGGGTGGAGGCTGTGTTTCACTATGAAATGCAGCACATACAGGGTTCTCCCCCTGGCCCCCCCTCACTTCCCCAGGGGTTTAACTCCACCTCCAGCAGTTTCATTAGCCAGCCTGGAACAAGAGTTCTGGGCAGGCGAATGTGTAATGGACCGTTTTAGCACACAAGGGGTTAAAACCGTTTAGGCGATCGTCCCCTTTCAGAGATGCAGGCACAGCTACTGTAGAACACCAAACTCCCGAACCGCATGTAAGGGAATCCCCTTCTCCCCTTTTCCAAACAGACTAACAGGGTATCTGACCTCCTGCCGGTCAGTACCCTTGTTAGTCCAGCAGCCCACCCACAAAACACAATCAGTAATACAGCCCACCCACAATAACTGGTTACTACACATGGGTAGAGGAGAACTTTGTCCATGTTCAGGTGCCTCACCATGGCTGTGTGGGTGACTGGTAAGCTGCCTTGGTGGGTTGCTGAGTTTGCAGAGACCAGCGGTACTCTGCCCTGGTGCCAGCGCTACCACGGGAGTAGCCTGGTTGGAGCCTGGTTGTTGGAGGGGGAGACTGACTGTCTCCCCTTTAGATACACAGCTCTGCTGCCAGAGGGGAAGACTGACTGTCTACCCTTTGGCTAAACAGCCCTGTCGCTGGGGGGCAGAACAGACCTTCCCTACCCCCTGTGCTGTAAGTGCAGAGACTACGGTCCCATCTGCACGGTTGTGGGGCTTACTGTCTCCCCCTGGTACATTAAGCTGCCGCTGGGGAGAGGGGGTAACAAGCTCCTCTCCCATATATACTTCCAGCCGCGGGGGAAGGAGACCGACTGTCTCTGCTCCCAATACAGAGTCCTGCTGTTGGGGAAAGGAGACTGGGCTCTCTATTCCCTGTAGGACATTCTGTCGCTGGGGAATGGAGACTGGGCTCCCAATTCCTTGCTGTATCTCCCGCTGGGGAATGGAGACTGGGCTCCCAATTCCCTGCTGTATCTCCCGCTGAGGAATGGAGACTGGGCTCCCAATTCCCAATAACTCAGCTTGCCACTGGGGAATGGAGACCGGGCTCTCAATTCCCTGTAATTCACACTGCCGCTGGGGATCTGAGCCGACTGCCCAGCATCCCTGTAGCTCACCCTGCCACTAGGGAGGGAGGACGCTGCTCTCCTCTCCTTGCAAGGTACACTGCCGCTGGGGACAGGATCAACTGTCTCTGTCCCCAGTAACTCAGCCTGCCGCTGGGAAATGGAGACTGGGCTCCCAATTCCCTGCAGGACCGGTGGAGAGACCTCGGTCCCATCTCCACCAACCACCTGGGGTTCTTCCCAGTAATACTCTGCAATTTCTACCCAGCTGAATGGGTCTGGATCTGGGTCTCCTCTTCCCTGCTGAGCCTTCTCACTGGAGTGGAACAGATCTTGGTAGCCCTGCTCCAGCTCCATCTCTCGGGTCACTAGGTGGACCAGGTCTTGCTCAATCTCATGAGCGTCCCAGTCATACCTGCTCTCCCTCCACTCCAAGAGATCACTGAACCGGGCTTGTGTAGGGCTCCCAAACTCAGGCTCTGAAAAAGACTCCCATAACAAGCCAGGACCATCAAACTCCTCTCCCTCTGGCCTGTCATGCTCGGCTGTCCAGGGCAGGTACTGTGCCCCAGAGCGCCTGGTAGGCATCTTCCAGCCACATCTCCTGCCATATCCGGAGCTCCAATTCCTTCACCCATTCATCCAGGGGCTGCTCTCCCAGGAAGGGCATCCGCAGGGCTAGTCGCTTCTGCAATCGCTGGTCTTCCTTGGGTAGTCTCTCGCCCCGCTGGTACTCCACAATACCCAGTGCCTGGTACCAGATGCCTTTTCGAACCGCATCTCGGTCATCCATGACACCCTCATCATACTCCACTGCTGGTTCCATCCTGGTGCTGTCAGGGTCGCTGTACTGGGACATGCGTTGCCCTCAAATTGTAAAAATCCACGGAATGGTGTCCCCTGTAGCTGTCCTTCTGGCTGAAGGAACGATCCCGCCGCTTGCCACCAATTGTAACGGACCGTTTTAGCACACAAGGGGTTAAAACTGTTTAGGCGATCGTCCCCTTTCAGAGATGCAAGCACAGCTACTGTAGAACACCAAACTCCCGAACCGCATGTAAGGGAATGCTCCAAACTCCTGAACGCAGTGGCGTACACACCAGGGTCGCAGGGGTCGCGGCTGCGACCGGGCCCGGCCCACCAGGGGGCCAGGCCGCCCCTGCGACCCGGTATGTAGCCACAGGGCCAGCCTCTTCTTCTGGGGGTCCCAGGAGCCGGCCACCTCAGGGCCCCCCGAGGCTGGCCCTGCTGACCCCAGCGGGCGGGCTGTTTGGGTGGCTGGCGCGCGAGGGAGCACTTTACACTCAGGGCTTCCTCTTCAGCTCCCTCCCTCATCTTCCGGCGCCGGCATCCCTACGCGGTGCGCGAGGGAGCTGAAGAGGAAGCCCTGAGTGTAAAGTGCTCCCTCGCGCGCCGGCCACCCAAACAGCCCGCCCGCCCAGGAGCCCAGCAGCACCACCACTGGACCCCAGGGAATCCCCCCAGCACCCCAAAAGGTAAGGAGGCTGGGGGGATTAAATTAAAAAAAAAAAAAATGTGTTAGTGTGTGTGTGTGTGTTAGTGTGTGTGTGTAAGTGTTAGTGTGTCTGTTACTGAGTGTTTCTGTTACTGAATGTCTGATGTCTGTTAGTGAGTGTGTATTTGTCAGTGAAAGTGTATGTTTTGTAAGTGAGTGTGTATATCTGTCGCTGAGTGTGTCTCTGTTAGTAAATGTGTGTGTCTGTTAGCTAGTGTGTATGCGTCTGTTCGTGAGAGTGTGTGTCTTCAGCATTTACCTTTCTCCAGCGCCGGACTTCCTTGGCGCTGGGGATCCCGCCGCCTCTCAGCTCCGAATGAACATGCGCGGCAAGAGGCGCGCGCGCGCGCATTTAAACCGCCCATAGGAAAGCATTACTCAATACTTTCCTATGGACGTTCAGTGTCTTCTCACTGTGATTTTCACAGTGAGAATCATGGAATCTCCTCTAGCGGCTGTCAATGAGACAGCCACCAGAGGCTGGATTAACCCTCAGTGAAACATAGCCGTTTCTCTGAAACAGCTATGTTTTCAGCTGCAGGGTTAAAGGACCACTCTAGGCACCCAGACCACTTCAGCTTAATGAAGTGGTCTGGGTGCCAGGTCCTTCTAGGGTTAACCCATTTTTTTATAAACATAGCAGTTTCAGAGAAACTGCTATGCTTATGAATGGGTTAAGCCTTCCCCCTAATCCTCTAGTGGCTGTCTCATTGACAGCCACTAGAGGCGCTTGCGTGCTTCTCACTGTGATTTTCACAGTGAGAGCATGCCAGCGTCCATAGGAAAGCATTATGAATGCTTTCCTATGTGACTGGCTGAATGCGCGCGCAGCCAGCCGACGGGGAGGAGAGAAGGAGGATTGGAGGAGGAGAGCTCTCCGCCCAGCGCTGGAAAAAGGTAAGTTTTAACCCCTTTCCCCCTTCCAGAACCGGCGGGAGGGGGTCCCTGAGTGTGGGGGCACCCTCAGGCCACTATAGTGCCAGGAAAACGAGCATGTTTTCCTGGCACTATAGTGGTCCTTTAAAACTAGAGGGACCTGGCACCCAGACCACTTCATTGAGCTGATGTGATCTGGGTGTCTGTAGTGGTCCTTTAGGTGTGTGTGCAGTATACCGCGACCAGGTGCCCGCCGCCATGTGTTGCGGCCCCGACCCGCGCCGAGTAAGCGCGCGGGGGGTGGAGGGGCCCACGGATCAATTTTTGCACCGGGGCCCCATGGGTCATGTGTACGCCACTGCCTGAACGGCATACAATATAGCACTCCAAACTCACGAACTGGAACCATACGAATAGCTGCTAGCAGACGAATAGGAAAAGCACCCGGCTTACACTCCTAGCAATCAGTCTCTATCAGCATTCAGTAAATCCCCCCAAGAATGAGACAAAGCTCCGTGTTGAGGGTCAAGCAGTGAACAGACAGAGCTTACATTTTCAGAATCAGCATACTCCAAATACAAACATATGTCAAAATCATCCAAATTGGTCCAGTGGTTCAAAAGATAGATCGTAGTCCTTTGTGACCAAAGGAAGCATGGCTTTTCTGCCCAAAACCAGTTCCACAGAGTCTTCTATCCTGGAGATAATTGGAAACTAATCCAATTATCTCCAAGGACAGAGGCAAAACTCCACTGAACACATGGCAGCAAAAGACAATAAAACACATAAAAACATATAACTGTGCAGCCATTGCACAAAACAGGTACATTCAACATATCCCCAGATAGCTCAGATCTGAGCGCACATTATTACTGAATGGTGCTCAGAGCACACACATACAGTTCAACTGCCATGGAGCCAAAGTCTTTCCCATAGTCTTTCATTATACAAATGGGCTCCATGGCATAGCTATCTGGGGTATCACCGCTCAAACAGGGACAGCACCGAATGACCTGGCTTTCGTGTCTCCGCAGGGGAAAATCAAGCGTTTCAACATGGGGCCATAGTCTAAAGGCAGCAGGCGGGCAACCAGGCTCCTCCAATGCACAGTGGCGAGATTGGTCTTGTCACAGAATGTAAATTCTGTGCATATTCTTATGCACAGAATTGCATTCATTGGCTGAGAGCGGTCAACTGACTCTCTCAGCCAATGAATAGCAACAGGATCGGCATCCAGTCTCTGTGACTGCAGAAGCCAAATGTACATTAACCAGAGTATGAAGGATACTCTGAGTCCTGTGGAAACCAAGGAAATAGGGCAAACCACTGCAAAATTATTTGACCCATTATCGGGCACAGGGCCAGAGTACTCCTGGCATCCTAAGCACTAAAGTAGGCTGTAGTGGTTATGATGCTTGGATTAACCCTTTAAATGAGATGAAGTCACCTGGGTGCCTTCTGTGTCCAAAAACTGTATTACTAACACTCTACTGCCTGCCCCCGAAATAAATGCTTACGTTTTTTTTTTAATTACCTGTTTCCAGTTAAGAGATTTAGTGCTGGATTGTTCTCTGCCTCCCCTGACGTCATGTCAATGGGAGAATCTAATGTACATGCGCAGCCAGTTCCCCACGCACATTAGGCCTTCCATACAGGAAAGCATTGACTCAGTGTGAGGACATCCAGTGTCATTTCATGAAACTGGTGGCTGTCTGGAAGACAGCCACTAGAGGCATTCTTAACTCTGCAATGTAAACAATGACGTCTCTCTAACACAGGGTTAAGGGAACAGGGAAACTGCACCCAGAACACTTCAATGAGATGAAGTAGTCTGGCTGCCTATAGTGTCCTTTAACAGCAAATTGATTTGGTGGATTTTCCTCTTTGTGACCAATAAAGAGGCAAGTACATCACTGACACTCGCAAAAAAAAAAAAAGAGGAGGGACAATAGCCCAAATAGGGACTCTTTTGCTGAAACTAGGTTTGTTGGAAGGTATGAAAAAAAGAATTGAACTACAAATAACAATAAATATTACAATAAAAGTAGAACCATCAAAATTATTTAGACACACCCAATATTAGCAAATTATTCACAATTTGAACAGCTTAAGGTTCAAAAATGTAGTGACACTTGAAGCATGCAAGCCAACCTTTCCCACTCTTGTTTTGGCTATAGCCAGGGCCGGCCGTGCATAGACCGCGTTGGAGCCATGGCTTCAGGCGGCACTCTGACAGAGGTGGCATTTTGCTGCCCCTGTCATAATCTAAATCAGGATTTCCCAACCCTTGGCGGCGGTGCAGTAGCACCGCATGGGTTGGGAACCTGTGTGAGGGTCCATCGGGTGGCCCTTAGGGCCACCCGATGAACATATGCAATGAGGGGCCTGGTCGTGCGCTGTGGAGCTTTAACAGCACAACCGGGCCCCTTCTATCCTGCACAGAGAGCTGGGATGAAGTGACAGCTTATCACTTCCTCCCAGCTCACTCACACAGCTGCGCGGGAGGAGGAGAAAGCCACGAGGATGGGGCCGGATGGGGAGAGCAGGCCCCCAACTCCCACCAGCAGAAGGTAAGAACCTGCTGGGTGGCTTAATTTTTTTAATGTGTTTGTGTGTGTATATGTATGTAGTGTGGGTATCTGTGTGTTTGTATGTATCTGTGTGTGTGTGTTTGTATGTGTGTATCTGTTTATGTGTAGCATGCGTATCTGTTTGTATGAGTGTAATGTGTGTGTTTCTGTGCATGTGTATATGTGTGTAGTGTGTGTGTATCTGTATGTAGTGTGGATATCGTATCTGTATGTAGTGTGGATATCTGTGTGTTTGTATGTGTGTAATGTTTGAAGTGTGTGTTTCTATGTGTGTATCTGTGTATGTGTAGTGTGTTTGTATGTGTAAAGTGTATCTGTGTGTGTTGTGTGTGTATCTGTATGTCTGTGTATAAGCATGTGTGGCAGTGTGTGTATCTGTATGTATGTCTGTGTATCTGCAGGGGTTTCAGTGTGTCTGTACATCTGTACGTGTCAGTATCTGCATGTATGTCAGTTTTTGATACATATACTGACACACATTCAGTTGCACAGACACACTGATACACATGTAGATATACAGACACACAAACACCGCTACACATGCAGATACATAGACAAACAGATACAATCACTGACACATACAGATAGAGACACACAGATACAAACACTGACACACATGCATATACACCGACACAGCTACATCCCCAGCATACACACAGGTACGTACTACATGCCCAGCACACACACACAGACACACGTCATCTCAAACACACCAACATAGAGACACTACAATTCCAGAAGCATATATGTTTCTTTGGAGGTGGAGGGGGTGGCAGAATTTCATACTTGGAACCAGGCAGCACAATGTAGCTAATGATGTGCCAAATACTGACCATCAAATGATAATTGATAGTAAGACCCCAGACTGTGTTACAGGATGACCACTCACCCACAGTAGAGATATAGGAAGGGATGGTATTATCAGTGTATCTGGTGAGAATGCATGTTTTCCCGACGTTGGAGTCCCCAGCCATCACCATCTTTATCATCCAGTTGGCAGGGAGAGCCATGCTCTCAGGACTGAGGTGTCTAGTGCCAGCTGGTGCCCGGTGGCTTCATAACCCTTGACTGGCTGAGCAGATCCCACCAGTTTGCATGCAGGCAGTGTGTTACACTGTGTTGCTATGAAGGGCGGTGTACTTCCGCAAATGGAAATCCCGTGGCTGAGTACTTGGGTGAGAAGCACTAACACCCAGTGAGAACACTTGGAAACCCCAATCGCCATCTATCTGCCTGGCCACCCCAGTAACTGGCTATATATTACCGAATAGTGAATTAGAAGCAGACAGTGATATACCCAAATTCTGCAGGCAGTGATTTGTTCCCTGTCATTCAGTGTGTGCATACTTTCTGTGACAGGAGTGGCCGGAATGTGCACCTCACCCCTGCTTGTGTAGCTACAACACTCACATTTACATCCTTAAAATTGGCAACGCCTAGTGGGAGTTAGAGTTCTATATCCCTCTCCATGGACTACAAATTGAACAGGCTTTTATAATCATTATTCTGCTATAATGTGAAGCCTCTGTACTGCTGGAACTGTAGGTTCCACTCAGCCCGGGCCGCCAGGTGTCTGCATGTAGTCACAGCTGATACATTGTTACTCCGTGTGGAACAGAAACATTTCCCGGGTTCGCGTCAACCCTGCACACAATCTGCTCGCAACCAATTGTTATCCCGTGAACACGGTCTAGTCCAATCACAGCAGGGATAAAAAAGGCGGAAAGACGGAACAGGCATACTGTGGTTGGCTGCCAGAGATACATATTGCGGGACATACTAAAAGGAATGACAGATTGGAATGCCCATAGACTTTAACAAGGCAGTGGAATGCCCATAGAGAATAATGGAAGTGAAAGGAATGCCCATAGAGAATAATGGAAACAAAATATTTCAATTAGAGACAAAACTATTACACATATGAAATCCATATTTTGCCACAATACTCTCCAGATTCAGTGTCAATTTTTGAAATTGAAATTAAGTGGGATTATCATTGTTTTCTATAGAATAACAATGGTGAATGACTAAAGAGAATGCCCATAGACTATAATGGGAGGCAACACATAAACTCATTTGCAGGTAAATCTGTGTTGTGTAGCAAATTCATCTTTACCACAGGTGTTCCCCAAGTACAGCAGTAGATTGTAAAATTAAAAATTACTGGGATTATAGCTCTTTTCTATGGAATGACAGGTAAATGATACAATGGAATGCCCATAGGGTATAATGGGAAGCAATATGTGACTTGGAATCTGAACCATGAAACATATCAAGTAAATCTTTTGCAGGCATACTCTACGAGTTCAGTGGCAATTTTTGAAATTGAGTTTAAGTGGGATTATCATTGTTTTCTATAGAATGACAATGGTGAATGACTAAAGAGAATGCCCATAGACTATAATGGGAGGCAACACATAAACTCATTTGCAGGTAAATCTCTGTTATGTAGCAAATTTATCTTTTCCACAGGTGTTCCCCAAGTACAGCAGTAGATTCTAAAATTAAAAGTAACTGGGATTATAGCTCTTTTCTATGGAATGACAGGTAAATGATGCAATGGAATGCCCATAGAGTATAATGGCAAGTAATATGTGACTTGGAATCTGAACCGTGAAACATATCAAGTAAAGCTTTTGCAGGCATACTCTGCGAGTTCAGTGGCAATTTTTGAAATTGAGATTAAGTGGGATTATCATTGTTTTCTATAGAATGACAATGGTGAATGACTAAAGAGAATGCCCATAGACTATAATGGGAGGCAACACATAAACTCATTTGCAGGTACATCTGTGTTATGTAGCAAATTCATCTTTTCCACAGGTGTTCCCCAAGTACAGCAGTAGATTCTAAAATTAAAAATAACTGGGATTATAGCTCTTTTCTATGGAATGACAGGTAAATGATACAATGGAATGCCCATAGAGTATAATGGGAAGCAATATGTGACTTGGAATCTGAACCATGAAACATATCAAGTAAATCTTTTGCAGGCATACTCTACGAGTTCAGTGGCAATTTTTGAAATTGAGATTAAGTGGGATTATCATTGTTTTCTATAGAATGACAATGGTGAATGACTAAAGAGAATGCCCATAGACTATAATGGGAGGCAACACATAAACTCATTTGCAGGTAAATCTCTGTTATGTAGCAAATTTATCTTTACCACAGGTGTTCCCCAAGTACAGCAGTAGATTCTAAAATTAAAAGTAACTGGGATTATAGCTCTTTTCTATGGAATGACAGGTAAATGATGCAATGGAATGCCCATAGAGTATAATGGCAAGTAATATGTGACTTGGAATCTGAACCGTGAAACATATCAAGTAAAGCTTTTGCAGGCATACTCTGCGAGTTCAGTGGCAATTTTTGAAATTGAGATTAAGTGGGATTATCATTGTTTTCTATAGAATGACAATGGTGAATGACTAAAGAGAATGCCCATAGACTATAATGGGAGGCAACACATAAACTCATTTGCAGGTAAATCTGTGTTATGTAGCAAATTCATCTTTTCCACAGGTGTTTCCCAAGTACAGCAGTAGATTGTAAAATTAAAAGTAACTGGGATTATAGCTCTTTTCTATGGAATGACAGGTAAATGATGCAATGGAATGCCCATAGAGTATAATGGCAAGTAATATGTGACTTGGAATCTGAACCGTGAAACATATCAAGTAAAGCTTTTGCAGGCATACTCTGCGAGTTCAGTGGCAATTTTTGAAATTGAGATTAAGTGGATTATCATTGTTTTCTATAGAATGACAATGGTGAATGACTAAAGAGAATGCCCATAGACTATAATGGGAGGCAACACATAAACTCATTTGCAGGTAAATCTGTGTTATGTAGCAAATTCATCTTTACCACATGTGTTCCCCAAGTACAGCAGTAGATTCTAAAATTAAAAATTACTGGGATTATAGCTCTTTTCTATGGAATGACAGGTAAATGATACAATGGAATGCCCATAGAGTATAATGGGAAGCAATATGTGACTTGGAATCTGAACCGTGAAACATATCAAGTAAATCTTTTGCAGGCATACTCTACGAGTTCAGTGGCAATTTTTGAAATTGAGTTTAAGTGGGATTATCATTGTTTTCTATAGAATGACAATGGTGAATGACTAAAGAGAATGCCCATAGACTATAATGGGAGGCAACACATAAACTCATTTGCAGGTAAATCTCTGTTATGTAGCAAATTTATCTTTACCACAGGTGTTCCCCAAGTACAGCAGTAGATTGTAAAATTAAAAGTAACTGGGATTATAGCTCTTTTCTATGGAATGACAGGTAAATGATGCAATGGAATGCCCATAGAGTATAATGGCAAGTAATATGTGATTTGGAATCTGAACCATGAAACATATCAAGTAAAGCTTTTGCAGGCATACTCTGCGAGTTCAGTGGCAATTTTTGAAATTGAGATTAAGTGGGATTATCATTGTTTTCTATAGAATGACAATGGTGAATGACTAAAGAGAATGCCCATAGACTATAATGGGAGGCAACACATAAACTAATTTGCAGGTACATCTGTGTTATGTAGCAAATTTATCTTTACCACATGTGTTCCCCAAGTACAGCAGTAGATTCTAAAATTAAAAATAACTGGGATTATAGCTCTTTTCTATGGAATGACAGGTAAATGATGCAATGGAATGCCCATAGAGTATAATGGGAAGCAATATGTGACTTGGAATCTGAACCATGAAACATATCAAGTAAATCTTTTGCAGGCATACTCTGCGCGTTCAGTGGCAATTTTTGAAATTGAGTTTAAGTGGGATTATCATTGTTTTCTATAGAATGACAATGGTGAATGACTAAAGAGAATGCCCATAGACTATAATGGGAGGCAACACATAAACTCATTTGCAGGTAAATCTGTGTTGTGTAGCAAATTCATCTTTACCACAGGTGTTCCCCAAGTACAGCAGTAGATTCTAAAATAAAAAATTACTGGGATTATAGCTCTTTTCTATGGAATGACAGGTAAATGATACAATGGAATGCCCATAGAGTATAAAGGGAAGCAATATGTGACTTGGTATCTGAACCGTAAAACATATCAAGTAAATCTTTTGCAGGCATACTCTGCGCGTTCAGTAGTAATTTTTTTAAATTGAGATTAAGTGGGATTATCATTGTTTTCTATAGAATGACAATGGTGAATGACTAAAGAGAATGCCCATAGACTATAATGGGAGGCAACACATAAACTCATTTGCAGGTAAATCTCTGTTATGTAGCAAATTTATCTTTTCCACAGGTGTTCCCCAAGTACAGCAGTAGATTGTAAAATTAAAAGTAACTGGGATTATAGCTCTTTTCTATGGAATGTCATGTAAATGATGCAATGGAATGCCCATAGAGTATAATGGAAGTAATATGTGACTTGGAATCTGAACCGTGAAACATATCAAGTAAAGCTTTTGCAGGCATACTCTGTGAGTTCAGTGGCAATTTTTTTAAATTGAGATTAAGTGGGATTATCATTGTTTTCTATAGAATGACAATGGTGAATGACTAAAGAGAATGCCCATAGACTATAATGGGAGGCAACACATAAACTAATTTGCAGGTACATCTGTGTTATGTAGCAAATTTATCTTTACCACATGTGTTCCCCAAGTACAGCAGTAGATTCTAAAATTAAAAATTACTGGGATTATAGCTCTTTTCTATGGAATGACAGGTAAATGATGCAATGGAATGCCCATAAAGTATAATGGCAAGTAATATGTGACTTGGAATCTGAACCATGAAACATATCAAGTAAATCTTTTGCAGGCATACTCTACGAGTTCAGTGGCAATTTTTTGAAATTGAGATTAAGTGGGATTATCATTGTTTTCTATAGAATGACAATGGTGAATGACTAAAGAGAATGCCCATAGACTATAATGGGAGGCAACACATAAACTGTTTTGCAGGTAAATCTGTGTTGTGTAGCAAATTCATCTTTTCCACAGGTGTTCCCCAAGTACAGCAGTAGATTGTAAAAGTAAAAAATAACTGAGATTATAGCTCTTTTCTATGGAATGAAAGGTAAATGATACAATGGAATGTCCATAGAGTATAATAGGAAGCAATATGTGGAATCTGAACCATGAAACATATCAAGTAAATCTTTTGCAGGCATACTCTCCAGGTTCAGTGTAAATTTTTGAAATTGCCCGAGACCCATGTGTAGTGACAAAACTGCCGCCAGTGCAGTTGCACTTGGGCCCGCACGCTAATGGGGCCCATCGGGTGGCCCACACACTTAGGGCCACCCGATGGGCCCTATATCTTCAGGGGCACTGTCAGCGCTGTGACCATGTTATAGCGCAACAGGGCCCCTTGTATAAAAAAAATGCAGCCGTAACGCAAGTGCTGCTCGGAGGAAGTGACGGCTGGTCACTTCCTCCCAGCTCACTATGCGCAGGAGGAGAGCCAGCGTGGAGGCCTTGAAGAGGGAGAGCCATGCTGACTCCCATCAGCCCCAGTCACCCTCCTGCAAAGAAACAGTAAGAAACAGGAGGGTGGCTGACAAATGAGCTGTCTGTGTCAGTGTGTATGTCTGTCAGTATGTATATATGTATGTCTGTCAGTATGTGTATATATGTAGGTCTGTCAGTATGTATATATGTATGTATGAATGCATGAGTATGAATGCATGAGTATGAATGCATGAGTATGAATGTATGTCTGTATGAATGTATGTCTGTGTGTATGTATGGATGTCAGTGTCTGTATGCATGCATGTCAGTATGTATATATGTATGTATACCAGTACCAATGTATGTCTGTATGTCAATATGAATGTATGTCTGTGTGTATGTATGTATGTGTGTGTGTATGGATATCAGTGTCTGTATGCATGTATATATGTCTGTCAGTATGTATGTATGCCAGTGTCAATGTATGCCAGTATGAATGTATGTCTGTGTGTATGTATGTCAGTGTCTGTATGTCCTTATGCGTGTGTGTGTCTAAATATAGGGCTTAGAAGAGCGACCTCAAGACATGTCTCCAAGCCTTCTGGGTATGAGAGCCAGGAATCTTACTTCCCAATTCTCATACTGTAACATACCTTGACGTTACGCATGCATGCACAGTGCTGTCATGGTCGGCAATAGAGAATCATTGCATGTGCCTCAGGCACACAATACTCCTCTCTGATGTGCATTGGATAGACCCATCATCCGGGCGGCGCTAAAGCAGGAGGGGGCATCAAGTCTGGAAGGGTGAGTGTGGCAAACCTAGCCACTTGGACAATATAAAGAGACTGTACCTTTAAGGGTTGCCTGTATGGTTGTGGGGTATGTGTGTGCATAAGTATAATGTATGCTGGCTGTAATACCTTGTATTTCCTGTATTGGCTATCTGCCGAACGCAGATAGCTGTATTCCATTTCGTTTCACGAATGGCACCTTTGCGGGCCGTTCGTGAACCGAAATAACCACCATGTAATAGCCCACACACTTAGAGGTGCTGAACTTCCAGGCTGTTCGGGAGTTCCGGGCCGTTCGGTATTATATTCCCTATACTTCAATCGGTCTTTTGAATGTGTGTTTTAATGAATATGTTTTTCGTGCGGCGTTCGGTTGTTTTAGCTGGGATCTGAGCGGTAATCTCACGAATGATGCGCTCAGACCCCAGCTATCTACCGAACGTCCATTCGTGCAAATAGTCCAAATAGTCGAAGAACTGTACATTTTAAAGTAATTGCCGGTTCTGCTGCACGGAGGGATAATCCACTTAACGGTATATTCCAGTGGGAGGATCCCTCTCGTGCAGCAGTGCGGATCGGCAATATTAAATCCCACGAATTCCGCTGGTACAGAAAGTAATCCACAGTCAAGCGCTGAAAAGTAAGGCAATATCCCAAATCCCCCAGTAACCGGACGAAGTTGGGAGTCAACTGAGGTCTTAAATCACATGCTCCAGTATTTATACAATTCCCCATGCAAGGGGTTTCCTGAGTCACATCACAGGGGCATTACAGGAGTGGACTACATGGGAAACTTAATGTACAGGGCATTTCTCCCATCAGGCACTGCTGCACGAGAGGGACACTCCCACTGGAATGTACCGTTAAGTGGATTATCCCTCTGTTCAGCAGAACCGACAAGTTACATTAAAATCTATAACGTCAATAATATTTGGCAGATTTAGATGAATGGACGTTCGGTAGATAGCTGGGGTCTGAATGCACAGTTCGTGAGAACCCCGCTCAGATCCCAGCTAAAACAACCGAACGCCGCACGAAATACACTTTGCCATAGAGTTTGCCCCAAAATACCGTTTGCGCCCTCGAGTAGCCGTTTTCAGTTCCATGCGCTCGACGACCAAACACCGCTGGGGGGGAACAAAGGATCCAAGATGGCTGACCACCGTGTGGCCGGTAGCCCGAACGACGGCCACCTAGGAGAGCCTCTAATTACCGATTGCAACATTGTTGCAATCGGTTAACAAGCGCCACACGTCCCTTAGTGTGTGGGCTATTAAAAGATAGTTAATTCGGTTCACGAACAGCTCGCAAAGGCGCTGTTCGTGAAACGAAACACAGTAAGGCTACCTGCTTTCGGCAGATAGCTGACAGATCAATGAAACATACAGAGAAGGCAGTCAATTACAGCCAGGCATATAGTACAGCACAATAAAGATACAGGCAACTTTTCCCACATATTGTCCAAGTTAGTCCAAGTGGCTAGTTTTGCCACAGAGACCTATTTATTAAGGTGCATCAGGACTGTAGTGTAAAGAATACAGATATGTATACCTAATCAGTGATGTATTTAGGTTTTGTGCTGCCCTAGGCAGGACGGTGCTCGGGCACCCCCCCTAATTAAAATTTTCCCCACCCCTTCATGTCAAGGCTGCACTTTGACTGACAGATGCACTCTTACTGACAGACTCACACAGTCACTGACAGACACACACTCTCATATACACTGACAAAAAAATGACATACACACACTCACTGATTTGACACACTGATAGACAGACATACACTTAGACACACACTCATACTGACAGACACACGCACTGACTGACAGACACACACTCACTCATTGAAACACACACATTCACTGAAACACACACATTCATTTTGGAGAAAAAAAGACTGTAATGGATAAGAGTGACTGTAGTGGGGGAAAGGGACTGTGGTAAGAGAATAGGGGTTTTAGTTGGAGGGATAGAGGCTGTAGTAGGGAAGTTAGGGGCTGCAGTGGGGGATAAGGACTATAGTGAGGGGTTCTGGGCTACATTTGGGGTTAGGTACTGTAGTGTGGGATAGGTGCTGCAGTAGGGGTGGGGGTATGGGACTGTAGTAGGGTGCTTAGGGCTGTAGTGGGGGATATGAGCTACTTTGGGGTATGGGGGTTCAGTGGGAATAAGGGGCTTTAGTGGAGGGGTTCGGTGCTGTAGTTGGGTTAGGGGCTGTTGTTGGATTAAAGGGGCTTTAGTAGGGGGTTTGGGGCTGTAGTAGGGTATGGAGGCTGCAATTTTACAGTAAGGGGCTTGTAACGGATCACCTGGTACCCCGATTGGGCACCTCCGTTGACGGACGCTTCCTAGCTGACGCCGAGGACCATAACCACGCACCGGAAACCACAACCACCGCAGACTCCACAACCGCCGTAACTTACCTGGAGTCACACCGTCTTCCTTCCACCCTGGATCAACCTCTGTCCTCCAGGACCGTGTGGGAAAGACCTCTCCTCCAGGAGAGCATATCAGGAACAGCTCTTAAAAGAGCTAAGTGATTAGAGCTCAGGGGAGTATAAAAGTATAGCAGTTCCCTACAATAACGAGACAAGACTATGTATTGAAGGTTAAGCAGGAACAGAAGGAACTGAGGCTTTATTTATTTATTTTTTTATAATTTGTATTTTATTGTAGTTTGCACATACAAATTACAACTGTTCGCAGTATGAGATAAGTAAGAAAAAAATAAACCAGTAGTTACACATGGTCTAAGATGAGGCAATACATACATAATGTCACCTAAGAGGTAAGTATGAAACCATGTGTTACATTCAGGGCCACCCTTAGGCCTTTAGGCGCCCTGTGCGAAAAATCTTCACAGCGCCCCCCCCTCCCCCGTCATCCATGTATGATGTAATGTTTGTGTTGTCTGTGTATGTGATAGGTGTGATGACTGTGTGATATATATGCTATGTGTGATATCTGTATTGGGTGTATTAACTGTGTGTGTATGTGTGTATTGGTTGTATGTGATATTTTGCCACACAACACACAGAGGCAGACAGCCACACAGAGGCAGACAGCCACAAACACACACACACACACACACACACAGACTCTGGCAGACAGTCAGATTTAGTTCAATTAGGCGAACGGCAACCATTTGTGCAAACAGTCAATGTTAAAGTGCTGTTCGAATTGTCAAACAGTTTTCGACTCCAGTCGAAGGGTTGAAGTCTGGAGAAGGTAAAGTTCAGCGGTGTTCGTCCCGTCGCATATCCGATTTGAGTTCCATGAACTCGACAACTAGACACCGCTGAACGCTTTCGACTGAATTAAAATGGCCGCCGCCACGTGTTCGTATGTCGAATGGCAGCTTCTTCGACTACTTCGGCACTTCAGCTGCATCCGAAGTGCCACTTCAAAAGTGCAGAACTGTATCAGTACCATTTAAAGGGGCAGAAACAGTGCTCCAAAATACAATAGGCACAAATAGAGTTTTTAAAGGGCAATACAACCCAGGGGCCATAGTCACAGGGCAAGAGGCTGTCAAGAAGGCCTCTCCAAAAGCCAATGAAGAAGGGTAGTTTGTTACAGGGCTATAGTAGGGGGTTATGGGTTAAAGTAGAGTATGGGGGCTGTAGTGGGGACTAAAGGACAGTAGTAGGGTGTAGGGTCTGTAGTAGGGGGATGTGGGCTGCAATTAAGGGTTAGGGGCTGTAGTTGTAGGCTAAATGCTGTAGTCTAAGTTGTCTAAGGAGGGATGCTATGTTTAACTTGCTATGTCTTTCAGATTTCCTTACAAAAGAGTTGATATACACTATACTCGATGGGCATTCCATTGTATCATTCACCTGTCATTCCATAGAAAAGAGCTATAATCCCAGTTACTTTTAACGTTACAATCTGCTGCTGTACTTTGGGAACCCCTGTGGCAAAGGTTAATTTGCTATGTAACACAGATTTCCCTGCAAATGAGTTTATATTCTACTTCCCATTATACTCTATGGGCATTCTCTTAATTCATTCACCATTGTCATTCTATAGAAAACAATGATAATCCCACTTAATCTCAATTTAAAAAAATTGCCACTGAACGCGCAGAGTATGCCTGCAAAAGATTTACTTGATATGTTTTACGGTTCAGATACCAAGTCACATATTGCTTCCCATTATACTCTATGGGCATTCCATTGTATGATTTACCTGTCATTCCATAGAAAAGAGCTATAATCCCAGTTACTTTTAATGTTATAATCTACTGCTGTACTTGGGGAACACCTGTGGTAAAGATGAATTTGCTACATAACACAGATTTACCTGCAAATTAGTTTGTGTGTTGCCTCCCATTATAGTCTATGGGCATTCTCTTTAGTCATTCACCATTGTTATTCTATAGAAAACAATGATAATCCCACTTAATTTCAATTTAAAAAAATTGCCACTGAACTCGCAGAGTATGCCTGCAAAAGATTTACTTGATATGTTTTACGGTTCAGATACCAAGTCACATATTGCTTCCCATTATACTCTATGGGCATTCCATTGTATGATTTACCTGTCATTCCATAGAAAAGAGCTATAATCCCAGTTACTTTTAATGTTATAATCTACTGCTGTACTTGGGGAACACCTGTGGTAAAGATGAATTTGCTACATAACACAGATTTACCTGCAAATTAGTTTGTGTTGCCTCCCATTATAGTCTATGGGCATTCTCTTTAGTCATTCACCATTGTCATTCTATAGAAAACAATGATAATCCCACTTAATCTCAATTTCAAAAATTGCCACTGAACTCGCAGAGTATGCCTGCAAAAGCTTTACTTGATATGTTTCACGGTTCAGATTCCAAGTCACATATTACTTCCATTATACTCTATGGGCATTCCATTGCATCATTTACATGACATTCCATAGAAAAGAGCTATAATCCCAGTTACTTTTAATTTTACAATCTACTGCTGTACTTGGGGAACACCTGTGGTAAAGATGAATTTGCTACACAACACAGATTTACCTGCAAATTAGTTTATGTGTTGCCTCCCATTATAGTCTATGGGCATTCTCTTTAGTCATTCACCATTGTTATTCTATAGAAAACAATGATAATCCCACTTAATTTCAATTTCAAAAATTGACACTGAATCTGGAGAGTATTGTGGCAAAATATGGATTTCATATGTGTAATAGTTTTGTCTCTAATTGAAATATTTTGTTTCCATTATTCTCTATGGGCATTCCTTTCACTTCCATTATTCTCTATGGGCATTCCACTGCCTTGTTAAAGTCTATGGGCATTCCAATCTGTCATTCCTTTTAGTATGTCCCTGCATATATGTGCGTGAGTTGCAGTACATATATCTGAGCATTCCAATGATAACACTTCACAAAAATACATCCCTGCATGTGTACATGTCTGTGTCAATGTGTAAGTGTGTATTTGTGTGTGGCAATGCATGCACCCCTACATTCCAACGCCAACACTGCACATAAGTACACACACTCTCAGACATCTACTTGGGTATAGAATGCTAGACATACTCAGAAATACAGACAGCAGAATACACATTGTGACTGCATGTCTGTATTTGTCCATGTGTGTCTGTGCATCAGTGTGGTATTTATTATTGGGCACACTGACTGTGATATTTATTAATGGCCACATTGTGATATTTTTTAATGGGCACACTGACTGTGATATTTTTTAATGGGCACCTGGCTCGGCATATGTTTAATGGTCAAACTGACTGTGGTATATTTTTAATCAGAAAACTGACTGTGGCATGTTGTATTTGGCAAAGTGACACTGGTAACAGGCAAGTTTTGTGTGTTGTTAAATTGCCACTGTGCCAAGTGCTGTGGAGCAATGTGGAAATTGATATGAGCTGATGTGACACATATAAGTGCTGTGGGGACAGTGTGACACTGTGGGGACAGTGTGACACTGTGGCAAGCACTGTGGGGGCAGTGTGACGCTATGAAAAGCAATGTGGGGGCAGTGTGGCACTGTGGCAAGCTCTGTGGGGGCAGCGTGACACTGTGGCTAGCAAAGTGGGAACAGTGTGACACTGTGGAAAGCACCGTGGGAACAGTGTAAAAAATTGTGGCAAGCACTGTGGGGACAGTTTGACCCTTTTGCAAGTGTGCTGGTGCATGGTGACCCTGTGGCCATACATTGGTGCTTGTGGTTTTCAGCTGAATTCTGGGAAGAGCTATGGTGTGCCTTAGGTGAGAAAAGGTTAAGGCGCACTGATATTTAATGGCTGTTTTTGCATGTTGGTATGGAGG
Organism: Pelobates cultripes; assembly: GCA_933207985.1. Classification (NCBI taxonomy): domain Eukaryota; kingdom Metazoa; phylum Chordata; class Amphibia; order Anura; family Pelobatidae; genus Pelobates; species Pelobates cultripes. The sequence goes on from OW240912.1 coordinate 148,944,265, forward strand.
GTGTAATTGCATGCTAGGGAGTGGGAGGGCAAGGTCCAGGGGGCCCAAGCAAATGATTGCCCAGGGTCCAATCAATATTAAAGACGGCCCTGATGTTGGGTTGCCCGTTGGGTTGCCCGTCGGCAAGTGATTACTTTGCTCCTCCGCTCCTCCCCTGCATGTGATGTGACGTCTCGGACAGAGACAGTCACGCTAGGGCCTCACTGTGACTGCGCTGGCAGTCTCCACCTCCCTCCCATGTGTGCAGCCATTCCAATGCGTATTGTACACAGGAGGACACAGGTATGTGCAGCCCATCGGCCAGCTACACACAGCAACCCTCAGCACCCCCAGCCCAGCAACCCACAGAACCTCCCCTTCGGCACCCCCAGCCACCCATAAAGTCTCCCCTCTGGCACCCCCAGCCACCCACAAAGCCTCCCCTCTGTCACCCCCAGCCACCTACACAGCCCCCCACCATATACTATATAGGGGTCGAAACGTCGATTTGTTTGGAGATTTTTTTGCAGAGGCCGGGCCCCTGTGAGTGCACCTTTTGTTTATATATATATATATATATATATATATATATAAACATCCAATAAGAAAAGGCTGCTCTCCATACTTAAAACTAAAGTTTTATTGAAAAAGTTTAAAAATGATGACCAACGTTTCGGTCCCCGATCGGGACCTTCCTCAGGGTCAGAAACAACAGGACAACAATAAACAGTGTGCAAACCGACAATATATACCATTAAATTAAGTGAAATAACTCACCCAGGTGTTCTATTCTCATTTCCCGCCGGCACCAAGTGAATTTCCGGGTATGTACGTGCTTCGCCCCCTCATCATACCGTGATACGTGCCAACGTGCCGACGGCCAAACAGACCGGTTTCCCTAGCAACCATATATACAAAGACTCCGCTTAAAACAAGAGAAGGCTATATCAAAATAGAAACATAGAAACATAGAAACATAGAATGTGACGGCAGATAAGAACCATTCGGCCCATCTAGTCTGCCCAATTTTCTAAAAACTTTCATTAGTCCCTAGCCTTATCTTATAGTTAGAATAGCCTTATGCCTATCCCATGCATGCTTAAACTCCTTTACTGTGTTAACCTCTACCACTTCAGCTGGAAGGCTATTCCATGCATTCACTACCCTCTCAGTAAAGTAATACTTCCTGCATGAACTTTGGATTCACCATCAGCATGTGTAATTTGACACTAAACTAGATTGGGTTCATGCACTTTCTGTGTAAGTCTCAGTAAATGCAAGTTGGGATATTATCACCTTGATGGTTTGGCACTTATCTATGTCTATTGGGTTTTAGTATTGATAGGAGTGTATGATATGTAATGATCCTATCACAAAGTCCGATTTAGACTGGCATTTAGATCACTTTTTTCATTCTATGGCACTAATACTTCTAATAGTCTATCTCTCTATTTTGATATAGCCTCCTCTTGTTTTAAGCGGAGTCTTTGTATATATGGTTGCTAGGGAGACCGGTCTGTTTGGCCGTTGGCACGTATCACGGTATGATGAGGGGGCGGAGCACGTATTGACGTGCGCGCGCATACCCGGAAATTCACTTGGTGCCGGCGGGAAATGAGAATAGAACACCTGGGTGAGTTATTTCACTTAATTTAATGGTATATATTGTCGGTTTGCACACTGTTTATTGTTGTCCTGTTGTTTCTGACCCTGAGGAAGGTCCCGATCGGGGACCGAAACGTTGGTCATCATTTTTAAACTTTTTCAATAAAACGTTAGTTTTAAGTCCGGAGAGCAGCCTTTTCTTATTGGATGTTGTACCTATTGGAGCTCTGGTAGTGCGCCCGGCATTGGAACATCACAAGTGTGAGTGCAGGGGACGTTGATATTTTTTTTTATATATATATATATATACAGTTGCAAGAAAAAGTATGTGAACCCTTTGGAATGATATGGATTTCTACACAAATTGGTCATAAAATGTGATCTGATCATCATATAGACAATAGACAATCACAGTCTGCTTAAACTAATAACACACCAAGAATGAAATGTTGCCATGTTTTTATTGAACACACCATGTAAACATTCACAGTGCAGGTGGAAAAAGTATGTGAACCCCTAGACTAATGACATCTCCAAGAGCTAATTGGAGTGAAATGTCAGCCAACTGGAGTCCAATCAATGAGATGAGATTGGAGGTGTTGGTTACAGCTGCCCTGCCCTATAAAAACACACACCAGTTCTGGGTTTGCTTTTCACAAGAAGCATTGCCTGATGTGAATGATGCCTCGCACAAAAGAGCTCTCAGAAGACCTACGATTAAGAATTGTTGACTTGCATAAAGCTGGAAAGGGTTAAAAAAGTATCTCCAAAAGCCTTGCTGTTCATCAGTCCAAGGTAAGACAGATTGTCTATAAATGGAGAAAGTTCAGCACTGCTGCTACTCTCCCTAGGAGTGGCCGTCCTGTAAAGACGACTGCAAGAGCACAGTGCAGACTGCTCAGTGAGGTGAAGAAGAATCCTAGAGTGTCAGCTAAAGACTTACAAAAGTCACTGGCAAATGCTAACATCCCTGTTAGCGAATCTACAATACGTAAAAAACTAAACAAGAATGGATTTCATGGGAGGATACCACAGAGGAAGCCACTGCTGTCCAAACAAAACATTGCTGCACGTTTACAGTAGCGTTTACTTACCTCCCCTGCAGCTCCTTCAGCTCCTTAGTGCCTGATGGCCGCAGGTCTCGCAAGATTTACACTGGGAGTTGGAGGAGCTGCAGGGGAGGTAAGTAAACGCTACCTGCGCCCCTCCCCCAGGACCGCCGGGCTTGTAATGAGCCTGGCGGTCCTAGGAGGTATTATCGGCAATATCGGTATCTATATTGGCCGATACCGATATTGCCGAAAATACTGAATATCGGCCGATTATATCGGTAAAACCGATAATCGGTCGATCCCTAGCCAGAGCCCTGCAAAATGACCTCCAGCAGGCCACAAATGTGCATGTGTCTGCTCAAACGGTCAGAAACAGACTCCATGAGGGTGGTATGAGGGCCGACGTCCACAGGTGTGGGTTGTGCTTACAGCCCAACACCATGCAGGATGTTTGGCATTTGCCAGAGAACACCAAGATTGGCAAATTCGCCACTGGCGCCCTGTGCTCTTCACAGATGAAAGCAGGTTTACACTGAGCACATGTGACAGACGTGACCGAGTCTGGAGACGCCGTGGAGAACGTTCTGCTGCCTGCAACATCCTCCAGCATGACCGGTTTGGCAGTGTGTCAGTAATGGTGTGGGGTGGCATTGCTTTGGGGGGCCGCACAGCCCTCCATGTGCTCACCAGAGGTAGCCTGACTGCCATTAGGTACCGAGATGAGATACTCAGACCCCTTGTGAGACCATATGCTGGTGCAGTTGGCCTTGGGTTCCTCCTAATGCAAGACAATGCTAGACCTCATGTGGTTGGAGTTTGTCAGCAGTTCCTGCAAGACGAAGGCATTGATGCTATGGACTGGCCCGCCCGTTCCCCAGACCTGAATCCAGTTGAGCACATCTGGGACATCATGTCTCGCTCCATCCACCAGCGTCACGTTGCACCACAGACTGTCCAGGAGTTGGCAGATGTTTTAGTCCAGGTCTGGGAGGAGATCCCTCAGGTGACCATCCGCCACCTCATCAGGAGAAAGCACAGGCGTTGTAGGGAAGTCATAAAGGTACGTGGAGGCCACACAAACTACTGAGCCTCATTTTGACTTGTTTTAAGGACATTACATCAAAGTTGGATCAGCCTGTAGTGTGTTTTTCCACTTTAATTTTGAGTGTGACTCCAAATCCAGACCTCCATGGGTTGAAAAATGTGATTTCCATTTTTTGATTTTTGTGTGATTTTGTTGTCAGCACATTCAACTATGTAAAGAACAAAGTATTTCAGAAGAATATTTAATTCATTCAGATCTAGGATGTGTTATTTTTGTGTTCCCTTTATTTTTTTTGAGCAGTGTGTGTGTGTGTGTATATGTATGTATGTATGTATGTGTCTGTCTGTCTGTCTCTCTCTCTCTCTCTCTCTCTCTCTCTCTCTCTCTCTCTCTCTATATCTATATCTATATCTATATCTATATATCATGAGTGGTTTATATAATATTTATATTTTATAAATAGTATAAAATATAGTATGTAAACCATATATAATAAATATATATATATATATATATATATATTTTTTTTTTTTTTAAAGAGCCATATATGCAGCCAAATGAAAGCTGAAACAGTGCTCCCTGCAGGGTTTTAGTGTCCTGAACATAATGCAAGCATGTCTTATTATTGTTGTGTGAACTGTTGTCTCCAAAAGCTGGACACCAGGGGACGAAGGTGGGATAGTAGGACACGACCCAAAAATTGGGACTTTCCTGCCAAAATTGGGACTTTTTGGAGGCATGATATTTTAGTGTGGCCTTGCAGTGTGCATTGAACATCATATGCCCACCCAATCCACTCACTGTATATTGCAAGCAGTTCCTCAGTCAGGGAAGGGGATAATTTGAGGCCATGCTACAATAGGTGGGCAGACACAAAAAGAAGATAAGATACTTAAAAGAGGGGTAAGAGTTAGAGAGAAGATGATGGTGAATATCCTCTACTGTGGTCTGCGAGGCCTCATGATAAAGATTGCACTGGGGTTGATGGTATGCCATCTCTATCACTGAAAGAATTAATCAGGAGTTAACCTACAATATAATCCCTCCCCCTCAAACTGTGGTGCGTAAAAGTTAATATTAATGCTCATGTATGCCTGTCCACCTGCTCAGTGTCCCCTGAACTGGAAATTGGGTGAACAGTTAGCAATATAATTAACTTTACCTATCACCCATAGTTGGTGGGAGAGAAGTAAAAATTAATGAGCAGACTCATTGCGCAACCACTCTGGGTTGGCCAGATTCACTGCACAACCACTCTCCCTACCACGTCATGCACTGTGGAATGGATTTAAAATAATTAACTACTGGGGGGGCTACCAAAAGTTCCCTCTCTGTTATTCATTGGACGTAAGTGAAGGATTAAAACTTAACCAAAATGCCGACCCGCCAAGAGGTTCCTTTTTACGATATTTTGCTTCTGCAATGGTTATGGTGCGAGATGTGCTCTGGTGCCCTTAGGCACTGGCACATGTAGCCAATTAGCTGCACAGAAAGGCTTAGCTTAGTGGACCTAACATAAGAGCCCATGAGAGGTGGCAGTAGGCACTCTGTGGACTTTAGGCAAGGTGTCAAACAGTGGGCTGTTGTGGTAATGGTGCATGGTGTGTTGCTTTTATCACAAGTAATGCAGAGAAAATTTAAACTCTTGCTCTACAGCTGAAGACATGTAATTGCTGCCTCCTATTCCTTTAATTTACTTGATGTCTAGTGGTTGGGGACATTTGGCCTTAGCTACAGGATGTGGGTGGCAGGTGGATCACATTATCCATTTCCTTGGAATACTATTCCCTCAATTTATGCATGATGTACACAGAGGGATAATGAAACATGGCGGTCTCCCTGCATCTGCAATTCTAGTGAATGACTGGACATTTTTTTCGAATCATTTAATATTGAATAAGTTTAAAAAAACAGATGAATGCAAGCGATACATAAATAGCTATTTCTTAAATTCAGTTGAGATACATGACAAAGGTATAATCTTTTAGAATATATTTTTAGAAATGTCATATTGTTTCCAGACAAGGCCACCACATATAGTAGTAGGAAGCTTGTTTTCCACAATTTCTTGTTAAACCTGGTGAATCATGATAAATGAGCCAGTCATACAGGGTCAAGATGCCAATGTAAGAGAAACTTGTAGATGTATTCCTTAATTGCAATAGTTATCTTGAGGGAATAGTGACAAATTCTAAGACTTCTGCCCATTTCTTAGTGAAGGTAAGTTGGAGTTAAAGTCGTACTATGCCATATCTCCCAACATCAGCAGTTCCAGAATTTGGATGCTGATAAGAGGGGAGTATACAGGTGGGCCAGTGATGTGATCACGTCATTAGCTCTACCCAAAAGGGTGGACCCACCTGGAAATGGGTCATATCTGCCCACATTACTGGCTGATCAGCCTGGTGTGAAAACACATCGGGCTACCTGCCTATTATTTTAGCCAGCTCATTGAGGGGTCACTGTAGAGTATTACATATTCTATGATCCTATTCATATTTATACTAACTATCTGTAACATAATTAAGCTAAGTTTTTATGTATGTATGTATGTATTGCTGTTTGCATTGTGAGTAGATTAAATGTATATTTTATTATAGAATGTCAGATTGCCTATTAATATTTTTTTGGGGTAATATAAAAGTATATTACGGCAAGCCATTAACCCAAGAAGATGCATAAACGGGGTGCTGCTTGGGGTCAATTTATACAATACACAAGACCCAGCACACTCACTTATCCACTAAACAGCAACTTCAATGTTGACAGATGTGACAAACTACCCTTTGCCACTGGCTTTTGGAGAAGCCCGATTGTCAGTCTCCTAACCTATGACTATGGCCCATGGCTAACACTGTGTTCCCAGACTCAGCTGTGTTTTGTCGTCGAACGCCTGGAACTGTTTTCGGCTACTATTTCCACAAACACCGCTGAGAATTCTACCTTCCGTGCGTTCGGCTACATCCATACGAACGGAGCGCTATTCTAAGGGAATAAACTAACGAACGAGACAATTACAATGAAGCTATGCATGAACGGCTGCGTTCATGAAATTTGTACTTTATTTGAAGGAGAGCATAGACCAGTGATGGCGAACCTATGGCATGCGTGGCACGCTGAGCCCCCTCTGTGGGCACGCGGCCATAGGTCGCCGGAGGGAGGGTGCACTCCGCCGGTGCATCCATAAGGCGGCACAAGTGGCTGCCTTAAGGCGCACCGGCCCGGCGGGTGCAAAGCCGGAGTGACCGGCAGGAGGTGAGCGCATAGCGCACAGCGCTCCCTCCTGCCAGGCACTCTGTGTAGCATGGCGAGCGCACCGCGGTACAGGAACTTATGTTTCCTGTACCCGGGCGGACGGAAATGAAGTGCTCACAGAGAGAGCACTTCCTGTCAGCCGGGTACAGGAAACTGAGCTCCGCGGTGTGCTCGGCCACGCTACAAGGTAGGAGCTCAAGGGACCTGGAGGAGAGATATGGGGAGGAACTGAGGGGAGAGAGAGATATGGGAGGGAACTGAGGGAGAGATATGGGGAGGGAACTGAGGAGAGAGATATGGGGGGAACTGAGGGAGAGATATGGGGGGGAACTGAGGGAGAGATATGGGGGGGGAACTGAGTGGGAGAGATGGGACGGAACTGAGGGAGAGATGGGGGGAAACTGAGGCGGAGAGTTATGGGGGGGAACTGAGGGAGGTATAGGGGGAGAAAACTGAGTGTGGGACGGGGGGAGAGGGGGGACGACATACACACAGCACCCCTGCCCTACACATATCACCCCACACAAAGACACCCACACATCACCCTACCCACACATCACATCACCACACCCACACACACAAACACATACAATGTACCCCTCAATGCAGTGTGTGTACACTCAGCAGTCTGTCTGTGTGTGTACACTCAGCAGTCTCAGCAGTCTGTGTGTGTACACTCAGCAGTCTGTCTGTGTGTGTACACTCAGCAGTCTGTCTGTGTGTGTACACTCAGCAGTCTGTCTGTGTGTGTACACTCAGCAGTCTGTCTGTGTGTGTACTCAGCAGTCTGTCTGTGTGTGTACTCAGCAGTGTGTGTGTGTGTGTATTTAGCAGTCTGCTAAATACAGACAGACTTCTAAGTACACACAGAGATGTTAATTAGTTCAGACAACTGTATGAGTTGTTTTTTCTAAACTTAAACCTCAGTATTCAGGTTTAATTGCCGTTTTGGCACTTTGAGGGGAAAAAAATTGGCATGTATTACGGTTTGGGCACTCTGGCTCAAAAAGGTTCGCCATCACTGACATAGACCGACCGCACAGCCTAAATCTATGGAACTCTTTTGGGCATGAAAGCCATGCTTGCGGTCGGTCAAATATGACTTCCATGGAATTCGGAAACCCCTGCTCTGATCTGGGTGATTGTTGGATAGTTTGCTTGCCCAGATCAGAGCTACCCAGAGATGTATGATTTATGGGGATATGTTGTTGTTTTGGGGTGTTTCTGTGTTTTGGGTAAAAACTGTATATTTTCTGCCTGTGGTAATTAAGTTAGCCCATTGTGTTTAGTAATTATATCACAGGCAGAGGGGAGGGTTTGTGTGCCTTAGCTGGGAGTGTCTGACTGTACTGTACTGTGTTGATTGGCTGTTGTAACTTTGTGTCCTGTGTTCCCCAAGGTCCACGTGGGTGGTAACCTTGTGGGAAAATCTGTATATAAGAAAGTCCTGTGTGCTCATTAAACCAGTTCTACTTGACCCTCAACTCGCAGCCTTGACTCGTGTTTGGAGGGGACAGCTATAATCACTGCAGGGATTGCTATGCTCTGCACATTCCCTTAGCTTCAGTGAGCTCTGGTAAGAGCTTGTTCCTGTTCCTGCTTCGCTCTCTGGGAGGAAGAGAGGTTCACCCACTGGAACCTGGAGCCTTGTCGTAGTTCCAGGGTGGGTAAGAGACAGCGAGACCCCAACCAAGCTGCGGCGGTTCGTGGGGTCTGCGGTGGTTATGGTGTCTGGTGCGGTGCTGATGGTCCTTGGTGAGCGCTAGGAGCATCCTTTCTATGGTCCAACCCTTAGCTAGCCTGGGGCAACCGTAACAAAATATTGTATTTGTTTTTTTAAAAAACACTTAATCTCGACAAAAATAATGGGGATTTAATTACATTATATGATCATACATTACATAAGCCTGCCAAAACTTTGGCAGATCCTACTCTAACAGCCTAATATCTGCTCTTATGAGATTAACCCACTTACTTGGGGAAAAATTTACATCTTGGGCTCTCTGCAGTACAGGGCTAAATAGGCCCTTAGAAGAGGCACCTGTGACAGGGAGAGGTGCAAAACCAAGGAGATGGCTAGACTCCTAAATAAATATAAATATATATTTCCAATGTATCACTGCACTCACCCTTAAGTTTTTTTGCCTTGTTGCTACCAGCGTATAAAATATATAGATAACGAATAAAGAGGTGCACTCACAGGTCTTCTTCCATACGTGAAGTTTATTCTGTTTTATTCTGTTATTTCAAGGTTGTCCCAATGTTTCGACCCCTAAGGGTCTTTTTCAAGGTCAAATATATAGTGTACATATAAGCTTTATATACATAATAAATAATGAACAACTTAACAAATCAGGTGTGTGTGTGTGTGTGCTGCTGTACCTGCGAACCCGGAAGTGCACGGTCGGGACGTGTGTGCACGCCTACATGCGTGCGTGTGCGTCTAGTATAGGTTGCAACGTCGAAACGTTATAACAGAATAAACTTCACGTTTGGAAGAAGACCTGTGAATGCACCTCTTTATTCATTTAATATATATATATATATATATATATATATATATATATATATATATATTGTGATAAGGTGAATGGGGTGGTCTGTGAGGGAGTCTATATCTCGACAGAATTGTTCAGAGAGGCATATGATTTTTAACCCCAGGGGGAGTATGTGTAGTTTGTGTGTGTTACACAAAGCATTGTTTAGTTATGGGCCCCTGGGGTGGAGCATTTGGAGAGCAGGGTGGGCCAGTGCTCCACTCCGCAGCTTAGCGGTTTTCTTGGAAGACTTAGATCCAGCCCAGGGTTTTGGACTGTCTCCAACCTACTGCTCAGCTGTAGGTAATCGGCTGCAGCAAGTGGGAATAAAATCCCTCCCTGCTAGGCAGGTAAGGGAGAATGTTCTTTTTCTCTCTGAAAGGCTGGAAGCAGCAGGCTGGCTAAATACTGGAGTGCTGAGAGTGGACAAAGACTCTAGGTTGGTGAAACCACTATTGTTTTGTTTTAGTTTAACCCTGAGAGATAGGGGACCTAATGTCAGTTAGTGCTCAGACGAGCCAGGTTTTTGTTTATAGGGTTTTCAGTTACTTTTGTTTTCATTTAACTGCTGTATCCTGTGTGAACTTACAAATAAAGTGCCTGAAGTATTTGCAACTACAAGGACTGTGCATGTTTTTGCCTTAGAGGACCGTGCTACCTGCAAACAAGGATCACAATATATATATATATATATATATGTGTGTGTGTGTGTGTGTGTGTGTGTGTGTGTGTGTGTGTGTGTATGTGTGTGTGTGTGTGTATATATATATGTATATGTATGTATGTATATATATATATATATATATGTATGTGTGTGAAACATGCATAAATGGGGTGCTGCTGGGGGTCAAATCCTACAATACACAAGATCCAGGGCACACACTTATACACTAAACAGCAACTTCAATGTTGACAGATTTTATTCGTTGGTTTTTTTTAAAACACCTAATCTAGGCAAAAATAATGGTGGTTTAGTTACATGATATGATCGTTGTTATGAACGCTGGTATTGTAGATACCCGTTTGCCTATATCATCCCGAACTGCTGAAGCGTGAGTGATTTTAGCTTGCAGTTTGGGTGTAGATTTGAACGGTTCCCAGACAAATGCTGCATCCAAGCAATTTCTCCCCAGCAAGTAGACAGTTACCCAAACATCAGCCTAGACTAGATGAAGAGTACAACAGGGATGAATTTTAATGGTGCCACACTTGACTCTTATGCTAGTCCCCATGCAAGGGCCACTCCCACATGGACTTTGTGGGGAACTACAACACAAAGTTACAAACCAATAACAACAAGGTTACAAAGTATGACATTCCCCTACATACCATACAATCACTCATCTCTGCCTGGGAGATAATTGAGTCAGATACTGTAATAACTCAATTATCTCCAGGCAGAAAAAACACATTTTCCATAAAACTTCAAAAGTACCCCAAAACACATAAAATCCCCAAGATTGTTATAGCCCTGATCTGGGTGACCAACATATCCAAAAATCACCCAGATCAGTTCAGGGGTTTAGGAATTTCATGGAGGCCTTAGTTTGACCGACACGAGGCTCCTGCCCAGAAATAGTTCCATGAGTTTAGGTTGTGCGGTCGGTCTATTTCGGAAACTCTGAAAACCGAACAAATCCACGAACAGTACCCCCTGGCTCATAGTAGCATTTGTTCCCCTAGTTCGTGGGAACAAAACTACCGAATAGCGCTCTTCTGGCTGGTCGGGGAAAGGAAGCAGGTGTTCGCAAAGTTTGGCCGGTGTTCGGGAAGTCGAGTGTCTGATTTTAGTTCCAGACACTGGACGACCAAGTCCCACTGCCTCCTTTTGTGTGAACAAGATGGCCGCCGTTTTCTCCTGCATGTGGCGTTTGACTATACGAATGGCGGCCACACAGGGAGAGCACTTAATTCACTGTTCTCTTTGACGTTAATGAGCCAGGGGGGTGGTCGGTGTTCGGTAGTTTCAACTACCGAACGGAAAAAAAAGTCAAAGTCCCCAATAAACACGGTAGTTTCTTCACATTGCATAAGCCTGCCACAACATTAATGTACCCCATCTTATAATAAAATCTGTCAACATTGAAGTTGCTGTTTAGTGGATAAGTGAGTGCTTTGGATCTTGTGTATTGTATAAATTGACTTCCAGCAGCACCCCATTAATGCATGTTCAGGTGAGTGCAGCCCCCTGGTTTCCTGGTTTCATATATATATATATATATATATGCCCTACCCATAGCGTGAGCACTTCTAATGATTCACTTGTGCTATGATTGTAGGGGACAGTTCCCTGGTGTCCCCAAAAGTGTGGCATCAGGGGACCAGGGCAGGACAGGACCCAAAAATTAAAACTGTCATTCTGAAATAGGGACCGTTGGTATGCATGCTATGTTAAAAAAAACTTTTTTTTTTTTAACAATTTGTCTAAAGTCTACTAATGAACATGAGCGATGATCAAAGACCCAAACAGAGAAGGTATATTGAAAAACTATACTAAAAGACTGAACTAAACCTGCAGGAATAAAATTGTGAAAACCCTGTTGATTTAATAGCACATCTTCAATCTTCTTCAATCAGCCAAGCAATGAGAATAATAGTTAAACAACAGCTGGTGGACAGGCAGGGGGCAACCTGTTTGCCAAAAGCTGTTGAGATCAACCTGAATTGTGAAATTGCAGCAATGTCTCTTTGTTTATTATCTGGTTTGTAATTCAATTATTTCACCTTCTCTTGCACTGTTTTTTAAATTTGGACCTATACAATTTGATGAATTTTGACATTGCATTTGTTTTTCTAGACATGCATGCAACAGAAGTCGACTTGACTACTTTAGACAGATAAAAGACGAGTTTAGCTAATTAATAGCTAATGTTTTAAAGATGCAAAAAAATCCCTGTTATATATATATATATATATATATATATATATATATATTTATTTGTGTTAGGGGCACATAGCCGTATAAGGAGTAAGTTCCAGTATAAGCTTAGGATAGTATAAAGAGCAAGTCGGTTGTGGTGTGCCTGGACCGACGATACGGTAGGCCTGTAAATAAAGAGGGCCCACCAAGGAGTAAGAAAAGAAAGTGTTGAGAATGTGGAGTGGTGGGAGGGTCAATCAAACGCTCACCTCGAACGGTATGGAGCCAGGTAAGGGGTGTACCCTATATAGGTAAGTGAATAAACAAAGATTTAATTCAGTCAACAAAATACAAAGAAATTAACCAGACATTTCCTTAAATGCATTTCGTATCTCTTGTACTGGTTGAGGTATGTACTGTGTGTAAGCAGAAGATTTCCATCGCCCCGGTGATTTTATAGTTGGCGCTGGAAGCTGTGGAGGCCGCCCCTATACGGAAGGAGTGACCAGACTAGGTAGAAGGATTGTGACCTAGCTGAGTTAACAGAGATCTGACATATCTCATAAATGTAGTGGTAGTAAGTGTATATGGTAGTTGGTTCAGCGCTTGGTGTCTCAATAGAATAGTGCAGAATGTATTTGAATGTAGGCAGCAACCTAAAATGAGACGCTCCCTCACAGTACGTCAAAAGAAGAGGAAAATCTAAGAGATAAAGGATATTAGGTCGCGCCAAAAAATATTAGAAAATATTAAAATATAAGAATAATAAAACTGATGGGAAAAAAATAAACCAAAGATAAAAAAAGTGATGTTATAAAAAAACTATAAAATAATGAGAGAAGGAGAGTAACACAAAATAGTGCTCACTTTATAACTAAATTTGACGTAAATTGAAGTAAATGTAGAATACTCACATTTAAGTGAGCAGGATATACTGCTCACTAATATGGCGTAGGTGGTATAATCCCCACCTAGGATTCTTGAGCACAGATATACTGATGCTTGAAATAAAAACCAGGTCCAGAGGTAGAATAAAAGTTAAAAAATGGAGATAAAGGTATATGGCAAGGAGAAAAAGATATCTTCTGAAAGACCAAATCCCAGACAGACCCAACATTATTTTTAGAGGGGCTCCTAGCTTTAAAAATACCCTAAAAAAAAATTATACTAAATATCATGCACAGAATAACAAAAATGTTATGACAAAACCAAAAGGTTTCTTCAGGTGCAACAGATGCATTGTGTGTAAAACCACAAACTCCGCAACCATTAAATCCAAAACTACCCATTTTTCTTCGACTAATACAGGCAAGTCATATCCTATAAAAGACTTTATTGGTTGCAGTTCTAAAAATATAATTTATCTTTTAGAGTGCCCTTGTGGGTTACAATATGTATGACTAAACGATGTTTGAAAACGAGATTAGCTGAACATTGTCGAAACATTATTAAAGGATATGAAAATCATTCTGTATCCAAACATTTTATAAAACATAATAAAGATCCTAAACTACTTAAATGTATGGGTATAGAACAATGTAATACCCCCTGGAGAGGGGGTGATATGAGAAAGATTCTTGGTAAAAAAGAAATGGAATGGGTATTTCAACTTAAAACCCTCTCTCCTGAGGGTCTAAACCTTGAATTTGACCTTTTTAACTTTTTATAAAACAATACTATCTTTAATATTATATATTTTTTTTTTATAAAAAATTTCTAACATTTCTATATTTTTTATATAAAAACCTTTCTTTTTATATTTCAGTAATATCTTTTATTCAATATTTTTATCTTTTTTATTGTAATATAATTTTTATTTGTAACACATAAGGTTATCCATTATGGAAATATTTTATATTTAACTACATATATATGTATACATATATTCCCTATTCCTTTATATCTATTTCTTATGAAATATATTTTTATCCCATTCCATTTCTTAATATACATGTACGTTTATATCTCCATTTCCCAGCTTTATCTCTTTTTCCCCTTTTTATGCACACTTGTCTTTCTTTTATTACTATTCCTTTTTTTAATATGGTACATAGTTGCTTTATTAAGTCATCATTGTCCTTATTTTCACATTTTTATTATATAATTTTCGATTTGGGACGTTACACTGCTCATACAAATTCACTTCTAGTTACAATATCGGTCTTCCTACATTTCCCATCCGCCCTTTCGGGGTGCACGTGATGTAGGCGCGCTATTGGCTGCGCCGCGTCACGTGACCGCCGAAACCCGGAAGTTACTCTTTTTTTTATTACCATACCCGTTTTCCTACATTTCCCATCGTCCTCTATGACTTATTCCCTCATATGTGTTGATACCATTGGATGTATGCGGTCACATGATCGCTCTAAGCTAGTTATTTTTCTCGTTTCACTACTTTGTAAAATATTACTATTCACAATGTTTATATATAGTAGTAACACTATATGGATATGTTTTCCAGCACTTTATTCTAATTTTGAAGTTTATTATACTCATATATATGTCTCTCATTACCTTATGCATAAATTATGACGTCATTTTGGCGCCAATTTTGAACCATAAGTTTATATAAACCATTCTGTACCAGGTCTCTGTTTCTATATGCCAGTTGAAAAAGCCCTGTGTGGCGAAACGCGTTTTGGCTATTTTATTATAGTACTGCATTATTTTATATTGTATTAATAAAGGATTATTGGCTAATATACATCTTTTTCTCCTTGCCATATACCTTTTATCTCCATTTTTTAACTTTTTATTTATTCTACCTCTGGACCTGCTCACTTAAATGTGAGTATTCTACATTTACTTCAATTTACGTCGAATTTAGTTATAAAGTGAGCACTATTTTGTGTTACTCTCTTCTTCTCTCGAGGATTTTCTCCACGTGTATACGCCTATACCCCATCAGTGGGGGATTAATACCACTGAATGCGAAGTACACCTGAGCTAGTTCAAGCTCTTCAATAGGTGAGTGTGATACCTTATTACCTTGAATCTACACATAAGAAACCTAAGTTAGAGACTACACTATTGGAATTTCCCTTTGTTCTATTTTGCATATCGCCACCCGGAACAAGAAACTCCTGATTATTCCTTTGTTTGGACTATTATCTTTTTTCACAACTTCTCAAGTGGATTTGACCATTTTCAGCTTACCCAAGGACTTATTTATGTTCATATGTACTGTTGTAAGTACTTATTTTGTTGCTTTCTCATTATTTTATAGTTTTTTTTTATAAGATCACTTTTTTTATCTTTGGTTTATTTTTCTCCCATCAGTTTTATTATTCTTATATTTTAATATTTTCTAATATTTTTTGGCGCGACCTAATATCCTTTATCTCGGAGCGGTAGTAAGCCTTGTAATGCAAATAATGGTAGTGATGGATGTGAGGTAGGGTTTGTGGAGTGTTGATCATTATTTAATGTGTAGTTTGCAATATATATATGTATTATATGGTATGGTGCATATATATATCTAATATGAATGTACATTTAGCTGTATAACATAGGTGTATGAAATAGTGCAGGCCTTTTTGCTTAGATTTGAAAAAGTTAAATTTTCAATGACATTTCCACAAGGTTAACAGCTAAAAGGTTGAAGTTAAATTAGAACAAACACATGTGTTGTCAGTCAAATGTATACAAAACACTTCACTTAATTTTGAAGCTAACTATAGGCAGAGCCATCTAGGGTATATCCCAAACTTGGATATTCAATACATTACATCTTGCAACAAGTTAGAATACCTTTTTGGGAGTATTACACAGGTGGGGGCTGCTTTATGGAGGACAAAATGGCTATTTAACTGAAGGAGAAAGAGTGTGACGTTGTCATTCATTCACCATTCATTCATTCATCCATCTACTCTTACTCTGCCTGCTGTCACCACACATCTGAAAGGTATACAGGGACATATGCTGTAGCCACTAATACATTTGGTAAGATTAATTATTTACTGACTATTTTTGCATTCTGTAACATTCATTCAATACACTTTTATCTTATATTTATTTGAGTCATTGTTTCATTTATTACAATATTATTACAGTGCCTTTTGGGTCTTCAGACACTGGATTATTTTAGTGATAGTCAAGTTATCATCTAGAATGGTTAAGGAAAACAGTATTTATAAGTAATTTGGGAACGGAAGGGTCTGCTCCGTATACAGCTATAGATTGCATAAAGACACACTAAGCTTAGAATGACCCGGAGTGACCTTTTGTCGGTAAAGGTCCACATCATACCTGAAGCGAGCCATAACTATCAATATTGAAGGATCACCGAAAACCGACATTCTGGGGGCCTCGTCCTTGGGTGGTTTAGTCGTGTCTTTTGCAGTGGAGAACACGGTGTACTCAGTTGTTGGAAGGATCCTCGTTTTGTAAGTATGTCTTTCTTTAAGTTTCCAAATAGGATAGGTAATCTTGAATCTAGATCATGTGACCCTATTGATTTAAATACTGAACAGAGATCCGTTAATTCCCCTGTTTTGTTTTCTTTCCCTTCTGTGTTTCAAGAATATATAAAATGTTGGATAAAAAAATATGGAGGTCCATTTAAGTTGGGCGAAAATATAAGTGATGCACTGTTTCTAGAGGACATTTTTCAAGTATTACCCTCAATAATGCAGCTTAAAGATGACAAAGTAAAAAAGGGTAGAAGTTTGCAAGCTTTACTAGATATGCTAATGATGTCCCTCCAAATGATTGAACAGTTGCAAGTTAGTTTTAATCTGCAAGCTTCTCTTATTGATACGCTGCATGTACAATTAGAAGATTACCGCACCCAGGCACAAAATGCAGCTCACGCTGCTGGATTCTTACAAGATAAAGTTCATAATTTAGAATCCAAAAATATTATCCTTGATCAAGCTGTAGACACCTTACAATGCCTGCGTACTAAGCACTGTCCTTCTTTAAAACTAGGAGGTAAGGCTCGGGGAAGTGCTATATTTAAAAAATCCCCTGTTGCTCATGAAAACAAATGGTATCAGATTGCCACCTTGTCCGTCGATCTTCCTTCTGCTTTAATTAATGAAGACGACATTGCTATGTGGATGGAGCATAAAAATGAAAATATTGAGTTTCCTTCACAAACAATTTCTGTCCCCTCTGCTCCTCCCACGTATACACATTTGTATCCAGAATTGCCAATTGAATTTTCTAAAACTAATCTTGTTCCTTGTAATCCTATAACACGTGGTCCTCAATTAGAGGCTAACGAAGTGTTATCAGATGACAAATTGAAGGAAATTTCTGCACATCATGCTAGAATAGAAAAAGAATATAATGATATGGAAATGACTTTACATAATGTAAAACAATCATTTTCACAAGAACACCAGCAGAGACGAGACTTAGAAGCAGAGTTGTCTGAAGCTGCACGACTATTAACTGAGACTAAAACTGACCTTGAACGTTTTAGGCTTGACAATGACGAGTTACAACGGGTAAATGACAAACTTAAGGCTACTACTAAAAAACAAGAAAAGACTACTAGCATATTGCATGATACTACACAAGACCTTAAGACTGCTAACAAACAACTGCAAAGTGACCTTAAAGAGGCTAAAACTAAACGACATATTGTTATTTCTGATCCTGTTAATGTACACATGACAGCACCTTCTTCTGTGAAAGCGACAGAAGCCAGGGCTGTCTTATCTGAAATAGGGCAAGCTCCTGTAAATAAGGGTACTATTGAGGATTTCAATAGATTCACACATTGGATCGGAAAACTCCTTCGCTGGGGTTCTTCGGATTCACAACTAATAGAGATTTTTCTGAAAGGTCTGGGATCCTGTTCAGCTGTCATAGAAGGTTTTGCACAAACTTTTTCTCAGCTGTTAGAACGGTGTTGCCATAAACTATTTCATTTGTCTAGTCCGTTCCAGATTAACAAAGCTTTTATCTCACTTCCTAATGAGTCTATCACAGAAACTGCTAACAGAGTAATTGTTTTCCTTGCTGCTCTTACTAATGGGGCTACTTCTTCAGAAAAACGTTCTGAAATACAAGCTGACCTTAAATTGGATCCAGCAGTGCGGGAGTTAATTTTCACTCTTGTACCAAGTAACATTTCTCATGTTATGACCATCTGTTACGGTGACCTGAGGAATGTTGACTTTAATTCATGGCTTGACCGTTTGCAAGTTGAAATGGATAGATATTCTAAACCCTCTCCGATTTCTGAAATAACATATCAGGCTCAAAGATCTTGGAGAGATGGACAGCAATTAAATAATGCCTCTAATACTTGGCAGACAGAAGGTCCACAGTACCGTGGACGGGGTGGTTTTAGAGGTAGATTTAATACTACAAGACGTGGCATAGGAAAAGATGGTGAGTGGATTCCCTTGAGGGATATTATTGCATCTCAAAAAGCGTTACAACATTCTGTTGAGTTACTTAGAAAACAAGTAGAGCAAGCTAATTTAATGCCTGTTGCAACTCTAACAACTTCCCTTCCACCCCTCTCCTCCTGCTAGGGATGTGTTTTCTCCTCTCCTCTTTGTCTCGACTGGCCTCTGGATCTAGATAAATGGGGACGACCAATGTGTACTATGTTGGTAGATGGGGAGAAAATTAACACTCTAATCGATACAGGGGCAGCTGCTACACTAATATCTGGTACACCAAAAACTAGCAAATTTACTACTGCTTGCATTGTGGGGGTTACTGGCATGCCAAAAACAGTGTATGTTGAACCTAGGACGTTGAAGATTGGCTCTAAGACTATACGTTCTGATGTGTTTTTGGAAAAAGATGCGTTATCTCTGTTGGGAGCTCCGGATATTGTAAAGTTTGGGTTTATCATTGATTTAATGAATCACATGCTTTGGAATATTGAGGGGAGTACTAGCCCTTCTGAGCATACTCGGATCGGTTTAGGCTCCAATTTGCCTCCTGTGCATGTTGTCTATCCACATGAGGATGTTGGGGCCGTAAAGGGTATTAAAATCAAACACCCTCCTGCTCCTCCTGTGGATACAGAATCTTGGTGGCATGAATATGCTGATGTATGGGCCAAAGATAGTCTAGATTGTGGTAAATCACAATTAATGGTTTCTTTGGATGGTACACACCACCCATATGTTAAACAGTATCCAATTCCACGTGAGGCAGAAAAGGATTTAGAAGTTATCATTGACCAATTGTTACAGCGTGGGTTAATTCGACCATGCCAAACTGCAGGCTCGAGTCCTGTGTGGCCTATTCGTAAAAAAGACAACACTTGGCGTTTAACCATTGATTACAGACGACTAAATGAGACAGTTTTTAGAACAGCACCTGTTGTGGCCTCTTACCCTGAACTGATTGCTAAATTAACTCCTGAAATGCAGTATTATACCGTGTTAGATCTTGCAAATGGGTTTTATAGTGTACAAGTCACTCCTGAAACTCAGTATCGTACTGCATTTGCTTTTCAGTCTAAACAGTATTGCTGGACAGTTCTTCCTCAAGGTTACTGTGATAGCCCTGCAATTTTTCACAGCATGTTAGCTCAAGCTCTAAAGTCTCATAATTTGCATAACAAAATTGTTCAGTATGTTGATGACTTGTTAATAGCTAATGATTCCAGAGAGAGTAACATTAAACTGTTAAAAAAGGTTTTGGAATGCCTTAAAAAGCATGGCTTGAAACTTAACCCTGACAAGTGTCAGTTGGTCCAACAGAAGGTTAATTACCTCGGATTGGAACTTGGTCCAACAGGCAGAAGTATTCTTGAAGATAGGGTTAAACATATTCTTTCCCTACCAAGACCTGTAGATGTGAAATCTTTACAGCAGTTTCTTGGGCTTACAGGATTTTGCAGAGAATTTGTTGCTAATTATGCTTTGCTTGCAGAACCATTATCTGACCTACTGAAACAAAACAAATTTGAATGGAATGATTCTCATACACAGACATTTTCCTCCCTCAAATCTGCATTAGCTAGTGCACCCATTTTGGGCACTCCAGCATCAGACAAACCATTTTATTTATACTCTAGTGTGTCTGATACAACACTTGGTGCAGTAGTGGCCCAATACCATGGTGATATAATAGCCCCTATTGCATACTTAAGTCGCAAAATGACATCACCTGAATTGAAATTTGGTCCTTGTGAAAAAATTGCCCTAGTTACATACTGGACCATACAAAGACTGAGATATCTTCTCAGCGGTCAGCACATTGTGATTCGTTCACATCATAATCCCCTGCTTTTGCTGAAAAAACATAATTTGGCTTTAAGTGACATTCGTAATGAACGTGTGGTGAGATGGATGACTACGCTGCTCACTGAACACATTACAGTGGAACCGTTAAAGGAACCCTCTGTACATGTGTTGGGTGTTCTTATTCAAGGTCAGGATCATGTATGTCATCCTATGATTGCTCCTAAAGCACATTCTGTTTTCAAAGAGGGCAGCCCTGCTGATGTGGGTAATAACCCTGTTTGGTACATTGATGCTAGTTCATCAGTCATCGATGGTAAGCGCATGACAGGTTTTGCAGGTGTACTTCTTGAAGGTAGAACTATTCTTGATTTGTTTCAGTATGCTTGTAAAAATGCAGGAGCACAGTTTGCTGAATTGGCTGCACTACTAACTTTGATCCGAGACAAAATTGGGAAAGGTGGTACACACTTTGTAGTCACTGACTCTATGTATGTTTTCAGAGGAGCTTTGATTCTTCTTACGTTTTGGGTCAACAATAAATGGCAGTCCACTGATGGCAGTATAGTACAGCACAAAGGCTTATGGGAACGCATACAGGATTTGTCAAAAGATCATGTAGGCTTTATCAAACTCGTCAAGGTTAAAGCACACAGATCTAAGGGACCTTTGGCATACGGTAATAGTCTTGCTGATAAATTCGCAAAAGAGGCTGCATGTCTTCCTGATATTCCACTATGGGAAGAGGAAGATGTATTGTATCATACACCACTTGCACCAGTGCAGTTGTATGCCCCTGACGATGATGGCACACGATGGTCTGTACTTCGAGAACATCAGGAGTACGATTTGGTACTCGCTCCTCTTTTTGATGACCTGGCACCTAAGTTAGGTAAAGAAACACTGAAAATTTTGCATGACATTTTAGTCAAAGACACGGAACATGGTCCTGTCTGGGTTATTCCCTCTCATTTGGTAAAATGTTTGCTGGCTTGGGTACATGGTTCCATTGCAGGGGGACATCCCAAATTACAAGAATGTATGGATAGGATGTCTAAACTGGGATGGTGGCCTACTATGAGAAGAGATATTCAAGATCACATTGATAGATGTATTGTTTGTGCACACCAAGATCCAGCAAGACAACTAACACGTGGAGCACTAATGCGACATGCTCCTACTGGACCTTGGAACAGACTACAGGTTGACTATGTAGGTACACTGCCATTGACAGCCCGTAAAAATCGCTATATATTGGTAGTCGTTGACTCTTTTAGTCGATGGATTGAAGCTTTTGCTACCCCTAACAAAACAGCTGGCACAACTGCCAAAATCCTAGTGCAAAATGTTTTCTGTCACTTTGGGATTCCAAAACAAATGGATTCAGATAATGGTGGTGAATTTGTCAATACCATCCTGAAAGAGATCACAAGTTGGTTAGATCTCCCTTGGGATTTCCATATTGCTTATCACCCTCAAAGCAGAGGCATGGTTGAAAGGATGAATGGCCAGATAAAAAAGGAACTAAGCAAAATCTGTAATGCCAATGGTAAAAATTGGGATATTTTACTGCCTTTTGTCCTTGCTCGGATGAGATCTAGAGTTAACAGGCATATTCAGATGTCTCCTTATGAAGTACTTTTTGGTCGCAGTATGCCTTCATGGGAACGCCTTTTGCTTCCTATGGATATATCTACCTCTGTAGCATTATGCAATGAAGAATGGGCCAAAGAACATTCTCTATGGCTCACCACTGTACAAGGACAGGCGCTGCACACAGATGCGGTGTCCGCCTTAAAAAGTAAAAGTGATTTTGATAAAAAATCTGACCTTACTGAATACCAAGTGGGAGATTCTGTGTGCATGCTTAAACAAGGACAGAAAAACCCTAGGAAATTTCCTAAAGATTGCTGGGAAGGTCCATATCTTATTGTGGACAAAGTGGGACCCTCAGTTTATCTTATTCAAAAATCAGATGGTTTAAATGTCTACAAGCATGCAATGCATCTTAAATTGTTTAAGGGCTCTTAAAGCCCTCTGTGTGTGTTATTCTATATTTACTTTGTTTTTCAGAAAGTGTACAAAGAGACTGAGACTCTAGAACGGCTGTTCCAGACTCTACTTTTCACTATGAATGATCGGCGCCTTTACATCTAATCTTCATTTGAAAGAAAAAAAAAGAGGTCCTACCGGATGTACAAAACTAGCTTTGGCTAGACTACTTTCTGCACGTATTGCATGTTTTCTTAGTGTGATGCTTACACTATGTATGTTATTTACTAATAATAGATAGTAACGTCTTGTAACAATCTCTTTATCCACATTTTTACATGTTATATTTGAAGTTTGGTGCCATTAATTTACAGTTTGATCATAACTAATTATTTTGTTGGTTTTCATAATCTACAAATTAGACTATGGCATCTTGGACATGTTTGGTGGGATGCGTTACAGTGATTTGTTTGCTCTATACCTTTACTAACATTTGGCATCCAGATAATCATAATCTGCAGAAGCGTCTTGTCACTTCTTACGAAGTGCTTGCTCCTTTTAAACCTATATATTTAGTCTCACACCCTACTACCAGCATTGACCTTATCTTTTCTTTATTGTCTAACTTTCAGCGTAATAGTGTTAGATCTAACCGTCCCATATATCATATTTCTCATAGTTCTGCATCCCCACAATTTGTTGCACTTTTTATTGCTAGTGTTCCAAAATTTGACTATGCTCAGCTATGGCTTATTAATAAAACCCATCTTCTGATTCCAGAATATGGTGCACTTCCGCATCTTGATAAGAATATTTGTTTGATATGCAGTATTGATTTGCAATCCGCTACTTCTGGCATTTTTCCTAATTCTAACAGTCGCCCTATGGCTAACATGGATAATCTTAATACCTGTGGAAGTCTAGAAGTCCAGGACTCTAATTCTGTTGCGATGCCTGCAACTATTTTGGTTAATACTTCCAACCCCTCTGATTCCGTAGGTGAATGGCAATGTACAGACAATGGTATTCCACAGTTTATAGTTAGAATTGATGAAGTAGCACAGCCTTCTACTCCTATAGCTTCTGTATCTCCCTCTACGCCTATACCAGAATCTACCACACCTCCATTTCAGGAAGGTGACCCTATTCAAGTTCGTTTGGACTCTGCTACACAAGTAGCATATGATGTTTCATATCGTTTGGTTACCTGGCACTTACAATTAAATAAATGGTTGGTTTCCACACAATATTCCAATTGTACGCCATTCGTATCAGTACAGGAAAGAGCTTTTCAGTGGTGGTTTTATGAAAGCATGTTGTATAATGTATCACTTCGATCACACCATCGCCCTAGACGAGATATTTTAGCTACTGGGTTAGGTACATATGGTAGTGTCGTGGGATCAGCTGCACAAATTAATTCGGAAATTCTAAGATATAAACTTGCTTCTTTAGCCTCTCATACTTCTACGGGTCTGGATACCCAATATGGTATTAATACTAATATTGTTAAGCTTCAGCAGCATCAAACTCATGTTATGGTAGATACAACTGAGATTATTTCTGATAAGTTTCACACTCTGGTCGACTCAGTTTACAATTTTACTCGTGATACTGCATGGGCAATGCTATGTTCACAGGTTCAGGCTGATCTGTCTACCGATCTTAAACTTCAGTTGCAAAGTTTATGGTCAGGTAGATGGCCTGCTTCGTTGAGTTGTGCTGCTTCAAAATCTGTGACTGACTTTGCGATGACTCATCTTTTGTGGTGGGAAGTTCTTCTATCTGACTGCTCACTTGAAAAATGTGCCATTCATACATTAATACCATGGGCAGGCAAAGATGCTATTATTTATCGTTTAGCTACAATTGGCCTACCGTCTAACGGGTCATTATTATTGCCTGAACTTTCACATCAATGGGTAGCCCAGGGTACGGATAGTTCTAACTGGACCCTTGTAGACATTTCTTTGTGTCACTCTGTTCTCCATCCCAATATAAAACTACTACTGAAACATGTTGGGTTAATCAGGATGAATGTAGTTTTCATGGTCAATTTAATGTTACAAATCCTGTCTACTACTTGGGGTTAGATCGTGTTTGTTTTCACTTATTTCAGCCTGATCAAATTATTTTTTAAAACACTGGATAAATCTCTTCTCAGCACTCACTTATTGCCTGGCACTTGGTGTAATTCCATTCCTGTGTCTTACATTGCTTCTTCAGTATGGAACTTCACTATGCCTCAACTTACTAACATAAGTTTGGATTTATCATGGGAACGTATTGTTGATTTTTCCATGTCAGATTTGCCCCTGGGTATGGGTTCTGAGATGAAAAAATGGTTAACTGACTCAACATCAATTACGACATTGCTTAATTCATTAAAGAGTGTTTTGCACCAAGCTCAAATTACTGTCACACATAAACAAGGGATTCTTAAACAAGTTTCTGTTGCTGTTAAGCAAGATGGCCAGACCTCATGGTGGGAATCTGTTTTGGGATACAGTAATACTGCTACACATTTTTTTAATGTAATGTTGCATCCAGTTGTAGTTATTTCTCTCTTACAATTGATTTTATTTTTATTCATCTGTATTAGTGGTTGTTATTTCAAAAGTTTACATCGTAATCTGTGTAGAAAGGTGACTGTGTTGGAAGACTTAGAGTCTAGGCATAAACGCCTTCTCCCATTATATACATTAAATGGTTATTCTGTATCTTTAGATCCCTCTCAGCTTCCAACTCCTTATTAATTATGGATTTTATTCTGTGTCCATGTTCTTACATTATTTTTGTTTTCTTTTAGATCTCCATTTTGCTTTTCTTCTATGTCATAACTGGTTCCTTACTTTTATTTTTAAACAGCACTTGGGCGTTTCTGTCTCTTTAAGTTAAATACTAAGTGGTACATTCTGATGACAGGTTTACCAGCTACACTCTATTACCAGTGACTTTCTCTGTCAACGTATATCCAGCTGCTTTTATTACGCTTAGTTGTGAAGAATTCCTATATCTACAAGAGTTCCTACTGACTGCTATGCTGTCTATGGGTACAATCGGTACTAGGATGAAGACTATGCATATTATTTCTACTGACTATTTTCTAAACTTTGCATATACCTAAGGAATTGAGGAGCTAACATGGTTATCCTACTTCTCAATCTTCCTGTTTGGTTGCTGTGACCGTTCTATTGTCACTGTCTTGTGGTGTTTCTCATGCTGCAAATTTCTATTTCATTCTGCGGCCTGGACTCTAATTCTGAACTCTCCATGAACTATGTTTCTTGCTATGTCGCTGATATTCCTTCTATTTGAATTCCGAATTTGATTCTGGTTTTTGACTTCTTCAATCAAGATATCTAAAGAACTTTGATGTAGCTTTAACACAGTTTACTACGTCACTCTGTGTTATGTTTCTTATTCCTGTGTTTCTGCTGGTACCACTTGTATTTGATTTTTTGCTTTCATTATTGCTGTATTCAATTTTTTTTTCCTCTCTCTTTCTCTTCTCTTCTCTTTGGCACAAGTGTTGTTTTGTTTTTGATTTTTCTCTGTTTTTCTCTTGTTTTTTCTTTTTGGTTTTGTCATAGAAGAAAAACAAGTGGGGGAGTGTGGAGTGTTGATCATTATTTAATGTGTAGTTTGCAATATATATATGTATTATATGGTATGGTGCATATATATATCTAATATGAATGTACATTTAGCTGTATAACATAGGTGTATGAAATAGTGCAGGCCTTTTTGCTTAGATTTGAAAAAGTTAAATTTTCAATGACATTTCCACAAGGTTAACAGCTAAAAGGTTGAAGTTAAATTAGAACAAACACATGTGTTGTCAGTCAAATGTATACAAAACACTTCACTTAATTTTGAAGCTAACTATAGGCAGAGCCATCTAGGGTATATCCCAAACTTGGATATTCAATACATTACATCTTGCAACAAGTTAGAATACCTTTTTGGGAGTATTACACAGGTGGGGGCTGCTTTATGGAGGACAAAATGGCTATTTAACTGAAGGAGAAAGAGTGTGACGTTGTCATTCATTCACCATTCATTCATTCATCCATCTACTCTTACTCTGCCTGCTGTCACCACACATCTGAAAGGTATACAGGGACATATGCTGTAGCCACTAATACATTTGGTAAGATTAATTATTTACTGACTATTTTTGCATTCTGTAACATTCATTCAATACACTTTTATCTTATATTTATTTGAGTCATTGTTTCATTTATTACAATATTATTACAGTGCCTTTTGGGTCTTCAGACACTGGATTATTTTAGTGATAGTCAAGTTATCATCTAGAATGGTTAAGGAAAACAGTATTTATAAGTAATTTGGGAACGGAAGGGTCTGCTCCGTATACAGCTATAGATTGCATAAAGACACACTAAGCTTAGAATGACCCGGAGTGACCTTTTGTCGGTAAAGGTCCACATCATACCTGAAGCGAGCCATAACTATCAATATTGAAGGATCACCGAAAACCGACAGGGTTTTGAAGGTATGAATATAGGACTGGAACTGGGCACCATTTATTGTGGGTAGGATAATATGTGATTTCTACTGGTGGTGCATGTTGGCTCGTTTTGGATTGTGGTCGGGGTGGCTGGGATGGAGGGCAGGGCCCCCTATATCCAAGGCTACATGGGCTGCCAGCTGCCTGCATTCAGCGCTCACGCCGGGCAGGGCTGTCTTTAAGGTGCCCCTTGAGCCCACCCAAATTTAATCAGGGGCCCGCGGCCCTTTAATATTACTGTGGCTGGGCCCCTTCTTATTTTGTTTCCCCCACCCCCGCAACCCACGACCGGGCCCCTGACATTTTGTACGCACTCAACTCCTCCTCTCCGTGGCCCATTTTGGTCCGTTCTTCCCCCGCGGCCTGCTGGGAGGGAGTTTACATCACTTCCTACCGAGTACCTGCTGACAGGGTGTTGTGTGGGGGAGGAGGCAACACAAACTTACTGCTGCACACGTGGAGGAGGGAAGGGACTCCCGTCATCCGAGGACAGCCAGCTCCCACTGGACCTCAGGATATCAACCCTGACCTGTGTGTAATTGTATGTGTACTTGTGTGTCAGTGAGTACTTATGTGTATCTGTGTGTACCTGTGTATTTGTACCTATGTGTACCTGTATGTATGTGTACCTATGTGTGCCTGTGTGTACCTGTGTATGTTCACTTGTGTGTATGTGTACCTGTGTGTCTGTGTATTTGTGTCACTGTGTTGGCAATCACTTTGCTCATCCACTCCTCCCCTGCATGTGGCGTGATGTCTCAGACAGAGACAGTCACGCTAGGGCCTCACTGTGATTGCGCTGGCAGCCTCCACCTCCCATGTGTGCAGCCATTCCAACGCGTGTTGTACACAGGAGCACAAAGGTATGGGCAGCCTCTCTGAAAAGTCAGTGTTTACATTAAAAAGTGTGCAGGGACAGGATAAAGGCTCCAAAACAACTACATTAAATTGTAGTAGTTCTGGTGACTATAGTGTCCCTTAAAATTTTTATTTTTGTCGTTGAAAACTTTACTCCTAACCTTTTCAGCTGGCTTCTAGATTCCAATTAAACATCTATCTGTCTGAGTGGTGGTGATGGTAGTAAACTCTCTTGGCCTGAGAAAACCGTAGAAGGCTATATACATGGCCGCTTTAATTACGGAGTTGGTGGTAGAATTAAATGGGTGTGTGACGAGACCAATCTCGCCACATTGCATTGGAGAAGCCTGGTTGCTCGCCTGTTGCCTTTGGATTATGGCCCCATGTTAAAAGGCTTGATTTTTCCCCTGCAAAGCCGGGTCATTTGGTGCTTGCCCTGTTTGAGCGGTGATACCCCAGATAGCTATGCCATGGAGCCCATTTGTATAATGAAAGACTATGGGAAAGACTTTGGCTCCATGGCAATTGAACTGTATGTGTGTGCTCTGAGCGCCATTCAGTAATAATGTGCGCTCAGATCTGAGCTATCTGGGGATATGTTGAATGTACCCGTTTTGTGCAATGGCTGCACAGTTATGTTTTTATGTGTTTTATTGTCTTTTGCTGCCATGTGTTCAATGGAGTTTTGCCTCTGTCCTTGGAGATAATTGGATTACTTCCCAATTATCTCCAGGATAGAAGACTCTGTAAAACTGGTTTTGGGCAGAAAAGCCATGCTGTTCCAGTTTGATTGCCAGGAGTGTAAGCCGCTTGGGTGCTTTTCCTGTTCAGCTGCTAGCAGCTATTTGTGAGGTTCCAGTTCGGGAATTTGGAGTGCTACTTGGTATCCTGTTCGGGAGTTTGGTGTTGTGCAGTAGCTGTGCCTGTGTCTCTGGAAGATCGACTAAACAGCGGTTTAACCCCTTTTATGCTCGGGGTGCCGTTACAGGGTGTAAATCTTATAGGTCAGATAGGGATTGGAAAAGTTTGTTGTCTATAGGTAATCTCTGAGAGGGACGTGGGGGAACTGATTTCTGAATGCCTCTGAGTATGTTCTTTATCTGATATGATGACATGAAGCTATGGTTGTTTGGCCATAGTGTTAGCATGTGGTGTTGAATGCCTGTCAAATATAACTTAATGGTGTTGTAAGATAGTTACAGTTTAAGATGGCAAAAATAAGCAACACCCAGGATAGATGTCATAACAAAAGGTTGGGATATGTTGTGTTTCAATTGGAATCTTTTAAACAAAGTGAAGGCTCTGTTGTACGTCCTACGAGTATTGGATGACAATGCTAACTGGGATAGTTCCCTGCTATGCTGCATGAGTATGTCTAATCCATGATTAGATGATGGAACGAGGGAGTGGCTGTGGCTGCTTGAACAGCTGTAGGAAGTGCTTGATGAAATTTAAATTGAGACAAATTGTCAGCAGCTATGTTACAAATGCCTGGTACATACAAGCAAACCAAAAAGAAATTGTGACATGCAGCCAACCAAGTGAGTTTCCTGAGAAATTTCATGATCGGTAGAGATGATGAGTGGGCCTTGTTGATGATATGAAATGCGGCTTTGTTGTCTGAGTAGCAACGGACTGATGACCCTGACCATAAATGACCCCATGCCACGGCAGCTGCCACAATAGGGTAGTTCTCAAAAAGAGCTGAGGTAGTGGAGAAATCTTCCAAATCCTGGACTAATACGGGCCAACTACCCCAAAGCCATTCGTTCCCAAAGATTGCTGCCACACCCGTGATAGACGCCGTGTCTGACCATATGGTTGGTGAAGTTTCAGACAATCCTGGGAGGAACAAGCTTTTACCATTTCATGTGGTTAAGACATTCTTCCACATGGGCAGATCTGCCGTGGCTTGGATATCTAGGGACAGCCTATGATCGTCATGTTGGAAGTGTGAAAAAAGGCAAAGAAGTCTGGATATGAAGGCCCGACCTTGTGGTATGATGCGCATGGCAAAATTTAAGGAACCTAGAAGAGATTGTGGTTCTTTGCGGTTGCAAGTACCAAGCATGAGGTAGTGATTTATGATGTTGAGAATGTTCCTTATTTTGTCTTGTGGTAAACTTGCTTGTATGGATGCCGTGTCAAGTGGTATGCCCGGGAATGTGATTATAGTGTCTGGGCCTTCAGTTTTCTTAGGTGATACTGGGACGCCCAAGTTGTCGAACAGACTAATTCCTTCATTGAGGCTTCTGGGGGTAAAAGTGTTCTCTTTGACCAATAGAAAGTCATCTAGATAATGCATGACTGTTGGGCATATGGGATATGTTTAGTAACAGCCAGCAAAGAGTTTCAACGAATATGTAAAAGATTTTGGGGCTACTCTTTGACCCAAAAGTTAAGCGGGAGAAGAAATAGTACTTGTCTGCCCATTTAATGCCATGTAAGTGCCAAAGTGTAGGGTGGATTGGTAGCAGCATGAAAGCATTGATGATATCAGTCTTACTTAACCAAGATCCCACCCCTGCTTGAGTGATAGGTGTTATGGCATGATCAATGGTGGCGTATTGTAGGGAAAACTCCTCAGAGGGGATGAGGGAGTTGAGACTTGGGGTAGCAGAGGTGTGTGGTGCCGATAAGTCTATAATTAGTCTTTGCTGGGGGAAGATTTCCCTGTGACAATCCCAATGGGGTTTGTGCACCATACTGTAAATACCAGAGGTGCTACTGCTAGGAGCATGAGAGTGATCGTCCACCGTGTTTGGACAAAAATTTGTCATGTGGGTAGTGGAAGAGCAAGATGCACAAGCTGGTGTCTTTAGACCTGCGAAGTGTCTGCCAAAAATCTCTGTATCCAGCTTGCTCTAGTTGGTTCTGTTACCGAATTGGGAGAGAGCGCCAGACGCTTTGGCAGAAAGACATATGGTAGTCATAAAATGCTGTACCACCGTATCTGTTTCCTAAGTCTACCAGCTTGTGCACATACAGGTCAAATTATTCCCTTCCGTTAGGGTACACTGCACAAATATCATCTCTATATATACCAAAAGCCAAAACAAACTTAGGGATTGTCAGTTTCCTGTTCAATCTAGAGTCCCTGGATCTGACCACCACTGATACATCATAAGCATATATTTTGTTCTCAACAATATCCTGGGAGGCAATTAGCAGTGATGTTAAGTTCAGTGTTGTACACCCAATCCACGGGGCCCCGGTGCAAAACTTATCCGTGGGCCCCCCACCTCCTCCCTACAGACACACACACACACATACATACAAACAGAAAGGCACACATACATACAGACACATATATACATAGCGACACACACAGATACATACATACAGAGCGACACAGAAACATACATACATACATACATACATACATACAGAGCGATACAGACCGACACACACAAACATACATACATAAACACACATACATACAAACAGACAGGTACACATACATACAGACACATACATACAGAGCGATACAGACATACAGAGAGGCACACATACAGACAGACACACAGACACATACATACATGCAGACCGACACACACAGGCACATACAAACAGACAGGCACACATATATATATATTCATACATACAGACAGACACAAACAGGCACACACATGCAAAGACACATACATACAAAAAGAAAGACAGACAAAGACACATACACTCACATACATACATAGACAGATACACACACACACACAGGACCCACATACATACAAGGACACATACAAACACACACACACACACATCCTCCCTCCTGTTTCCTACCTTTAAGGTGCAGGAGGGTCACATTCCCTGGGGGTCCAGTGGTGGCTCAGGTTAATGGGAGTCAGAGTTCCTCCTTCCTCCCGCGCGGGCTCTCAGTAATAGCTGGGAGGAGTGACGTGGGATCACTTCCTCCCAGCTCTGTGATGTAATCACAGGGGGCCCGGTCGCGCTGTTAAAGCGCCCAACGCTGACCGGGCCCCCTTACAAACCATCTCCATCGGGTGGCCCTGACAGCATGGGCCACCCGATGGACCCCTTGGACGACGGCCCTGGCGGTTTGCCATGCGGGCCGGGGCCACAAAAGATGGAGGCGGATACCTGGTCACAGGGCGGCCGGGCCCCGTCGCAACTGCGACCGCGGTATGTACGCCGCTGGCTAAGTTGACATCTTTACCTTCCAGGATATCTTTCTTAATGTGCGCTGGGATCATATGTGCAGGGTTAACGTCCTGAGTGTCGGAAGACTTGATGGAACCAGCTAGCTGAGTGTCGGTTGATGCTGGTTGTACTATAGCGGTATTGACTGACTCAAGATTTTCGAGTCTGTCATTTACTTTGCTCGTGGAATTCATGAGTGATGGTAGCATTGCATGTATGTCATCCGAATTTGTGTTGCTGGTGCCTTCACCCGCCTCTGTTATCCGTAGATGTACGGAGCAGCTTAAATAGTTCTGCTTTCCTTGCTTTGGCTGGGTAGGGGATTTGTCGCCTCCTTAGCTCGGTGGTAATCAGGGCCGGACTGGGGATACAAAGCAGCCCTGGAAAAAAAATCTATGCCAGCCCCATAAGTCATTGCGCCATATATTGCCGTATGTAATATGTAAGGCAATGTCTTGCCACCCCAGATGGTTGAGTAATATATATATATATATATATATATATATATATATATCGAATATATATTGCTTTTTCTAATATATAACATTGGTCCTTTCAGAGTAAAACGTTTAATTATACAGTAAGCATACTCACATGCAGACACAGACAATCTCACTGACACACACAAGCTGATTGATACACAGCCTCATAGACAAACAATGTCACTGATATACATAAGCTCATTGGCATATAAACACAAGCTCACTCACTAGCAGGCGCACACACACACACAAACACAGCTTAATATAGTGGTTCTGGTGTCTATAGCCTGTCCCTGCAGGCTTTTCAATGTAAACACTGACTTTTCCGAGAAATGACAGTGTTTACATTGCTTCCTAGTAACACCTCTAGTAACAGTTACTCAGACAGTCACTAGGGTGCTTCCTGTGTCAGTGCTGCACAGTGTGATTGCACTGTGGGCAGCACCTACATTCAAGGCCTTTGCAGCCAATCCTATGGCAGAGCATTGGATTGGCTGTGATCATCAAGCTTGATAATCTCAGCCATAGAGGCAGGGCCAGTCGAGGGGAGACCAGCACGGCGTGGGGAAAAAAAAAATGTGAGTAAAAATACTTTTTAAATACACACAGACAGACACACACACCATGACACAGACACACACAAACACCATGACACAGACACACACACACACCATGACAGACAGACACACACACATACACTCACACTGACAGAATTACACATATTACCTGTGGGTGA
The DNA here is from genome assembly GCA_933207985.1 of Pelobates cultripes. NCBI lineage: Eukaryota > Metazoa > Chordata > Amphibia > Anura > Pelobatidae > Pelobates > Pelobates cultripes. Next base: position 148,977,523 of record OW240912.1, read on the forward strand.
CCGGCTGGGTGTGCTAGTGGCTGCAGGGGGAGCTCTGATGGCGGCTGCTGAGGAGGTCTGATGGCTGCAGAGGTAGGCTGGCGGCCGCAGAGGGAACTGCCTGTGCTTTCTCTGCTCCCCCATCCTCGCACGCTACTTAATGAGACCTGGGCCGGAATATGACTTCATATTCCAGCACCGGTCTCATTAAGCCGCGTGTTGGGGAGCAGAGACAGAATAGCTCCCCCAGCGGCCACCAGCAGACCTCCCCCTGCGGCCGCCAGCATACCCAGGTGTCTGCCCGGCCCCAGGTGCCGACGGCCCACCGGGAAATTTCCCGGTATCCTGGTGGGACAGTCCAGCCCTGGTGGTAATGCGTGGGATTGTCCAGGATCTGATTGATGCTGGACTAGCAACATCTCTAAGGCGTGTCGAATCTAGCCGGAGTGCTAGGAAGAGATTATTCCTCGCCACCTTCTTGAGACATACTTAATGAAGATATCCAATATTATTTGAACAGGGGTCTTGTACTGGTTTGCTAACTAAGCTGTAAGGCGAAACAATTAAAGCTTGTTTTTTGGTGACTGGTGAGGCCCTGCTAGTTGCCAAGTGGCTAGAGAGGCTTTAGCTATGCGTTGGCGCAAGGGGATTTTTGTGGCCACCAAATGTAGTGGTGGGATGTCGGCCTCTCGGTGACTGTAACAAGAAAAATAGGAAAGGGAGTGACAGGTGAGGCCCTCGTTATGTTACTATGCAAGGCGGCTAGCTCACGAGTGGCCCAATGGTTGTATGCCTCCGAATGTGAGGTGGGGCATTGGCCTTGCAGGACCACTAGCCGAAAAGCATAATGTAGAGAAAAGGATAATACCTATTGGACCCTAACATCCCTAATTGCCAGTACGCTATTAACTATTCCAGGGAAAAATAGGATATGAATATACTACGTGAGCAGGTGTACGTACCTGGTAGTATGGTATTGAAATTGAAAATCTGTATAGGTTTTAGTAGTACCTGTAACCTGAATGGATAAAACAACGTATGCAATAATGGTTATGAACATGTACCAATCTTAACCTATTATGCACAGCATGTAAAAGTGGTAGAACAAAGTGCTCTGTCAAGATTCTTGAATACTATATGTCCCACTTCTAGGGAGACTGTATTATTATTGTAAGCTGAGCGCTCTCTGTATATGTGTTCATAGAATTAAGTACAGCTTATATTATTATTATTATTATTGCCATTTATATAGTGCCAACAAATTCCATAGCGCTTTACAATATTTTGAGGGGATGTAACAATAAATAGGACAATTACAAGAAAACTTACAGGAACAATAGGTTGAAGAGGACCCTGCTCAAACGAGCTTACAGACTATAGGAGGTAGGGTATTAGAAACATTAGGACATGGAATATCAAGTAGGAGTGAAGCAGAGCTGGAGGAGAGAGCAAAGCACTGTCCCATAGGAGAGAGCAGGAGACAGGTATGTAAGGTAGAGATTACTCTGGGAGGCCATAAGCTTTCCTGAAGAGATGGGTTTTAAGGCCCTTCTTAAATGATTGAAGACTAGGGGAGAGTCTGATGGCAGTAGGCAAGCTATTCCATAGGAGAGGAGCCGCCCGCGAGAGGTCCTGCAAGCGCGAGTTGGCCGTACGGGTGCGAGCAGCGGTCAGGAGGTGGTCACGGGCAGAGCGGAGGGTACGAGGAGGGGCATATCTATGGATTAGTGAAGAGATATAAGTGGGGCTAGAATTGTTCAGTGCTTTAAATGTATGGGTTAGCACTTTGAATTGACTCCTATAGCATACAGGGAGCCAATGTAAGGACCGGCAGAGGGGTGAGGTGTGAGAGGACCGACTAGAGAGGAAAATCAGTCTAGCTGCAGCATTCATTACAGACTAGCGGGGCAATACGGCTTTTGGGGAGACCAATCAGGAGAGGGTTACAGTAATCCATGCGGGAATATATAATAGTGAAAAATGTGACTGTCTACTGTTAAAACAATATGTGTAATTTATACAAGCTGGTAGAAAATTCCTTACGTTGATACGTGAAACAGCTGTTTGGCTATTGACCGGCAGGTGTCAGTAATCATGAGTGCTTGGCAGAAAAAAATCCCATGAATCATAATGTAAGTTATCCTGAGATATTAGGAGTGACCTCCAAAGAAGGTCCTCTCTGCGATACGCTGGACCGTGTGCCCAGAGGGGTGACTCCTTCTATGTTGAGCCTAGTTTTTCAAGTAAAAGACTGTGGAGGGGCCTACAGTTGAATCTAAAGATGGTGGATCTCCTAGGAATGGAAACAAATCCATAAGAGGGAACAGCGCTGGTACCAGGTCGGGGGTCTCCTAATTAGCAATCATGAGACTATATATATATATATATAGACTTGTAGTCCACTGGCAGCATTCTGTTAGTACAAATTCGTATTTCTTTTCACAGAGAATGGAGCGCTACCAATCCCTGTGCACTCTGATCTCACACTACATTCCCAGGCATTAGTTTCCTTTTTGATTAGGATTACTAGGACACAACAAGATTGGCATATCCACATACTATTTTTTTTTTTTTCGTTTTGTTTACAATGCTGCCAGAGGGCGGGCACTATAGTTAACATACACTTCTATAAACCTATCAAATTGCTCAAACCGCGACCACATGACCACGTCCCGTTTTAATTAAGCATTATGTGAACAGTAGTTTTCCTTATCTTTTACTTGTTTTATACCTTGTTTTTTGTTTAAATAAAGGTAATTACCAAATACAGATATTTTTATTATATCCAAAAATCTGTTATTATTGATTTAATTTTACTAAATTATGTGTTAGTTGATTTTAATTATTTATCATGAATGAACCACAGATGTGTTGTATTAGTCATGTGATTTGAATGATGTCATAATCCTGTCTTTTTCAAATTGTTTGCATTTTCAAATGCCATATAAATAGGGCTACATTTAGGACCTCTATCATTGCCACTTAAAAAAGCCATCTGGGTTGTGATTTTAAAGACTGTAAAGTATTTTATACATTCCTTTTGTTTTCTGTGTTTGGTAAAATTTGTATTTTAATTAAAGTTGGTTTTACCATCAAGTATATTTTTATTTTGGTTCTGCTTTTATTTAATTTTTTTTGGGGGGTGGATACCTTATCCATTTGGTAAAGACCTGCTGATAGCGCTGCACTTTATCTGCTTACATACCCCAGGTGGGGTTTGTACCACCCATGCTATTTCCAACAAGTATGTGTATGCTCCTTCAAAAGTGAATATATTTTATCTATATTTGCAAATTATATCTCACATAACAGAGTGCACTATTCTCCTTATTTTTATTCCTCACCATATGTCAACCTGAAAATACAGAAGAACATCCATTTCAAGCCATATCCGTGAGCAGGAATTATACTGCTTTATGAGTACACTAAGAGCTGAATTGGAAGCTCCTTGTTTATGTGCATGTTCTAAGAATATCTTAAGATGTACCTTTTCGGGGAGGTTTCTGGAGGTTCCACCAAGATTGCCCCTGGGGTGAGTAGATTTTTATTTTATTTCTACTACCCTTTGAGTAATTTAGTAACCAGGTTTGTGCTGAGAGTTCAGTTGTACAGTATAGTGTGGTAGGTCCCACATATGGTTAGTTATATTATAGTGTGGTAGGTCCCACACATGGTTAATTAAGGACTTCAGGTGGTAGGTCCCACTAGTTAAGTAAGGAAAGCCAGGTTTTGGATTCCAGCCAGCCACACATCAAGATTGCTTATATTTGTATTATATTGCGTAAGAATTGTATATATAATTGTATATTGCATAAAAATGGTAATTGTATTTCTCAGATTGGAGTCTTTTTATAAGTCTTTGAGTGAATGAGCTGTTTTATATTTGCACCCATAATTGTGGCAAGGGTAAAACAAGTGACCCACGGTTTTGGAAAGCCATTATAACACAGCAAAGATAATTGTGGTAAAATTTATGAGCCTAATACTCTTTCTAAGAGATCAGGATTACTGTATGTCAGTGTCTGAGTGATAATGATAGTCTTATAAGCGCAATACACTCCTTGAGATTGGGATAAGGTCCATAGTGCTAAAGATACACAGTTAGGGATCGTTCTATACGCCCCACTCTTGTGGACAGGGTGATCAAAACACCACACCCAGTAAACAGCATATCACTTTAGTGAATCTACGTATTTATGAACACCCATACTGCTGCTCACATTTTGAAACATGTATCCTGTATCCAGCATAACCTGCTACTTTTTGCATTTTTCTTACTTTGATTGCTTTGCTACAGGTGTCAACTGTTATTTTGTTTGCCTTAATAAGACGTTTGTATTCTTAGTATGGGCTCATTGTGCACTAAGGTTGCTGAAACCTCAGCCAAGGTAAACAAGATAAAGTCACTTCTAATGATGTACCCCGAAGTGCAGGTAATACATGGCCAGATTGGTTGCTCCATCCCTTCTTCCAGATGAAACACCTACGCAATTTGTAAGTAGAGTAGTGGGAGCTTATTATTCAACCCCTTTTGTTGATAATATTTCTAGATGGACTGAAATAATGGAACAGACTACAGAGAAGACTACATGGAAATGATTAACGGATTATGTTTAAATGATCCATCGTGGAGTCTCTATTCTCCAGACCCAGAATGGAATATATCATACAGAATATATATCATACCATAGTCTAATTTAGGGCCCCCACCCACCGCTCAGGGGTAGGGACCAGGGGGGAGGACAATAGGTCCCCCCCTTATTGGTATTAAGGGCCCCCACCCGCCGCTCAGGGGTCGGGGCCGGAGGGGGAGGACAATAGGTTCCACCCTTATTCTACTTTAGGGCCCCCACCTGCCGCTCAGGGGTGGGGGCCGGGGGAGGAGGACAAAAGGCCCCCTCTTTTTCTAATTTAGGGCCCCCACCCACCACTCATGGGTGGGGGCCAGGGGGAGGATAATAGGTCCCCCCCATTATTTTACTTTAGGGCCCCAGGCTGCTCACTGTTTAATAGACATGCCCCTACTCGCGGTATAGTAATTTAGTATTAGTAAATTTGGCTGAAAGACCAATTTAGGTCTTTCAGCCTTTTGGTAGGTAACTCCCTAATACTGTGGGAATTAGGGAGTTATCTACTAAGCGGCTGCAAGCAAAGTGTCGAAGTTCCGAAGTGCTGATACCCCAAAATTCCGAATTGCCGAAGTCCCGAATTTCGGAATGCCGAACCGAACCGAATATTTTCCCCATGCACATCCCTATTGTTTAGGTACTGAGGCTTCAGAGATGCAACAGTTGTTTATTCAACACAGCCTTGCTAATCTGAATCTGAGTACAGTCTAATTATAAGACAATTGGTTACAGGCATGCAAAGTCATTGCAAGAATTTGAAAAGGAGATAAGAGAGAAAGATGCGGCTGGAGTATTTCCCATCCAGGCAAAGAGTTCAGTGGGTTTAACCCTTTAAGGACACATGACATGTGTGACATGTCATGATTCCCTTTTATTCCAGAAGTTTGGTCCTTAAGGGATTAAGCATGTTTTCAGGTGGTGATAGAGGTAGAAATAGATTCAGAGGAGCAAGTAGAAGTATATATGTGAGTAAAGATAAAAGGTTCATGTCAGCTCAGGATAATAAACCAGAATGTCAGCAAGAGAGAGGTGCTTGTTTCAGGTGTGATGAACATGGTCATTGGAGTAATAAATGCCCAAATTCTGGTCCCATTTTCCCAAACTCAAAACCACCAAACTCATGCCCTAACCCACAGGCCCAGCAAAACACAGCCCACAATCTCCCTACCCATTACAACCTCAACTGGCGTCCCATCCATAATAATAACCAATAGGGCTGCCAAAGGATTAGGTCGCTTGATTGTCTTTTAACCCAACTTTCACAAAGGTGGGATACACTCCCCACGGTAATTCTCTGTTAATGGAATCCCATATGAATTTTTAGCAGACACTGGTGCTAATAAATCCAGTTTGTCACAAATGTTTTACCAAGGTTCTGTATTAACTACAAGCGAATCCTTTGTTGGTGTAGATGGAACCCTCATTGAATGTTTTAAAACGCCACCTCTTAATGTTACAGGAGAATGGCAAAAATTAAGGTTCATTCCTTTTTGGTTGTATTAAACTATCCAGTTAATCTACTGGGTTGTGACCTAATGGCATGTTTGGTTATAGCAATTTATGTAGACTCTAAATGTGGCTTTGTCATAGTCACAGTCAGGAGTCTAAATGTGAGTTTGATGCTTTAGCCATGCCATAAAGAAGTTTTTGTCAATGACAAGGGGAGTGCCATTGTGTTGCCATTTGCTGGAATTGGGATGTTTTTGTACTTTTCCTCGTCTACTGTTGCAAGGCTGGAAGATCCTTTTCAGCAATCAGTGCCTAATAATTCAATAGTAGAAAATGTTGTTTCCCACCCAGTCAAGATAGATTATCCTACATTGTTTGATCCAAATGCTGATCCCAGAGATACAGCACCTGCAAATTCACAGATTGAAATAACAGTGATAGGCTTACTTTTAGCAAATGATACAGTATATATTTCTTGATCAGATGATTTGTATTGGTGGAAAAGCGGGAGTAATTTTGTTGAAAGGGATACTGAGACTTTCATTCCTTATGACTGTACTGGGATTGTTGAATGCTACTCACTCACCCCTCCCTTTTGACATTTCTGACTTATGAAAGATACTGACCACTTCCTCAATCAGTGAGGATCAAACACAATTGCAAAAGAATAACTATTTCAGGGTCTTGGCAGATTTAACTCTCTGTACCAGATCCATATATTATGTGGCTATCTGCAAATGTTTTGGAAGTGCTGAAGAATGCATTAGGCTATTCCAAGCACCAAGACGCAGTTATCACTAGTGTTGATGAAAATCACCCAAAAAAGGTGTACCCAGCCCCAGATAGTTGAATTGTTAATGTAGGACCCACCTAAGATGTTTTCCTTGACATGGCAGGTGAACTTACACTTCAATAAAGAATAAAAAATACAAAAAAAATCCAATTATTTATTTGTGCATAGGGATTTGAAATAGGGTTCAAGTAATTTATTTTCTTTGGTTTTGTTATATGTATTGAGGCTGATGTGTACTATAGTCATTGCTTCTGCTTAGGAGTTTTGATGAAAGTAACCTTGTCACTGGCTTTTGGAGGTGCCTGCTGGCCAGCCTCTTACCTTTAGGAATATGGGCCCTGCAATATACCTTGCCCAATGCACTTTAACCCCTTAAGGACACATGACATGTGTGACATGTCATGATTCCCTTTTATTCCAGAAGTTTGGTCCTTAAGGGGTTAAAAGGCTCTGTTCATGTGAAGTATGTACTTTTGTACTCCAGACAGAGAGACCAACCGTTAGCCCTAATTCTCTGGAACTGTTTTGGGCATGGGACCATGTGCACAGTGGGTCAAAACTATGACTTCCAGGAAATTCTTGAACCCCTGAACCGATCGGGGTGATTTTAGGATATGTTCACCCAGATCAAGGCTATCAGGGGATGTGATTTTTATGGGGATATGTTGTGTTTTGGGTTACTTATTGAACTTTGTAAAAATGTGTGTTTTTTTCTGCCTGTGGATAATTAAGTTAGTGCCATTCCATTCTATTAGAAAAACTTTTCAAATTACTTATGTACAGAAATCACCATTAAAATCTATGTGATTTTTTGCAGGTAATTATTTGATTTTTTCTTCTAACAGAATTTAAAAAATTGTGATGCTGAATGAAACATGTTAAATAGTGGCCTTGATCTGTGAATGAAATCAATAGTTAGTGGCTGACCCCTAACCATCAAACACCCTTTTCCACATAAAACATCTTTTTTTTTTTTTTTTTCACCTCTTGATTAGACAGGTGATAAAGCCCACATCATTGGTCAGACCTTTCTTCTCCATTCAGTCCCATCGTTGAAAGAAACCAAATCACAAAACAAATAAAATAGCTAGTTCATTGTGGATTTAATTTGTTTTGTGATTCGTCCATGTGACTTTTCAGAGTTTTTTTCGTGATTCGGGCAAAACTGAATGTACAAATCTACTATCTATTCTGTGTATTAAGACCTGGAGCAGGATGGAGGTTATGAATATAGGCTCTTCATAGCGGTCCATCTGCTGATATTCATGTCAATGTTCTCTCCTTTCTTTATTATTACTAAAGGCACTTAAAAAGGCTGCCCACTCTCCCCACTCCTTTTTGTTTTAGTTTTAAAACCATTTTTACATACCATTAGTAATAATTCTGATATGATTGTTTTTTAGGTTTCCTTATGGAGAGACAAATGTTTGTTGTTGCAGATAATATTTTGTTGCTGAACTACTGGTTACTCTATCCCAGTTAATGTGTTACCCAGATGTGTAGCTTTCTCAATTTGATCTATCTGTTGTTCTTCCTCATATGTATTAACATTAGGGGGTTTATAACACATCCCAACCAATAGTTAATGTATCTTATTTTGCCTAAGCAGACATCTACAAATAAAGCTTCCATAGTTTCCTTATCACATTCCACTTGCTTAAAATTTGTCTGTAACTCATGGTTAACTTGCACCTCACCACTTTTTTTTTTCTCTCCTCCCACCATGTTTCTGTTATGCCTATTAGGTCATATCGCTTAGTGTATGCTGTTGCCACAAGTTTCCCCATTTTCATGTTTAGGCTTCTTGCATTAATAAGAATACATTGAATATTATCATGAGTCACTGGTACTGTATGTGATTTTTCTTATTTTTTATTACTATTACATACCGCCTCTGTTCTGATCTTGTCCCTCCCCCATCTGCACCTCACTTGCTGAGCTAATGCCAATCTCCTGTCTGTCCTATCTTGGTAGACTTCTGTGTCAATCTCCCCCTCTCTCCCCCCATCCTACCACTAGTTTAAAATCTCCTCCAACCATCTAGCCATCCTGTCCCCAGCACAGCAGACACTCTTCCTTTGTAGGTGTAACCCATTACATCAATAAAGATTGTCTTAAAGTGCGTGTAGAACACTGATATTTGAAGAACTCTGTACTTATTAAGGGGATCCAGTACAGTTCCTGATTCTATAGAGAGACAGAAAATATACAAAACATACATAACACTAGCTCAAAACATACAAGTTAAAAGTAGCAGCAGAGAGTGGAGATGAATAAATGCTTTATAGGTTATACCAAGAGGTGTGGATCGCTATCTATGCACAAATGTCATTTCAACCACATTTTTATGTCTTCTGTCCTCTTACTAATTCCATCACTGTCTCCATTTGTGATAAAATTTATTAAATAAGTGAGACTTCGCTCCATTACCAGTTGTTGATTTATTTGTTTTTTAATCTCACTCCAGGTAGGTGATTCTAGTTGTCTCCAACTTTGTGCGATCATAATTTTAACAGATACAAAGCAGTGAATAGCAAAAAAAGTGTAGATGGAGGAGAGCAACTGTAGGTGACCTTGTAAGACTGGGGGGAGAGCCTTTGTCTTTGTCTTTAATATTTCAAAGACATAGTATGCATCAAAATGTAGGTCTGGGTCTTGTGATTCTCACAATATAAAGCTCTTTGCATTAGGATTTATAGTTTTTAAACTATGACTGTTTGAAGATGGCAACCGCTAGTGAATTGAACAATTTGGAGCAGTTTTTTTATTTTTATTTTATTTTATTTGTGCATGAAAAATCACATAAAGCACACAATGCCACAACAGCTAGAGCATGCAGAGTGTCATACATAGATTTACATTGGTTAGGCATTGGTAAAAACATAGCACAGTTTTATGGATTGTTATCGCGTGACAAAGAGTTATATCCAATCATATTATTAATGACAGCATTAAACTAGATTATCCAGGAAGAAAACACTATAGACTTAGTTCTATGTCAGGGTGGGTTAAACTGCAGGTTATACACCAGGGAAATGTAGCTTGACCAGAGATATCTGTATTGGTAGAGCGAAGCTATGACTAATATTCCCTGTGGTAGAAGGTACACTAGTGAAGCAAGGTTAGATATATAGTGTTGGCTTAACGTTTTGACTATGTAATACTTATTCCAACTTGAGGGGGTAGATGTTATCAAGAACCTCGTTATAGTTGTTGGCAGGCATGAAGTATATGTAAACAATATAGGCTACGCTTGCTGGATACTTGGCATGTAAGTAATAGAGTGAACACAAACTAAATAAACTTAACGTGTTATTGCTAACAGGTGCATTTATAATGAGTGTTACTTTGACATAGTGTTTGACCAAGGCAATAAATGATAGTGCAATCATGCTTATCTAAGTGTGCAAAATTTTGTCTAGCTCAGAGGGACAAGGCTTAATAACATTGCGGGACATAGTCCTCCATGACTGCATGGACGTGGTGGCGTGGCAGTGAGAGTAAGTGAAAGTCAGCCGACTCCTGTAGTCGGCACTGGCCGGGCACATACCGGAGAGTCCCATGGGGCCTCGGCGTCGCGGGTCATGAAGGTTAGAGGGACTCCGCCGCTGCCTCCAAGTCCTGCTTGAGTGCCTTGGGTGGTGGGGAGGTATACTTGGTGGCGTGGCAGCTTCTCCGCTCCCCGTGCTGTTTGGTGAGTGTGGGTCTTTGTATGTCCCTTTGATGCAGAGGCACAGCCCTTCGGAGTGCTTGCGGCTGTGCATCGCTGCACGTGGGTAAGGCATTGACAGGCTTTCTTGGCTTCGCCTGGTGTAGGCCGGGAATAGGCCCCTTGAGTTCGCCATTTTAGTATGTAGAGCGGCGGGCCGCGTTTAGTGGCTCTCTGAGCCCGTCAGGACCCGGGCTTGCGGTGTTGGGTGCTCGGTCTGCGATTTTTAAATCTAGGTAGAGCTCTTGTGTTGGTCGTAGCATAGCTATGCATTTCAGCGCAGGTATACTTGCAGGAGAGGTGGCGGGCAGTCGGGTGGCTGCTTGGTTCTGTGTCAGTAAGGTCTGCCACCGTTGCCAGAAAAGGTTGAAGGCTGCCGCTATGCGGTCCTCTTGGGTGTGCTCACTTGCTGGCTGTGCCGATAAGGGTTGGACATGTGGGGGTTCAGAAGCTCGGTCGGCAGCCGCCATCTTGGCCTATGTGTGTGTGATACTTGCAGTCTGGGAGGCTTGCAGGGTTCTGCAGCCCTGTGGAGTCTGGACCGGGATGACCCCCGCCGGTCCATGGGGTGGGAAACAAGGGCCTTTAGCCATCGAGGTAGCTAGTCGCGGCGGTGGGAGAGTTGCCATCCCTCCCGCGCTCGCCATGTGAGTAGGCCTCGATTGCCTGATCGGTGAGGGTAGCTTGTGGTGCCGTTTGTGTGGTTTCATTCTATTCTGCTTAATGTCCCCTTTCGGTTGGTGGCCGTTGTGACCCGATTAGTCGCTTTGTGGAGCGTGAAAGTAGCTTTTAAGTGTAGCTTGTTCGGAGCAGTTTGTTTTTAACCGCTCTTCTCTGCCCTTGCTGTAGAGTGAGTTGCCATAGGAACCCAGGTGTGTGAGCAGCCAGCAGAGTGTTCTGGAACACAGAGGCTGTTAGATGAAACACATTCTCTAAACTGCTGTCATTCCTACAGTTTTGATAACACAAAAGTGAGCACTATCACATTTAATAAATATATTTCCATGTTAGTCAATTCGTTATACCTGTAACAGAAAAACAGTAACATACAATGTTACAACAGTACAGCTAATCAATGTTTCATAAGGTTACTCTGCCCAGTCCAACCTTTCCAGTTACTCCAGCCACTACAACCACACAACAGTTACTCAAGCCACTCCACCCAGTTACTCCGCCCACTCCAGTTGTAGACTACTGGTGGAGGCAAGAACACTTCACACAATTTCCCCAGAAATTGTAGCTTTTCTAGTTTTGTAGTTGATCTGTATATGTGTGTTAAAATATTAGCTTTATAAAGATCTCCCACTAAAGGCATATTAATTCCGCCTTTTTTAATTTTCAATGCTAAGCTTTTTCTCCTTGTGCTCGGGATTCTACCTTTCCAGATGAAACCATCAAAGATTCTCTGGATCGTTGTTATCCATGGAGATGTTGCCTTCAAGGTGATCATCTGAAAAAGGTAAGACCATTTAGGTAGAACATCATTTCTAATGGTGTTTACTGTTCCCCACCATGATATTTCATACCTTCTCCATTATTTTACCTTTTTAATAGTCTGTCTTAGAAGCTTTAAAAAAATTCAGCTCCATGGTCCTCTGAACCTCTCCCACCACTGCGAGGCCTAAGTATTCCATGCTCCGCTTTGCCCAAATAAATTCTAAATTATTCTGGATTTTGTCTTTCTATTTTTGTAATGTTAGAAGCCATATTTACTTATTTATTAGTATTTAGCTTAAAATTAGATACTAGGCTGTATTCTTCGATATCCCTTATTATAGTAATTAAGATATCATCAGCATAGAGACTGATTTCAGCCTCTGTTTTGTTAATCTTAAGTCCCTTTATGTTGTTACAGTTTCGAATGTTAGCTGCCATTGGCTCTATAGACAAAATAAAAAGAAAAGGAGAAAGACCAAACCAAGAGGAACAAATATTGGGACCTATTATTCTAGCTGTAGGTTTAGCTTACAAAGCCATTACTGCTTGTAAGAATTTCCCTGTTATACCAAACGTCTCCAGGGCCGAGGCGAGGAGATCCCACCCGACTCTGTGAAAGGCCTTTTCTGCATCCAGTGACAGTCAGGTGGGGAATCCCCCTCTTATTTACATAATCCAGGATATCAATAATTCTCCTAAAATTTAATGAAGTTCTTTCCGGAACAATGCCCACTTGATCTGGATGGATCAACTCTCTGATAATAGTTTTCAATCTAGCAGAGAGCACTGTCGCATATATCTTCACATCAACATTAGTCAATGCTATTGGGCAATAATTAGTGATCTCTTACCCTACTTTAATATTGGTTTGATGTTTACTCTTGTCATCTCTTCTGGGAATCTATCTCACTCTAATATATCGTTAAACACCTTAATCAGAGCCTATGAGATCCTCAAAGCATGTGTCATTTAAAAAATTGGAAAGCCATTGGGGCCTGGGGACTTGTATTTATTCAGATCATTTATAGCTCTTTCTATCTCGTCCTTAGTAATAAGTCTATTTAGTTGGTCTATTTGACTTTTTTTTAGGGCAGGGAGAGAAGTTTTAGAAATATACTTCTCTATCAATGCTATTCCGGGTCTATATTCTATATTATATTTCTATATTATAAAGTTTAAAATGATAATCATTTAATGCTCGCCCAATTTCTTCAGGATTAACATATGTTCTTGAGTTAATCATTCATTTATTATCTATTTGTTTTTTCTTCAATTTTCTAGTGAGCATTTTATCTATTTCCTCTGTAATATAGTTTATATAAATTTTTTTCAAGATAAGCTGTTATTGTTTCTGTAATTTTATCCCTAATTAAAATGTTATTTTTAATAAGTTTATCTAGAGTGTCCTGTGATAAATTCAATTTATACTCTATAGTCAGTTGATAGTGATCTTTATATAGATTTGATAGCGGCTTGTTTCTTTAATCTGCTTTGCAATTTTATAAAACGGGCACGAATCACGGCCTTAAAAGCACACCAATAAATGCTCCAGGTGGTGTCTGCCACATTATTTTCCAGAAAAATCTTCTATTTTATGTTCTATATACCGTATATACTAGAGTATAAGAAGATCCGAATATAAGTCGAGGCCCCTAATTTTACCCCCAAAAACTGGGAAAACTTATTGACTCAAGTATAAGACTAGGGTGGGAAATGCAGCAGCTACTGGTAAATTTCTAAATAAAATTAGATCCCCAAAAAATTATATTAATTGAATATTTATTTCCAGTGTGTGTGTGTATATAATGCAGAGTGTGTGTGTGTGTGTGGGTATGAATGCAGTGTGTGGGTATGAATGCAGTGTGTAGGAATGCAGTGTGTGTGTGTACGAATCCAGGGTGTGTAACCTTGGTGGGGGGTGGGCATTTTTATTATTTTTTTTTTTTTATTATTATTTTAATATTAAATTTTATTTTCGTCCTCCCACCCTGCTTGTTGCCTGGCCAGGGAGGGGGGCTATATTATTCCTTGGTGGTCCAGTGGATGGGCTCTGCAGGAGGGGGGCTGGCAGCGAGCTGTTACTTACCTTTACAGCAGCTCCTGTCAGCTCCCTTCTCCTCCGTTCTGATCAGCTCCACTGTAAGTCTCGTGGCCTGCGTGCCGTGCGCAGCATTGTCACGAGTTCTCTGACACCGCGGCTCTCGTGAGACTTACAGTGGAGCTGACCGGAACGGAGGAGAAGGGAGCTGACAGGAGCGGCTGTAAAGGTTAGTAAATGCTTGCTGCCTGCTCCCATCAGGACCACCGGGCTTGTAATGAGCCCGGCGGTCCTGGTCTGTATTATGGCAATGTAAGTTGTCATAATACAGACAGTGACTCGAGTATAAGACGAAAAATGTGCCGAAAAACTCATCTTATACTCGAGTATATACAGTATTTAACATTTTCTTAATTTTCTAATGGAGTCCCTCAATCTCCAAGTTGTTTTATTAAGAGGGATAATCACTGGTCAGCTCCATTTCCAAAATACTGTGGTCAGACCACGCATTATAGATGATTTCTATCCTTTTGACCTTTTCTATTAACATATGGTTACCCCATATATGTCTATTTTTGATAGAGAGTGATGGACCCTGGAGAGATGAGTAAATTCCCTATCTTTGGGATGGAACACCCTTCAGATATCAAAGAGATTATTAAAGTTAAGGATATTTGTTAAAGATTTTGCTTGTTTTGAAATATGTTTGCTAATAGAGGCTGCTACTGGGATTTTTTTATCCTGAGTTGGGTCTAAGATTGAATTATAATTCCCTGCTATAACTAGAATGCCATCCTTTACCTCATCTACTTTTTCTAAAATTTTATTTAATAAAGTAATTGGAGCGACATTCGGGAAGTATAAGTTTACCCAAGTATATTTAATATTGTTTATTTTAGTTACCAATATCATATATCGTCCATCTTTGTCCAAGAACTGATATAAAATCTCTACCTGAATAGTATTAAAAAAACAATATGGCTACTCCACCTTTCTTTTTATTGTCTGTTCTTAAGACATGAACTACCAAAGGAAATACATTTTGGATTCCATTGTCGTTTATCCCTCGCTTGCCAGTGAGTCTCCTGGAGAAAGCATAAGTCTGCATGTGCTTTTCTCATGTGGTTTAGCACTGTTCTCTTAATGGGTGAGTTTAGACCCTGCATGTTTACAGATATAAATTTAACCATATTCCTCCTGTTTTATGTTCCACTCTCTGCTACTGCTCAGGCAATAAATAATACATACATAACTATCAATAAATTCCATGTTATTATAATGAGGACCTAACAGGGCATAATTTGCAATTCTTTCAAAACAATGATCTGGTAAGTTTCTCACCAGAATCTTATTTCGCATGAAATATATCTTGCGAACTCTATATCTCTTATAGAAATATAAAGAGGATGACTAAACCGCATTAATCATTAAATTATTTTTAGATATAGAGCATTAATGCCCCCAGAATAATCATAGGACCAGAGTGGAAAGAAGGAAAAAAAAATTTCCTCTTTACCTATTTCCCTCTCTTCTCTCTTATTATATCCCTTAGACTTCCTTGTCTTTACTTTAACATATCTTTTAATACCTCATATCCATTGGTACTCCCCTACCTTTCTTTAGTGATACTTAGGATTACATTAAAATGTTATCTTTAATAGTGCTAGTAATACTAATATCCCATTATATTAGTGAAGAATTAGATCTTTATATTTCTATCTAATTATATATCTGGCTGTACTTCTAAAGTGTCCTATCCCTTAAACCCCCTTTTAATTCAATCAACTCTAATTTTCGTATATATACTAGTCATTATATTAATAAATATTGTTTGTTGCAATAGTGTGACTTAATACTTTAGTATATCACCTTTTATTCCTATATCACCTCATATCATTTTAATCTATCCTTTCCTTTTCCATACAAATTTGTTTGTGTATAGTTATTTACGGTTTTAACCAGAATAGTGCTAACAAAAAAGTGAATTCAAAAGTAATGCAATCTATATTTTTTCATACATTTATATACTTCTATCCTTACTATCTAATATCTCGAATTCAAGAGAGAGAAAAAAAAGGTCCTTTAAACTTCTTATTTTCCATCTTCATACTCCTATCCTATCCTTATTCCTTTATGGAGATCTTTATTCAAGTTTCTTTGTTCAATCCAAAGTCTAACTTCTTGAGGTATCCTGAAAAAATTCCATCTAGTGTCCCAGTATGCTCTTAGGGTTTCTGGAGAGCTCCATCGAAATGTGATATTATGAGATTTTAACAAGGTCATTTTTGTTGAGAAATCTCTTCTGCGTAATCTTGTTAAATATGAGTAATCCTGGAATACTTGTATTATTCTTAAAGGTGTTTTTAAATTATTTGGATTTTTAATTGCTTTGTAGACTTATTCCTTTATTTAAAATGAGAAAAAGTTAAATATTACATCCCTTGGAGTGCTTTCTGGAATTCCCCTTGGTTTGGGTAATCTGTATCATCGATTCATTAGAAATGGGTATATTTTAATATTAACTCCCAACTTTCCAAAGAATTCTTCCAGGAATTTTTTGAGTTCTTCATCCTTTTCTTTTTCCACTAGATTTCAAAATCTGAGGTTCTGTATTCTAGCATGATCTTCTAAATCTCCCATTTTTAATTCTATGTCAGTTAATTTCTGTTCAGACATTACTTGCATCTTTTTAAGTGATTGATTAGTCTCCTCCATCTCGACTAATTTATATTCCAATTGATTAAGGCATGTATTTAGATTTCCAATCTCTTGTTTGATATCTGTAGCGCTTGATTTTTTTCATCTTTTAGGGTATTCACCATAGATTGTATACACTCTTTTAAAAAAGCTTGAGATACATATGAGTCTTCAGGGTCTTGGGAGGCCTCTAGTAATTTCTGTCCAGCCTTTTCAGTATTTACAATCATAGAGTTCTCTTTTGGAGCTACTGGAGAGAAAAATCCAGACAAGCTCTTATCTAGTTTATTCTCTTTTATACCTTTTTGTCGCCTGGCCTTTAGTCGCCATTTCTAATATATAGTTGTCTTCTCTTTTTCCTTTTCTTTCTTTCCCTTCCTTACTATATCCCTTTAAGAGAGAAACACAACACAGAAAAACAATGTGCTGTTCAATAAGCCAGAGAGGAAGTTATAAATATAGCCAGTTCGACGAAAAAAAGAGCAAAAGGGAGATAAAAAAAAAAAAGGAAGCTAGTATAACTGAGGAGAATTTGAGTTTACCCCTCTTTAAATTCCTTTTCTTTTTTCTTTCCTCCAATTATAGCACAGAAAAATATATAGTAATTTTTTTTATATTGTGTTTCTCCCTGATCTAAATCTAAACCGCCTTCTCCCAGAAGTCAATCACTCCGGTCTCTCTGGTCACCTCCAACTGCTCCAAATGTATAGCTCCCAGCTATCGGGAGATGGCCATTCAATCGGATATTTTAGCGCGGCATGAATGCTCTCCTTCCTTCAGTTGCGGTAAGTTTCCTCCATCAGAAGTGCAAGAGCCCGTGCGTCACGTCATCACGTGGTTCCCACTGCCTTTCTATAGTAGAATGACTTTGTCATTGATACCAATATGGACCATGATAGCCGGGTCATCCCCAACCCCTTCCAATAATCCATCCACTCTATCAGCAACATGTCAGACCGAGCACACGCGAGACAGAAAACTGTCCGGTTGAGACGATCAAAGAGGCAGATTACCCTATCTACTCTCTTAATAATAGAGTCCGCTACCTCCATAACCTGTCTTTTGTACATTCTCAACCTCACCCATACTAGAGGGGCTGTTCCCTTGGTTACTAAAAGAAACAGTTTTGTTCAGTATAGCTACTCCTGAACAGATACTCCCAACATCTTCACTCAAATGGGAAAATTTGTTAGGTTGCACAGTCAGGATTAGCCCCCCCCCCAGCCCCCCCGCCCCTGCTGCTACATAATACTGTTACCCAGCTATATGTTTGTTCCCCAGATGTATTATCTCCTTCTACTTTACTCGAGGCCCCCACTAAACTCGGTGAGCAGCAGACCCCTTTCAAAATTGTCAGTTTGTCTCAGTTACTTTATTTTATTTCTCTAGATCTCCAATATGGCTGATTGTGAGACTGTACAGACGTGCGCATGTGGAGCTCTGACCTGAAAACAAGCTAAAGATGATATTCCCCTGTCAACAAATATCAGGCAATAACCCAAATTATCTCCCCCACCAGATGAGAACATGGGCCATAAAAATAAAAGGATTCAGGTGCCTGAGAGCCCAAGATTCCCTGACATAAGACTCTTCTAAGAGAGGCCTATACCTTGAGTAACTCCTAAGATGGCGCCTGAAGCACAACCCATGGCGGAGGATTTGGAGGAGTTTCAGGAGGAGGTGGAATCCCCTGTCTCTCTACACCAAAGACTCAACACCCTCCACAGGAGGGGATAAACCTCCGCAAAGTGTGGAAGGAGGACCATGTGGAAGGAGGACCATGAGACCCAAAAAGAGCTGGGCATCATGACCCAGAAGTTAAAAAGGGTAGAGGAGAGGGAGAGAGCCAGGGACGACAGGCTACAAGCCACAGAGACACATATAGAGGAGCTTACACAACAGGTCCAACATAAAACTATGGCCTCCATGGAATCTCGCACAGACGCTGGAATGTCTGACTGAGAGGGGTCCCAGAAGAGGTCAGTGGGGAAGATCGATTGCCCTACACCCAGAGACTGTTCATATTCATGGGCCTTAAGGGAAGAGAAGATCCATCCATGCTGCTTATTGCATTTCGCATCTGAGAGCCTGCAACAGCCCCAGCTGACACACCGAGAGACTTAATAGTCATAACCAGAGACATAGCGGTTTGCTCCGCAATTATGGCCCAGTCAAGGGCAATGGGAAGTGTTGAGTTAAAAAATAGTGTGGTGACACTTTATGGAGACATATCCTTTGTGGTCCTGGCAGAAAAGCGCAAGCTGGCTCCAGTCGCTAAGATACTGAGACCAATCGGTCTGGTATAGATGGGGCACAGACAAAGCCTTAATGGTCTCTACCTAGGCCACAAGTACCCATGAAAACAAGACCATGACAGTGGGATGAATAAATATGACCACAAAGGCCTGCCCTTAATACTATGGGACATACTGTACCCTCTGCTAACTTCTTTAGATTTGCTCCCCAGCCCAATGAGATATGCTCACCCGTACTCTAACCACCTCTCCCATAACACTAAGGTAAAAGTGACTATTGCAGATTATGGCTAGAATTGCTATGTTATACTTTTCTGCTCATATTGTTCTTTATGTTGTCTGACTGTTACCTATACCGTCTGACTTACTTACCTAACCAGTTACTGACACCAATGTATACCTGTGTATACAAAACCAATAAAATAAAAATTTTTAAAAAAGTGTATGTTTAAGAAAGTTTATATTAATAAAACCAAGGAATGAAGAGGGTCAGACTCTAAAGAAACAACACACAATTTTGAGCAATGCTTTGCCACCATGGAAGATGCAAGACGCTGCAACAACTTCAAAATTAGTGGAGTGCCGGAGGACATATTGGCAGAGGAGCTTCCACACTTTGTAATGGCCCTACTAAGAATGCTACCTTTGGCATTTTTCAAATTCCAAACGCAACAAGGCCCCAGATGCAGCACCCAGAGACCTAATGGTGTGTTTTTCAAAACAACAAAGATAAGGCAGCGCTTCAGTCGGCTTTAAAAAGGACATCCCCTTACTCATTTGAAAATTTTGCATTAAGATTCTATGCTGATCTGTCAGGCGACATGTTACAATGGCGAAAAACTCTAC
The DNA here is from genome assembly GCA_933207985.1 of Pelobates cultripes. NCBI lineage: Eukaryota > Metazoa > Chordata > Amphibia > Anura > Pelobatidae > Pelobates > Pelobates cultripes. The sequence continues at coordinate 148,997,354 of OW240912.1, forward strand.
AACTCTTGCTATGAGACCATGGCATCTGATATCACTGGCATTCCTCGTGGACTCTATTGGTCTTACACGGCAAATCCTCTCACCCTGTTCAAGATTTGTGGGGGGCGGCTGCTCTACTGGAGAACCTGAGCCTTCGGCAATACTTATTGCCGCAGTTTGGATCACGAGGAGCAGCCGATAGATGGGACCTCACGAAAGTCATGCCGTTAATTCCGCTGAAGACACACTCAGAAGCTTATGCTGCAGCCACTACTTGAGGCGTCTCACCACCTACTGAGCTTCGCTCAACCTAATTGATTGGAGCTGTTCATTGGTTGTTGATTTCTATTTTATTTTATCTCTTTTTCTCCAAGCCTTGGGCATTTATTTTTTCTACTATAAATATGGTGGACCACGAGTTCTGTTGAGTCAATAAAGACTTTTTTTCCCCCCACTTGCCTCTATTTTGTAGTTTCCCCAGATACCTTAGCTACACACGTTTTAGAGGCAAATAATTATATTAGCACTCAGCCTTAACCCAGAGTTCACCCATTGTTTACATGTAGACACTAGCAGGGAGGAAGGCACAGGAACGCAGGGAGAGACGCTTCTCTCACTATCTCACATACTTATTTGTTCAGTTGGCGGCTACACCTACACAGTTTGATATGCTATATATTGAATGAGCGCTCTAGCAACAGATACTTACCCTCTGGGATTAATATCCTTTCTTTCCACCAGCTGACACACTCTACCTGTTAATAGCTAACTCTTTCTACATATAATAATGTGCTATAATGTCACTGCCATACCACTGTTTTGCTTTGTTGATGTTCATGTGCTTAGTATTGCTGTGGTGGCTTAGTAAACTTTAGTGTCTTTTTAACGCACAACAAAAATAAAGAATTACAAATAATAAATAAAGGAATAATTTCAAAATCTAAAAAATCTTTATAATATTAAAACATATATTGTAAAATTTTTATTAATTTATAAAATATTTTACCTGGATGGATACATTGAGATTTCTCTTGTTTTCAAGTATTTCCTGGGTCTTTGTCCACAAAACATTGCATTGTTACAATAGGATACAATATTACAAAAATACAATACATATATATACACACATATATAAATTTAATACATAACAGGTAATAAATATATTCAACCATGACAGGTGCATTCTGTACTGAGGTATATTGCCATAGATTTTAGATTGAATGAAAGATTTGACTGTGTCCCTGAGGTTATTCCATAATTGCGGTGCTCTGTAGGAGCATCGATCCACTTTATTTTTGTATTGCGGTATGCTAAATATAGTACTGGATCGGAGGTTATAGGAGGTGGGAACAGCCGGGGAGATCATTCTACTCAGGTAGGGTGGGAGCTTCCCAGAAATGCTCTAATGCACATGGCTGAAAAGATGAAGTGTGTGTCGGGATTTCAGCGATAGCCAGTCTAGCTCTTTTAACATGTCACAGTGGTGGGTAAAGTAAAAAAATGACTAATTTCAAGATCTTTATTGAGATCACGTGGCTGTAAGGTGCTAAGATTAAATATCCACTTGATTACTGTTTTACCTAATTCTTTAATTATATTCTCACCCCTTCATTTTTGTTAAATCCTTTGTAGATCTAAAAATGTTAATTCTGTAGGGTCCATAATATGTTTGTTTAAAATGTGCAGATAAACTGTTATTCATATCCATTCATAATATTCCTAATGTTAGGGGTTAGTGCCAGGGTTAGGGTTAGGGAATTGCCAAATTTTGGAAGTGCCGAAGCGAACCTAATTTTTTGCCCATGCACATCCCTATATCTAATGAGACAGAAAGGGGTATTTTTTATATACACCCCTACATGCTTATTAACCCTTAATAAGGAACACATGGGATGAACTGCAGCATTGTAACATAGCTGTGTGATACAAAAGTGGATACAAATACAAAAAAACAAGTCCTGCGCTCAAACTTCCACAACATTTGGCCACCCAAAGTAGTGGGAGTTTGAGCGCAGGATTTGTTTTTTTGTATATGTACTAAACTATATTTTAAGTTGAAAGCCCCATGGCAAGTAAGTCTTTGCTTTTTTTTTTCTGGTTGGATCTCACTTAATAAGGGGTGATTTCTAAATTATTGTGGCAGCGAGGATCTTCCTGTCCGCCCGCACTTCCCATGCCTCCCCCCTCTGTCACTATATTGCTTCTTATTAGATGTAAAGATCAATTAAATTTTTGGTACTTGTTTACAAATCTCGACACAATGCTGCTCCATCCTACCTATTACACATGTATATGCCATCTAGGCCTCTACTCTCTGTCAAAGAGAGTAGTGGGCTTTGTGTCATATCCAGGTAATAACCCCGGACTTTGACACTGCCTTCTTTATGCGTTCCACTTTCCATGGAAGCAATGAACAGGCTCCCCATGCATTTGTGACATGTATAATAGTGGTGTGTCATACATACATCAATACAAATTACAATAAAAAGTTAAACAACACGGCCTTCTACGCCAACCTGATTAGGGCCACGCGGCGGCCGCTGACCCCCTACCAGTCACACTGGGAGCAAGCTACGGGGACCGTCCTGACGGACGCCGAATGGGAGAAGATCCACGCTCTGACACACCAGGGAACAGTTAACACCAAAATTCGGGAGCCTAATTACAAGCTCCTGACCTGCTGGTATAGGATGCCCGCCAGACTATGCCGCATGGGCCTCACACCGACAGCCCAATGCTGGAGATGTGGGACAGCGGATGGTACCGACTTGTACATTTGGTGGATGTGCCTACCCATAGCCACCTTCTGGCAACAAATACATGGAAAACTGAGGGAGATCTTGGATTCGGATGTACCGCTGCAGCCCCTCCCGATGTTGCTCCATCACACTGGAATGCCGTTTGGCAGATACAAAAAGTCCCTAACAAAACACTTCCTGAACGCTGCTAAGAGCCTGATTCCTACCAAATGGAAATCACAGCTGGTGCCGACGGTGTCAAGTGGACAGAGAAGATGGAAGAAATCTTTAACATGGAAAGCCTCACGGCAGACCTACAGGGCACAGGAAAGCAGTGCTCGCGACTATGGGTCCCCTGGATTGACTATATGGCACGCAGGTCTTCAGGAGCCGAACCGAGTGTTGCACGCCCCGAGTTGCATGCCATGGGCCTGAGGGCGGCAGCGGGCCCCCTGCTCTTGACCGAGCTCCTTCGCCCTCCCCTCCTTTTCTCCCCTCTGCCCCCACCCCTACCCTTCCATCGCTGGCCTCTACACGCTCCCCGCCATGAACAGGTAATTGCCCCCCGACCCTCCATGGGAAAGACGGATATACAGGGTGCGACCGGCTCACCCCCCCCCCCACTTTCGGACGACGAGACGGGAGACTGGATAGGGAGGCGGACCAGCAGAGGACGGACCCACGGACCACCTCGCTGGCCACGCTCTTCTCTAACGAGATACGGCACGTGGGTGTACGCACACAAGTACAATCGCCCTCAGAACCCTGAAACAGAGACGGACTGACAGGCTATCCATACAAGACGTACCCTACATCACACTCCATGACATAACCAAAGGGATGACGATGAGACCGTCCGCAAAACCAGCCCTGCGATACGGAGTGCAGAGCTTGCGACGGACACTAGTGATCGTCAGGGTCTGGCCCGGGATCCACTTAAGACCCCCCCCCTAACGCATGCCCTATAAATGCACCCACAGGGCTCATGAATGGTACCACAGGTCCTGTTAGCCCTGCCGGAGCGTACCTGATAAACGCCCGATGACAGACCTTGACCGGTTCAATCCTGTAATACAGGTCCGACAGACTACCTTACCTCTTACGGTCTACACTGAGTAAGTGTGAGACACAAGCTCATCACTATAGAACCACCCCGATCAGGCAAAGCGAGCCAACGGGGATGCTTCCCCAGCACATTAGGTAGACGATCGGACATGAGCGGCCAACAAGTTTATTGAGTTACACAGCTAGACTCTTAGAGGTCTTAAACTCCAGTTGCAATGCATTAAATGTTTCCTGACAACTCTCGGTTAAGGAACTTGAATTGAGGCCATAGTTATTTCCCTGCTAAAACACTACGAGTAGGAAAATAGCCACCCATGGGAAGGGCAGGATCCAAAAACAAGTCACTAGACAGCCACCATGACACCAAGCAGCCCTGTCGGTGACTAAGTGGGTCTCCGCATGAGTCTAGCCACACCTCTGCGCCACCCAATAGCGCAACGTATGAACACCCATCTATAGCAGTTGATAATTCTGTTCGAACGCGCATTCTTAGTGCCTACTTGTATCTCCCCATGGTTTGACTGTGAACATTTGTGTACTGCTCTTGGTGGTGTAATATCGCAATAACTTTCTTTGTTATCGTTGTTTTGAACCTCTGCTTACTAACCTGTATGTACAACGCAAAATGAAAAATAAAGATTGTCAAAAAAAAAAAAGTTAAACAAATTTTATAAAAAACAATATCTATTAAGACACAATGGCATCATGAAAAAGAGCTGAAACCCCAATACAGCTAAAATAAGCACCCAAGTGTCATAAAAACACTTAATAAACACGTAAATTCAGAATAAAAGCAAGCTGATGCACATAATGATAAAATGCTTTACAAAAATGTTATAGCAGAATAAGACCTATATAATTAAAACATAAAAACCATTATAGTGTAAACTGTATATAAACATTGTATAATGTAGAAAAGATAAAACACTTTGAAACAGCAAATTTGAGAGCCCTTAACCCCTTAAGGACACAGCTTCAGAAGCTGGACATACCCTTAAGGACACAAGCAATTTTTGAATTTGTTGCTGTTTGTGTTCAACTGCAATTTGCATCTCTCTCATTTATTGTTCCAACACATATTATATACCATTTTTTAGACAACAAAAAGGGCTTTAATTTGATGTGACATATACATATATAAATTCTCATTTATTACAAATAAATGCAAAATAATGTGTGAAAAAAAAAAAGCTTTTTCCCCCAAGTTTTGGCAATAATGTGTGCATAATATGTCCAGCTTAGGAAAAGTAATTCAAAATCAATTCATTTATGTGTCTTGATTTACAAAGTACATATGTGTAGGATTTCAGTTTATTTTGAAAGTTACAGGTCACAAACTACAAGGTCTAAAATAAAATTTCAATGTGAAGCAATTTTAGAAGTTGGTATGTTTGTCTTGGAAGTTTAATACCCATTACAGGAAACAAAATTGCCACACAAAAGTATATATTTATATAAAGTAGACATCACAGGTTATTTAACCAAGGTTAGTTTGACACTTTTTGCATAGCCATTTAAAGGACCACTATAGTGCCAGGAAAACATACTCGTTTTCCTGGCACTATTGTGCCCTGAGGGTGCCCCCACCCTCAGGGAACCCCTCCCGCCCGGCTCTGGAAAGGGGAAAAGGGGTTAAACTTACCTTTTTCCAGCGCTGGGCGGAGAGCTCTCCTCCTCCGATCCTCCTTCTCTCCTCCCCGTCGGCTGAATGCACACGCGCGGCAAGAGCTGCGCGCGCATTCAGCCGGTCACATAGGAAAGCATTCATAATGCTTTCCTATGGACGCTGGCGTGCTCTCACTGTGAAAAATCACAGTGAGAAGCACGCAAGCGCCTCTAGTGGCTGTCAATGAGACAGCCACTAGAGGATTAGGGGAAGGCTTAACCCATTCATAAATATAGCAGTTTCTCTGAAACTGCTATGTTTATGAAAAAATGGGTTAACCCTAGCTGGACCTGGCACCCAGACCACTTCATTAAGCTGAATGGTCTGGGTGCCTAGAGTGGTCCTTTAACCGCCAATCTCTGCTAAGTATTGTGTTTTTTTCTCTATTTTGGCATATACACATATAACAAGGTTTTTGTAATGTGTATTTTGTAAACCTAGTGTGTGCTATCCCTGTACAGAACCCCATATTGTGTTCAGCTACATCTGCTGAGTAAAACGATGCCCCTATTCTGTGAAGCTACAATGCCATATAGGAGACCATGCTATTTCAGTTTCTAAAGTTGGAATTTTCATAGATGGTCATATGTCTGATTTTGTGGCATTATAGCCATTTGACTGTTCAAATAACCCCACAAAGGCCTTCCATTTGAGAAAGCAGACACTCCAGGGTATGTTATTAGGCATATATTATACTTTAACTTGCCACCATTTTTTCACCAATTTATTTCAAATTTTATGGTGAGAATTTTTTTTTATTTTTTTTTACATACATGTTGCATTTTCGCTGGGTATTTTGTACATTTGATAAGTGCGACTGTCATAAATTCCCCCTAAGTATGCTCAGTTACCTATTCTGAGTAAAACAATATGTCCAATGTATGACCCAGACACTATTTTGTGAAGTCACAATGCTGTGAAAGAGACGTGATAAATTCAGGTTTTTATGTGTGAATTTACATGGAGAGTTTTAATGGGTCCGTATTCTATTTTTAGGCTGCTTTTTCCAACTACCCCAAAAAGGCATACTATTTCTTAAAGAAGACGCCAGAGGGTATTTCAAAAGGAAAAATTTTGAACCCTAGCGTGGGATAATTTTTCCGTTAGCTTGTCAAGTGTAGTGGTAATAAGCATTTTTTTCTAAAAAAAAAACCACAATAAAAAGTGAAAAACTTTTGAAAAGTTTAAACAAAGTTTTAAAATAGCAAAATAAGTTGTTAAAAGCTAAATAAAACGTTTTAAAAATTAAAAAAAACTTTTAAAAAGTTTAAAAAATGTTTAAAAGGGGGGGGGGGGGAATGCGTATTACTTCTACACTTGATGATACCACGCTTAGGTTTCAAATATGCATTTTGAAACACCCTGGGGTGTCTTCTTTAGGAAATGGTATGCCTTTGTGAAGTAATTGGAAAGCACAACCTATTAAAAAAATTCAAAAGTGGGGCATGGACCCAGCATAAAAAGTCTAACTTAAATGGCTGTGTCTTAAATGTGCCCCTTCAACGTTGTCATATACCTGGTAAAGGTACATACGGGGGTATTGCTGTACTCAGATGACATAGCAACATATGATGTATTCTACTGCTGTAACACAAATAAGGTTTGCAAAATATATATTACAAACTCATTGAGTATGTCAAAAAGGCAGGCAGTGATCAAAGGGCAGGAAAGGGGTTACATTTTATTTGAACCCCTTCAAAAATCCCTGTGGGATTTTGTAACTAACTGTTTGTTTTTTTTTGTTTGTTTTTTTACAGCCAGAGACAGATCAGCACTGATTTCTCTCTGCAGTTCACAGCTTACACAGAGCTGCAGGGAAACAGATCAGGTTGCAGCATGTGTGATCACTCTGACTCCCCAGTCAGAGCGATCACATGGGCTGTGAAAGTGAACCAATCTGGCAAATTTCAATGTAAAAAAAAAAAATAGGAAAATCAAGCCTTATATTTGACCCTGTAACTTTCAAAAACACTATAAAACCCATACATGGGGGGTACTATTATACTTGGGAGACTTCGCTGAACACAAGTATTAGTGTTTCAACACAGTAAAACATATCACAACAATATCATCAGTGAAAGTGCCGTTTGTGTGTGAAAAATGCAATAAAAACTTAAATTTCACTGAAAATATCATCGCTGTTATATATTTTACACTAATATTTGTGTTCAGCGAAGTCTCCCGAGTAAAACAGTACCCCTCATGTATGGGTTTTAGGATGTCATAGAAAGTTACAGGGTTAAATACAGTGCTAGCAAATTACCTTTTCTGGACTTTCGGCCTGGGTTGTCAGGCAGGTCCCTCAAATTGCAATCAATAAAATGATTTAATTATGTAAAAATATTACATAAATATGCATGTAGAATTTAAATATATATACATATTTATATATTTGAAGTCTGTGTATATTTATTTAATTATGTATGTAGTTTTGTATATGGAGATATATATATATATATATATATATATATATATATGTATATATATATATATATATATATATATATTATTTTATTTATATATACATTTAATTCTAAGTGTATTTTGATATAACTATATATATGTGTGTGTGTGTATAAATATAAAAATACAGTCAGAATAAAATTACATATATATATATATATATATATATATATAATTCTTTTTGTAATTTAATTATTTAAAAAATTGTTATTTTTATTTACTTATTTATATTTTATATATATATATATATATTACATATATTATAGATGTGTGTAATTTAATTATGAGTGTATTTTTATATTAATATATGTATTAATAATGTATTATATATATATATATATATATATATATTCAATACGTGTGTGTGTGTATATATATATATATATATATATATATATTTATATTTCCTGGCCATATCCATGGCAGCACAACAATGGGTAGCTCCTCCCCATCCCTAATTAGACAGGAACTAATTAAAATAAGGGTATAAGTACCCCCTCCTACTCCTCCAGCCCTTAGTCTTTTTGTTCCTGTCCTATCCCTAGGACAGATTAGTCTTTTCAGACTGAGAACAATTTTTTTTTTCATGGCTTACTTTAAGGGTCTTTACCCTTGGCCCCAGGGGAGTTAAGCCTGTCTTCCTTGGGAAGCTCCAGTATACGGCCCTGTGCAAAGGTGTCCCCCTGGAGAACCCCCCAGTAACCGGGGGAAGCTTGCAGTGACCCTAGGGGTAGCAAGCATAAGGAGCCACTACCCTACTGACTGCAGTGACCCTAGGGGTAGCAGGTACGGGCAAAGCATAAGCATTACGGATATACCCCCTTCTACCTTCATTTTCAGTTACCTGGTTAATCCTGCCTTCTCTCTGATTTGGAGGCATTCCTCCTCTTTTTTATGGCAGTTCTCTGCCTGGTGTCTATTTCTCCCTTCTGGGGGAGTGCAGGGCTTCCCTGGTAATCTAGGGTCCCCCCTGTCCCTATTCGCGGCATTTTCGCCACATTTCTGGCTGTCCACAATAGGTTGGAAGACCATGGGTCTCCTTGCTGGCTTGGCGTCCGGTTTTCGCTATTGTACATGCGCGGACAGTTAGTTTGCGTCATGCAGTTTTTCGCGCATGCGCGGAAGTGCCGGTTGCGCATGCGCGGTACGTCAGAGGTCCCGATGGCGCCATTTCGGCAGTTTGGGCGCCCTTTTTAATATTGAAATTTTAGCTTTCCAACACAGTCCATTACTAACTTAAAGCGGTACAGTGCGGTCTTCTTTTTAACCTTATTTTTAGCTTTATAGTATTTTATGGGCTTAACTTTTATAGATGAATTAATATGCGATCATGGATTCAGACTCGTCAGTTCAAAGTAAACGGTCACTATCTAAATCTCAGAGGTAAGCCATTTCCTATATCATTTTTTCTTCTATGGTCTAGTTTTGTCAAATAATTTTTTTTTCTAAACCAATAAGTGCTGGCTAATATTTATCCCTTATTATAGTAGTACTAAAGAGAAAAAGACAGCTGGAACATCCAAAGGGAAGTCTCCCGCAAGGTCCCTATGCGAAGCATGTGACGAGGGCCTTGGAGGGGAAGCGCCTATGCTCAGAATGCCTATAGGCCGCAGGAGGTCCCGCATAATCCACCCCGGATTTTATGCAAATTATTCAGAATGCTGTATCCCAAGGTATTAGAGAGGCTGGCAGAACCCACAAAAGACCTAGATATCCAGATCCTCCCGACTACTTCCAATACGACTCTTCGGATGTATCTATTGAGGAGACAAACAGGGAGAGGTCATCTTCCTTGGATGAGGAAAGACAGCACACTCCTGACACTTTGGACCCAACTGAAGTGGATCACTTAATTTCCAGAGTCCGCAAGTATCTGAGCATGAAGGAACCTTCAAGAGAAGAGCCTTCTACATCCAGTCGCTACTTTTCTGACCCTCCAGGTTCATGAGGTGATTAAGGGCATCATTACGGAAGAATGGTCCAAGACGGAGAGGAAACTTCCCAATCAGGGGAGAATTTCTCGCCTCTACCCTTTTGACAAAAAGGACGCAGGCCATTGGGAGTCAGCCCCTAAAGTGGATGCAGCGGTGGTAAGACTGGCCAAGCGCATCACATTGCCAGTGGATAATGCATGATCTCTAAGAGACTCCATTGATAAAAAGATGGACTCTAACCTGCCCAGGGCCTGTGTGGCAGCAGGCACAGGCCTCCACCTCGCGGTAGCCCTTACCTCGGTCTCCAGAGCTTTGAAGATCTGGCTGGAAGGCTTGGAGGAGGATATCAAAGAGGGCAGAAGCAGATCCAACTTCATGGTCAGTCTGCAAGACATTAAGCTGGCCATAGATTTTTATGTGTACAAATTTATATCATTGACAACCTGTATCCATTTGAAGAATGTTATTTTGTAAATATGAAGCATGTATGTGACTTTTTAAATATTTTAATTATCTTGTTTTGATAATAGGGAATGTATTAATATGACAAAATAGGACTTTTACAGAAGTACATAAATATATGGAATTTTATGAAACTTCAAATCAAGCATTTAGGGTATTAACCTTTATTCCTATTATGATTTCATTTTAAAAAACATAGGGTACAAATTGATTAATACACTTCATATATATGATTGTACTGTTAAATATTAATAAAGTTTCCAGAATTGACTAAAAAAGCCGACCGGAAACATCATACCCGGAAGTGAAATGATGAAAAGTAACACTGGAACGCACGTTGCATTCCATTAGACGTAACCCGGAAATGAAGCACACCAGAATCATAATTGATGAGCAGGCTATTTAAAGCGAGAAATACCGAACGGATTATATGACAGCCAACTGAGGAAGCCTATTCTATAAGGCGAAACGCATTTTGGACACTGTTACTAACTATACAGCTTATCCAGATACTTATCTGGTATGATTTTATCATTTTTATTTTTTAAGTTTTATTTGGATTAATAAAGCACCTTTTCCTAAAGAAACCTCTCTTACCTGGCATTTGTACACTTTGGAGCCGGCCAAGAAGGAGAAGGAAAGCACACATCACTTTGGAAAAGAAGGACTTGGACATCCTGTAATAGTCCAAAGGCGCATACCATTCGAGTCATATGAGGGTATGACTCTAGGCTTGTGAGTGATATTGCTCTTTTTTTATTTTATTTTTCAAGCTTTTAAATATTGTATTGCACTATTGTTTGCATATTTTATCTTGCAGAATATCTGTTGAAATATTACTCTGAAATATTACTTCCATCTCAACTAGAAGGGCTTTGTGGCTTAGATCCTGGTCAGCAGATGCTTCATCTAAGAACAGCCTCTTCTCTTTACCATTCTATGGAGACATGCTCTTTGGTAAGAACCTAGATGATTGCATTAAGAAGGCAGCAGATGGCAAGAATGCTTTTCTACCCCAAGATTGTAGGCATAAGAGATCATTTCGGCCCAAAAGACCTTCAGATCACTCTTCCTTTCGGGACTTCAAATCCTACAGACCAGGTAGAGAAAATGGAAGATCCCAGCCTTGGAGAGGGGGGCAGTCTTCAGTCAGAGGAGGAAGATCCAGAGGCTCTACATTCAGCAAGAACACGAGAGCGTTATGACAGGTTGATCTCCCAGCCTGGAGGGGTAGGAGCGCGCCTCCTCCTATTCCAAAAGAGATGGGACTCTTCTACCAAAGACAAGTGGGTGCTGGACATCACCAGTTTTCAACTTACAAGATGGCCGGGAGACAGAGACAAGAGATTGGCTCTTCTGGAGTTTATTTCTTCCCTGCAGCAAGAAGGCGTCATTATGGAAGTTCCAAAGGAGGAAAGAACATACAGGTTTTATTCTCGCCTATTCCTCACAAGGAAGTCCTCAGGAGCATGGAGACCCATTCTAGATCTTCACACTCTCAACAAGCGATTGAACGTAAGAAGATTCAAAATGGAGTCGTTTCAGTCCATCATCAAAGCAGTCTTCCCAGGGCAATGGCTAATGTCTGTAGCTCTGCAAGATGCATACTTCCATGTTCCGATCGTTTAACTGCATCAAAGATTTCTGAGATTCCCAGTACAAGGAGGGCACTTCCAGTTCCGAGCCCTTCCCTTTGGCCTCAGTACAGCTCCTCGCACTTTCTCAAAGATCCTGGTGGTCCTGATAGCAGAATTAAGAAAGAGGGGCATTGCCATTTTTCATTATCTGGACGACATCCTGGTGCTGTCAGAGGACAGGTACACTCTCAATCAACATGGACAGATCTGCATTGAGTTCCTGCAGGAACACGGCTAGAAGATAAATAGGGAAAAGTCACCTTATTCCTTCACAGTCCATGCTTTATCTAGGAGCCCTGTTCAACACTGCACTGGGGACAGTTCAGCTCTCAAGAGAAAGAGGAGTAAAACTCATCAGGAAGGTGAAGGAGATACAAGTCCAGGTCGCCACGGCAGAGAAAGTCATGAGCCTACTAGGATCCATGTCATCAACCATAGGATTGACAAGATGGGCGCAAAGGAGAATGAGAACACTCCAGAGGAATTTTCTTTCCCAATACAGAGGGAAGAATCTACTCCAGCCCATCAGGATTCCCATCCTGGCCCATCTAAGCCTGACATGGTGGATGAACAAGAAGGAGGAACATTCCCTGGATTACTATAACGACAGACGCCAGTCACTGGGGTTGGGGAGCCTACCTGCAGAACTAGGTCACCCAGGGGAAGTGGGAGTTTCCTGCACACGAGACCCACTTAAACCTTCTGGAAATTCTGGTGGTTTTCAGAGCACTAAAGCACTTTAAGCATTTACTACAGCACAAGTGGGTGAAGGCGAGAAGGGACAATGCTACAGTAGTAGCACATATCATTTATCAAGGAGGTACCCGAAGTCGCAGTATGGTAAGGTTGATGATTCCCCTGATGTCTTGGGCACAAAAGAACCTTGCAGGGCTAGTGACGATTTCATCTGCCAGTAGTGCAGAATACGGTAGCAGACTTTCTCAGCATGGTAATGATAGACCCAGGAGAATGGAGCCTCTCAAACGAAGTCTTCAAGGATATCGTGAAGAAATGGGGTCTTGCTCAGATAGACATCATGGCCACCAACAAGAACAAGAAGCTCCAGGGATTCTTCTCGAGGGGGCACGAACCGCAGGCCTGGGAGAGGGATGTCCTATCATGCAGATGGGAGTTCACAAATGGCTATGCATTTCCTCCCACTCCCCTCATATTTCCTCTACTAAAAAGGATTCGGCAGGAACCAGTATTTATGATCCTGATTGCCCCATACTGGGCTCGCCGGCCTTGGTTCCCTCTTCTTCTGAGCCTCTTTTAGGAACCTCCGTGGAACCTTCCAGCAGTTCCTTCTCTTCTGCACCAGCGTCCTATCCTACACCCAGACCCAGCATCACTCAACCTGAAGGCCTGGAGGTTGAAAGGGAAAGGCTTCTAGAGAAGGGTTTCTCAGCTGCAGTCACGGATACCCTGTTACAGGCTCGGAATCGTTCCACTTCCTCTAGCTACATAGAATTTGGGATGCATTTTCTTCCTGGGTCTCTCCTAAGCAGGTTAACATACAGCATCCTGCTATTAAAGACATTTTGGAGTTTCTACAAACAGGTCTGGATAAGGGTTTGAGCTACAACACCTTAAAGGTACATGTCTCCGCTCTCAGCTCTCACTGACCACAAATGGGCCTTTAATCCGGATGTATCCAGGTTTCTTTCTGCAGTACTCAAGATTAAACCTCTGATCAAGCCATTTGCTCCCCCATGGGATCTACCCCTGGTATTGCAAGCCATGAAGTCAGCTCCCTTCAAACCCTTGGAATCCATCTCTCCTCATCTTCTTACCATCAAGACAGTTGTCTTAGCATCAGGGAGAAGGGTTTCGGAGCTCAGTGCCTTATCAGTCAAAGAGCCTTTCACGATGTTTCACTAGAGACAGGGTGATTCTAAGAACCATCCCCAAATTTCGTCCTAAGGTAACCACGACCTTTCATGTGAATGAAGACATAGTGCTTCCAGCCCTGACGCAAGAAGAACATTCCCCAGAAGGAGGTTCTTCTCCGCTGGTTTTGGGAAGATGTTTAAGAATCTATATTGACAGATCTCTTGGCTGGCGTTCTTCGGATCAACTATTCATCATCCCAAATGGGACTAGGAGAGGTAACCAAGCTTCTAAAGAGGCCGCGAGCAGATGGATTGTCTCCGCTATCATTCAGGCTTACCGTGCCAGTGGGGTTCCAGTACCTAGTGGTCTAAAGACTCACTCGACCAGGTCCCTTTCCTCCTTTTGGGCAGCCGCAGCAAGAGTCTCTCCAGAACTTATCTGCAGAGCAGCTACATGGTCTTCGGTGAACACCTTTATTCGACATTATCAACTAGATGTCAGAGCGGGTCAATGGGACAAGTTTGGTAAATTTGTCCTTTCAGCATCCAAGTAATATCTCTCTTTTTGTATGATTTCACTTTAAGATGTGCTAATTTTGCTTAGGTATTACCCATTGTTGTGCTGCCATGGATATGGCCAGGAAAGAGGAAAATGTATTCATACTTACCATAATTTTCTTTTCCTGGTCATAGGCCATGGCAGCACAAAGATCCCGCCCAGGGATTTTGCTGGGATACAAGACTGAGGGTTGGAGGGGTAGGAGGGGGTACTTATACCCTTATTTTAATCAGTTCCTGTCTAATTAGGGATGGGGAGGAGCTACCCATTGTTGTGCTGCCACGGCCTATGACCAGGAAAAGAAAATTACGGTAAGTATGAATATATTTTATTTATATATATATATATATATATATATATATATATATATACTTGGAAAGTCCCGCACTCAATGTGCCGGTCTTGTGCTTGCCTCGGTGCTGCTATTGATGTAAATAGCTTATACACCATCATTCCCCACGAAGAAGGGATATCTGCGATGCGACAAGTTTTGCTACAATACCAGGATAAAATCGAGCCTCCCATTGAATATATCCTGGAATTATTAGGATTGTGCCTTACACTGAACTATTTCAGGTTCGAAAAGTCATTTTACATTCAGATTTCGGGGACATCCATGGGTGCCCCTATGGCACCCATGTATGCCAATGCATACATGCATGTGTATGAACAGAGATATATTATACAAGAATACAGTCAATATATTTTGAAATATTTCAGATACATCGATGATGTCTTTATTATTTGGTCTGGGGAAGAACAAACACTTCTTAACATGTTACAGTCTCTTAATCAACTTGATTCACCTGTTAGACTTCCATATCATATCAACAACAAACAAATGGACTTTTTGGATCTCCGTATTTTTATTGAAAATAACAAGTTGGGTTACACTCTGTTCGCTAAAAAAACTGATCGCAATACCTTACTCCACGCTACTAGTCACCATCCTCCTAATTTGATAAAATCCCTCCCGGTGTCACAATTTGTGAGGGTATTGAGAAATAATTCGGACTCCAACAAAGCTGCGTTACAGGTACAGGAAATGTTTGAGAAATTTACCCAGAGGGGATATTCTAGGTATATTTTGGAAAAAGCATATTCCAAGGCATTACATTTATATACTGATGGTCCTATCACCAAGAACAAACCGAATAGATTAATTTTTCCTCAAACTTTCCATTCACAATCCCGAGACCTGTCGAAAAAGGTACGGGATAATTGGGAGATAATTAAGAAAGACAGGACATTACCAGGAATATTCCAACAAATTCCGATGATCAGTTACAGGAGAAATAGGAATTTAAGAGATTACTTGGTACACACTGATATACTGGCATCAAGATATGTTATACATCAGAACCCTGGCTGTTTTCGCTGTTTGAAATGTATGGCTTGTAATAACATGACTCCTGGAAAATCTTTTTTTCATCCACATTCTGGGAAAGAGTACAAGATACGACAACGAATTAATTGCACAAATACACATGTTGTGTATCGGATTCTATGCCCGTGTGGTCTCATGTATATTGGGAAAACCTCGAATGATTTGAGGCAACGAATGAGGGGACATAGATCGACGATTAGAATGGCATTATCGAGTGGTGTTGCATCCACTCCTATATCTAAACATTTCCTTGATAAGGGACACACTTTGCCTACTTTGAAATTTATGGGTATTGAGCATGTTCCGGTCCCCTTGAGGGGAGGTGACAGAAATAAGCTTCTTCTTCAAAGGGAAGCTTTTTGGATCTTCACACTTGGTACTATGCATCCAGTAGGATTGAATGAGATTAACCCTCTGAATTGTTTTATTTCAACTAGATAATGATATTGTCTGCTATTTGGTTGAAATTATAATGTTAGCATGTGCTCGATTTTCTAATAGATTTGCTACATATGTTTATTACTACTATTTGCTACATATGTTTATTATCCTGTGTAATCAGAATTTGATATTTTTTGTTTCTCTCTTGTGTGACTATGTATATAATTACACACTCCTTCTCTCTAAATTCCTCTACAGGACTTAGCCTCCCTAGTTGTTATTTGGTTTGTGTATGTATTTTTTTAGACATTTAGTAGATCTGTACCTTGGGTGGCGTTCCTGTTCTTCTATGTATATCCTGGTTTTTATATGGCACCTGAGTTGTTGGATTTGTTCCACCTCGGTTGTCTATGTATTGTATTTTTATTTTTTATATTTTATATGTTTTTTCACCAGTTTATATCTTACTGGTTCACAACTTATCTCGGGGCTATGCCCTTTCAACTTTCACATCTCACCTATGACATCACTTCTTTCTCTGCTTACTCTCCAATCAGAATCTGTTTTCACCATATTTAAATTTTCACAATTCCCGCTTTTCACTGTCTTGATAAAAGTCATTCGTGGAGTGAAACGTCGACTAGATTTCTTTGTATATTCTACACGTTTTGCAATAAATCCAATGCATCTTTTCTAAAGAAGACCTCTGGAGTGCACTCATTTTTATTGATATATATATATAAATATAAATGTATTTTTTTTACACTGATTTGCTTTTTAAAAGTTTATTTTATCTTTTTTTCACCAGCAGGCAGATTCATGGACGCCTATTGCGGCCATGGGTACCGCTCTTTCTGAGCGATCACATGGCCGCGGGGGCCTAATTCGCCGAGGGGGGAATTGTCTGGGCTGTCAGGCAATCCCTCCCAGACAGGGAACAACGCCAATCACCGCCAAGGGAATGGCGGCAATCAGGTAAGTAAATATTTCTATTATGATGGTTCAGGACCGTCACCATCCTTAAGGGGTTAATGTTTCCGATGATGGTCCTAAACCGTTATTGGTCCTTAGGGGGTTAATATTTAAAAAATGATATTTTTTTTTTTTTTTTAAACCCTTATTTAAAAACTGTAAAAAAAGATTTTTGTATTTAAATATTAACCCCTTAAGGACCGATGACGGTTCAGGACCGTCATCGGTCCTTAAGGTGTTAATATTTAAATAATCATATTTTTTTATTTTTTTTAAACCCTTATTTAAAAACTCTAAAAAATTATTTTGTACTAGTTTTATTGTCACTCAAAATTCTGTTAGCTTCCTTTTCATAAAAATGTTTAGACATAAGGACTATCCCTCTGCCTGGTCTGTCTGCTGGTTTTATGACTAAATGTTCATCCTCTCTCAATTCCTTCATGACTTTTCTTTCTTTTATAGTTAGATTATCAATTAATTTATTATTTTTTCTGTTAATTTTATTGATTTATGTCATGACAATTATTTAAAATTACGTAATTTAATCAGAAATCATATGGTGGATTTTTCTTTTAAGATAGTGGTTTTATGTATAGTATTGCAATTTCTCTCTCCATGGGAATTTTTTTTTTATAAAAAAAACTCTTTTAAACATAAGTTTCTCTTGAATTTTTTAACCAACATACACTTGAAAATAATGCAAATGTCTACTTGTGGCAAGCTTTAGGCCTTTCATTAACACTATTTCGCATTCTTCTTTTAAAACTTTACCACTTAGATGAAAAATACACGTAAAGGTTGATGTATTTAGTGTCCTCTTATGTTTTTCTCTGCTGAATTGATTTTTCCCCTCTCATACCTCTTTTTCTGAGGATAGTCTTTGTGACAGACCCATCTGTATAACTATTATTGCTGGTTCGTCTAGTTTGCCTTCCTTTCGTGGAATTGCCGGTTTGTATACCCCTATGCGTATGTTTGACTTTTTACCGAATAAACTTACCGAACAGACGGCCACCCAGAAGAGAAGTGTGCTGCTGGTTAACCTCTTGATCCCAATTAGAACGTTGTGGTTAACCGCAGACTCCTCTTAATTATAACCGAATGCAGGGTGGTCGTCGTTCGTATGTCGACCATGAGGCGGCGGCCATTTTAAACCATGCGAAAGGCCAGCGATGTTCTGCGCAGATTCTATGGAACTAAAAACTGACACTTTTTCTGCCGAACACCGCTGAAACCACAGACCGCCCTTCTCAGTCGACAAAGGCATGCGAACACCGGCCGTTCGGGAGTTTGGATTACACAAAGGGACTTAACCCAGATAGCCATCCCATGGAGTTAATCTCATACCGAAAGACTGTAAAAGACTTTGACTCAATGGCGATTAAACTGTACGTATGAGAACTGAGCGCTATTCGCTAAGAATATGCACTCAGATCCAGGCTATCTGGGGATACGTTGCACGAATGTAATATGTTTGGTAGTTGTGTAATTATTTATTTTCATGTGTTTTTCGTGTCTTACTTAAAATGGCGATTTACCTCTGTCCTGGAGATAATTGAATTACTTCTCAATTATCTCCAGGGCAGAGGGGAGGAAACCGGGATGCATTATGGGAATATTTTGTGCCTGTATGTCTGAAAGTGCCATATGTATGTCTGTCATTACAGTCTCCCATTTGGTCCCCTAGGGGAGTGTCCACCAAATGGGAGACCTGCATATATACGGGCGGGTAGCCCACAGTAAAGCCAGTTCTTGTTTTACCCCAATGCGGAGCTTGGTCTCATAAGCCGCTTGGAGGATATATTTGTTCGGCTGTTAGCAACGATTTGTGGATTATTGTTCGGGAGTTTGGAGCATCCGTACGGGTCCCGTTCGGGAGATTGGCGCATTCCCCTGGTTGCAGTTCGTACGGTGGAAGTATATACGAATGGAGCTCGCATTATTGCGAAAGGGGAAGCTTAACTAAACGGCACTCCTTTGTGCCAGGGGTGTCTTAACAATCTTTTTTTGTGTATGTGAATAGACTCAGGTGCACTCTGTTTGTTCCTTTCTCTTGTCTGCCCTTAAGAAAAAAAAAACCTTCCCTCTCTATTTTCTATCTGTTGTGCAGTCCTAGCAGCCTTGCCTTTTCTCCACTATATTGTGTCCTTCTTTCATAACGTGCAGGAATGTCTTTTGGTTTTTTTTGTATATGTGTGTGATGGTGTATAAGATTCTCTCTGTTTATATTTGGACATAGTATGATTGTGAGTAGAGTTCCTTATTTTATGAATAGGAGAAAATGCTAGCATTGCTTTTGGTCTAGTTACAGATCTTTCTTTTTCTATACTATTTTTTTATTTATGGTACTCTCAGATATTTCCCAATTTATTCCCTTTTATTCTATACTTAGTCTTTCTCTTTGTTGATCTATGGATTCTCTGTTCCCTCTATCGTGTCGTTTATTTTGGAATTTATTGAAAGAAGTTTTTTTTTATATAGCTATTATTTCTCTTTCTTTCTTATCTAAGTATCTAAGTTTGCCTTAATATCCTCAGAAACTTCATCAAACTATTTTTGATCTAAGTTGTTTAATAGTTCCTCATGATATTTATTAATCTCAGTATCCAACTCTTTTAGATATTCTCTTTGTCTTCTAATTATAAGATTAATTGTTAAAAAGGCAAAACCTTCTAACATTGTATTCCATTTATCCATATAATTTTATCACTATCAAATGTAGGCATCTTGAAGTAGCGTAAACCTCTTGTGGTTGTCTTTTCTTTGCTATATTATTCTAGAGTAGCTACTTCCTATTTTATTTTTTCCTTGTTTAGAAGTTTTTCCAAATTCTCAGAAATGTGTGAACTTTATGTAATAGCTTGGTTGGTTCGTCTTTCCAATTTGCAAACTCTGTTTCTACATCCATTTAAGTATTTTTTTCTCTCGTTAAATAATGCAATTTTTACTAAAATGCAGCTTCTATATGAAAGAGTATAATCTGTGACAAAATGATGCAATATAGTCTATAAAAACACAAAACTAAAAAATGTGAAAAAAGATATTATAAATAATATGTAATATTATGTATGTTTTATATTTTTATTCTCGTTTTTAGTTTTGCATTTTTATAGATTGTATTGTATCACTATGTCTATGTTCTGTTACTCGCCTTCAAGACTTCTCCAGGGCTGCACCGTTCCTGTGGAACTACCTTCCCTTCTCCATTAGACTTTTACCCACTCTCCAGTCCTTCAAAAATCATTAAAAACTCCCTCATTCAGAAAAGCATATCAATTAAACTGTTAAAACAGCTTTCCCTCCACGCACCCGCTTACTTTCCTGCAACTGTCATAAATGTAAAAAAAAAAAAACACTCGAGCCCTTAGTGAATACTATTTCTAGCAACCTGTTTTTTTACCCTACCCTTACCTTTTGTGTCATTATACCCCACTACCTCTAGCATGCATGTTCATTTAGCAGGGTATTCAACCCCACTGTTCCTGTGCACCCATCTTGTCTGGTTTCAAATACTTGTCTGTCAGTCCACTCATTGTACAGTTCTGCGGAATCCGTTGTCACTTTATAAATTATAATAATAATTTCTAAGAATCTACCAGTATTTTCTAAACTGTCTTATTATAACTATTTGAATTATAATTACACAAAAAAGTTGTTTGATCCTCTCTTTTTCTTTTCAATTAATATTGGATAAGTTGTCTCCTCTCACTTTTGTTGATTTCCTCATGTGCATTTTCTAAAAGGTTTTTGTTGTATCCCATAGATTGGAAATCCTTTTTTAATTCATATGGCTTGTAATTTGTTTTTCCTAGTTTGTTGCAAAATTGGAAGTCCTTCAAACTGGGTTTTTTTGTCTTCTTTTGGATCAACAGCAAAAAACTAATGTGAGAAAGCCTGAACTTGATGGACACATGTCTCCTTTCAGCCTACTTAACTATGTAACTATGAAAAAATTGAATATGTTCAATTCTGTGCAGTGTCTTCTTACTCTACCTAAATGTGCTTTAGGTGCATTAAGCAACCAAGAAGAGAAATGACAACTGGTTTGTTCTATGAATCTGTTCACATCTACTTTAAAAAAAACGTATTAGTTTTTATTTGGTTATTTTCCACATAAATATTAAGATCTAAAAAATTTGTGGACTGTAAATATATGTTAAAACTATCCCCCAATAATTAAGCCTACGGTATCCCACAAAATTGACCAGGGATATCTCGGATACCCTTCAGATAAAAGATAGGTCATCTATAGACCGGCGATAAAAGACTAAGTTCTTCACCCAGCCATGTCCCTGATATACATCTCTATGTTCCAAAAATGGACATAAAAAGGTTGGCATAGTTTGGTGTAAACCTAGGCCCCTTCATTGTGCCACAGATCTGTAAATAAGTTACCTTCAAACCAGAAGTAATTATTGTACAAAATAAAACTAATTCATTCCAAGATATCATCTATTTTTGGGTTGTGAGTTATAATTGGATAGACGGAATGTCCGCTGTTACAAAAATAAAGTCCTTTTCCCAAGTGATTCCTTCTAAAACGTGTTAAGAATATATGTTATATGTTAAGGATGTCTTTTTAGTAACATGAGTTTGAGATATTAACACAACCCATAAGGAAGATTAAGACACTTGATCTTCCTTATGGGTTGTGTTAATTTTTGTGAACTTTTGGTAGGTAATAAAATACAGGGATTCTAGGATATCCAATGTTCAGGTATTTGTAATAAAATACAGGGATTCTAGGATATCCAATGTTCAGGTATTTTAATTCCTGTTTGTTTAGGATTCCTAAGTGTTTTCCTTTTTCTAAACGTTTATTGAATTTCATTTTAGTTTAATTTGTGGGATCCGTATTCATTTTTATGTATGTACTATTGTCTCCTAATAATCTTTGTGCTTCTTTTTTTTTTTATAATTCTCCGTTTTACTGAGTACTATTCCACCTTTCTGTCTGATAATAACTGAAGAATAACTTCTTGCATTTTTTAATTGCTTCCTGTTCATCCTTATTTAAAGGGACATTATAGTCACCATAACAACTTAAGCTTAATTAAGCTGTTTTGGTGTAAAGATTATGCTTCTGAAGTTTTACTGCTCAAAACACTGCCATTTAGGTGTTAAATCACTTTTGTTTTTGTTAATGCAACCCTATGATTTTGTTTATGCAAACTTAAAAATTGTTTAATTTTTAATCAGATGTAACCTACTTTAAAACTTCTCTAAGTTGAACTTTAATTGCATACAAGAGGCTCCTGCAGGGTTTAGCAAGCTATTACAGAGCAGGAGATAAGAAATTCTAAATTAAACAGAATTTTCAATAAAGGAAGTGTAAATATTACATGACTCTTTATGGGATGTGTATAGAAAAAAATGTGCAGGTCACTTGCAGGGAGGTGAGACTAGGGCTGCATAAACAAAGTGATTTAACTCCTAAAAGGCAGAGGATAGAGCAGTAATACTTTGTGCGCATGATCTATATACCACAACTGCTTCATTAAGCTTTAGTTTTTTTGGTGACTATAGTGTCCCTTTAAATGTATTTGATATTAATGAAAAGAAAAAAATATAATCGATAATTGGGGCAACCCCCAAAAAAGCAACCCCCAAGCTACTTATATATGGGGTTGAGTGACTGATAATGGTAAATGAGAACTTGGCAATATTATTAGGCAATCAAGTGCAATTATCAGTTATAAATTGCAATGACCAGTACTGTGCTGTTATGCTTCAAAAAAGATTATATCACATACTTAAAAAATATGTTGCCTCTTTTTAATTGTATAATAACACCCCAGCTTGAATATGCAGAATGATGTTGTCCACCAGTTTAAAAATTCTTTATTTTTGCTGTGCATGAAAGTACAATATAGCATGTAATGCCACAACAGCGACATCGATAACAGAAAGTATAAAATAACGAAAAAGTTGCATGGCTGTCTTATACACTGCATATTTTTTTTTTATTTTTTTTTTAAAAACAGGCTAGGTTTGCATGTCTACATCTCTGTAGCAAGTGGAGAAGTTGCACACTTTTATAGTAGTGAAAGCAAGAGTATCTAACCTTTCAGGCATGTTTAACTGTAAAATAAAATGGAGGCTAATCGTAGGTAAGACAATGCTTTAGAATAAAACAAAGGTTGGAGTCAACTGTATAACTTAAAATCGAAGATATAACAGGAGTTCACCACATAACTGGAGCTGGGATGATCTCTATGCCGGCTTGTTCCTCATAGTGTACCATTGTACAGCCCGGGCTTTCTTACCCGCTCGTCCAATGCCCAGTCTATCAGGAGGTTATTGGTCTCTCTTTAATAGGTAAGTAGCAGGTCGGTATACACCCTGTGTAAGAATCTGATGATGTGCTGCGTCTGAGTGCCATATATTTTTCCTGCAGAGAGATTTGCCTTCTTGTGGGGCTGTAGTGGTCAGAGTCCTATTATCTTGGGCCTCGGTCTTGCTCACCACTCTCTTCTGGGCTTTACAGATCTAGCTGGGCCAGAGAAGCTCCGACATGGGCCTTGACTGAAGGACTGCCTGTGATCGCTGTCATCTTGGGTGCCGCTCAATGCTACCGCACAGTAGGTAATGGTAAGTGCTAGGTGTAGTGGTGAGGAACCTCCTGGTACTGGGATGACCCTCCAACTCCTGATGCACTTGTAGGCCGCAAAAAGTAGAAGCCTTGCAACCCGGACCCAAATGTTTTCGATACTGGTGTCTGTCGGATCCGCAAGGTCTATTCTCTTTAGCATGCGGTATTTTGCTGACTGACTTGAAATAATTGTACAATTAGCATGTGGAGCCCAGAAGCTCATGCAGCATGTGACCTCTTAGCTATCCAGTCAGGCCCGCCCCCTCAAATTTTAGCTAATTTTCTAAATCTATTTTGCAGCTGTTATTAACACAAAACTATATTATGTTTATTCAATATAACCGAGCATCACGTGTTATATCTACATAAAACACTGCCACGTAGAAAGGGCCCTGGTGCAATAATTTATTCTGAACCTTCTCCAGCACAAAGAAGGCCAAAATCTTAATCCCCACCTGTCGAACAACTCCCATGAGGCTTTGCAGGCTGGGTATTTACTGTATGCAAATCCTTGCAGGGTTGTAATTATGAGCAATGTTTGTGTTTGAATGTAAGCAAAAAGTATGTGTGTGCATGTAAGGGTGTATTTGTGTGTAGCATTGAAATTTTAATGCACTTGTCTTTGTATGTACTGTTGCTATTTGAAAGCCGCAATGCACGTGTGTGTATTGTTTGTGTTTTTATGTATTTACATAAATAAGTGGTGTTTGATTACAGGTGTGTGTTTGTATGCAGTTTTGGTATTTCAATGCAGGGTTGTTTGTTTTTAGTGTTGGTGTTGGAATGCTGGGGTGTTTGCACACATATACACACTAAAAACCATACTCACACACATACACACAGATACACAATGGTTCATACACACTCTGATAACAATTTACATAATTTTAGCAACCCCCCTTGCTTCCATTCTGCTGGTTTGTGCCACAAATAGGAAAGTTATTATATCGTTTGAGGTATTGTGCATTATATTTGATCAGACCCTGGCCTCGTTGCAGCCTATCTTGTTACATCTTAAAAACAATCTCCACCCACTTTGATGCCATGTAATTAAAACGTGAATACAAATTTTCCATTTGTTTGTGCTGTTTTGTGTCTCAAAAAATGTATGTAGTTTTGGCTTCTGTGATATTAAATATTTAGGCCATGTAAAACTCAATTTCCACTCAGTTTGCACTTTGCTTCCTATGTAATTAACAGTAAATGAAAATATGCAATTTTGCTGGTCATTGCCGGTATGTGGGTGTTTTTAGGAGTAAATATAGTAAACCATGGATTCACATTGAATTAGAAAGTTTAATTTAGCAGTAAGGGGGTTAACATTCCATAAGAGGTAAATTGGTTAATAGAGTGGGCTAACATGGCAACATACTGTTTAATATAGCATATACAGGTTATTGATGCTTAAAGGGACACTATAGTCACCAGAACAACTACAGCTTATTGAATTTGTTCTGGTGAGTAGAATCATTACCTTCAAGCCTTTTGCTGTAAATACTGTATTTTCAGAGAAAATGCAGTGTTTACATTACAGCCTAGTGATAACTTCACTGGCCACTCCTCCGATAGCTGTTAGAGATGCTTCCTGGGTCATGGCTGCCTAAAATGCATCCAAACATTCAGTGTCTCGTTCCTCTGCATGCAGACACCAAACTTTCCTCATAAAGATTCATTGATTCATCTCTATGAGGATATGCTGATTGGCCAGGGCTGTGTTTGATCTGCCTCTTTGTCAGTCTCAGCCAATACTATGTGGAAGCATTGTGATTGGATCAGGCTACCACTTCTGATGATGTCAGCACACTGTTGAGTTTAACAGCATGCAGAGTTACAGCTTCAAACTTGAATACAGTAAGATTTTTACTATATTTATGAAGGTATGAGGGGCCCAGGGGGGCTAGATGTTGGTTTTAACACTAAAGGGTCAGGAATTCATGTCTGTGTTCCTGACCCTATAGTGATCCTTTAAATGGTTATTGCACGAATCATGACCTTTTTCATTTCAAGCGGTTATGGAGCCTGGAGACTGTAAGTGCAGCTTTTCTCCATGAATTGCTGCACATACGGAGTTCAGCCCACTAGCTTCTGGAGGTGTAACACCACCTTCAGGTGCATCATTGTTCTGGGCTAATATCAATTCTGTGCAAATCTACTAGCACATAATGTCAGTCATTGGCTGAGATCCATCACCTGATGCCTTCAGCCAATGTATGGTAACACCAAGATCAAGGAGCTGTGAAGCTGACAGGAACCCATTCAAGGGGGCAAACCATTGCTAAACAGTTTGCCCAACTACCAGGGAACCACCCAAGGTACTCCTGCCATTATAACAACTACAGCATGCTCTAGTGGCTTTATTGTTTGGAGTAACCCTTTAATGGGTTTGAGGAAGCACAAACCGCATTAAGCAATATAACCGCAAAGTAAATAAGTAGAAAGTCACAACTTAAATACCCCATTGAGCCTAACAAACCTTATTTAGCCCTTTTAACCACTTTATTCTCATGTTAACCTCCACTAATGTCATGTTAACCCTAGTATGCCAGATTAACCCCATCTAGTAATAGTAACTAGCTCAATAGTAGCCACTGATTCCTTTGTGTTAACAGGCTGTTGTCAAGGTAAACTGGGTGTTAAACAAGCAAACAAGCCCTCCAGCAAGTGTTCTTGTACAAGTCACTTTTATTTGTCACACAAGACCTAAAATATCATGTGCAATATCCAACAAACTGGCAAAAATATTCATTTTTTTTTTTTTTTAAGTCAAAAATCTGCACAAACAGAACACAAATAAATAGTATAGCTGAATGTAAGATTTAATATCACGAGTTGCAAGTTAGTGGGGATTGATATTCTATTATTATTATTATCTGTATTTATATAGCGCCAACTTTTTCTGCAGTGCATTTCATTATTATAAAAGGGGGAAATTTAACCAAAAAAAAGAGACAGGAACAATAGGTTTATGAGGACCCTGCTCAAACAAGCGTATAGTGTAGAAATAATGTGCAAGATCTCAGAAATCAAATTAGTGCAAATTAACACAAACAAATGGTATCTTTGTATTAAAGATTTAATAACATGGATTGAAAAGTAGGTGGGAAATATCAAAATGTAATTTAATATCTCCCAAACCTAGCCAGCACAGACATTATTTTTTCCGGCACAATTCAGTACAAATGCAGCATAAACAAATGGCATATTTCTATTTAAGATTTAATAACTTGGAGTGCAAAGTGGGCAAGGTTTGTTAAAAATATAATGCTCAGTATCTCCTAAGCCATACTGGCACAAACATTCATTTTTCAGGCACAAAATGCAGTACAAATGCAGCACAAGCGAATGGTGTATTTGTTTCTAAAATTAATAACACAGGGTGAAGAGAGGGTAGATTTTGAAAAAAATATAATGTGCAAAAATGAAACAAACATTAATTTTACAGCAACAACTAATGATGTATTCTTTTTATTATTTGAAAGCATGGGGTGCAGAATGGGCAGGTTTTGATCAAAATTGAATGCACATTTTTTCCAAAAGCAAATTGGTACAATTGAATGGTAAATTTGTTTTTAAAATGAAACCCGTTAACACTGTTAGGGCATACTATACCGTCCTGCAGCAGGCTTAAACGCCTTTAGAGCGGCTTAGCATGCCTAACAGTTTGGCCGTTTCTTTGGTCCCCTTCCCTATCCATGCCACCGTTTGCATTCTGGGTGTCTGCCTGGCGAAATAGGTAGTCGCCCTACAGGCAATGAAGGCGATCTGCAGTTCATGATCGCGGTGACAGGCTGTTTGTAACATTGGCTGAGACATTGTCTCTGCCCTTTTCTGCCCTGCTAAAAGTGTAGAAGGTTTACAAAGTGTTCTAAAATTAAATAAAAAAATAAAAAAAACTATTTTATAATCCTTTCAGTGCTGATCACAGCATAAACAATGTGATCAGTCTGATTAGGGTGATTAGTATCTTTGTATTATTAATTTGTTATATAAAGATTGAAATGAATAAGCCATATATTTGACTCTGTAACTTTCCTAAATCGAATAAAACCTGTACATGTACTCATGTGACAAGACTGAACACAAATATGAGTGTTTCAGAGCAGTAAAATGTATGATAACAATGATATCAAGAAGAGAATACAAATATTAACATTCACTTTGACCAGGGTTTGAGACTAAGTGGCTACTAAAAAGACTGGACATTTTACCCTGGGTTTTCTACTTTTGCAAATGGCATGCTATGGTGGGGGTAATTATCATTCTTGGGCTGCCATATGGTCTGAAAATCAACATAGGCCCAGCAAACCAATCTGGCAAATTGGCAAGCCCAATAATTGACCTTATAACTTTCCAAAACACATGGGAGGTATTGTTGTACACGTGAGATATCGTTTAACACAAATAAGCATATTTTATCGCAGTAAAATTATATTTTATTATGTCATTCACAGTTAAAATGCCATGCAGAACTTGGAAAATAAAGTTTCCTAAATTTGCACACTTTTTTTTTACAAGATGGCTCCACTAAAGCTCTTACGTCCGATTTTAAGAGCAGCTCCACTCCTTCCCATCATGAGTAGCTTCACCCCTTTTTTACTTGCAGAAGAAAGGAAGAGAGAGTGAGAGAAAACAGAACAATGCTGTGGAAGGATGGCCAATCTCCGGCAGACCCTCCCTCCCAGACCCTCCTACTTCCTGGACAGCATCCATGTTGAAGGCAGCTTCAACATGGATGCTGTCCAGGAGGTGAGAGGGTCTGGGAGGGAGGGTCTGCCGGAGATTGGCCGGGATGTGTCAGCTGACCGGAGTTCGCCGCGAACGGTTCATGGCGAACCGTTCGCGAGAAGTTCGCGGACGGTTCGCAACATCTCTACCTCTGTGGAGACTCAGAACTCTAGGCTTGTTCCAGCCCATGCAGTGCTTACTGTGTTCCCCATTTACAGCAGAAAGCGACTACATTTATAGATAATTATTTTATAGGAAATGAATGTCTTATTTCTCCTGAACAAAATGATACATAAATAAGTGGGTGCACTTAATATGAAAGAGGTAAATTATTGTTGAACAGACTTATAGCTCAAATTTTATGTTTTGTTTTGGTCAGAAGTTGTACAATTGCCTCTGTGTTTAATATCATGGTGTGCAAAATGAGTGATCGTTTAATAAAATATGCAATATCTCCGAAACCAAATCGATGCAAACATTCATTTTTGCATCACGAATCTTTACAAACAAATGGTAAATATGTTATTCACCTTTTAAAAACATAGCTTGCCAACTTCATCTGGGTATGGTCGATCTCTCTGCATGAGAGATACTGCAATCCCAAAACAGGGTACAAGAGTATTCAAATGGTTTCAAATGGTTTAGGTTCACTTTGTAATGGCAAAGGATGAGTTAAAACAAGCTTGAAAATGTAAAGGTTGACCCACCTAAGCGCAAGCTATATGACCTTTTGCCTGTGTTCTCTTCTGTCCTATTTTAGTTTGTTTGAAAACTGTCTAGGGTATCCCTAAGGTAAAATGGTAACCCAGATGTGTACCTTTAGCTCACTGTGCCTAGATGGGTATCAGCCACATCTCTCTGACAAGACACAAGGTAGAATCCTAGGGTTGCTGTATCCCTTTTTGGATTTGAATTGCCCTTTTGGCTGGGATCAGTCTGATACGCAAATGGTTTAGGTTCTCTCTGTAACGGCACAGAATGAGCAATACCAGTTTGATAACTGAGCGGGTACTCCCTGCAGGCCAAGCTATTTGAGTTGTTGTCCATTCTCATTATTCTATTGTGTCCTGTTTTGGTTTGACAAACATTGCTTTAGCTCCAAAAAAATTGAATTATATTTTGTATTGTGCTTTTGAGCAGTTTATTCTTTGTTGTTCAATTGGGACCCCAAGAGTTATATTTAATATTCAACAAATAATTTAACAGTCTAATCTCAAGAAAATGTGCCCATCCACTAGAAAGGCCAGATACATTGATCATTTTCATTGTGTTGCTACTGTACTGAAACATTTTACAACAGTGCAGCCTTGCGATGACTTACAATATCTGATACTTGTAGTTTCATACATCCGTAAGTCTATCTATATAGCTAGCAGTGAAAAACATCTGCAGTTAGAAAATACTTTTCTTATGCAGTATTATCTTGTGATACTTGTTAGCTGTTCTAGAACAAAATTGAAAGAAAAAACTTACTGCATGATAATTCAGGCCCATAGGACAGTAACAAATAAAAATTATATTTAATACCAATTATATTTCAGTTTTAAGACTCATCCACAGTCCCACTGCCTGAACGCAGGGCCGGCCTTAGGGGTGTGTGAGCTGTGCGGCCGCATAGGGCGCCATGGAGCAGGGGGCGCCATGTGGCCGACACAGCTCACACATGGCCGGCCGGGATTTAAAAAAATTAAATAAAAAAATTTGTGTCGGGACGGAGCTTCCCGTGCGGCGGGGGCGGAGCGATACTGACGGTGGGGGCAGAGCTAAAAGTTCCGGATAACTGCTGTAGGAAGCAGGAAGGAGTCCCTGCTTCCCCAACAACCAGTCTCAAGGAGCTGCACTGCCTCCACAATGAACAGAGGTAACTATGTTTGATTGTCAGTGTGTGTGTGTGTGTGTGTGTGTGTGTGTGTGTGTATATGACTGTCTGCCTGTGTGTATAGGTTTCTGTGTCTGTGTGTATGACTGTCTGCCTCTGTGTGTGTGTATGACTGTCTGCCTGTGTGTGTGTGTGTGTGTGTGTGTATGACTGCCTGTGTGTGTATATGACTGTCTGCTTGTGTGTTTGTATGACTGTCTGTGTGTATGACTGTGTGTGTATGACTGTCTGCCTGTGTGTATGACTGCCTGTGTGTGTGTGTCTATGTGTATGACTGTCTGTGTGTGGACTGTGTCTGTGTGTGAGTGACTATCTGCCTGTGTGCGCGGATGTCTGCCTGTGTGTATGTGTGTGGTTGTCTGCCTGTTTGTTTGACTGTCTGCATGTAAGTATGTGTGTGTAAAACTGTATGTGTGTGTGGCTGTCTACCTGTAATTGTGTGTGAGTGTATTTATCTACCTGTAACTGTGGATGTGTGTTACTGCCTGTTCCTGTGTATGTGACTATCTGCCTGCGACTATGTGCATGTAGTGGATTTGACCGTATATATGTATAACTGTGTGCACATAACTCTGCCAAAATATACACCTGCATTCACACACAGGCCTAAATGCATGTTTTTATTTGAATTAAATAACCATCACACACAGACAATAAACCCAGCACAAATATCACATACAACCAATACATGCATATCACACACTGTTAAAACACCCTTTACAAATATCACACACAGTCACATACACAAACAACACAAACATTACATCATACATGGATGACAGGGGGGGGCGCTGTGAAGATTTTTCGCACAGGGCGCCTAAAGGCCTAAGGCCGGCCCTGCCTGAACGCATTTCCATGTTTGTCTTTAGGCTCATATAAATACCCACAAAATCATACTGTGCACTGACTAAAGCTCAGAGGTCTCTCTTGAATTATTAGTGAAAGTGTTTTTCTAACACAATTTAAAGATAACATCTGTCTTCTACACATTGTACTACATGGTTATTGATTAGAAAGCTGTCTGTTATGAAGGAGCAACAAGGAAACCTGGCTGACTAAGGGAGATGTTTGCATCCTAAACTGAAGATATCATTGTAAATTTTTCTATAATAAATCATCAATAACAAAAAAGGTAGCAAACATTTGGAAATTCTTGATTTTGCAGAGGAGAAGTCAGGGTTCAGGTCTGGATTTAATTGCTTGCAGAATAATTTCAAATCTTCATGTACTGCACTCTCTTTCTCTCTTTTTCACTACTGCATGCCCTGTTTGCACAATGGCAATTATTTTGAGAGAGAAGTTCAATCTACTATAAACCAGTTACCCTTTACATTTATGATATGTGACAATAATGAGTAAAGAAAGACTAAAACTAAGAGTAGTAGATCAGTCCATGTGTGTCTGAATTGAGGTAAGGTACAAATAAAAACTACTTGACTCAATTAACAGTTGAACCAGTGGACTCATGTTTAAATCCTGCTGAGACAAATCTTAGATACCTAAATTGGCCTGTAGCATCTTGTTTATTGGACTGATATTTCAGAAGTGTCCAAGAAGTTTAGCGAGATGAAAGGTGTATCTTGGTATCTCAGTGAGCATGCTTTGTTGTCTTATTGAGAGAATATGTTGTTAATCAGTGGTTGTGGTCAGTAGATACAAGGAGTTGTTACTCATTAGAGTAAGCATGTCAAACTCAAAGACTAGCACGGGCCAAATTAACAAGGTTTAGGTTTATGTGGGCTGCCAAAAAAAATTTAAAAAAAGAATTTCATAGAAACGTAGGTTTGTTTTGAAAAGTACAGTATAAAAAACAGCATCCCTCTATACTAAATCCCATTCCCGTCTACCCCTTTAAAAAAAACAAACAAAAAAAAACCAATATTAGCCAACAAGCAGACTCCACTCACATTGCTGCTGCCAGTATGCGACTTCGGAAGTCCAGCTTCTGGTATACCCATTGTGGCAGAACCACTGCCTATTCGTGGAGTTCCTTTCTTACTGTGTTTATTCCCCTGTACTTCTGTATACTGTGCCCCACTCCCCATTCAGGAGAGCTCCCACGAAAGAAACTCATTTGTCTCCCGAACGGAGCCACCCCCATATCTAATTTAGAAGATGGGTTAGAATGTTCAATTAGAATGCTCTCACCTCGCTCATCGGTGCTAAACCGCTAGGGAAACAATGAGGGCTCCCCTGGGTGGCCGCTACAGTACAGACGAACACCAGCCAGGGTGAACGTTCATGGATTGTTTCCTGACTCATTCGTCTTCCAAACGAGGACTACCCGGTGCCCCATTAGAATGTTCCCATTAATTAATCAGAATGTTCGCACTGGCAACATAGTATGAAACTGTAAGGGAAGTAATTAATGAGTGCTCTCCTGCGTGGCCGCCCTTTCGTATAGACAAATGCCAACCAGAGGGAGCAGTCAAAGGGACCACCGAACCAAGTAGGGATGTTCGTGACATGTCTAACTCACCAACTGCAAGGGAAGAAGTATTGCAAGGAACTAATTATGTTTTTGAATCATGGTTAGGCCAATGCTACGTACAATAAAGAATTATATAGTCAATATACATCATCTAGAACAATATGGAGATGCCCATACAATACAAGGAACCCAGTGCAATAAGACAATACAATGCTCAGAACTAAGCACGACAACAAGATAACCATAAAATATACAGAGTTGAGTACAATACAGATATAAAATACACAGAGAACAAACAGATACCAATACGTACTTCACACAGCCAGGGTCACTGTGATGAATACAAAGAGCGGCAATACAGAGATCCCCACAGTACAATGTTTATGTATAAGATTTCAGCTCTCGCTGTCTAACTCTAGTTCTCTAGACCTGTCTGAGTCTCCGTTTACTGATCACATCTTCCGTAGTACTCCTGCTACGACAACTATATCTTGTAAATGTTACTGCTGCTGCTGCTGCTGCTATGAAAAACATGTTAGCTACTCCTGACTCGTTATTACTGTAATGGTAGTCACCATCACCAAGGGCTTAAGATGGGCAATCCAATTAGGTATCTGAAAGATTCCTATGTTTGTCACCCTGTTTCAATTGTGGGTGCAAGGTGTGTGTGTAATATAGTTGTTAAAGGTTAGTGTGCTCTCCTGTGTTGCTAATGCTTACAATCAACTAGGTAGATTTGGCTGTGGAGCCTGTACAGCGCCACCTGTTGGTTGCAAGGATCTAGCAACAGCTATATATATGCACTACCTGAATAGCAAGGCTTGCTAATTTACATATTTGACTAGATTTGCATATTGCTAATTCTGCAGGCAGGAGAGATATTTTCTGTTAATTATTGTCTTCCCCATCCTTTTATAAATATGATATTATGATGTTATATTTTACTGTATATTTTGTGACATGTTTTGGTTATTTGAATTTTAATATGTTAGTCACAGCAATGTATATATGATGAACGTATGGGCTAGTCCCAAGAAAAATAAAACATTGGATGTTATTTTCATTTGGAACTTGGTGTTCTTTGTGAATTTTTAGGTATCCTGTTGACAGAGTTTTTGGACCTGGTGACTGACTGCATGATCCCTCTAGCCCTGTGATTAATAAAAAAAAAAAAAAAAGCCAATCAGTCAGATGTTTTTTTGATAATCAGGCTGCCTACCACATAATCAATAAAGGTTGATCACTCACAATCACGAAATTAGTCAGGAAAATTACTTGGCTAGCAGCTACCCACCAGTTTACGCACAAACAAGGAGTTCATAATTCAGCTGCTGACGCTTTATCACATTTAAAATTTCATTCATCATTTCATAAAATTTCTAAATTTTCATTCATTGGTTTCAGCACACCACAACCGACTTTCATCATAATACTTACTCGCTTTTCTGTATTAATGTTATCGGCTTAGTGCCTGACCACTTATATAGCTGTAATGAAATCAGCCTTTTCCAAGCTTTACTGAAATATACTTTCACCTTCTTTTCTACCTTTACCAAAAATGTTAAACATATGTTGTTCTATGAATCAAATACGACAAATTAAATTATCACAGATCAGCAGAATTTTAAGTCAATTTACATCACAGAGAAATCAGAGATGTAATATTTCACTAGGTTATTTCAGAAAGCTATTGAAAATCTTCTCACACTTTAATTTACTATTTTTGGATTTTTATAAAGTAGACTATGGAAGAGAAATGGAAAAACTCTGCAATAAAGCAAGTAGTAAAACAAGACTGCCATTACATTCACATGAAACCCAGTATGATTTAGTATTTTCTTTCAGGGATCTGTTGTTCCAGATCATTTTTATTTCTTCTCTGTCTTCTTTTGCCCATTCACAGACTAAGATATTATTGTTTTACAATCCATCTTCATATATCATTCTTCTTTTCCTGTCTGCAGTATTATTTGTATCTGTTCAACAGCTGCTTATATCTGTTTTCTAAGTATCTCTTTTTCTTTGTCTTTTTCATTGCTAAAAAGGAAAAAAAAGAAGATTGGGGCATTGAAAATCATGTTAATTTAGACAAAAATGTCTAAATATAGAATAGGTAAATTTCCTTTTGCATTTTATTAAGCTTTTCTCTGTCAAAGAACCAAGGATTCAAGCTAAGCTCGAAAGCGGAGTATAAATATTGAATACAACGGGATAATAATAAATGAGTATTAGGTTAATCTTGTGATTGGGTGCTATTAATTGACTATCAATTGACTATTAATTTCTGTTAATTAAGACTAATCCCTAAGAAGCAAGCATCAGTATAATAGAAGCTTGAATTTTCAGTGGCATCAAATTGGGGGAAAGCTTAAAAAAAAAATATAAAAAAAATATATATATATAAAAAAAAAAAAAACGCTAAAAGTCAGAAAGCTAATATATAGCAAATATATATTACCTATGAGATATCTTTGAGATAAGCTTCATAAAGGGCTGCTATATAAGTATAAGCCTATTTTTAAGCTTTCTGATCATTTGCAGATACCCCTAATTGCTGGTCTAAAGGCTTATTTAAGTAGCCTAAAGTTGCCCATCTTTAGTTGAGAGTTCAATTGTTCACATCTATTTTTCTGTGCCCAGTGGAATGAGGTATTGATGACTTTGTAAGTTACATACGGGAGATTTAGAGCCACTCTAAAGGGGGCACGTAGTTGACAAAGGAAGTGACTTTGGTGATAAATTTGAGAATGAAATCTGTTGGAGAAAAACTGGGGATATAAGTGTAGAAAAAAGGGGGGGGGGGAGACAAAAAAAGGAAAAAATATATATATATATACAACCCCTGAATTACGATATTAAATTGGAGTTTTGGAGAAAAGGTGGGAAAATCTCTGAGGAACAGTTAAGGAATTTAGTAATGTGTTAATCCTGGGTGGATTCAATTGAAAAATTATCTGGAGTAGTGTGAGTACCTTGAAAGGGGGAGCTGATATTTTGGAATCAATTGTTGGTTATATTGAGAAGGAGAAATAAAGGAAGAAGAAAGGGGAAAAGAAGAATCTCTCTAGTGTATAAATTAGACTGAGAATAATCAGGTGCTAGTGGTATTCATCAACGGTAACATAGCACAACTTCAAGCAAGAATTATTTTGCATTATTCGAGTGATTTCCCTGAGAGGATTAAATATCAAGGATTAGAACTAAAGCTAATCAAAAAGATATGGGGCAAAAAAAAATCGTCAGGCAGCTGGACTTTCAGCTGGCTCTAACCCGGTCCCATTAAAATCACCATTACGGAAATTCCTCACAGACCAAGTAGATCAAGATCAGATGGGGAAAACTTCAGTAACTGAACCTGGAAGCTCGCCGGTGAGCCCTACACCTCAGAGTGCTCAATGGAAGGGTCAGAACTGAGAACACTCTTGGCCCAATTACCTTCAAAATCAGACATAATAGCCATGTTCAAAAAGATGGAAGACAGCTTTGGAGAAAAATTAAAGGCAATCTCTACAGAAATACAACATTTAGGTGATAGAGTATTGGCACTGGAACAAGACGGAGAAGATTTTGAGAATCAGTGGTCAGATTGCCACACAACACAAATATTACAGACCGAAGACATTCTTTTTTTACAACGTAAACTAGATGATGTTGATAACCAGGGGAGACGTAATAATCTTCAAATAAGAGGAGTCCCGGAAACCCAAGAAGGTGTAAGGGAAGATCCTATAAAAGTACTCTCCTGCATTTTCAATCAAATACTAACCTCAGATACAAAGATCAAGTTTGAAAGAGCTCATAAAGTAGAGACCTAGAAATTTGTCACAAGATAAACCATGAGATTTAATTTACTGCTTTCATAATTTTCAATTAAAGAAGAGAGTACATAAAGCAAGACAACTTCAGGAAATAGAATTTGAAGATCATTTAATTGCTATATTCCAAGATCTCTCACCTACTACTCTAATGGCTCATAGGGCCTTGCGGCCTATTACAAAAATGCTCATGCAGAAACAAATTAAATATCATTGGAGCTATCCGTTTGCTCTAGTGGTATGACAACAAGGGAAAACTTATACGATAACTACTCCAGCAGATACACCAGACTTTTTACAGGCATAGGGACTCCCACCAATTGAGGTGGAGGACTGGACAGAACTCTCCGGTACCTCTATTCTACAACAGTTACAAAAACCCAGATGGCAAAGAAACGCCAAGAATAGAAGAATCACGCTGATAATGAAAGGCCTACTAATTTAAGAACGCTCTGAGGAATTAGAGTCTAAAGGGATGAATAGTAGAGTATCTACAGTACTTTGGTATTCATTCCGATAGTTATAATGGATGATCCCATCACACCTTCCCCCTCAGAAAGATGTCAAAATGTCTTGTGGACACGAGGGTGTCTCCCACAGGAGTGACATCGTATCCAACATTGGGATGAGTTATTACACTCTTATACTTGTATATAGATCTAATTTATTATTATTTTTATTTATCTTTTCCTTTTCTGCCTAAAATTCTGCTTTATGATGAATCCCCTAGAACAAGAGGCTACATAAGCGATATCTGTAACTCCTAATATGGCTCAAATTAGTTTGATGTCCCTGAATGTTAAAGGTCTTAATTCCCCAAGAAAGCGATCTATTTTAGCCCAGGAACTGGACAGGCAAAAAAAAGATGTGGTATTTATTCAAGAAACCCATTATAAAGGTAATTTCCAACCAAGACTTAAAGTAAACTAAATTAAGCAGACCTTCTATAGTAACTATACAAAAGTCTAGAGTGGCGGCAATCTTTTTGAATTCAAATTTGAATTTTATTGTACTAGACAGTAAATATGATAGGGGAGGAAGATATATTTTTGTAAAGGGGAAGGTTAATGATCAGATTATTATGTTAGCAAATATATATGCACCTAATTCGAGCCAGGCATCATATTTAGTTCTTGTCTGAAGAAACTAGAACAGTTTACGGAAGGAGTTTTGATAGTCGGTGGTGATTGGAATATGGTGCTAGATTATGCAGTTGATAGTTCTGCAGAGGCCAGAGAATCACAGCACCACCAGAGGTCATTATTTTGAAATACACTGCATTTTCATCAACTGATCGATTGCTGGCATGTAATGCATCCGTTCAATAGAGATTATACTTTTTATTCAACAGCGGCCGAATGAAGCCAATGCTATGATTCCGGTCCTTTGGTGTAAAGTCATAGCTCCGACCAAAAAACAATGGATACAGAGAGTGGAAAAGATGAGGGAAATGGAGGAAATCCACTGGGCAGCTCAGGGGAAAAGAGATTACTTTAAGGTATGGGAGCCCTGGCTTACTCAGTGGAAGGACCCTGAATAGACAGTTAATCATTAGGCACCTATCTATCCTTTCTTGGTTCTTTCTATTTTTTTTTTCTCTTTCCATATTATTTATTTATTTATAAAATATTTTACCAGGAAAGATACATTGAGATTTCTCTTGTTTTCAAGTAAAAAAAAATAAAAAAGAACCAAGTGGATTAATTAATGGTAAGTTACTTTTTTCAATGTGGAATGTCAATAGGCCACATTTTAGAGGCTAAAATAATAGGTAAGTCATTTTTAATTGTAGATTACTCTGTTTTCCATCTTTGTTGATCTTAAGCTTGAAGTAGTGGCCTCATTGATATTATTCCTCATGCTTATATTGCTTGAAGGTCATCCAGGAGAAGTGTGGGAAAATTATTTATTTTTACATTTCCTCACATATTATTTACCAAATGTTTATTTCAAAATCAGCTAAATCTGTTTAATAAGTTTCTTGTGGAAAAGCTCATGAAATATTTTAATGTACTAGAAGGTTTATGAAATTATATAGATGCTTGATCCCAACGCTGTTTGTTCTTCACTTGTTGTCTATCAGGATTATTTACTAAAGCGAGAATTCAAAATTAATTTCAAATTTAAGGC
Source organism: Pelobates cultripes (assembly GCA_933207985.1). Lineage (NCBI taxonomy): Eukaryota > Metazoa > Chordata > Amphibia > Anura > Pelobatidae > Pelobates > Pelobates cultripes. Next base: position 149,036,001 of record OW240912.1, read on the forward strand.
CAAAATAGCTGAACTGGAAAATTTCTCTGTCAGCTATACTTTCATTTTAGCTACTTTGTCCACCTAGCTTCGGGCACTTGTCCAATGCTTCCATGAGAAAGCCTTGGATTGGCCGACACGGATTAGATAATGCTCTCAGACTATCACAAGCATCACAAAACATTGAAATTAGCTTAAATGTAAAATTCCCTTTAAATTAACATGGAATTCTCACTATAGGGAATATGTTTGTAAGTCTTCAACACATATGTTGAATATTTTTAGATGAGCATCATGCCCATTTATTCTTTTACTACTGGTTTTGGTGTTAGCATCAGATGATAATACTCTAGCATTTAACTTGAAAAATTTTCACATAGTCATGAAAGGTCTTGTTTCACAGAGCAAAACATTAGAGCTTACATTGGCCCATCTTATTTTGATCATCTTTTTGGGGGTATATTCGTCATTTCTTCCTTTATATCTCTTTGATGTAGGTTGTTTATGTCATGTTTCTCAGTTATAGCAGTTTTTCTTTTCCACCCCTCTGTGAGATGCATCTGTGGGCAGTCTTCTTGGATTGTTACAATAGGATTCCTACACTTCACATTCACTTGTATTTATGGCCACACTTTAACACTGTAAAAAATTAGTAATCATGACTGTTGAGCATTTAAATAGCTTTTTAGTGAGGTTCCAATCAGTAAGGGCAAACTGAAATAAGAGTTTTTTTCATGTAAATAACAAAAATCGAGGAGTCAAGGCACCAACCCATCTCTTGTGTCTTCATTACATCTCCCCTCCCTCCCATTGCCCCTTTCTTCCATTACCAATTCATGTATCCAACTATTGTCTTCCGATTTCCTATTCTCTCCAAGTCGTATCATACCTTCACAGCCTACCTTATGGTGCTCCAAGCATCAAAAATACATACATTAAAAAAAAAAAAAGCCAAAAGTACGTAAGGACAGAGAGCATCCACCAGGAAGACGGGTAGTAATGGCTGTATTTCCCTTTATTCCAGACTATATTTCCCTCTAGTCTAGACTTTCAGAATTTACTGACATTTAGTTACAAATGTTAAATAAAATAATTCTTATTTAAAAGATGCAATTGATCTATTGAATTTAAAAGAACATGTAGATGGTTAGGTTAAATATAAACTGGCTAACAGTAATCTAACTAGTCTGTATATAATAATTTAACATACTTTTGGTGGCAAAGCAGTATTTTTTTCCATACAAAAGATAAAAAATTAAAACCTTGTCAGGAGGACTTTTTCTTAGAGGGCATTGATATGATACTCTGAAATTATATTATTTTGGTTTGATACTACATTTTATTTGCAATAGTCAAGTATTACTATGGAGGGTCAGGTTTGCACCCAGCATTGCCAACCTCTACCTGACATACTGGCAAGAGACTTTTACTCTTGTATGATTTAAGCATGGTAGTTTATTACAGGTACATAATTACATTGACTTTATATGGTGTGGGGATACCCAATCATTAAAAGTTTTATTTCTTATCTTAGAGACAATATTTGATTATCTTTTCATTGAAGTACACAAGAAATAAATTTCTAGATCTCACTATATATATGGAGCTAAAGGGAAGTTATATAGTAATATATATATATATATATATATATGTGTGTGTGTGTAGAAACAATTGCACTCCTGGGACTTCTGAAGTCCCAGGAGTGCGATTGTTTCTACACCCATATCTACCTTTGCCACAACCAGCACCGGGCACTACAAAAGTCTTCTTGGAGTGCAAGCTACTACGATATATATATATATTTACATGAATAATTATAAAGACATCACAGGCTGTCAGCAGTGGCATATATACCGGGGTCGCAGGGGGCCTGGCCGCCCTGCAACCCGGTATGTACGCCAGTGTGGCCAGCCTCTTCTCCTGGGGGGCCCAGGAGTTGGCCACCTCAGGGCCCCCCGAGGCTGGCCCTGGTGTCACCGGGCGGGCAGGCTGGCGGGCACGCTAGGGAGCACTCTCCCCTGAGTGCTCTCTGCCCAGCTCCCTCACGCGCCGCGTACTGATGCCGGAGCCAGAAGATGATGTCATATTCCTGGCTCCGGCATCAGTACGCGGCGCGCAAGGGAGCTGAACAGGGAGCACTCAGGCAAGAGTGCTCTCTCGCACGCCGGCCAGCCTGCACGCCCGGTGACCGGCCGCCCAGCAGCACCACTGGACCCCAGGGAATCCCCTCAGCACTCACAAAGGTAGGGAGGCTGGGGGATTACATTTAAAAAAAAATGTGTGTGTTAGTGTTAGAGTGTGTGTGTTAGAGAGTGTTTGTGTGTGTTAGAGTGTGTGTTAGAGTATGTGTGTTAGTGTTAGAGTGTGTATGTGTTAGTTTTTGTGTGTCAGTGAATGTGTTACTGAGTGTGTTTGTGTGCGTCTGTTAGTGAGTCTGTTTGGTGTCTGTTAGTGAGTGTGTGTTTTGTAAGTGAGTGTGTATGTGTCTGTCTGTCACTGAGTGTGTATTTATGTCTGTCACTGAGTGTGTGTCAGTAAATGTGTGTCTGTTAGCTAGTGTGTATGCGTCTGTTCGTGAGAGTGTGTGTCTGTTAGCTAGTGTGTATGCGTCTGTTCATGAGAGTGTGTGTGTGTGTCTTCAGCACTTACCTTTCTTGAGCGCCGGACTCCCTTGGCGCTGGGGATCCCTCCGCCTCGATCCGCCTCTCCGCTCCGAATGTGCATGCATTTCCTATGCTTTCCTATGGACGTTCAGCGTCTTTTCACAGTGAGAATCGCGAAAGCTCCTCTGCCGGCTGTCAATGAGACAGCCACTAAAGGCTGGATTAACCCTCAGTGAAACATTGCAGTTTCTCCGAAACTGCTATGTTTTCAGCTGCAGGGTTAAAACTAGAGGGACCTGGCACCCAGACCACTTCATTGAGCTGATGTGATCTGTGTCTGTAGTGGTCCTTTCAGTGTATGTGTATCTGCATGCACTGGCGTACATACTGTGACCAGGTACCCGCAGCCATGTGTTGCGGCCCTGGCCCACGCAGAGTAAGCGCGGGGCGGGGGGATGGATCAGTTTTTGCACCGGGGTCCCATGGGTTGTGTGTACGCCACTTGCTGTCAGTCAATGTGTAAGACTCATAAACTGTACTGAAGAAAAGCTAATTGATGAGCATGCGGCTACATTGAAGAGTCAATTGTTAGAGAAAAATTATGAAAACAATGCAGTTTCCAAAATATTAGCAAAATAAAAAATGAATTGACAAAGAAGTTCCAATAATCTTATATTCTAAAGGTCAGAATAGTAAACTGAAAATAATGTATTTTTAAAACAGATAATCTCTCAAAGGAATACTCTAAGCACCAAGCACTTTACCTTAATGGAGTTGTTCTAGTGTATTGATCATTCCCATGCAGTGTCACTGTTTAATTCTCTGTTAGGAGTTAAAAACTTTTTATTTATGTAGCCCTAGCCACACCTCCCCTAACTGCAGATTCCATACACATTTACTGAAAAAGACATCTAAAGGTTTCAGCTTCCCTTAATGCACATTGTGTTTCATTTAAAATATCTCCAGTTCTGTCAATTGCCTGCTTGAACATACATGAACCTTATGTGTAATTACATTAACAGAGCAGTGGATAAGAAATTATGAAGTAAATATACTGTGCTGTAAGATCTAATAGAAAAAAATATATTTTTTCCATGAAGGCATTTTAAGTTACAGTCAGTGCAGTTGTGGTTGCATAAACAGAAAAAAAGTGCTTCAACTCTTAAAACAGTAAAAAAGGCTCCCCCTGAGCACGTGTACACTTTTTTATAATTGAGCTTATCACAAGATGCAACCGTGTATTCAATGTATTAAACTGTGATTTTGTACTATGAAAGACATATCTACACAACTTCGTTTTGCAAAGTTTCATTTAAAGGATCACTATAGGGTCAGGAACACAAACATGTATTACTGACCCTATAGTGTTAACACCACCATCTAGCCCCCCTTGGCCCCTTATGCCTCCATAAATATAGCTTTGTATTCCTAGAATCTCTTTAACCTCACCTGGTTCACACAGAGAACACAAATCCATTGAATATTCATATATGGAACATAATTTATTATGCATAAAATTAAAAATAATGTGAGAAATTAAGATTTTTTTTTAAATTTGTATTTCCGTCTGACATTTTAGCTGTGAATGTCATAATACTGTTAGATTTTACTGCAAAAAATTGCACATATATGTAATCAGCGATTTCTCACGAGTACAACAGTACCCCCCATTAACAGGTTTTATGGTGTTTTGGAAAGTTACAGGGTCAAATATAGAACGTTCCTTTTTCAAATTGAAATTTGCCAGATTAGTAATGTTACCTTTGAGACGGTGTGGTAGCCGAGGAATGAGAATTACCCCCATAATGGCGTAACATTTGAAAAAGTAGACAACCCAAGGTATTGAAAGTGGGGTATGTTTAGTCTTTTTTAGTAGCCACTTAGTCACAAACACTGGCCAAAGTTAGCGTTCATATTTGTTTTTGTGTGAAAAAAGCAAAAAAACTAATATTTGGCCAGTGTTTATGACTGTCTACTTTTGCAAATGGTATGCCATCATGGGGGTAATTCTCATTCCTGGGCTACCATACGCTCTCAAAGGCAACATAACCAATCTGGCAAACTTCAATGTCAAAAAAATGAAATGCAAGCCTTATATGTGACTCTCTAACCTACCAAAACACCATAAAACCTGTACATGGGGGCTACTGTTATTCTCGGGAGACTTCACTAAACACAAATATTAGTGTTTTAAAACAGTAAAACATATTACAACAATAATATAGTCCATAAAAGTGCAGTTCGTTTGTAAAAAATGCAAAAAACTTCACTTTTACTTAAAATATCATTGTTGTAATATAATTTACCAGTTTGAAACACTAATATTTGAGTTCAGTGAAGTCTCCCGAGTAAAACGGTACCCCCTATTTACAGGTTTTTTGGTGTCTTGGAGAGTTACAGGGTCAAATATAGTGCTTGCGAATTAAATTCTCTGCACTTTCTCCCTGTGTTGTCAGGCATGTCAATCAAATTTTAATCTAATCACATAATTATGTTAAAAGATTACTTAAATATACACGTAGAATTTTAATATATATGCATTTATAGGTACATAAATTCTACGTGTATACTAATGTAATCTTTTATGTAAATATATGTATTTATCTATATATATATATTTGCGGTTATTTGTATTTTATATATAGATAGATATATATAGAATGTCATTCTAAGTGTATTTTGTTACCAATATATATATATATTAATAACAAAATACAGTTAGAATGAAATTACATATGAATATATAATTTATATTAAATTTTGTTTCAATATTTTTTTTATTTTTTTTATTGTTTTATTTATTTATTGTAATTATACATATATATATATATATATATATATATTATATATATATACACACACATATATATAATATATGTGTATATATTGTGATAAAGTGAAGGCAGATAGGCCTTTTAACCCCAGGGGGAGTATGTGTAGGATGTGTTGTAGGCAACACAAAACACTGTTTAGTTATGGGCCCCTGGGGTGGAGCATTTGGAGAGAAGGGTGGGCCAGTGCTCCACTCCACAGTTTAGTGGTTTTCTGGGGAGACATGGATCCAGGCCAGGGTTTTTTGTATTGTCTCCAACCCACTGCTCAGCTGCAGTTAATGAGCTGTTGCAGTGGGAATAAACTCCTCTCTGCTAGGCAGGTAAAGGAGAGGGATTGCTGGCTTCCTCCCAGGAAGCAGGTAGGAGAGAGAGGCTGTTCTCTCCAGATAGAGTCAATGAGACTAGGCACTTGGAGTGCAGAAAGGAAGCAGTCAGGGCAAGGCTGGCTTGGAGCACTGGGAGTGCAGAAAGGAAAGCAGTCAGGGCAAGGCTGGCTTGGAGCACTGGGAGTGCAGAAAGCAAAGCAGTCAGGGCAAGGCTGGCTTGGAGCACTGGGAGTGCAGAAAGGAAAGCAACAGGCTAGCTAGCAGGTGTTGCTAACTAATAAGGTTGGTGCCATATGTTTTGTTAGTTTAACCCTGATAGAGAGGGACGTTCAAAGTGAGTTAGTGCTCAGACCGAGCTAGGTTTTTGTTTATAGGGTTTTCTGTTACATTTGTTTTCATTTACTGTATCCTGTGTGAACTTACAAATAAAGTGCCTGGAGTATTTGCAATTACAAGGACTGTGCATGTTTTTGCCCTAGAGGACCGTGCTACCTGCAAACAAGGATCACAATATGTATAATATATATAATATATACATATTATATATATGTAACGTCATTCTAAGTGTATTTTAATACTAATATATGTACTAATATTAAAATACACTATGTATGACGTTACATATATATATGTATATATATTATATATATACATATATTATATATTTATAAATATATATATTTAATTTTACACATTTCTAATTATAATTTTTTTACATTTCCCACCAGCAGGGGGACTGTCTGATATTTCAGACAGTCCCCCTGCTGGCAGATCCACAGCCAGCTATAGGGGGCCATGTGATTGCTCTTTGAGAGCTATCACATGGCCCCCGGGGGCCTCATTTGCCGTGGGAGGGCTGCCTGGGCTGTGAGGCAGTCCTCCCGAAGCGGAGCGCCAGGAAGGTAAGTATCCCGGGCGCTCCAGGACTCAAAGCCATTACGGCGTTCTATGCCGCCGCAACGGCTTTAAAGCCCAATTAAAGCGGGATGGCATAGAACGCCGTAACGGCGTGAAGGGCTTGATGAAGCAGTTTTGGTCATGCCATTCAGTCCTAGTACTCTATTCTCTGCAATTTAGTAATTAAATAACTTTGTTTATACATCCCTATATGTGACTTGCACAGCCTCCCTAAACACCTCCTGAAAAATAACCTAGATATTTTAGGCTCCTGTATTGCACACTCTGTTTATTCTAGAACTTCTTATCTCTTGCTCTGTTAACAGGCACCTTGACCCTGTTTAAATCAAGATATATTTATAGAGCTGCACATAAAAAGTTAACTCTGAAATGTTTATTTTCATGCAGGAAGGGTTAATCACAGTCAGGGGAGGTGTGGCTAGGCTGTATAAACAGAAACAAAAGTAAATTAATCCCTTAAGGATGGTGGGCATGCTATGCTGTCCTTGGGGACCCAGCTCTAAATGCCGGCGGGCGGCATAGTACGTCCCCGCCGTCCTATGCACTTACCTGCTCACCGGCGATCATGATGCGGGGACTTGCCTAGCATCCCAGGCAGTCTATCTGTGTCTGATCCAGCCCTCCTGGGCCATGTGATCGCAAGGTCCTTGCAGGGACGAAATAGCCGTCCATAGCAGTGCCAGCAGGGGGAGTGCCTGGAATGACAGGTAGTCCCCCTGCTCCTGAAATAAAGTTCAAACACAGTGTAAAATAAAATAATATATACTTAAATCATATATATTATGTATATGATCTAAGTATATATATATATATATATATATATATATATATATATATACACATACACTGTGTCTAAGTGTATTTTAATATTACTATATATATATATATATATATATATATAAATATATATATATATATATATACCATCATACTTACCTAAACTGTGTTTAAAGTTACTTACCTTCTCCCTCCTATCTCTCCACATCTTCCAATATCATCTCGCTTTGTATACTTATTTTATAATTATTACCCTACTTTTTTACTCCAATAACCCCCTGTACTAACAATACAGCCAATTGCCAATTTAGATGATATCTCCCTATTATAAATACTGGGGTTTTTTTTCCAATTAAAATCCCCTCTCCTTTTTCAACGATTGTTCCAGATTATTTGGACATTGGAATTATGAAATGATTCTGAAGGGATGTTTATTATACTAATAGGGAATATATAGAGACACAATATATCACCTGTTGGCTTGATTTTTAGGATCACTATATCTAATTAGCATATAGATACTGTCAGTTTTATGTTTATGGCAATGGATAAATAAAGCTTGTTATATCATTGAAATGGGCACTGAAAGCCATGTATCAGTGTTTGCAGATGACACAAAACTTTGTAAAGTAATAAAATGTGAGCAGGATATTGTCTTGCTGCAGAGGGATTTGGATAGATTGGGGGACTGGGCACTAAAATGGCAGATGAAATTTAACGTAGAGAAATGCAAAGTTATCCACTTCGGGGTTAAGAATGCACAAGCAATTTACACCCTAAATGGTAGTGAACTAGGGATAACCACACACGAGAAGGATTTGGGAATTGTTATAGACAACAAATTAGGCAGCAATATGCAATGTCAACCTGCCGTTGTTAAGGCCAGTAAGGTTTTGTCATGTATAAATAGGGGCATAAATTCTCGAGATGAAAATATAATTTTGCCTCTTTATAAATTGCTGATAAAACCACACCTTGAATATGCTGTGCAATTTTGGGCACCTGTTCTAAAGAAAGATATCATGGCACTAGAAAAACTGCAGAGAAGAGCTACAAATTTGATAAAAGGAATGGAGCATTTTAGTTATGAAGAAAGGTTAAAAAAATTAAATCTCTTTAGTTTGGAAAAACGGCGCCTGAGAGGGGATATGAAAACATTATACAATTATATTCGGGGCCAGTACAAACCATTATCTGGAAATCTATTCATAAACAGGGCTATACATAGGACACGAGGTCACACATTTAGGCTGGAAGAAAGGAGATTTCATCTAAGGCAAAGAAAAGGTGTTTTTACAGTAAGAGCAATAAGGATATAGAATTCTTTGCCTGAAGAGGTGGTTTTGTCAGAGTCTATACAGATGTTTAAACTGCAATTGGATAAATACTTGCAAAAACATAACATACAGGGATATAATTTCTGATTAGTGGGGTAATAACTTCTTGATCCAAGGAGACATCTGACTGCTGTTTTGGGGTCAAAGAAGGAATTTTTTCCTAGTTTGTTGCAAAATTGGAAGCGCTTCAGACTGGGTTTTTTGCCTTCTTTTGGATCAACAGCAAAAACATATGTGAGGAAGGCTGAACTTGATGGACGCAAGTCTCTTTTCAGCTATGTAACTATGAATAAACGGTTAAATTGTTATCTTTTGCTGTATTGCAGCAATCTTCTCACACATTGTTTACTGTTGAAGACATTTCATTCAATCAGTTACTTAGTTTTATAAAATACCAAACCAGGGATTCTCACATGAGGTTTCCCTGATTTATATTTTTACTATAAGGGTTAAGCCCTGGGTGGCATTGGTACAACCCCACTGATTAACCCCATCCTGGATATTCTCAGTATAGGGGGGACTTAGTCCATTAATTTTAATATTGTAAATGAGCCTTATTACAATAAGTATTATAGTTGCATTGGAAAACAAAGTGACATCATGAATTATACAGCATATTGAGTTTTGTCAGGTGTAATTACTATACTTCTGCATATATTACTCTCAATAGTCTATTACTGGCAGTAACATATACTACGCAATCGATTATGTTTATGAACAGATCTACGCAGGCTTTATTTCTGAACGAACACCTCTCTGAAAAAAAGACATGCGTCCGTCCAGTTCAGCTTTTCTCACATATGTTTTTGTTGTTGATCCTAAAGAAGGCAAAAAAACTCAGTTTGAAGCATTTCCAATTTTGCGACAAACTAGGAATAAATTCCTTCATGACCCCAGAAGGACAGTCAGATCTTTCCTTTTTAAAGAAGCTATTACCCTACTTAAAAATTACATCCATGAATATTATGTTTTTGCAAGTATTTTTCCAATTGCTGTTTAAACATCTATATAGACTTTGATAAAACCACCTCCTCAGGCAGAGAATTCCACATCCTTATTGTTCTTACGCTAAAAAACCCTTAGTCAGTTTTTCAACATGTAAACTAAATTGAGAGATTAGGATCCAACCACACGCACAATCCATTTTCAACCCCTGAGAAATCATCCTGTTGTAATACGTTTTTTTTTTCTTACATAGATGATGATGTCATCCCTACATGCATACAGCAGGAGTGTAATTTAAGATTACAGAATGTAAGAGGAACGATAATCAGTGGCGTCTCTAGGATTCATTTTTAGGGGGGGCACATGGTGGGCCAGGGACAAAAGTAGGGGGGCACATTTAACCCCGCCCTTGCTGCAGTTTGACCCCACCCCTGTCGCATGTTAAGCCCCTCCCCCGACACAATGTGTTGTTTTTTTAATAATCCCTGGTGGAGGATTCATTATTTTCCACCAGGGATTATTAAAAAACAAACACATTTCCCTTGATACAGTGCCATAGTTGCCATCATTTGAAAAAAAATTCCAAGGACATTTTGCAGCACAGCTATCAATTACTGTCTGTGTATAATATCCCTGGACAGTCAGGGACTGTATAATACAGGGATGTGTGTATAATAAATTGGGACAGTCAGCGGTCCCTGTACAGTGCTGCTCTCTGTATAATACATGGCTGTGTGTATAATATCCCGGGAGAGTCAGTGCTCCCTGTATAGTGCTGCTCTCTGTATAATACAGGTCTGTTTGTGTATAATATCCCAATACAGAGAGCAGCACTATACAGGGAACACTGACTGTTCCAGGATATTATACAGACACAGACCTGTTTTATACAAAGAGCAGCACTATACAGGAAGCACTGACTATGCCGGGATATTATACACACACAGATCTGTATTATACAGAGAACAGCACTATAGTATTATACAGATAACTGAGCATATACCCCATGTCCCAATCTCTAGACTACTAGTACCTGACAACAGCAGCTCCCAGACGCGTGTAACAGGGCTAAAGTGTACGGCAGCTCACACAGATGATTCAGCGGTAAAGCGCACTCGCTGGCAGAGTCAACCTGGGAATCCAAAGCAGCCCTGGAACAAAATGTATGCCATTCCTACAAGTCAATAAATAAATATATATATATTTTACATATATATATATATATATATATATATATTGTACAGTAAGCACACAAGCTCACGGACATGCGCAAATAGGCTCACTGACAGACAAAAAAACTCTGACTCACACACAAGCTTAATACAGACAAACTCACTTGTATAAATACAAGACTCACTACAAAGAAGTTCAGGGACACACACAAGCTCACTAAAGACAAGCTCACTGACACACACACATGCTCACTAAATAGAAGCTCACTGACACACACAAGCAGTACCATCTTAACAGTGTTAAGGGCCCTGGGCAAAGCAGTGCACTGGGGCCCTTCCTACACAACAACTCACAGGAATAAATTTTTTTATTATTGATAGACTGCTGAGTACATACACACAGTACACTGAATATGAACACCGAGAGACTGCTGAATACACACACACACACACACAGATTTCTGAATGCACACAAATTCCTGAATGCACAAAGGCTGATTTATACACTTACACACAGACTGCTGAGTCCATACACACACTGCTGAGTCCATACACACACACACACAGACCTACAGATTGCTGAGTCCATACACACACACAGACTGCTGAGTCCAAATACACACACAGACTGCTGAGTCCATATACACACACACAGACACACACATACACAGACTGCTGAGTCCAGACACACACAGACACACAAACACAGACAGCTGAGTCCATACACAAATACAGACTGCAGAGTCCATACAGACACAGACTGCTGAGTCCATACACACACACACACACACACATATTGCTGAGTCCATACACACACACACTGCTGAGTCATACACACACACAGACACACAGACTGCTGAGTTCATACACACACACACAGACTGCTGAGTCCATACACACACACACAGAGACTGCTGAGTCCATACACACAGAGACTGCTGAGTCCATACACACACACACAGACTGCTGAGTCCATACACACACACAGACTGCTGAGTCCATACACACAGAGACTGCTGAGTCCAGACACACACAGACTGCTGAGTCCATATACACACACAGACTGCTGAGTCCATATACACACAGACTGCTGAGTCCATGCACACACAGACTGCTGAGTCCATACACACACAGACTGCTGAGTTCATACACACACACAGACTGCTGAGTCCACACACACAGACTGCTGAGTTCATACCCACACACACACACACACACAGAGACTGCTGAGTTCATACACGCACACAGAGACTGCTGAGTACATACACACACACACCGAGACTGCTGAGTTCATACACACACACAGGCACACAGACTGCTGAGTCCACACACACAGACTGCTGAGTTCATACACACAGACTGCTAAGTCCATACACACACAGACTGCTGAGTTGATACACACACACAGAGACTGCTGAGTCCACACACACAGACTGCTGAGTTGATACACACACACACACACACAGACTGCTGAGTTCATACACACACACACAGACACACACACAGACTGCTGAATCCACACACAGAGACTGCTGAGTTCATACACACACACACAGACTGCTGAGTTCATACACACACACACAGACTGCTGAGTCCATACACACACAGACTGCTGAATCCATACACACACAGACAGACTCTGTTGAATCCATACACACACACACACACAAACAGACTCTGCTGAATCCATACACACACAGACACACACACCAAACCAACCTGTCACTGGAGGCTGTTGCTGGGGGTCAGACAGCCATCTTCCATTCTTTCCAGCAGCAGCATGGTCTGCTGCTTAACGGCGGGGCGGGGCTTATGTACGGGAGGCGGTGCTTCGTTTGGGGCAGGGCCTGTGCCGGGGAGCTTGTCAGTGCTCCCTCCGGCCACAGACAGCACCCAGCACTGCATTCCCTTGGGCTCTCACAGATTGTTACAGCCCGGGGGAATATTATTTAAACACATTGCCAGCAAGTTGCCGGCATTTGGGGGGGCCCAAGAGGGAGCACAGAATGATGTAGGGTGGTCCATGGCCCCCTCTGGCCCCCCCCTAGCGACGCCACAGACGATAATTGAATCTTAGAGCATATTACACGTAACTTTGAGTAAGTGGGATATACTGGCTTAGAGCACTGGGAGTGCAGAAAGGAAAACAGTTAAGGCTGACTTGGAGCACTGGGAGTGTAGAAAGGAAAGCAACAGGCTGACTAAGCACTGGAGTGCAGAGAGCTGACAAAGACACTAGGTTGGTGAAACCAATATGGTTTTGTTCTAGTTTAACCCCTGAGAGATAGGGAACCTGATGTTAGTAAGTGCTCAGACGAGCTAGGTTTTTGTTTATAGGGATTTGTGTTATATTTATGTTTTCATTTACTGCTGTCTCCTGTGTGCACTTACAAATAAAGTGCCTGGATTATATGCCTGTTGTTTACCCTAGACCTAGAGGACCGTGCTACCTGGAGACAAGGATCACAACCTATGTACGTATAACCATTTGTACATATATCTTGGGTGCGGTTTACTCTGTCTCTTTTTGCATTGTATGCATCACCAATAAATATAAGCTCATATATATTGATAATGTACATTTTTATACTGTGTAGGCAGGGCCCCAGAGCACTGCTTTGCACAGGGGCCTATAATGTACACTGTGCAGCACTGCCCCAGGAAGCACCTCTAGTAGTTTTCTGAGCAATGGGAGATGTACCTCGGCTGTAATGTGAACACTGTCTATTGAAAAGACAGTGTTTACTGCAAAAAGGCTGCAGGGACTGACTATACTCACCTGAACAACTACATTAAGCTGTAGTTGTTCTGGTGACTCTAGTGTCCCTTTACTGTTATTTAGTATGTCACATAGCAATCATTTAGACCTCATTTTAAATGAAAATAAAGAAAAAGAATAGGTAACAAAACATACAGCTAAGCTTGACAATCCAATATGCAATAACGTAAAATGAGTAGCTAGCAGGCTATATGCACTGAGAGTAATCACTATAGAGTTAAAGGACCACTATAGGCACCCAGACCACTTCAGGGTTAACCCTGCAGCTGTAAACATAGCCTCTAGTGGCTGTCTCATTGAGAGCCGCTAGAGGCGCTTCCGTGCTTCTCACTGTGATTTTCACAGTGAGAAGACGCTTACGTCCATAGGAAAGCATTTGCTTTCCTATGGACTGATTGAATGCGCGCGTGGCTCTTGCTGCGCATGCGCATTCGGCGGATGACGTCGGAAGAGGGAGGAGAGTCCCCAGCGCCGAGGGAGCCCGGCGCTGGAGGAAGGTAAGTGTTTAACCCCTCTTGAGCCCGGCGGGAGGGGGACCCTGAGGGTGGGGGGTACCCAAAGACGAGTTTGTTTTCCTGGAACTATAGTGGTCCTTTAAGAGTAAATAACGGTAGAGAATAGCTTAGCTACAAATATTATAAGAAAGTGTACTACTTATGATGTATTTAAAAATAGAACTAAGGCATACCATTGCAGAGTAGTACACAATAGGTAAAACTGAACTACAAGCTCATCAAATGCTTATAAACCACTGGGGCTAGATGTGTGTTTAGGAAGCCACTCAAGATAGAACAGAACTAAACTAAACTAAATAGCAAATTAAAATTAGGTAGCTATATTAGTAAGATGGACAGTCAATATACTCCCTGACTATGGAGTGCTTGTGGGTACTTGCAATGTCTGGCTTCTCCCCCAGACTTCAGGGCAATATGAGCCCAACCAAATCCAACAGGTGGAAGTGAACCATCCTGAAGTAACCCCACTAATGACTAGAATGGGTTAATCACGCAGGATAGTACCCACTGAGTAAAGCACAAGTCCAGAAAGCTAAGGGGGACAGAACCAGCAGGGGAGCTCACCAGTGCCCTGACCACAGCAGGGTATAGCAGTGTGAGGCAGACAGAACATGCAGGGGAGCATATCACTCTGGCATTACTCTGTGACAAGCATCTACAGAATTAGGCATGAATTAGGCCAAAAATTAGCCCAAACGTACCTGAATTTTGTCTGAATTTGGCCAAATTCATCCTCAATCGGCCTGAAAATTTTAAAAGCACCCGGTGAATCACAAACAAAAAATGGGGCAAGCACAGCACACCACTCGGAAGCAGCAAGCTGAAACAAGAGCTGCAGGGGTGGATAAGGAAGAGACTGAACCTTAAAAATAACTCAAGGGAACAGAGGAAAAAGGGCAATAGGATACATGCCTCAAAAGGGGGCAAAGTGCCCGAAAGGTATAGAGGGAAAAAAGGGGCAAAAAGAGAGCCACTCAGAAAGAAAAACAAAATCAACCACGTAGAGATACAACATAAGCAACATTATGTTTGTTCTTTGCTGCTATTGGTGGAGAGTTAAGAAAGGGTAAAGCAATATGAATCTCCGTGTTTTGTCATACAATCTAGATTTATATCCTAGTTCCTTCAAGCTACTATCCATACTTTTAAGGAAAGTTGCTAACCAATTTGTTTCCACTTCCTAAATAAGTTGAAGAATGTAGGGACTATAGATAACTTCCAATGTTTGGGTAATTGTGAAAAGGCTGCCATTAAGATATGTATACAAATGTACTTACAAAGATTTTAAATGGCTGATAGGAGAATCTTTAAAAATAATGCTCTTTCTCAAATTGTATTCATATTTATCAAAATTACATTAATACTAATTATCACAGCCTTTTCAGCATTTATTAGAGGTTCTTGGGTAAATTTTATTCAACTTTGAAGGAACTATATATGACAAATATACATCATTTTTATGATTTTGTTAACCACACTTTAAGCAGAATATTAATTCCTAATTCCTTTTTCCACTTTCCTTTTCATAAATGTAGACACTGACTCTGTATTCATAAGTTAACTTTAAAAGCATATAGATAAAGCTGCTTTACCTAATGGGGAGACAACAGAATATTTCAAAGGCAGTAGTATTTTTATAGCTGGTCTGATTAACACCTAAGGTATGTAGATAAGACTGTATTTGAAGTTACATAAAATATTGTTTTTCAAATCATATTTTTACTATTATATTTAATACGTGTGGAGGAAACTAGAGCCCTGATATACTGAATATTTTTGCATTCTCTTTGAGCTACACTATTTAAAATATGTTACTTAAACACATATCAGTGTAGCCCATGACTAACTCTATATATGATTAGAAGATTTGTAAGATTAACCCTATATCCTAAAAGCTGAAATAGTTTGGGGCAATATATTAAGAATTACCAGTCTTTTTTCTTTAAATAACTATAACATATTAGAAAGAGAGTGGTTTTGGTAAAATTGCTGTTCTAATTGAACCCAATGCGGAACCTTATGTCCACTGAAAATTGCATAATTTGGGTCAAACCTGGTCAAAATGACTGCTTTGTAATATAATTTAATGTCCAGGACTCCCAACCCTTCTCTTTCTTTAGACTGGTTTTCTAATACTGAAGTTCAATCAAGCTCAGTGAAGCTCAATCAAGAGTACAAAATATATCCAGTAATTTAGGAAGCAACTTTATTTTAACAGATGCAAATCATCCAAACCATAAGAATTCAAACTTCTGCTATGCTTACATTTTTTCAACATTATTTGATTGGCCAAGAAGTGAAATAAATAGAAGTTAGTTAAGTTTTCTGATATGTAGTGAGAATGAGCTGTGGTTGCTTGAAGGGGAGTTTAGATGAGTGTTTAGAGTGCAAATGTACACTTATCAGCCAAAACAAACCACCTGCACAACATTGTGTAGGTCCTCCTTGTGCTCCCAAAACAGCTCTGATGCATCGAGGCATGGCCTCCACAAGACACCTGACTGTGTCCTGAAGAATCTGGCACCAAGACATTAGTAGAAAATCCTTTAAGTTGAATGGTGGGGCCTTCATGGATTGGATTTGTTGTTCCAGCACATCCCAAAGATGCTCAGATTAAGATCTCGGGGATTTGGAGGCCATTTATAAAAAAAAAATTGCAGTTTGGCAATGTGCATTATCCTGCTTAAAGAAACCACTGCCATCAGGGAACACCATTGCCATGAAAAGGTGTACATGGTCTGCAACAATCTCTAGGTTTCCCAGAAGAACACTGCCTCTGCCATCCTTCTTCCCATAGTGCTTCCTGTTGCCATATGACCATCCACCTGAACTAAAAGAAATTGTGATTTATCAGACCAGGCAACCTTCTTCCATTGCTCCATGGTCTAGTTCTGACCCTCACTTCCCCATTGAAGGTAGTTTGAGTGGTGGACAATGATTATCACAGACACTCTAACTGGTCTGCGGCTAGGCAGCCGTATATGCAGCAAACTGACACCTGACACCTTTCTATCATGGCCAGCACTAGGCTCTTCAGGAATTTGAGTAGCTCTTTTGTTTGATCTACCTATATGGGCTAGCCCTTGCCCCACATGTGTGTCTTTTAGCCTTGGGCTCCCATGACCTGCTGCTGGTTCACCAGTTGTCCTTCCTTGCACTACTTCTAGTAGGTACTAACCACCGCAAAACAGGAAAACCCCAAAACAGGAAACCCCACAAGATTGGGTGTTTTGGAGATGCTCTGACACAGATGGCCACCTTAGGGCGTACCGGCTCTGGGGTACAATATTCCAGTCACCAGCAAGAGGAAAGCTGTATTGGCATCCAAAGCGGCAAGGAAGCTCTGATCTCCCTGCTCTTCTCCCTCGTGCGTCGTTTGCTGATGCCGCGGGAGCTGGAATATGATGTAATTTTGGCTCGCAGGCATCAGTAGACAGCCTGCGAGGCCTGCGGGAGCAGAGCAGAGAGATCAGAGCTCCCTCACATGCCAATACAGCCACACTCCTCACAGCAGCCCCACTGGACCTCCAACGACAGACCCGCGCCAGCTCTCCATGTAGGGAGGCTGGTAGGAATATTTTTAATTATAATAATATTAATAATTAGTGAGTGAGTGTGTGTCTGTGTGTGTGTCAGTGTGTGTTTTTGAGTGTCTGTCAAAACAGTTAGAGTATGTATGTCATTGAGTCTGTGTGTGACTCTTAGTGTGTGTCTGTGTGTCTGTCAATACGTGTCTGTCAATGAATGACTGTGTGTCAGATCAGTGAGTCTGTGTCTGTCAGTGACGTCTGTGTGTTTGTCATCGAGTGTGTGTGTGTGACTGTCAGTGCGTATCTGCCAGTGTGTGTCTGTTGGGGAATGTGTGTGTGTCAAATTAGTGAGTCTGTGTCTGTCAGTGACGTATGTGTGTTTGTCATTGAGTGTGTGTGACTGTCAGTGTGTACACCATTGATTGTAGTATGGTCGAATGGAGCAGGCCGCGGTAGAGGAGCTTCTGTTTCCTGTACCTGGCTGGACTGACAGGAAGGGCTCACTGAGAGAGCACTTCCTGTCAGTCTGGCCAGGTACAGGAAACTGCAGCTTCTGTACCGGGATCCGCTCCGCTTGGCCACACTACAAAAGAGGTAGGAGGCACACCAGGAAGGGGAGGGGACCACTAAGGGGGTGGGCGGTGCACCAATAGACAGGGAGGGGAGAGGAGAGAAACACTAAGAGACAGGGAAAGGAGGGGGAGGGGAGAGGAACACTAAGGGACAGGGAAGGGAGGGGTCCACTAAGGGATGGATAGGGGAGAGGGGCTGAATGTGAAATAAACACACAGTGGGGCTTGAGAAGGGGAACAAAAGACACAGAGGGGCTGGGGGGAGACAGATGGGCTGGGGGTGAAAGAGACACAGACAAAAGAGCTGGGAAGAATAAAAGACACAAAGAGGCTGGGAGAGAAGGAGTCACAAAAAGAGGCTGGGATGAGTAAGACACACAAAATGTGGGAGGGGAGAAAAGAGACACACAAAGTCAAAGTCACTCATATCTTTTTGTTTGCCCATTCTTCCTGCTTCCAACATGTTTAATTCAAGAATTGACTGTTCACTTGCTGCCTAATATATTCCACCCCTTGACAGGTGTCATTGTAACATTATAATTAATGTTATTCACTTCACCTGTCAGTGGTTTTAACCCCTTAACGCCGTTACGGCGTTCTATGCCGTCGCAGCTTTAAAGGGCTTTAAAGGCGTTGCGGCTGCATAGAACGCCGTAACGGCTTAAGCCCTGGGGAGCTCCAATTTACTCACCTCCGCCGT